>OX297856.1:61103970-61786071 GCA_946477585.1 Cheilosia urbana
GATCCATTCTTCCTCGATTTTTCAATTAGGTATACCCTCTTCACAGTTGACGAAGTTAAATCAATATTTAATGAAATTTGTGAAAACAAGATCTTCTTATGAATAGTGCTCCATTTTTACTAGGCCGAAGCTGTTGTGAATTTTTTTATTTTTTTGTTGCCAATACTTCCCCAAAAAAAAGCGGCAAATCTAAATCTTGCATGAATTTTAGGACCAGTCTTATGTAATATTCGATTGGGCACTCTCAAAACACGTTTTTTTTTTAATCTGAAGTCACATTTTATGTTCGATTGGTATGAAAAAAAAGGACTGGGTGGATCTATTTTTGCTAGCTAATTGCATACAAATGATTAGAATTTGGGCGCAAGTTTCGAATGTTTTAAAATAAAACTTAACCAGTGAATTTAAAACGTTTAGAAAAGCTAAGAATATTTAAATCGCACGAATATCAAAAAAAAAAAAAAGAGAAAGTGTCGTTTTATGTTCGATTAGCCACACGAAATCTGTAATATGAGAGCGAATCTGAAGAAGAGTTTTCAACTTTTCGTTGTTTCTCATGTTCAGCAGGAGATGTATCAAACGAGAACATACTCCAGACTGATGCATCTCCAGAAAGTTTGTAAGAAAATATTTTGTTGTCTACTATTCAGATGAAGGTAATGTTTGTCGTGTTACCTTGATGGTTGCAAGACGCCCGAGTCTCCAAGGTTCCAGTTAAAACTAACAACTCAAATGTAGCTCGAAATAATTTCCCAACAGAAATTGTCAGGGTCAACCCCAATAATAGCGAGAATCATTGTTACTCCTCGCTTCCCCACTCAGTAAAACTAATTTGTCCAATCAATAAATTAGTCTCGAAAAAATATATTTAAATTAAATTTAACAAGGTAAGAATTTGACATAATCAGCTAATCCACTTAAAGAAAATTCATTCAATTAAAAAAACATCCCATCACATCCGATATGTATTTGTTTTGATTTTAACTTTCCATTTGCTGTTTTTTTAAGTTTTGTAGCTCCAAATAGTAGGTAAATAACAAAATAAATTGGCGTAAACGTACGAATATTTTAAAACTAGAACTAGAATGTTTAGTTTATTGAACGATCTATGTACCTACTAAATGAATGAACACGGCCTCTAAGTCGAGTTCATAATTCGGTTAAATTTTTTACGATACATAGCTAAGTTTTAAATTCGCCGTAAGCAAGCAATTCGGTAGAAGCAAGAACTAACGAAATGCATCGTTATAATAACATCACCTTAAAATATGTGTGCTACTCAAATTCGAAATTCCTTCTTTAAAGTTGAACAAAAACATGTAAAAAAAATTATGACAAAAAGTTGGGGTTGTTTTCAGAGTCTAGGGATTTTTCAGAGTTATCTGTTGGGAAATATTTTGACTGTCTGGCAGCGCCTGTCCTATACTAATTTTTATGGAAATAAATGATATATGTGCATGGAAACAGGGGTGTCTAAACAACAAAATCAATTGAAATAACATCCGTGGGCCAACATTTTTCATATGTTCATTACAAACTGCAAGAATTGAGCATTTAAAAAACTATTTCATTGGTTTGTTTGATTGTTCAGAGATGCAAGGCTGTCTGTAATTTGTTTTCTAATAGTTTGCGGATAAGAAAGGTCAATATAATGGTAGAATTTCTTCCACCGGGCGAATTCTAGTTCAATTAAGTGGTCTTAAATAGAAAATATTTAAAATTATTAGACTTATTCATTAAGAGAATCAAGTGCTGTATTTTTCTTCTTTAAATTTTGCATACAAAATATTACTATATTTTAAATAATTTAAACTTACAGGGAACTGCAACGAATTGAAAACATAACAAACTCACCTGTTATCTCACACTTTTCGGAAACAATTCAAGGCGTGGTAACTATTCGTGCATACAGCCAAGAAGCCAGGTTCACTGAAACTCTCTTCAAACGGCTTGAGGCGAACACAGTCGCATTTACTATCCTCAATACAAGCAACCGCTGGTTGGGTATATCACTGGTAAGTTCAATTAAACACTTAGTCTGTGCCCTGCTCTGAATCAAAACCGTCTATAAAAGTTTCTTATTAAACTAATGCAAAACTTTGATCTGTTTCTTACCCTCAGGATTACTTGGGCGCTGTTATCGTGTTCGTGGCCATAGTGACAGCATTGCTTGCAGCCACCATTAGCAGCAGTAGTAGCACCGGCAAGGGCAACAACAATTCTCCCAACACTCCCAGCGATGAGGTAAAGGCACTCGGACCGACACCATCACTCGTTGGTCTGGCGATAAACTACACACTCCTTGTGCCGATATACCTCAATTGGGTGGTGAAGCTGCTTGCTGATATGGAGATGTATGTGGGCTCAGTGGAACGTGTTGCATACTATGCAGAGCCACAGTATAAGGCAAATGATAGCTCTGGTGGCGCTCTTTCCAGTGATGTTGGCCATGTGATTGCCCCGTCCTGCCGGGATGAAGTCATCTGTAAGATATGCACATCTCGATATTTCCAAAGTTTGAACAGCGAATTATCGAATCAAATGGGGTTTGTGTTGTGTCAAAGAATAGGGCGAAATGGCGTAGACACAGTGTTAGCTCCCAGGAGTATTCAGTTGCTTTCGGGCCTGCTGGTGGGAATACTTCCTACCACGAGTGTATATGGAAATTTTGCTTAGCTTGCGGGAAAACTCTGTGTTACACTTGAATTGAGGTGAAATGTGATTTAGGATATGATGCTCCCAACCAGAGGATTCGTTTGAGGAAAGTAGTCCCACTGAAAAGTTTTCCGCAAATAGTTTTGCAAGGCACAACACAGTGGGTGCTTGAGATTACTTTACTGGCTGATGCCAATATCGATTGAATGTGCGGTGGGGTTTTTGCTTGTAGTTGACTGCTCATATTTGCTAGCATAATAGGTGTGATTTAGTCTGACTTTAAATTTGATTCACTTGGACGTAAAGTTTTGAACGGGTAGGTACTAGAAAAGGAACTATGAAAAGAGATTTTTAACTTTATCGTTTTTCTTTTGTTCATCATTTAGATTCACAAAACAAATAATGAAGAACTTCTAAAATATAGAACATCTATATGCTTTCGGCTACAAAATAATTTATAATGAGCATCGTCTTCAAATAATACAGAATTTGTCATTATTATAATGAACGGATGGTCACCATATATTTATATAGATTTCGAGAGATATTCGGATCAGACCACCATTGTCGGTTGTCTTTTCGTCTCTCTACATGGTCACCATAAATAAATAGGAAATATTCGACACGTGAGTTAATTTGAACTCTAAAATGTTTTTTTCTTAGATAATAAATCTAAGTAAAACACAATCTTGAGCAATATCAGAAGTTAATAGAAAAGAAACAGGGTGGTCCACCAGGTGGGCCGCATTGATTATAGTATTAAAACAAATTTACTCAACATTTTTTATCCAGGCCGATCATACAAGGTAGATAACTAATGTCGATTTTAGTTTAGAAAAATAAAAATATTTAATAAATTTTAGCAAAAATTATGTTTGTACTCAACTGAAATTGCATTTTTTTTTTAAATTGGTAAAAAGGGATTATTATTTTTCATTGCAATGGAATTTGCGATTTTGCTTAAAATTCTCGAAAAAAAAAACATCCGTCTTAGGTTCATATTGATTTAAGTTTATATTTTAAGCGTATTTATATTTTAATTCAATGATGCGAAAGCTCTTTCAATTAACGTTGTTTTTGTTAATTGTATTCAATAATAATAAAATCCTTGATACTCTCGTTTAGTACTAATGCTAACTTCTGTTTCAGTAGGTATTAATTTCCAAATAGATTTTTAGTCATTAAATTGTCTTGTTTTGTCTTTGTAACCTTATGCGATGTTTAACGGTATTTCCTTTAAATATTTGTTTTATGTGCAGATAATACTTTAAAAATAATACTCAAATTTGAAATCCAGCATAATTTACCTAAGCCAAGTACCAATAAAAAAAGAAAACAAGCGAGGAGGTCACGTGCTAACGCGTGCTCGCACAGTCATGTTCGCTCTTAATCCCTGCCCTGATGCTGACGGTAGATATGTACATAATCGCAAATCAATGACAGTACCAGACATACTCTCGAATCTTTTTGTAACTTCAACATACACACATATTTGAAAAGGGTATCAGATTCTTAATATTAACAAAACAGATGCTCCACGTGAATACAGCTTCTCTACATTGTTTTTACTCTCTATTTGCAGATAAATCGGTTCCAATATCATGGCCACAAAAGGGTGACATTACATTCGAAAACGTCAGTCTCAGATATGAGGGCCAAAAGGAGAATGTCATCACGGATTTGTCGTTGAAAATTCCCGCTGGCCAAAGGGTAGGTACGGACTTTTATTTTAAGACCTTATAATAACATCTATAGGACGTCAGAGTGCAAAAACATGATGGAGATGGAGATACCTATCCCAGTTAAATAAGTGTTTTGATTATTTCGAGATAGTTCCGAAATGAGTGCTTTCAGTTGCGCGGTTGGAAATGTATAGATAATGAGCGTTGCATTGCATCAAAAATAGGACAGCAGTTCGGTTTCAGGTTTTTGTCATGGTACCTACCTAAAAGTTGAATATTTTTGATGTGTAAACATCTAAGCGCGCGTTATTTTTTAATGAATAGGATTTATTTCTAACAACATTTTAAACGTTCTAATAAATGTTAAGCAATTAAGACTCCATCCAATCTTGTTTCTACCGCTAGCGGAACTTGGTTTTATTATGTTATGGCAGTTCATTTCATCTCCTTCATTTTTCTCAATTTAGCAGATTTTGCGATTAATTGGAAAAAGTCCCTGAAAGGGAAACTTAATTTAATTGGCAGAATGGTTTGCAACTGGAAACACTTCTTAATAATCTGTTACAAACCCAAATATTGCGCTTTAATTTTACCCAACGTTGTGAAATTTTGCAACTTCAGTATATATGTAGATTCAAAGCAGCGATGATAATAATTAAGCACTCCGAAGAACGTTGCAGTTGCAACTGAAGTCGAGTCGCGGACTGTAGCAGATAAATAGGTCGGCAGGTATGAAGTTTCTATCCTTCCTTGGTTTTTGTGTGGGTTACGAAAATCTTAGCCCAGCTTAAATGGTATATTCTATCCAACACCAGAAGTAGGGTTTCTATATCTCAACACTAACTGCAACCCAATGAGGCCGTTATTCTGATGTCTCGTAGAGATCACAAGCCATTCTCATGTCTCATATGCAGGTGTTAATGAAGGCAATTTGGTTTGCTACATCTGTTTCCCCGTACTTGTGAAACCAAGGAGTTCGTGCGATCATTAGGCTTTCCCTCTCCCATTAAAAACTTTATCGGCTATAGTTTTCTAAAACTGAATTTCTTCAGACATAGAAGTCCTCCTTCATAACAGGGATACACCAAAAGCGATTACCGCCCCATATCTCTCATCCCAACTCCAGATCGTCTAAATCAGATTAACCTCAATACAGTTTTTTTTCATTCACGGTCTCCTTGTCTATTGCACGTCCCTTTACAGCTCTATTTCTTTTAAAACTAACACTCGAACCTATGTAGGCTTAACCTGAATCAACGAGGGTCTTAACCCCACCAAAAATCTAAAGAATAAAACCCAACACACCTCCATATGACTTTTCAAACGATCTTTTTTTTTGTTTGTTTGGATGTGTTGTTATTGCAGTCATTCAATGCAAACAAAAAAGTTAGTTAAAAAAAAAAAAAAAATTACTGACTGTAAAAAAGCCTATGTTTAGCCTATGACACTCCGGGAAAGAATACCAATTTAATGACACCTCACTCTTCAAAATCGGTCAAGCTGTTTGGGCTACAGGGCGTCACGTAGGAAAAGATGCACAAGATGCGCGCGAAACACATAACCCTCCCTGTGTCCAGTCGGGTAAAATCACCTCGTTACAGATCTTACAAGATATGCTTCGTCACTCATATTTGTTCTTTTTCTAATTTTTTACGTTGGGCAAATTTAATGTCACCACATCCTTACAGCGTTTTGCATAAAACTCCCCTGGATACTAGTCCTGAAAAGGAAATCGCTTCTGGCGAAGAAGTCTGAATCCTTTAAATTTATATAGCAATAAAAACTGCTTATGCATCACCGAAAGAGCTGGCAAGATTGTGAAGTGCATTCATAAGGCTGGGATATAATTTGCGCTAACATCACTTTCTATCCTTTTCCAAAGAACTAAACTATAGAACATAAACATTATTGAATGTTTCATTTCAGCACCCTAGTGCGATATACATAAACCAAAGACTGGTTTTATAGCAAAGCAAATTTTATTCACTTCTATACTGGCTAAATTGTTGGCGATTTCCCCCCCCCCCTCCATGAACTCCAGTGGCGAAAGAATTTCTTTATTAAGGACACTGCGTCAGTGAGTGCGAGAATGATCTCACAACACAAAATACTCACATAAAAGAAACGCACACTGTGAGTTCAGTTTGCATCAGTAAAAGGCTTTATTGTCCCTGTATGTCCTTTTATTTATGATTTTTTGCTGAGTTGACAAAATTTGGAAACTTATAAGAAATATTCTCTCCATTAAAAAAAAAATCATAAAAACGCAGTGATGTCAGGATGCCATTCCATTTGATTGTACATGTATGTCTCGTTTGCAAATTGAATAACTCATTTTGTACATTTTTGTTTGTGCAGGGTTTCGTTTTTGCATTCAAACCTCTGTTTTTTTTTTTTGTATTTTAAAGATTGGCATATGCGGTCGAACTGGCAGTGGAAAGTCATCTATGGCATTGTCCTTGTTCGGTGTGCTGGAAACGGTTTCTGGTCAAATTTATATAGACGAAGTGGACATCACACAAATACATCCGGAAGAAATTAGATCGAGATTATCGATAATACCACAGGATGTGCATTTATTTCATGCAACCATACGAGAGAATTTGGATCCAAGAGGACACTACTCCGATTTGGACTTGTGGAAATGTTTGGAATTGGCCCAACTTAAAGATATCATCGTTAATGCTATGCCACAGGGCCTGGGTAAGTTCTTCAATGAGATTTTTTTTTTTTGTGGATCAGTGCAATATGTAGAAATGTTTCAACAAGGTTTTTGAGTCATACAGATATGTACATTGTACACAGAATATGAGTATAATTTTCCATGAATCGGGTCTTTTTGCTGACTAAAATGTGAATCTGTATATCTAATGTTTAAGGAGGAAACAAGAAAATTTGTCTCTGAAATGTGCTACCTTGGAATAAATTGTTTTGGTATAAGGATGAAGCTTAAAAGGCTTTGGTCAGGATACTGGCATCCTTGCACTGATGAGTTGTGGTCATGAGCCTCAAACTGTATTTTGATCATCATATTGAAATGTTCCGTCGGCGTCGGTCCATTATAAGGGTCGTTGATGTAGGATGCTGGGCTAGCGACCCTAATTCATATGGGAAATCCCATAAGCGTCGAGCGGATATGTCGGGACTTAATCCAACTATTAAATTCCATGGCACATTTTACAAACAGAGATCGAGACATGTGTTTTTCAGGGCAATATACCTACTTTTGGATATTTCTCAGACGGTCGTAAGAGGTGGCGCAGTTACTGAGCTCTAAGCCCTACGAAAGATGCCGTTTTTGACAGTTCTTTGATTTTCAAATGCTATGCAGGGCTGCCGTTTCATAATTTCCTTGGGGAGTATAATTGAACTTTTTTGTGGAGTACCGGAGAGTACAGAACAAAATCGAAGAATCTTATTTTTAGCTAAGAGTTTCAATTGGGACGGGTCGATGTTGTCACCCTGTCTAATCTGGTTTTTATTGTGCAGTAACTGATGCCAAATCAACATGCCATAAAACTGTATTATCAAAAAATAAGTATTCGTCCGTGCAAACGTTGCGCCCATTTTACAGCAGACGCGGTGGACCTTCAAATACAAGTCTCCAACGTTTGGTAGCCAATTTTAAGACATAAGGTTCGCTAAATAATAATAAATAAATAATTGGCGCAACAGGTCCGGAGGGACCAAACGCCTAACTTCTCACAACCACTCATTTCTTGGAACGAATGGAAGGGATCTACAAGTTTATGCCGACTCCAAACGGCTAATTAAGAAGCTCTTTCAAGACAGTTATACTCTCAGATGTTTTTCAGACGTTCGCGAGAGGTGGCGCAGTAGAAAAAAAAAATCCTAAGTTGGAATTTGTTTCGCCAAATATTCAACATAAAAATTGGACAAATGATACGTGCCACCTTGAATGGTGTTATATTGTATATTGTCATAGAAAAGAATTTCGTAAATACCTAATACTCTCTTCGTTTAACTTCGTTTCAACATCTATCCTTATTGAAAAAACCCAAATAGTGGCAGAATAATAGGAATTTCCAGGATCCGCAAGTTTTTGTTCGACACGAATGTAACAAAACATTCCTTATGAAACATCCAGAAAATAAAATTTGTTTTGCAATTTACTGGGTAGAGAAATGTCAAGGCATGTGAAAATACCTAGTAAAATCCGAATTTACCTACAGTACCGAGTACCTACAATTTGTCTTTGAGGAGTTCGGGAGTACAGCAGACGGAAATGGAGTACATTACTCTTATTGTAGTACTTTCGGCAGCGCTGAATTGCCAGAAAATGTAATGATACTAATTTACAAGAGAATAACACCTTCTACTACTATTTTCGCCTACATAATCAGGCTGTTCTCGAAGAATCTGAAAATACGGATCATAGAAAAATTAAATTTTCGACTTATGGCAACAGTTGCTTTCAAAACACGACATATTATAATGTATGAGTATGACAAACTTCATATTTCTACCAGCGATATTGCAATCATTCTGTGCAACGTGACGTCACAATATGATGTCAATTCACATGACATTCCACTTACTTTTTATTTTCGATATTCACCCCTATTACAGAATCCGATGAATGGTCTGCGGATGGCTTCCGACAACTTTTTTCAGTTTTTGCTATTATAGAATCCGCTGTAGAAAGTGAACGGATGTCGGTTACGTAGTTTGGTTTTGTTTAGATTATGAAATACGCAGCCCATCCGCACTCCATATAACTTTGAACGTTATAAATCCGCACCAAAATCATTGCGGATGCAACATAAACAAAAAATGAAAAGCACCAATTTAAGTTTTTGAATATGATTTTTAGTTTTATGCAGAGTGCAATTTGAGAAGGTGGGTGAGGCAATGAAAAGAGAGAGCCGGTTATTGTGAAAATTTTGAATTTTAAATAAAAAAACGCCGGATTTATTGAATTATTTGAATGCTTTGGGTTTCTTTCCGTTTCAAGAAGTCTCGGAATGGAAAAAAGGAAGTTTAAAAAAAATATTTATAAGTATACTAAAATAAATTGATTGATTCTGTAAATTTCGATAAGTTTGGTTAGACTTTATAAGTCAATAAAATAATTTAACCAACAACAAGCGATCGCTTTACGCGACGGGTGGTACAGCCAGCGAAGAGCAATTTTTTAGTCCACTGGAAGAAGATTGGTTGGTCTAAGAGATGCTGTTCATGGCGTTCTCAAACATTAGATGTCGGATTCGCAAAAAAAAAAAGAAGAAGAAGAAGAAAACGTGAAGCACCAACAATAGCTATCTCTGACTCTTCTGCACCCGCCTGTTCTGGAGATGTGTTAAACGAACATGAAACTATTGAAATGGACATTTTGGATGAATTCGATGTCGAAAGTGAAAACCCGAACATTGTCCCATCACCAGTTCCACCACAAAAATGCTCTCGAGCAACTAAATGAAAGGAAATTGAATCCATTATTTTTCTATTTCTTATTTCGTTTAAAACCGTATTTACTTTAATAATTTTGCTGTATTTTGTTAAAAATTCTAAATTGTGTAATTTTTGGCATTAAGGGCGGTATTTATCAAGCGCTCTTAAATCGATTATTATGTGGTATTCGATTGGGCGCTCTCAGAGCAGTTTTTATGTTCGTTTGGTACAAACAAAAAAGGCAATCTTTTTCAAATTTCAGAGCACTTTTGCGAATTTTCTCAGATTCACCAATTCAAGTGCGCTTGAGTTTGACAACTAGTTGTCGTGAATTTGTTCTAAAGCAAAGAAAAGCATTGCATCGGGTGAACCTATTTGTATGAATTATTTATGTATAAATATTTAAAAATCAATCGGGACGCAAATTTCGAATGTTTTAATTTAAAATTTAAACAGTGAATACGAAGCTCTTATGTCGTTTTCCATTGGGCAAAAAGAAGCGTCCGGGAGAGTCCGGAATCGAAAAATTCGCTTCTGAAACCGTTCCATTGGCACAAAAATACTCTTCTGTTGATTCTGAGAAGAGAAATTCGCTTCTCGATTTAAAGTCAGAATCCACTCAAGAAGCACTCACACAAGTGTAATTTATGTGTTTTATACAAGTCAGATGACAGTGCCGTAGATTATTTTTTGGCATTTCACCAATACTTTTGTAGATTCAACGAGAAGCAGTTTTCTTGTTCCATTGGATTTCAGATTTAGTCGATCCCCGAGTGAAACCAATGGAAAACGACATTAGTTTAATATTGGTCGATGAATACCGCCCTTAGTTTAATATTGGTCGGTGAATGCCGCCCTAAATGCCAAAAACTAACAGCATCGATAAGATAGTCCGAAAATGATAAGTAAGTGTTACGGATCGGCAATGTTGTTGTTCCGGCGGATTTGATAATTACATTTATCGCGGATGTGAATAGGCCGTGGATCGAGTCAACTCCCCGGGAATACATTTTTGCGGATTCTATAATCGACATGATTGTTTTTTAAAAACTAATTTTAAATTCTGTGTTCAAATATGCAACAAATAAACAATATTTTGCTGCTAGTATTTGTTTTTTTTTTTTTGCATCTTAAGGTGTATCCAGAACAGCGAAAGATTTGTTTAAATGTTTATGAAATGTTTCGATTTGTTTCAGAACCATTTCATAAGCATTTGTCAAACACTTCTGAAATGATTTTGCCGGTGTAGACGCCGATGAAGTATTTATTAAATGTTAATGAAATGATTCTTAACTACAACTACACCGCTTCCGTAACATGGTGGGTTTTATTTCTAAAAGGAAATGGTTTACAATCAGAGACGAAATGGAATGAAAAGCATAATGGTGTGTGTCAAGCGAATAATAAAGAGAAGAGAATATGCGCAGAAGTGATTGGATAAGTTTGAAGAATGAAAGTAAATTTCGCCTTCACTATTCGCCCAGTCGATTTCCTGATCAGCCATAAACATTTAAGAAGTGCAAATTTTCCCAAATTTCCCTTTTCTCAGGGGTGAAAAAATGTATACTATTTGTACACGCCAGCGAAGAAGCTGCTTTGAAATCAGTCTACAGAAAGATAATTTCGGAGGTAGGGGTATATCAATTGTTTAAAGTGAAAATATGCCTTTAATTGTGCGCAGATATTTTTATTGCTGTTTTTTCGCGATTTAATTTTATGAAATAAGGGATAAGGCTATTGTTTTTCAAGATTTCAACCGAAAGATAACTACTCTTTACTTAATCGAGTTTCTGGCATCAATTGCAGCAACGTCTTCGTACCTATTTAAGGAAAAAAATAAAAATATTCTTGAATAAAAAATATAAAAATACAGAAACATGAAACAAAATGCAATACCTACCTACATTTTCTTTAACTTTAGTACTTTCTTTTTCCAACATTAAAAAAGTTGAGTACAATGATGATTTTCGACCACTGGACGAACCTAGCTATTATTAATGTTTAAATGTCAATTACAACTATGCTAGTTTAGAATCTGTTACTTTCGACATTCTGATATAACTTTTGCTTAAATTTCTTTGTTTTCTTTGATTTTATTTATGAATTTAATTTTTTATTTTTTTTTGTGTTTATCCTGCTTTTTCGTTAATTCAATTTTACTTTGAATTACTTTTGTTGTTTATGGCCACTCTATTATAAGCTTTAATTTCAATTTCAATAACTGATTGAAGTGGCATTCAAAACTATTTCACTCCTAGGTATTGTTAGTAAAATACAGAATGTCTCAACTTTTCATATAATCTATTTTTGTTCGTTATATTTTAAACTAGCTGACCTGGCGAACTTCGTACCATCTGTCCAGGCTTTCTTGAGTTATAAGATTAGATACTAACATCACTTTCTTTTATATATATATAGATATTAAAAATAAAATTATCTATCTATCTATGTATCTACTCAAAAGTGGTAGGTACGCATACGATTATTAGCAGCAGTGCGTTCAGTTTCTTAACCATGGTTAATCCCATTGTGACACCATAGCTCTCTCTCCGACTTGACTTATTACTGTCACCACGCTCACACAGAAAATATAGGTACGTTTGATTGTCAAAATTAAATCGTCACTTTTCATAAATTTTAAGGTAATTATTTAAAAACACTCGGCGAAAACCGTTGCAATTAAATTTTTTTTAATAGGTATTTTGTGATAAAAAAGAAATGGGCTTGACGATATGTAATTACCTTTGAAAGTAGTTTAAATATATGCAGCCTGCTATAGCCAGTTTCCATTTTTCATTATTCCTATATTTTCTGGACATTTGTATTTAATGTTGAAAAAAAAAAAAAAAAAAAAAAACTCACTTCCTGCAGGGAAACTTGTGAAACAATAATTATTTACGATTGGGAGACTGCGAAACATTTCATAAACATTTTTTTGTTAAATAAATGATTATGAAACATTTACTTATGTTTATATACCTTTATAGAATAAAAAAAGCAACGTCTCCAAAAACGGACGGGGAAATTTATTTGAATGTGAAAAAATGCTTATTGATTTTTTGAGTCATGAATGTTGAATATTTTAGTCTGGCAACGAGACTGTGTTACTGTGGCTAACGTTTACAAACACACCAACATTTATGAATGAATACTCCAAACTAGTGACATAACATAGCTTAGAATTATATCAAATATTCCAACCCCAACAAAAAACTTTATGCAAACAAAATGAGCATTACTAAATCCCACTGTCTTTTTTTTACGTTTGTACATCAGATACGAAAATTGGTGATGGTGGTAAAAATCTAAGCGCTGGTCATAGGCAGCTCTTCTGCCTGGCCCGAGCAATACTAAGAGGATCAGCATGCCTTTTCCTGGATGAAGCAACAAGTTCATTAGATACCACCACGGAACGAGCTCTGATGGACGCAGCGCATAATGCCTTTCAAGGAAGAACCATTCTAACCATAGCAGTAAGTGCTCCGACTCCAATCTACATTTTCTCTTGGCATACACATCCAGACCAGATCCAATCCGTAATCTGAATGTAAGTCAGTTCATTTTCCATTTGTCTATTTCAGCATCGACTCTCAACGATATTGGACTATGATCGCATTATTGTACTAGAGAATGGGCGAATCATTGAAGATGGAGCTCCCAAAGAATTGCAATCCAACACTGAAGGACACTTCTATGCACTTCTTAACTCGGGCCGTTTGTAAAGTCCAGTCGTATTTGCGACCAGTGCAGCGATTCGAAGTGATTGCAGAAAATTATTGAGTATTCTTGAATTTGATGTATAGTTTGTACATTTATAAATAAAAATATTTTTATTTTCGACAACGATTTTTTGGCGACGTATGAACCTAGTACAATTATTATTATGGTAGCAAAAAGAGTTTCGTACTCAACTATATACGAAAAACTTGAAAATTAAAGTTCAAAATCATATAAAAAACAAAACTCGGCGAATGTTTAAAGTTTAAAGTATTTCGAATGGTTTGGCAATCACACTACAAAATGGTAGCTCAAATAGAGGAACCTGCAACATCCGTTGGAATACCATCTGCCAATTTGGACATACCTTCTTGAGGCATAGAACTGGAAAAAATATTTTTCTCGGATTTTGTGAAGGGGGTTCTTATTCTGTAATAAATTGATTGAATTAGTAATGTTGTACTTTACGAATGGATTTTTTGGATGAGATATTGTTTAATGTCAAAAGCGGGAAGGACCAAGCAAGAAAAGCGAGTAAGACATTAGGTGATAAAAACGAAAATTGGCAACATTTTTCTAGAAATTGAATTGCATGGATTGGAATAGGTTTTGAATTACTTAGCAGTAGCAGTTGTTTGGATAAGTACCGTAAGTATATTCAAGAATGGAGGGAAAAAATGCATGAATTGAAATTAAAAGTGTACGACTGGGTAGCACGGAACTTTCTCGATACGAATTCGTCTGACAAATCATTTGTCGGAGATGGCATACACAAGTCGATTGACATTCGACCTTACCAATAATATACTTTAGTCTGGCAGCCAGCGTTGTCAGATGGTCAAAATATTTCCTCCCGGACAGATCTGAAAAAGATTAAAAAAAAAAAAACCCAAACTTTTTGTAAATATTTTTTTAACATGTTTTATGTACAACTTAAAATAAAACATTTCGAACTTGAAACGCGAACGTTATAGTGCATTTACATCGCATCTAGATTCAAAATTTCGAAATCCAATTTTACGTTCCTACTGAAATTTCAACATTTCAAATGACAGCTAGTGTCAGAATTGTATACTGATCTTTTGTTTTGTTTAGAAATCAGATGTGGCTGAACAAAAAAATTATTTTTTTTCATTACATATTACCTATGTTAATGTGGAGATGAATTTAAGTGTTAATTCAGACATATATTAAATATATTGCTGACCTTTCTCGTTCTATATCTATAATTGTAATAATTTGAAATGACTGATTTGTTGAAAGCTGTTTTTTTGTATTGGCCGCATTCAAGAATCTAGTTATCTTAAGTCGACTAGATTGGTCTGGATAAGATGTAACCTGAACGCAAAAACTGGATTGGTCGGGAACGTCACTTTTTCTACGTCAGCCACATACCCGAACTGTCAACTTAGTACTCAGTCACGAATTTCTTGACTAGATTCGTCGGCTACCCCTCCATAAACGTCAAATATCACAGGTGCCCACGTGACCGATTTAAATCAATCACAACCGAGATAGATCTAGTCAGACAGCTGTCAGACTTACTAAACTAGACACTTGAACGCCCTCATTGTCAGCGGCCGGAAAAGTCATTAAATGAGGTGCAGAATTTGTAAAGAGGATTGTTCGATTTGAAAAACTTAAAAATGCAGCGACGAACATTTTGCTCAAATTCAATATTTGGAAATGTAGAAAAGTAGGTATTTATGGCGAAATTGCTGGGCATTGGGATTAAAATGTTGAATTTAGCCGAAACGATGAATTTAGGTGCAGTGTAAATGTACTAGTTTGGTTTTCCGAATGCAAAAGTGTGCGCCAAATAAAAGCAACACAGTTTTAACGCATGTTGCATTTTAAAAACATCTTGTAATCGATTGATTGTTTAACTGCGTTTTAAAATAATATACACAGTTGAAGGTTACCAAAAAAGATATTATAACAAAATACAAATTAAATAGAGTTTAAAAAAAACCCTAGATTTCCCCCTAAATTTCTCCCCCCAGATTTCCCCCCGCCGACGAAAAAAAACCCTTAATCTGGGGAAAAAAACCCCAAACTGGCAACACTGTTCTAGAGGCATAACAGGTACTAGCTGTTATAAATGTGTGAATTCATAGAGGAGGATACATGATAGTTTTCGTGCATGAAAATATGCGCCATTGCTTTATAATTTTCTACGAGCATTTATGCTTTTGTTGGTTTTTAAGTTTTCCGAATTAAGTAATATATAAAACTAGCTGACCTGGCGAACTTCGTTGCACAGTTCACAAACATGCTAGTCAAATTCGTTCGTGTCAGTTTACGACACATACAATTCACTTTATGGGAAACATGGGAATTCAAGATTGATTCCATAAAATTCCAGCGATTATCCCTGCGACTTATTAATAGTCATAGCAAAAGGGGAAATTGATACGCTTGCCTTTGAATTTTCCACTCAAAATCATCGCTTGCATGACTTTTGATTTGATATTCTTCTTAATCAAATCAACCGCGATCCGTTAAAAAATTTCGGTGGATTAAGGTTGCGCAACAAAATTATAGCTGAGCCGACTGACTTTCAATTTCGAATTGTGTAGCGGTCCTTCCTTGAGTCACTACGAATCCACCAAGCACGATCCATTCCCGAGTTATGAGTGCGGGCGTGAAGCTGGGTTTTGCACAGTCCTACCACGTGCCATGTCATTTCGAGTATCAAAATTATTACTTGCACGCAGTTCGTTGCTTTGGGAAGCTCTAGATGCCGTTTTACGTTTTCGACGCCCAAAATTGCACCGTATACGTATACGTACCATTTTATGTTCAAAAATGTGGCAACACCATTTAAAAATTAAACAAATAAAATTAGATTTATTCGCAAAATAAAATCAAAAATTGAGAATCATACATACCTAGCAATATTTATTAGCATAAAAACAATGCGATGCCTATAAAATTAATCTCCAATGAAGAACTCAATGTAAAAAAAAACACGAATCTGAAATAAAATTGAATTTAATTTTATTGGATTTGTATTTGTAACGGGTGATTTTTTAGCTGGTTTGGTTTTGGCAACACTGGTTTTGACAGCTGACGTGTGTTTAGTACCTTGTGTCACTGTCAAACAGCTTCAGTTTGGTTTGCAATTTAACCATGGATCGTCTTACAAATGAACAACGCTTGCAAATTATTGAATTTTACTATCAAAATTCGTGCTCGGTTCGAAATGTTCATCGCGCGCTGCTTCCATTTTATGATCGGCATTCTCGACCTTCTGAGCAGTCTATTCGGAAGATTGTGACCAAATTTCGCACCCAATTTACTTTGTTGGACATTAAACCACCAACACGTTTACGTACTGTGCGTAGTGAAGAAAATATTGCGGCCGTATCAGCTAGTGTGACAGAAGACCGCGAAATGTCGATTCGGCGCCGTTCCCAGCAGTTAGGCCTTTGTTACAGCACTACGTGGAAAATTTTGCGGAAGGATTTGTGCGTAAAGCCTTTTAAGATACAGCTTGTTCAAGAACTAAAGCCAGCCGACCTACCACAACGCCGAATTTTTGGTGAATGGGCTCTTGGAAAGCTGGCCGAGGATCCGCTTTTTTATCGAAAAATTGTGTTCAGCGATGAGGCTCATTTTTGGTTGAATGGGTACGTAAATAAGCAAAATTGCCGCATTTGGAGTGAAGATCAGCCAGAAGCATTGCAACAGCTACCAATGCATCCCGAAAAAGCCACTGTTTGGTGCGGTTTATGGGCCGGCGGCATTATTGGGCCATATTTCTTCAAAGATGATGCGAATCGCAGCGTTACTGTCAATGGTGAACGCTACCGAGCGATGATAACAAACTTTTTTTTGCCCGAAATGGAAGTTCTTGACTTGCATGATATGTATGTGGTTTCAACAAGACGGTGCCACATGCCACACAGCACGCGAAACAATGGCGCAATTGCGAGGCGAGTTTGGTGAACAGTTAATTTCACGTTTCGGGCCGGTCAATTGGCCGCCTAGATCGTGCGATATGACACCATTAGATTATTTTTTGTGGGGGTATGTCAAGGCTAATGTGTATAGGGACAAGCCCGCTTCGATTGACGCACTGGAAGCCAACATCCATGCATTCATTCGTGAGATACCGGCCGATATGTGTGAAAGAGTATGCCAAAATTGGACTCAGCGGATGGACTACCTGAGACGCAGCCGCGGTCAACATTTGCATGAAATTATCTTTAAACATTAAATTGCAAGGTTCAAACTATCGATTCAAATAAATATTTCATTCATTTTTTCGAATTTTTTGTGTTTTTTTTTTTAAAGTTCTAAGCCTCTTAAAAAATCACCCGTTACATCGGATGTATTATTTAATCACCCCTGTCGAGGAAACGGAATTTTCTCCGATTTGTACTCTGCGATGACATATGGCGCACTTTGTCCCATTGCGTGTAACCGCGTTAAAACACATACTTTTGACAGCTACATATCCTATAACCTATAAATGCTGCGGAATTTTTATACGTGAAATTAACACCTTTATATGCTTCAGTTATTTTGTTCCGAAATACTTCGGATACTTCGAAGGCAATTTGAGTTCTGATTAGATTTGACGTTAGTTTCGGAATTTTTAACGAACGGATACCTCGATAGGGGTGAATATATCAATACCAAATGTTACAAATTGCTGCACCACTGTCAATACATCGTTACCATTTTTCTTGTTTATTTTGTAACTGACTAATTTTGATTCATTTTGATTCATATTTAAGACTAGCTAATCAGTCTTTTCAAAACACTACCGAACAGTTAACGGATTCATCTTGTTTGCAGTGGGCTTAACTTCACGTCCCTTCTGTTAATGAGTGATGAAATTCCAGCCACACATGCTTCAACTACGTATTAAGAATAGGTCCAGCACATGCAGCTCGACTGTGGGAAATTGATCAATAGAGTAGATATATTCATACCATATCGACGGTTTTAGGCGCTCGATTGAGTTCGCAAAGTGTGCATGTAATAATCTGCTTTAGAGACAGTTGGCTTTACTTATAATCAAGCACTAATGTCGAGAATTAGTTGGCCGGTACCAATAAATAGTTAGACCCATTTCCACATTTCCTAGTGCGACAACTTTCTTATAATCTACTAATTTTTTTGCCATCGCAGAATTGAAATTTCATAATAAAAAAAAGAAGGAAATGCACCAAATATTCGCTGATCTGTCAAATATCATATGGAAATCAGTAACTAACGCCCTATCGTTCGATCGCACACAATTTTCGTTACTTTTTTTTCATTTTTATCGTAATAAAATCCCTTTAAAATTATATTATTCAATAAACGGAGCAAAATTTATTTGAATGTCTTGATTTATTCGTAAGTTGATGATGCCAATCAAAACTTATTGGTGGTCTAAAGATTTAAATTAGCAAGTGAATATTTTTGACTTTGAAAATAGCCTTGTTATACTCCTATGAAGCTATAAGCGTTTTAAGACTATATCGCTTCAGTTTTTAAAAATAAATACAATATGATCCTTTCAAAATTCTATGGCTTATATTTTTTATAATTTTAATCTATTTATATAAAAATAAGTTCAATTGTGTTAGTCGCCAATGTTCTCTGGAATGCATGAACCGATTTCGATTCTGTAAATTTCCCATTAAAGGTGAAGTTAATACCATGGTTCGTAAGTATATGCGGTCTTTGTGTAATTAATTAATTAATTTGGTGTATTGTTTCATGAGATATACGATTTTTAATGTTTTTTTTTTTTTTTTTGTATGCGCGGTGCCACTCCCCTTTGTCCAATTTTGACTAATCTTCACATGTATACTCCTTGGCCAATAACTAGGATTGTGTGTAAATTTGAACTAAATCGATTAAGTGGTTTTCGAAGTTTTATATTTTGAATGCATTTTTTGCCGAGTAAAAACAATGAACTTTGAGTGTGCAAATGAATGTGGCAGAAAATATTCCTGGATATGGTAATTTCAGCATGTAGAGTTTTGTTGTAAGATGTCCATAAATGGGGCGTATACGTAACATTTTTGTTTAAGAAAAAAAAAATTCTCAAATTGTCTTTTTATATTAAGTCAGTCATATATTCGAAAAGCAAAACAAGTCACAGAGAAAATGAAAAAAAATATATAGAAAATGAAAAGGAGGATTTGTTCTTTTTCTTATTATTATTAGGTATAACCTTTTTACCATGTAAGTATACAGTCTAAGGACAGATAACAAAACTATGTAGGTACAATATATCTTATATATAAAAATCACGTGTCACAGGTTGCTCCGCGATGGAATCCTAAACTACTGAACCGATTTTAATCAAATTTTGCACATTGTGTGCAGTTTTGTCCCAATTGAGAGATAGGATAGTTTATACCTCAATTTATAGTCGCTGATTTTTTTATTCCAATAAATTCATTTTTGTACACTTTGAAAAAAAAAAAAAAGAAACTGGATAGAAATCGAGTATTGAACCTTCAAATACAAAAAAAAAAAAATATTTTAAATTTTAAAAGCAATTGTTGTTGTCAATTATTTTAATTATTTTCCAACCAAATTGTTGTTGTCAACAATTTTGAAAGTTTTTTTTTTAAGAAGTTTGTTCTAATAAATTATGTTTACTATGTTACATTAAGTAACTTTTTGAAATGAAGTACCTAGATACTATGATTATACAAAAATGATATGGCCGACGATATTTTGCATCGAATTCGTACTGTGACATCGGATAATGAACTGGTGATGTCAGATGGAATGCGCAACAAAGCTTTGATTTTGATCGAGGATATGTGTCTGCTCATGAGTGGCAATTTGTTGTGCAAATTGGGGATGCCACAGCCAAGACGCATTTAATGCAGAATTGGAGCGAGAAATTGACTTCGGTCGAATCGCATTGAGTTAAGCTGTTCGAACAAATGTGCCAATGTTGAATCAAGAATAAAAGAAAGTGTACGATGAATTGATGCAAGCAGTCGATAACGAAAATTGCGGAACTGGAAATACATTCATGATTTCACTTATTTTGGCTATAATTCGTTCGAGATCTGAGATCGCTTTGGCCCTAGCCTCTTCTGGGATAGCGGCTACTTTGTTAGAATCTGCAAGTGGAAGAAGAACCTACATGCAACATTTCAAAGAACACTGCGATGGCGAAAGTACTGCAGCAATGTAAGATTATTATATGGGACGATTGCACAATGGCTTACAAACGCGCATTGGAGGCCCTGAATCGTTTACGTAATGACCTTTCGGTGGAGCAATGATCACCGGCCTGATTGAGTTTCCACAAAATTTTTGCAACCTTACAACGACACCGGAAGAGCTAATCATGAATGTTTTCCCAAATATCGCTCAGAATAATATTGACCATGATTGGCTGAGTGTAAGAGAAGAGTGATTTTGGCTGCGAAAAACAAGAACGTCGAACATTTGAATTTCGCCATTCAAAACCAAATCGCTGGTGAGTTGCATTCATACAAATCAGTCGACTCCGTGATGGATGAAAACGAAGCCACCAACTATCCCACGGAATTTTTAAATTCTTTGGATGCTTCGGGCTTGCCTCCACACAATTTGAAACTTAAAATCGTCTCAGTAATAATTTTGTTGCGCAACCTAAATGAACCAAAACTTTGTAGCGGTACGCGTTTGATTGTGAAGAATTTAATATCAAATATAATTCAAGCAACGATTTTGATTGGAAAATTCATAGGCGAAGGTGTTGTTATTTCGCGGATTCCACTTATTCAGAACGATTTGCCGTTCGTATTTATGTAAGCGTCTTCAATTTCCCGTACGTCTCGCTTTTGCTAAGATAATTAATAAGTCGCAAGGACAATCGCTGGATGTGTGTGGAATAAATCTTGAATTTCACGTGTCGGCAAAGCTCTCGCTTTGTACGTGTACACACCCGATAATAGAAATAGAACAAAAAATGTTGTATACCATTAATCATTTCAGTGAAAAAGCGGTAGGTTGGCCGACAAGGATTTGATTTTATTTATTTGCTTAATTTTAATATACCTTTTGAATAGAATGAAGCGAAAGCTCGGAATTATTAACTTCATTACCTACATTAATGAATTTGGGCGGAACGAAGTTCGCCGGGCCAGCTAGTATATGTATATATTATTTCATATGTTATATATATTATATTGTAAGTTCTATTTAAAATGTTCCCAATAATATTTGTAAACTGTGCACTCATAAAGAATGTTTTTCTTATTGCACAGCAAATTCATATTTAAATAAATAAAGGGTGATTTTTTAAGAGGTTTAGAACTTTTTAAAAAAAAAAAAACACAAAAAATTCGAAAAAATGAATGAAATATTTATTTGAATCGATAGTTTGAACATTGCAATTTAATGTTTAAAGATAATTTCATGCAAATGTTGACCGCGGCTGCGTCTCAGGTAGTCCATCCGCTGAGTCCAATTTTGGCATACTCTTTCACACATATCGGCCGGTATCTCACGAATGAATGCATGGATGTTGGCTTCCAGTGCGTCAATCGAAGCGGGCTTGTCCCTATACACATTAGCCTTGACATACCCCCACAAAAAATAATCTAATGGTGTCATATCGCACGATCTAGGCGGCCAATTGACCGGCCCGAAACGTGAAATTAACTGTTCACCAAACTCGCCTCGCAATTGCGCCATTGTTTCGCGTGCTGTGTGGCATGTGGCACCGTCTTGTTGAAACCACATATCATGCAAGTCAAGAACTTCCATTTCGGGCAAAAAAAAGTTTGTTATCATCGCTCGGTAGCGTTCACCACTGACAGTAACGCTGCGATTCGCATCATCTTTGAAGAAATATGGCCCAATAATGCCGCCGGCCCATAAACCGCACCAAACAGTGGCTTTTTCGGGATGCATTGGTAGCTGTTGCAATGCTTCTGGCTGATCTTCACTCCAAATGCGGCAATTTTGCTTATTTACGTACCCATTCAACCAAAAATGAGCCTCATCGCTGAACACAAAAAAGCGGATCCTCGGCCAGCTTTCCAAGAGCCCATTCACCAAAAATTCGGCGTTGTGGTAGGTCGGT
Organism: Cheilosia urbana; assembly: GCA_946477585.1. Lineage (NCBI taxonomy): Eukaryota > Metazoa > Arthropoda > Insecta > Diptera > Syrphidae > Cheilosia > Cheilosia urbana. The sequence continues at coordinate 61,126,480 of OX297856.1, forward strand.
TGGCTTTAGTTCTTGCACAAGCTGTATCTTAAAAGGCTTTACGCACAAATCCTTCCACAAAATTTTCCACGTAGTGCTGTAACAAAGGCCTAACTGCTGGGAACGGCGCCGAATCGACATTTCGCGGTCTTCTGTCACACTAGCTGATACGGCCGCAATATTTTCTTCACTACGCACAGTACGTAAACGTGTTGGTGGTTTAATGTCCAACAAAGTAAAATTTGGTGCGAAATTTGGTCACAATCTTCCGAATAGACTGCTCAGAAGGTCGAGAATGCCGATCATAAAATGGAAGCAGCGCGAGTTACATATTTGTATGGTGACCTCCATCAGTAAGCATACACAGATTATTTATACATGGAAAGCAATGACCTTAAGTCGTTGCCCCATTCATATTTCCGTTTGCAATATCAGCATTTCCACTTGCAGGAAATGCACTTCCATTACTTTAATTAATCAGCAAATAAACTCATTGTATCTTTTAATTAATCAGCAAATAAACTCATTGTATCTTTTAATTAATCAGCAAATATATTTATTGTATCGAAAAATCGAAAGAAGATAATAAAGAGCAGTCAGCGATAGACACTTAAGCAGATCACTTGGCTTTTCATTTAACTGGCGCAGTCGTTTTTTCGAACCTTTTTGTTGTTTGCCATTTACGTCCCCTTCTCCACCCGAACTAAATTATAAAAACTACACGTCGGTCGGGAACTAAAGCAAAAGAGTTCAGTGATTGTTACAAGCTAAAAATCAGCCGTAGCAAACAGATAAAAAAAAAAAAAAAAAAAAGTGCAAGTGATCGCTGCAGACTAAAAATCAGTCGCAGCATTAATATAAAATAAAAAAAAAAAAGTGTCTGTTAGAAGTGCCATTCAAAAATACCAACATTTCGCGGCAAGCAATCCACGATTCCAGGAGGAATTTACCAGCAGAAGAGGAAGAAACCGAAATGGCAGCTGACCCAAATACGATATTGGCTACGATGGCGCAAATTCTCGCTAGACTAGAGGCCAATACTCAACAAGCTGATAGCCGAGCCCTAGTTCTAATGAGAGAGATTTCCTATATAAAAGAATTCTCTGGAAATAGAGAAGAGCTGACACAGTTCATAAATGTGGTGGACAACCATATTAGCCTAACACCTGAGGAGAGAAGACCCGCTACATGGACCGCGATAGCACAATGCAAGGTGATTGGACGAGCAAAGGAGCTACTACTGTCTAATGCAACAACAACGTGGGATGAAGCGAAGAAGCTGCTAGGATTGACATTTAGACCAATAATCGACCAAGGAGAAGTAACAAGGAAAATTAATAATTTAAGGGTAAGTTCAGTTTTAGATCTAAATAATAAAATCGAATTCATATTAACAGATATTCATACGATAATAATGTATGAAAATAAGAAAGATAGTCTTAAGTCTCTGTTGTATAATTTAGTAGTGAATAAGATTAGGGAATTAGCAACAGGGAACTTAGCTAGAGAAATTCGGGATGAATATGATCTACATAAAGTAAAAACAATATTGTATTCATATGTAGGATTTGATGAAGGGAACATACACACAGACCGAAGCAATAATCGGACATACAATAACCAACAACGACGAAATTTTAACTCTAGTAACTCTGGACAAACAAACCAAGAAATTCAAAATAATAATTTCAATAACCCTGGACAGCGACGAACTACTAACGCCAATAACTCTATACAATTCAATCAAGAAGGGCAACAAAATAATTACAACAACTCTAGACAGACCCACCAACAGCGACGAACTACTAACGCCAATAACTCTACACAATTCAATCAAGAAGGGCAACAAAATAATTATAACAACTCTAGACAGACCCACCAGCAGCGACGAGGTACTAACAACTATAGTTATAATAACTCCAGGCAATCACAAAATAGGCAAAATATTGAACCAATGGATATCGATAACATAGCTCATCTAAACTCAGGACAAAACCAGAATAATTTTGAGGAACATATTAACATTCCAGAAGAATCTCATTCAATAGAAGCCCCGGTTTTTCTGAATCCAGCCTCAATGGTAGAAAGACACAAATAGCATTCTCGTTAGGAATCGAAAAACATATATGTCTAATAGATACAGGATCCACGATGACTATAGTTAACACAAGTAAAATAGATTGTAGTGCTTTTAATATTCTTAACGAAGTAACGATAAAACTTTCGACAGTAAATAATGAGACAGCTGAAAAACTAAAGATCTATCAAGTCCCAGTCCCTACTGAATTTGGATATGGATCCAATGTATTTATCCAAGCATATGGCAAGTCATTGGGAGACAAATCATACAGTCTTTTGTTAGGTATGGATGTCATAGGTAATATGGTAGAAAGCATAAATATAAAAAAAGGAGAAGTGTTGTTACAAAATAAAACCATAATCCCAATTATTTTTGAAGTTGAACCATATATAGAATGTTACGAATTAGGGGGAAACGATGAAGTGACATTAGACCATTTAAAAACTTTTGAAAAACAGGAAATCCAAGAGCTGTTGCAAAAATATAAAAGCCTTCTATACCAAGATGGAGATCAACTTACAAATTCCGATAGTATAGTGCATAAAATAACATTAACCACAGATCAACAAATAAACGCCAGACTGTACCGCCTCCCTCAAAAACATGAGGAAGAAGTCAGGAAACAAATTAACGATATGGAAAGGCAGGGCATAGTTCGAAAATCAAATAGTCGATATGCCTCACCAATCGTAGTTGTGGCCAAGAAACCTGATAGTGAAGGGAAAACTAAGTTTAGAGTATGTGTTGATTATCGAGCACTTAATGATATAACGGTGGATGATAAATACCCTCTACCAAATATAGAGAGTATTCTTGATAAGTTAGGAAGGTCACAATATTTTTCTACCCTTGATTTAGCCAAGGGATACCATCAAATAAAAGTACATCCTGATGATATACATAAGACTGCATTTGTTACACCAAATGGTCTATATGAATATACCAGAATGCCTTTCGGGCTTAAAAATGCCCCAGCGACGTTTCAACGTCTAATGAATGATATTCTCAGAGAATACATAGGACAAATTTGTACAGTATATCTTGATGATATATTAATCTTTTCAACTTCCTTAGAAGAGCACATATCATCATTAAATAAAATATTTCAAAGATTAGCAGATCATAATCTTAAAATACAACTAAGTAAATGTTCTTTCCTTAAGAACAACACAGAATATCTAGGTCATATACTCACTTCGGAAGGAATGAAACCAAATCCGAATAAAATTGAAGTTATTCAGAACTATTCTTTACCCTTGACGACAACTCAATTGAAAGGATTCTTAGGCAGCACTGGGTATTATAGGAAATTCATTAGGGATTACGCTAGAATAGCATACCCGATGGTTAAATACTTAAAAAAGAATATGAAGATCAATAGCAATGACCCTGAATATATTCAAGCCTTTGAAAGATTAAAAGAAACTCTGGTTAAGCATCCTGTACTTAAATTCCCAAACTTTAATAAACAATTTTCACTTTTTACGGATGCAAGTAATTTTGCTTTGGGAGCTGTACTAACTCAAGAAGGACAGCCAGTATGCTATGCTTCTCGAACACTAAATGACCATGAGAAAGATTACTCAGTAACCGATAAAGAGTTCTTAGCCGTAGTTTGGGCTACCTCTTATTTTAGACCATATCTGTGGGGGCAGAAATTCAAAATAATCACTGACCATATGCCCATTAAATATTTAACAAAAAAATATAATGGAAAAGAATTCAGTCAACGAGTTCAAAGAGGACTTCTTAAATTACAAGAATTCGAGTTTGACATTGAATATATAAAAGGCAAGGAGAATAAAATTGCAGATTTCCTAAGTAGAATTCCAAACGAAATAAACGAAACATCAGGAACTGCACACTCAGTAGATGAACAATTGTTAGATCATATATCAATCAAAGAAGGAATTATAAATACATACCAAACTCAGTTAATACTGACCTACTCAGCTCAAAGTGAAATAAAAACGCTGCATGGTAAAAGAATTATTCAGGTTGATATGACGAAAGATAGCGAACACTGGAGGGATCTGTTTAGTAGAACAATTACAGCAGGGACCACAGGTATCTATTCCGAAGTCGAAGATAGGGAATATAATAAAGTACAAAAAGTACTAATCGAAATGTATGGACATAATAAAGAAGTAAAATTTTATAAGCTTACACAGAGAGCAAGAGATGTAGAAAAAGCTGAAGATGTTCATAGACAAATATCTTTTTATCACACCGAAGAAAGTAACCACTCAGGAGTAGTAGAAACATACTATCAATTAAAATCTAAAATATATTTTCCAAAACTAATTACTGAAATATCAAGAGTAATAGGAAATTGCCAGACTTGTCAAGAAGGGAAGTATGACAGGAAACCAATCAGACCTAAGTTCAAGCTGACCGAAACCCCGAACAAAGGAAATGAAATATTGCACATGGATATCTATCATTTTAATAAATTAATATATCTGACATTTATAGACAAATTTACTAAAAAGGCTTACGGATATAGTTTGAGTAGCAAAAATTGGACAAGTAAGTTAGAATGCATAGATCAACAACTGACAAAATTCGGAAAGCCAAGAAAAATAGTCTGTGACAATGAATTCAATTCGGAAAACATAAAAGAACACTTAAGGAAAGAGGGAATAGAAATGCATATGACAAAAGCCAACTCTCATACAGGTAATTCGGATATAGAGAGATTTCACTCGACCTTACTTGAAATTTTACTAACCATTAAAGACGCAGACATTTCAACCAATAGGAAAATATATAAGGCTATTCAAGTATACAACAATAGGTATCATTCTACACTAGGCATGACTCCAAATCAGGCCGAAATGGCAAATCCGGCCAACTTAAAGAATAAAATTGAAGAGAAAAAGAAAAATATAATAAGTAAAAGGAATAAGTCACGGGAAAATTATGTAGAAAAACGCAATGAAGGCTATATAAGAAATTACAAGCACTTAAGACATAAGAATGAAACATATTACAGAAAACATAATTTAAAAAATGTACATGCCACAAATACTAAAAGACCAAATCAATTTGCAGATAATCTATTGGCTGACGATCATAATGGCAATGTTGACGATAGCAGAAGCAACTCTAATAATAACACCAATTCAAACCGGTAAAGGCTACACCACGCTAAATTTAGGGCCAGTAGAAATTATAAATAATAGCCAAACCATTTTACATATAATTGACACTAAACAAATACAATCAACAATTGCATTGATAGAAGTAAATTTACAAGCTCTACAGTTAACAAATAATACAGAAATACAGAATGAAATATTTAACATCAAAGCAAAACTTCAATCAATTATCCCATTTAGAAGAGAGAAAAGAGGACTTTTAAACTTTATAGGAACTACACACAAATGGTTGTTTGGTACAATGGACGATAATGACAGACAAGACATCCTTGAACATATGAAAGTAGTAGACACTAATAATCATGCAGCTATAACAAATCTTAATCAACAAGTTAAAATTAATGCACAGTTTATGGACTCATTAAATAAATTTAAGAAAACAGTAGAAACAGATAGGGACACATTAGCATACACCTACCAAAGTATTGCATCTAACCAAAAAGACATTGTTAGGAAACAATTGATTACCGACCAACTTCTAAAACTGCAAATATTAGAGAGCAAAATAAATAGCATTATAGATAATATAGCATCTGCTAAACAAGGCCTACTCCATCCAAGTATATTGACGGGTATGGAAATAAAAATGTCACATATAGATTTTTATAAACTTGAATATGCTAGAATAGGACTTCTGAAATTTGACCAGGACAGGCTAATAATAGCTGTTAAACTACCGAAAGACTACATTACGACCCAACTTAAAATGATTATACCCATTCCAAATGAAAAGAAAAACGAAATAGACATTGAAACTTTACAACTTATAGAAATAAATAACTTACAATATGAATACAATATTAATAACATCTATTTAAAAGAACTAAATTTAAGCCGTTCATGTATTACACAAAATTCATGTACTTACCGCTATAATGCAGTTAAAAAAATAATTAAGATTGATGATAACACTATTATATGTACGAACTTACAAAAAGAATCTGTAATTAATCAATGCGATGATAGACAATTAAACCTTACTGGAAACTTTATAATAAATATCAACAATTGTTCTATTAATATATTAAATGTAACTATTATGAACTACCAATTAGAATTTATTCAAAAATTTCATTATGAAGATGATGAAAAAATAAACATAACGGAAAAATTAGACTTTAAAGAAATTGAAGCAATACAGCAAATTGAAAATCTAAAACATATTGAAGAATTGAAATACCATAGAACAATTAATTATGCTAGTAACATAACAATGTTTGTAATACTCATAGTAGTAATAATTGTAATTGGTTGCATAGCTAAAACTAATCGTGAATTAAAAATAAAAATTAATAATGTTACTAAGCCAGAACCGAATATTCACAAAATTAAGATTCCAACGATTCAGGAGAATCTTAAATCTAAGGAGGGAGAAGTTACATATTTGTATGGTGACCTCCATCAGTAAGCATACATAGATTATTTATACATGGAAAGCAATGACCTTAAGTCGTTGCCCCATTCATATTTCCGTTTGCAATATCAGCATTTCCACTTGCAGGAAATGCACTTCCATTACTTTAATTAATCAGCAAATAAACTCATTGTATCTTTTAATTAATCAGCAAATAAACTCATTGTATCTTTTAATTAATCAGCAAATATATTTATTGTATCGAAAAATCGAAAGAAGATAATAAAGAGCAGTCAGCGATAGACACTTAAGCAGATCACTTGGCTTTTCATTTAACTCGCGCGATGAACATTTCGAACCGAGCACGAATTTTGATAGTAAAATTCAATAATTTGCAAGCGTTGTTCATTTGTAAGACGATCCATGGTTAAATTGCAAACCAAACTGAAGCTGTTTGACAGTGACACAAGGTACTAAACACACGTCAGCTGTCAAAACCAGTGTTGCCAAAACCAAACCAGCTAAGAAATCACCCGTTATATTCACCCCTATCGAAATATCCGTTCGTTAAAAATTCCGAAACGAACGTCAAATCTAATCAGAACTCAAATTGCCTTCGAAGTATCCGAAGTATTTCGGAACAAAATAACTGAAGCATATAAAGGTGTTAATTTCACGTATAAAAATTCCGCAGCATTTATAGGTTATAGGATATGTAGCTGTCAAAAGTATGTGTTTTAACGCGGTTACACGCAATGGGACAAAGTGCGCCATATGTCATCGCAGAGTACAAATCGGAGAAAATTCCGTTTCCTCGATAGGGGTGATTAAATAATACATCCGATGTTGAAACAGTTTGAGGTTTTTCTCTTTTGAATAACTTTCAAGTCAGGCAGATTATGAACATTTTCATGAAATTGTAAACTACCTGCGGCCTGATAGTCCGGAAAGAAATATTTGCAGTCTTTTTAAACAAAGCGCAATGCAATTGAAACCAATCCACTTATGACAATCAAAACCAAATTAAGAGTGCCATATGTCATTTTTTTCACTGAGATATCAATTTGCGAAAAAGTAAATAAAAACCAGTTATACCAGTTAATTAGTATATAGAAGGACTTTCGTCGGACTCAATATTCAATATTCTAAGGGTAAGAAGTAGGTGCCCAGGTTTTCATTTAAATTCCTCCTTTCTCAGAAGTGAACAAAACAAAAATCGATATCCCCCGGATTCAATTACTCGCACTTGATGATTTTCCATTGAGCAGCTCCTGTACAAGGTTTCGCAACTTCAAACGATGCTCGACCGCCAACCAGAGAGCCCATCGACCACCAACAATAGCCACATTACCATTAAATAAACCTACCAGTCCAATCCAAGGTAAAATTAGGTAAATTGGCTAAACCGCATTCAACAGGATATAACAGGGAAATCACTGCGGAGGTATTAAGGGGAAAAAGTTTGGTATCGTTGCAAATTAGTTTTCATTGTTTCTCTTAAAAGGTTTCAGTTCAGGTTAGAAGCTTTGCAAGGAGAACCGTGAAGGAATGGAAAAAGAATTCGAAAAGCTAAACAACCTAATAAATAGGTACCCTTGACGAAAAGTGTGTATATTTTGGATATAATATTTGTGCCTACTCTGAATCTTATACTACCTGCCGAAAATTTACAGAACGGATCCTTTATTCTCTGATTTTCTATACCTTTTCAGTGAACGAAATTTAAAAATACGCATGTTCTGAAATTCGAATGAAAATGTTTTGGTTTCGTATTTTAAACGGATACTTCGCTTGGGAAGGCGCTTCCATATCGCCCCGAGATGATTGCTAGTGCCTGGTGGATGTTAGTTTTGCACATAAAACGTTCTAAATTATAGTACATACTACATACTCTGGAATATTTTCCTACTTAAAATCACTTACATAATGTTCCTTACCTATGTCAGTAAATGATGGTTTACTCAAAAGTCTGCATATAGTTATTTTCTTAATTTTATTTTCGACTACATCAAAGTTCTTCCTCATTCCGACAAAAGGGTCGCTAACAAGTCCTCCGTCTTCATCCTTGTCAATATCCGTCTGACTGTCTACCCGCCTGTATCTGACTAAGTGCCTTACATTTCCATTTCGAAATTTGTCTTTTGCGGAAAATTCAAGTTTGTCCTTCGGCATGGAGGAAACAACCCGTAGCCCTTTCGCTGTTCCCATTCGACACCAAATTGAACTTTTCAACTTGATTTTTTTATGTATAGGCATATACATATATAGCTGCGGCAGCATTATGAAGACTGAGGCAGAGCCGCAGCCGATGTCTCAAAAGAAGAGTGAAGCGAAGAGAACTTTTGGCAAACTTCCTTATCTCATTATGGCCAGTGAAAGAAATGGCTAGGAAGATCCATCGCTTTTTGCAATGTTTGTTTATGCGAAAGAAATATTATATCTCGAGAAGATGAAGACGAAATGCAATTCCTTTTTTTATTTTTTCTAGTCCGGCATGAATTCTTTATTACTTGAAATGACATACATAGTTGCCAGATATTCCGTCTAGATGATGACTGAATATCTGGCTCGGTTGTGGTAGTTTACTGAATCAGTTTATTTGCCTTCTTCTAAGGGAGAGCGTTGTTGAACCGGTTTCTACTCTCGGTAAAAGTTTTTCTACGTTAACGATACAGTTTGTGTTCGTTGTTGTACTTTTCACTTTTCGCAAATACTACGGCATTAGCATAGAGTGAGTATTCAGTAATCTTCATTGATGGTTGGCAAGAGATGTGTAAGATTAATTCAATTTTGTAGATATAAAGTTTTCAGCTGAAGTGGGCATCTCCACATAAGTTTTGTGTTTTCGAAAGAGAATCCCTTGCATGTCAAGTCAAGATAATGTGAGAGAAATCAGGTAGTAGGTACAATTTGTTTTAAAGTTTGAAAGCGGACAATTTATAAATGCGGACAAGTGTGGTAATTTTTGTCATTTGGATTGTTTAAAACCTGTCCTTTAATGAGAAGGCAGAGCAACGCTATCCACTCCAGATCAGTGATGAAAACAGACTTTTCTCAATTGTACTAAGAACTGGAAAGAAATAGTACTGAAACGGACAAAATAGTACATACTTTTTTTTTTTAAATGCCACATTATAAATATTGCAAAAGGCAAAAAAAAAAAAAAAATAATTATTGAGTCTAAAACGGCCATTGTTATTCACTTCGATTTAGGCATTATTTCATTAGCTAAGCTTTTAAGACTTTTTTTTCTAAAAAGTCATCTTTTCTTATTTCAAAAACTTTTATTTTTTTAATTCAACATAATGACTTTTTATCTTTTTTACATTCTTAAAAAAAATCTTGGCCAAAAAGAAATTTATAGATGGCCTTGGTCTTAAAGAATGTGAAATTACAAACTTAAACTCTGCCCATTTTCGGAAAGTTTTGTCTGTCATTCTTTAAAAAATAATTCCAGCTTCCACTTCCAGTAAGTAGAATGAAATTGGAAACACATTTGGAAGCTGTATGTTATTTGTTTTTTTTTTTTTTTATTCGTTACTTTGCTTCGGCTGCGTTGTTTTGTGTTCAAAAAATAGTTTTTTGTTAAATAAAGCAAGTAAATAAATTATAGACTCATTTGAAATTTAGAACTCTATTCAACAGATTATCACTCTAAAATGATTTATTGTTTAACTTAACCTACATAGGCATTTTTTTTTTTTAAGTTAGGCATTTTTCGTCAGAAGTGGTTGGCAACGTTGCCTCGATTGTAAAAAGGTTTAAGGTAATTTTATACCCTACCGCTACCATTATATTTTTTTAACCCGATGATTTATAATATTAACTCAAAAAACCCGCCGACACCGACTTTAGCTCGATTTAAAGATTTAAAACCTACGTAATGTTAAATTTCACATACAATGACATTATATTTTGTTATTTCTAACTTGGCAATTGATTTAATTAGCTGTGTGCTGAGTTCCATTTTTATCCTATTAATAACGAGTTTAGCCTTCGATCTCAGTAAAGAAAAATAAAGTAGTACCTTAAACATGAAATTACAACACCTACGCTCTACTTTACACTTCGAGGACTCACAGTACTTGCAATTGGGTGCTGAAAATCCTACTTTACTTTGCTTTGCTGACTTAACTTTACAAATAAAATCCATTTTTTTGTATGTAGCTTGTTGTTTCCTAAACGAAGAAATTTCAATATCTTGAAATTGGGTTTTAGCCCAACATCAAACCAGTTTAATTTTCAAACAAAGCGTGCGATGTGGAGAAGTAGCAATGCACGCGTTGCCGCAATATCGTGCTTACGCTGGACATCTACATTTGCTAGGATCTGTTTGAATTTGACAGCTCCCCGCATTAGCCGCATCGCAGCGCATGCCCGTGCTTACACTGGACACAGCGTCACACTTTACAAGTTTGTGAGTGCGAGGAGAAACGTTGTACGAGTTTCTGTTTTTTATCTATTAGGACATGGTTTTATTTTTGACTTACTTACTTACTTAAGGTGGCGCTACAGTCCGGGGTGGACCTGGACCTCAACCAATACGCCTCTCCAGTTAGCGCGTTCTTTGGCTAACTGCCTCCAGTTGCGCACTCCAAGTTGGTTGAGGTCCCCTTCCACTTGCGCGCGCCACCTAAGGCGAGGTCTGCCTCTACTGCGTTGTTCCTCCGGGTTGGAATCGAAGACTCTCCGGGCCGGAGCGTTGGTGTCCATTCGCTCGACATGTCCTAGCCATCTTAGCCGACTGATGCGCACTTTTCTGACCAAGTCGATGTCGCTGTACAGTTCGCTATAAAATCTTCTCCTTCAAAGCCCGTCAACGCAAACGGGACCAAAAATCACTCGAAGAATTTTGCATTCGAAGCGACCAAGAAGATCCTCATCCGTCTTTGCTATGGTCCATGCTTCTGCGCCATAGAGCAGGACAGGGATGATGAGGGTCTTGTATAGAATCTTCTTAGTTCTTCTTGACAAGGCCTTACTAATCAGTTGCCGTCTTAGGCCTAAGAAACAGCGGTTGGCAAGTGTGATTCTTCGCTTGATTTCTGATGAGATGTCATTATCAGAGTTTATAGCGAAGCCGAGGTAGACAAAGTCCCTAACTACCTCAAAGTTATAACTGTCTATCGTGACGTTCTGTCCGATTCATCGATGTTGTGTGTCCGTTCTTGTTAACAGCATATATTTTGTTTTACCCTCATTCACCAATAAACTCATTTTTGCCGCTTCTGTGCTAATACTTGCAAACGCACCAGTGACAGCTCGCTGTGTTCTGCCAACAATGTCAATGTCGTCAGCGTATGCAAGCAGTTGCACAAACTTTTGGAAAATTGTGCCTCTGGTGTTGGCTTGCGAGTTTTGCACAATTTTCTCAAGAATGATGTTGAAGAAGTCACATGACAGCGCGTCACCTTGTCTAAATCCGTTTTTGACATCAAATGTTTCGGTGAGGTTGTTTCCGACCTTTACGGAGCAGCGAGCGTTCTCCATCGTCATTCTACACAATCTGACAAGTTTGGCAGAGATGCCAAAACTAGGCATGGCCCTGTATAGCTCGTCTCTATAAATGCTGTCATATGCGGCCTTAAAATCGATAAAAAGATGGTGAGTATCGATCTGATTTTCTTGGGTTTTCTACAGGATCTGCCGTAGTGTGAATATTTGATCGGTCGTGGACTTACCGGGCCTAAAGCTGCACTGATACTGACCTATCAGATTGTTGACGAATAGTTTCAGGCGATCACACAGTACAGCAGACATCATCTTATACGCAGTGTTAAGGAGACTGATGCCTGTATAGTTGGCACAGTTAAGAGAGTCTCCTTTCTTGTAGATCGGGCAAACGATGCTGAGGTTCCATTCATCAGGCATACTTTCGTCTGACCAAATCTTGGAGACGATTTGGTGTATGCTCTCTACCAGGTCATCTCCCGCTGCCTTAAACAGCTCGGTAGCTAAGCCGTCCGGTCCAGCAGCCTTGTTGGATTTAAGCTTAGATTAGGAAGTCTTGGCTTTCATCGTCCAGGTTGAATGGTTCGTTCTGCCTGACAGCGGAATTTGTGTCGTCTTCGCCGTTTAGCAGTCTGCAGAAATGGTTTTTCCATGTCCCCAGCACCGACTGTGACTCTACTACAAGGTTTCCTTGTTCGTCTCTACAGGTCTCCGTTCCTATCCTCGATCGCGCGCTTCTCATGCTCTCTCTTTTTTCTCCGGAGAAGCCGATGTTCTTCCCTCCTTTTTGTTCGTAGAGCTGACGAGCTGCTCTCGTCCTTCTATGCAGCGACGCTTCGTAGGCCCTTTGTTTTGCTGCATGTGCTTGCCGGCACTCTTCGTCAAACCAGGGGTTTCGGGGGGGTGGGCTGGTGAAACCGAGCACATCAGTTGCGGCGTTTTTGATGGCTTCTTGGCATCGGCGCCACTGGTCTTCGGCACTTGATGCTGGCAGCATAGGACTTCTCGAGAGGTTGAGGGATACGCGATCGGCATAGGTTCTGGCGGTTTGTTGCGTTTGTAGTCGTCCGACGTTAAATCTCCTCACAGTATTTTCTCGTTGTTATGGTTCCTGGGATATCCGCATCCGTACCTTGGCTACAACAAGGTAGTGGTCCGAGTCTATGTTGGCCGCTCGGAAAGTTCGGACATCTAGAATACTGGAGGAGTTCCTTGCGTCGAAATGCAACGTTATCAATTTGGTTGACGGTTTGATGATCAGGTGACCGCCATGTTCCTTTGTGGATATTGAGGTGAGGAAACCGTGAACTAGCTATGGTAACATTACGTCCCGCAGCAAAATCAATCAGCCTAAGTCCGTTTCCAGACGTGGTGTCGTGTAGGCTGTGTTTTCCGATTGTGCTACCAAAGATGTCCTCCTTTCCTATTTTGGCGTTAAAGTCACCCAAGACGATTTTAACGTCATGCTTAGGACATTGCTCATATGTTTTGTCGAGGAGCTCGTAGAAACACTCTTTGGTAGCATCGTCTTTTTCTTCTGTGGGGGCGTGAGCGCATATTAGGCTGATGGTGGCGAATTTAGCCTTTATGCGGATCGTTGTAAGGCGTTCACTTACGTGTCGAAAGATCAAGACTTCTTGCCTAAGTCTGCCGCTTACAACAAATCCGCATACAAATAGACGCTGCTTTTGTTCCCTATAGCAGTCACCGTAGTAAATGTCACAGTTTTTCATCCTTCATTTGCCCGGCCCATCCCACCGCACTTCCTGGATGGCGGTGATACCTGCTTTATAGAAGTCTAGGGCCTCCGCTAGTTGTTCGGCTGCATGCGGTCTGTTCAGAGTTCGAACATTCCACGTGCAGATCCGAACATCATTGTCCTTTTTTCGTTTTGCAGGGTCGTCAGCAGTGAATCCGTCCTTATCCGAGGCTATTGGTTGCTTCGCAACATGTTTGGTTTTGCGTGGTAGGGTAGTTAACCCCACACACAACCCCCAACCTGGAGGACCAGGCCCTTTCTGCGACCCCTTGGGCAAAAGGAGCCGGAATATTCCGGAGTCAGTAACATGCTGCGAGGATGTGAGAGCTGCCGTTGACCCATTGAGGGCTCTTCCGCCACCATCTCTATTTCAACACCCTGACTAGTGTTGAAATTTTATTTTTATTATCCTTTACTATAATAAAACTGTAGCTTTTTTTTCGGCTGTAATCTGTGAGACGAGAATAGATTCAAAAAGTACTGCACGAATTTGATTTCGGTTTACACAGTTGCATAGGAAATTGTTCAGATTTGAACATAGGATATGTTTTACCATTATTCGCTGTCCGGAAGTGGAAATCTAAGCTGATATCTAAGAAAAGTTGTAATTCTCGGATGCCTTCTAGCTCCTAGCTTCGGAATCACTCATCCAAATGAAATGGGATTTTTTTTAATACAAAGTTCAATAATGTACAAAGATTTTAAGATATAAATCATCTTTGTACGTTATCCTGAAGTCGAACAATAAGCAATAAACTATAAATTTAATACAATTGAAAAAATCAAAATGTTCGATTGAAGCTAGATCGTTGGATTTTTCCAGCGTTGAGTGGAGGAAATTTTGTGTGTGTGTGCGGCAAAACCTGTTTCTCTCTCTATACATTTTCTGCCGTGTGCTTCTCTTTTTTTATGCAACTTTTGGGTTTTGTGTTGTTTTTTTTTTTTTTTGCTCACGTTCTTAAATTATTAGTGAATAATGACAATGAGTAGTAGAGCGAATGTGGTGCATGGGATTGAGGGAGATAGCTATGTAATTGAGATTGAGGGAGTCACACTCAGTTGTTAATTGTGATTGTGATTTTTAAAATGCGCTATAGTGATTCTGATCTTATTAGTGATACTGATTCACGTCCATGCTAAAACCTGTTTGTGCATTTGCAGTTTTTTTTGCTTCATGTTTTTTTTTTTTCTCTTTTTTTAATTTGAACTTGAGGATGTTTGTGTTTGAGTAGTAAGTGAGCGAGTTGTTATGGGATTGAGATGGGGAATAAAATGTAACAAGTAACAACTTACAAGTGGAATGTAAATGAGATTGAGAGGGAATAATAGAAGTTAGCCTACCAAAGTATTTGTTTGGATTGTTTTACTGGCAGTTTTTCTTCTCTTTTTTCGGGTAAGCTACTTTTTGTATAGCGCTAATTATTTTGTTTTAAATTTGAGAAGTGGAACTCTGGCGAAGCAAGGCGAGCACGGGTCAGCTAGTCGTGAATAAAAATTCCCTCGGATTTTTCCCCAATTCCCAATACTCCTATCGTGAATGATGTTCGAATGAGGAAAAATAATTCCCGGGAAAAAAATACCTATCGTGAATGAAAATTCGGGGGAATTTTTGTTGGATATTCCCTCCGATATTTCCGTCATTATTTAGTTGGAGAATTTATGAAAAGCAAGTTAGTTGGTTCTCAAAAATTAAAAAATCTACTAAACTAAACAGTGTAGGGCCGCCATCAAAATCAATTTTTGAGTGGAAAAAGGTAAATTGTTGTATTATTCCCTATGGTAACATGTTCATAAAAGAGTTAGGTTTGGAATGACCAAAAAAAAAAAAAAAACATTCCAACGGATTTGAACAATCTCTTAAGCGTCTTCTAATCTTCCTCAGCCACAACTCTTAATGCAATGCTAAATATTATTTTGTTTAAATATTTGTGCCACCGAAATAAAATTTGAATCTTGGATTCTAACCTAATATAATTGACAGAACTTTTTCGAAATTAGCAGTTTTTCTTTTCGAGGAGAGATTTCGGTTTCCGAGGGAATTCGAATTCGAGGCAGATTGGCGATAGGCGGATTTCATTCCTGGGAACACACAAATTCGGGGGAAGGAAATATTCCCTCGGAAGTCACGATAAGGCTAATTAATAACGTTAATTTGTCAATGATTGCAAGTCGTGTTTGTGATAGATCGATAAGTATCTTAACATATAAATATATATCTGTATATGTAAGAATTTAGAGTTTTTGTTTTAATTTGCACTATGAGTTAAAAACTGAATATTCCGATTGACGTGTGTGGGTGTGCAAATTAATTGAAAATAAAGAACGTAATATTTACTTTGACAACATCAATTTGACTCTAAGTTTGGATTTTAGTCAAAATCGTTATTGCCGTTTTTTTTTTTCATTGTACGATAATATGAGAAAAACTGAGTTTGCTATTAAGTTAGAAATACATTTTTGTTACAATCGAAATTTCAAAAGCACAGTTATTGGAAATTTTACCTAAAAACTGGGTATGCAGTCATGGTAACTTCACCCACTTCAGCTTACATATCAATTTTGGTTGAAATCATTAGAGCCGTCTTCGAACAAATAAAACTGGTACGAACCTACGAACATTTTATATGGGAAGTACCTATACCATTCATAATGAGTGAGCCACTTGTATGTGCAGAAGTTGGTGTTCCCCAGGGATCCGTAGTTGGACCCCTGCTTTTTATCTTATACATAAACTCTGTTTTTATGTTACCCCTGAATGGTAAGATTGTCGCCTTTGCAGATGACCTTGCTCTTTCTTATGCAGCCCCATGTTCAAATGATCTAGCGCTGGAAATGAATGCAGATTTATCCTTGCTGAGTGACTGGTTTCGTTCTCATCAAATGGTTCTTAGTAACAAATCTAAAGTTATGCCCTTCTCACTATCTAAGCCGTTAAGTATTACGGGAATTGAGTTCCATGCCCACAACTGTAATTCTTTGATTTGCTGCAGAAACTGTATAACTTTGGAATCAGTTACAGAATTTAAGTACCTTGGCGTGACTCTAGATAGCAACCTCAATTGGAAGACGCACATAGCTATCGTCAAGAAGACAATCTACATTGGTTTAAATAGAATTTACCACCTGCGTAAGCTTGTACCTCCCAAACTACTTATGGCAATATACTATGCCATAGTTAACTCACGCCTGGAGTACGGTATTTCTTGCTGGGGTAGTGCGTTTACGACTAATTTGCAACCGCTCATAATAGCTCAAAAGAGGACAATTAGGGTAATGTTGTTTAAGCCAAGATGGGAGCCCTCGCTACCATTGTTCCAATCTCTGAAAATATTGCCATTACAATATCTGTATATATTCAAGGTGTTGAGGTTGTTCTATCTACGAGGAGGCTATACCAATATAAGCAGGAATGAGGTTTATTTATTACGTTCCTCTAAAGATGTGTCTGTCCCCAGAGTAAGAACGGAACATAGCCGTCGATTTGCTATGAACATTGCTCCCTTCATTTACAACAAATTGCCAGCCGAATTACGCAACCAAGTAGGCTGTAAGTCCATATTTTTAAAGAATCTGAAAAATTGGCTACTCTCCATATCTGATGTGGGATCATTAATGAAAATCATCTCATAGGTAGTACCTATATCTTTACTTCTTTTTCTTTTTTTTTTCCATGTCTCCGATTTTCTTCCCTTAATTTAACGCGTCTTCTCTCCTTCTTTTTGTGCGGCCAAAACTTTCTTACACTTGCCACTGGTTCTTCTAACCACAAAGTGTACACAAACCATTTCAAATCATACTCAAAAAGTAAACACTTAACTCATGGTTAATTTTGTAAACAAATACGTACATACATGAAATAATTTTAACTTTAAGTTCTCAAAAATGAAATGTATGAATTTTAATTAATTTATTGTATTTTTGTATGAAATGAAATGGAATAAATCTAATCTAATAATAAGTTAACATAACAGCCGTTTAGGCTGTATGCCTGTGGAAGAATGGGCAGACAGACAGAGTTCTGCTCCCCACTTCTTTGAGTTCCTCTATAATCGTAATGTCAGAATTGATTAACATCTCGAGTTCGAAATCTTAGACGAAAACATTATCGTTCTCTTACTACGTAATGGAGAAAGTAAAAAAAAAGCTATATAGATAGATCATAATTTTGTTTGTAGTAGTGTGGGTGAGCTGTTTCTTTTCGTCCATAGTGGACATTTCCATTTCTTTTTCGCAGGTACACCAGGGAATCCTCTTCGACCGGCCTGACGACACGGAAACCGGGGAAGCTTACCTTTATATTGCTTTAGCCGAACACATAAACTAATGATATTTATATGAGCAAAATATATGTCCATTAAAAGATTTTCCGTACCTTATTTTGAAATTTAATTGCCATATAAGTCTCCTTTTTTTAAACTAAAGCATTCATAAAGGAAATTAATTTATTTATATAATAAAAAACTTAATAAAAAAAAAAACCGACTGACTGTTAAAAACGATTTAAAAAGATTAAAACAAGATACTTTCAAGTATAACTACACAATTGGCAGTCAGAGGCTACGCATATTTTTGTCAGATTGTGTAGATAGTCTTCGATTGTAAATAAGCTATACCTGAAAGTGTCTTGTTTTAATCTTTTTAAATCTTTTTTACAAGAAGTTGTTTTTTTTTTTAATATTTTTTTTTTTATTTTGTTTTTTTTTTTTTTTTAATTTATATTTTTATATTTATTTGTTTAGCATACGACACTCCGGTAAGGAATACCAATTTAATGACACCTCACTTTTCAAAATCGGTCAAGCCGTTTGGGCTACATGGTGTCACGTGAGAACGTACATAGGATACCCTTGAAACACATAACCATCCCTGTGTCAAGTCGGGTAAAAAAAGTGGGAATAATTAATAAAATAGGGGTCAGCTTTATTGAGGCTACTTTTATCGCTGTTTTATCGATTTTTATTAAATTAAATCTGCTCGATTGCTAGCTTTTTCTTTTATTAGCGTAGATTTTGGCGATTACTTACTTTTTTTACTTTCGTAACCCATTTATCTGGATTACCTTTTCCCTGAGTACCTTAAATAATAATTTGCAAAGGATACAATTTTGAATTTACCTTATCCTGTCAGTTAAATAGTTTAAGTTGGATTTGTAGCGTGGCTAGAGAAAGGATGGATTTGAAAATTGGAATTGAATAACGACTAGGAACCGGATATGGACAGGAAGAATTATGGGAACGGAAATAGACAGGGACAGGAGTGTCGAGAGCAAAGAGCTTGGCATGCTTGCTCAGCACAGCTCAGCTCGCCGGAATGGTGTGGTTCTTGCTCTCCACCGCTCGACCTAACCAACTACACACACATCTTGTTATACTTTGGATGCATGCAACTTTTTATGTAGCGGAGCATTTTCGATTTCTGGTACGCAAATTATCAGTGAACAAAGTTCATATTTTGCACTAAAAATCAAGCAACCCTCGTTAAAACGAGTTCCAAACACTTTAACTTTCCCTATACCAAATATATGAAAATTAATTTTGCAATCGGTTTTTATTGGCGCAATTTCAGGATTATGTGGCTATTTATTTCAATGCAAATAATGTGATTATTTAATGACCATCACTTTGATTCTAACAAAGTTTTCCTACTATTTGTAGGCCACACAAAATTTATATCTACCATAAAATCGTGATATATCCACAGCATATGGTTGAATCTGTGCACGAGATTACATTATTTCGTTTGAAAAAATAACCCGAAAAAAAAAAAAAAAATAAAAAAAAACCTCGGCCATGTCTATCGAATTTGCATAACCTAATTCCAGCTGATCTGGGGATGGTGATGTTGACCCATTGTGGCTTAAATTTGTCAACATGCAATTGGTGTCCGTATATCGAAAGTAAGAGTGTGGGACGGATGCGAATGGCATTTAATTGCAAAAGCCATTTCAACAGTGCGGTACTCGATGGTGGTTTAATGGTGGCTCGATGCGAATAAAATTGTCAATAAAATAATAATGGCATCCACTTCTTCCGCTGTACTGTGTTTTCTTGTTTGCTTTTTTGCAGCATATGTATTTGTGATTACGGTGTATGTGTTTGTATCTATATATTTTCAAATGGACGCTAAGTGTAAATATAATACATACATTATTCAACTTTTTTTATGAAACTTTAATTTGCCGCTTGCGATGTGCTTTTTATATTTGGTTTTGGCTAAGTAGGGTTTTAAAGTGTTAGAAAACGGCTAAAGGTGGCATTTCATTATAAAGCGGGAAAGCCTTGAAGGTGCTCCGGCACTGCAACTTCTCAAGGAACCTATTGTGCCTAAGGCATAGACTCAGCGTATCGTTACTGATCATGGATTTTTTTGAGGATGATTCTGCAGGAGCTGTTAGAACGAGGACGAAGAAAAAACTACTGTTTACCTAAGGCTGGGGTCAGATTCTGTAAGGTGAAACGATCAAACGTTTTCGTGCGCAAGAATATTTGCCCTATACAGGAAAATTTCTTCTAGCACACGTTTGAACGCTTCGCCTTACAGAATCTGACCCCTTATTTAGGTGGTTATTTCGTGAAATATCTCTAAGCAATCTGTCTCGCATTGATGGAAAGAAAATTCGTTACAAAATGTAAATGGCTCCATTGAACGACAACACCTAATGTAACAGAGGAACGAATAATTAGTGCAACCTATTAATTTTTTCGTTTATCAGTAGGGTGTTGCGCTCAGCAGTAGTGTCGTCTTTTGAGCAATTCATAGGCCAGTGCTCGCTGTCACAAACAAACGGTAACTCAGCATTGTTTCCAAATTAATTCTATTGCCCTCTGCTAATGGCCCTCCAGCAACGACGTTATGCTGATTGGGCGAAATAACCCTCAAACTCCAATCAGACCAATAGGCAAGCCGGTTTGAACACGGGAACTAAGACTCTATTGTTTTTCTTTTGATATACTCACGGCGCGACAAGGAGTTATTGCTTCTACCCCGCGCCACTGACCAAGTGTATATGGTTTCGGTCACCTTTGTCTTCCCGAGGATAAATCGTCACTCGCTATCGTTATCTTGAGAAAATGTCTAACAACCACGGACCGGCTGCCAAAGGCTACAGGCGGGGGGACTTATTCAGTAATTTTCTGTCCCCTAATGAAGCTTAGCCGTCACCACAATGCTACATTCTGTATGCGTCATATCCATTTCGACTTTATAAATCTATACACAATTTCATGCAATTGGGCTCTGCTGTTTCGGTCACTCTTCGGTGCTTCCCATCGAGATTTATCATAATCATAATATACTCAAAGGACGCATGCAAAAAGCAACTATAGGCTCCATCAATGCAGGTCTAGATTTTTTTTTAAGGAAAAGAAACCTCAGTCTTGTGGTAACAAAAAAGACGTACAACTTCGGGCTGAATATATATGTCATACGATACCTACAGCCACCTTATCTAAATTAGGTATTGTTATTATTAAACCTTATTTCGCTCGACGTTTTTTTTTTCTCTGGGTGTATATAAGCAAATATCTATAGCAAAGAACAGGCAAAATATGTAGCTGACGTTGATTATGACTATCCAGAAAATGTGGTATATAAAATGAAATCATGCATTAAGACTTCAATAGCAGACATTATTCTTAGACTAACAGAGAAAAGAACACATGAAACTCCCAGACGGACGAACATTCAGAATTGCAAGCCATACTTATTAATGACAAGAAAAATCAGAGGTAGGTAAATAAAATTGACTCCTATAACCGCGATTTTCGTTAAGTATAGGTGGGATATTTTGAGTCGGGAAATCGTAGTATCAAATACAAAATTGAGTACACTATGTCGATCTCCTTGAAGTTTCTTTAAAAAATCAAATTTGGCCATTTAATTCATAGGAATCGTCCCCATACCTCAACATTTCTTCGGGATCCGGTTGAAATTCTACTTTCAAAATTGTGCTTTGCAAAATTCTGTCTCCTCACACAAAAATTCTGCCTAGCGAAATTCTGCTTCACAAAATTCTGCTTTTTAAATTTCAAGCAAAAAAAAGTCTGCTTATTCTGCTTAAAAAAAAAAAAAAAAAAAAACAATTATATATTATGCGTTTCAGGTTTTAATAATATACTATAGCTAAATTAAATACAAGTCAAAAATCCTGAAGAAGCAAATTATTTCACATTTGAAATTACCAGAAAATTGAAAAACCAAAAAAGCTAGAGAGGGCTATATTTTTTGATATTCATTTAAAAGAACCCATATGGCTAAGATCTGCTCTCTTTTTTTAGAATTCTTCTTATTTGTTTTTTTTTTAATAATTGTCCCTTTCGTTTTCATCCCCATCCCCATCCAACCACGCACAACATATCTTTCCATTTTTTGGATTAAACGATTGAAACATTCATTATGAATCACAGCACGCGTTCACGAAGGGATAGCAGAAAACACTACCTAGAAAAGCAATTGTCTAAAACAACACTGCAGTCTTAAAAAAAATGTCTCTACACTTTATACTTAAACAAGCGCACGCTTTTTCCACTTTCCAAACTTTTTTTTTATTGCTTGCAAAATTTTGTAAAGCAGAATTTTGAAAACAGAATTTTTAAAGCAGAATTTTGTAAAAAGAATTTGGACCCATCCAGAATTTGGACCCCAAACCCATTTCTTCCCCAACGAAATCTCATACACACTTCACCCTTAACTGCTACCATTTCCTGTTATGCTGAATTTGCTGCATCTAATGAAAACTAGCAACTCAAAAACACATGATACAATCCACATCCCCTCCAACAAGCTGTTGAAGAAGCCCCAATACCCATGTTCGCACAGTTCTATCCTTGCCACCCGAACGACGAGTCCTATCCGTCCGAAGCCGAACCGAAAAACCTACCAATATCAACTACGAAAAAGCTGGACTGCTTTCTCTAACAAAATGATATTTAGTTATACATTTTGTATAGATACGGCCGAATGGGTATCTGTCGTTTGCTGTTTGTGTGTGGGGACAAGTGCCACTTCAACCTGCCAAAATATATTCAAAAAACTTCCACCGAGATCCATGTGAGATGGGGGAAATGTTTTTCGTATACTTCATCAAGATAATAAACCAAGAGTACCATTGCCCATCCAATCCAATGGCTGAGGACTCAAAAAACCCTTGGCCAAGGATGGCACGAGGCACCCCTCTCACATACAGATTTAGCGTGTGCAATAATAACAATAAACAAAAGTGAAAGCAGAACTCTCAAAAAGTTAGTATCGCTTCGCTTTGACTTGACAAATGCTATTTGCAGCTGTTGGGCATGTTATTAGACAAGCGCTGAGTGAGGAGGCTACGAGGGTTCGGCAATGGTATACTTTCAGCTCTCGTCCTCAATGTCTGCTGGTTGTTTTAGATTTTCCTCTAATTTTTTGCTTGTTCAATGTGAATCTCGGAATTCTTTGCCCATGTTTGATAAACTCTTTATAGCTATAATTAAAATGCAATTAGAAAACTTTAATGCTCTTGGATAAGAGTCAAATTTTGTCGTCGTCGTCGTCGCATCATCCGCCACCATTGTGAGAGAAATTGTCATTTTTTAGCTTTGTTTATATTTTGGCTTTTCGGTATTGTGTATTCATTGGACTTTGTTTGTTTTGTTTAACCGTATTTTTTTCCTTTCGTTTCGCGCTTACACTGGGCTAAAAGGATATTTGGTGTCTTCATTACGAAATTGCTGGAAATGAAAATTGGGGTAGGAGAACAAACAGTAAAAAAAAAAAAATAAAAATGGGTCTACAGACGTTCTTTCTATTGTGATGTTTGATTGCGTTCGTCGTGGTTTTCTTGGTTGCTTTTATGGAATAATTGGCAGAAATGCTAATACTCACTCTGAAAGATAAATATTGACCAAAGTTTTAATTATATTTTTTCGTCTCTCTCGTACTTTAAGGGTGAAATTTTGTGTTGTGATGCATAATTCTTAGGGACTTTCGATTAGGGATGGGGAGATGATTGAAAAGTTTTCAATCGGATACTTGCGGCGGCATACATAAGTCAGCTTTTAGATATGCGTGTGCAAAATTATTGCCGGTAAGTGGTTCAGAGATAAAGTATCTACTCTTTCTTAAGTCAGCTTTAGAATTAGTTGTTTTGATGGTCGCTTTCGTATGACTGATTTAATTATGGTATGATGAATTACAGACTTATTGATCACATGGAAAGTTTTTTTTCTCTCAAAGCAAGCGAAAGCGATGGAGATAAGAGATGAATGAACTTCTCTAACCGAATCACTTTTTAGCTTAGGTACACTTTTGTCGTAGAAACTGTATCGTTATAAAGGAGTGCATAATCCCGGGATCCCAGATGATTTTTGGTTCTAATTCTTTCGGAATTGATAGCACGAGTTATTTCACACTCCCTCAACCACATAACTCACTTTTTTTGTTTTATTTTTATAATACGAGTAGTTATTAGTTTTTTTTTTTTTTTTTGCATTATGCCCTTTAATGCATATCTATAGCATACCCTCGCAGGAGCATAATAAATAGATATTTCTTCGATATTTTAAAATATGAATAATTAAGTGTCTTGAAGCACGTAATATTTTTTTTTATATTTTTGTATCTTTTGTATAAATCGGACCCCACATAAAATACTAATATAGTTAAGGAGAAAATAAAACACTTTATTTTCTGTACAATATTTTTCGTTTCGTTTCGTTTTTTTCGGCGCAGGGTCATCTATATATATAAAAATGGATCTTGGTTTGTTCGGATGCTTAAAACTCGAAAACGACTGGACCAAATTGGATACTTCCTTCTGCGGATTTGTTCGTAATTGCTCCGCGAAGGTTTAGGAAAAAAGAAAAATTGAAAAAATTAAGAAAATTGCGCGAAAAATTAGAAAATTAAAGTTTGTATGGGGAAATACACTTTGAAAAAAAATTAACTGGATAGAAATCAAGGAGTGACACTTCAAATAAAAAAATAAAATATTTTGAATTTTAAAAGCAATTGTTGTTGTCAATTATTTTAATTATTTTCCAAGCAAATTGTTGTTGTCAACAATTTTGAAGTTTTTTTTTTGTTTTTTTAAATATAGGTAGATATACCCAAAAAGTTTGTTCTAATAAATTATGTTTACTATGTTACATCAAGTAACTTTTTGAAATGAAGTAGATAGGTACTTTGATTATACAAAGATGATATTATGGCCGACGATATTTTGCATCGATTTCGCACTGTGACATCGGATAATGAACTGGAGATGTCAGATGAAATGCGCAACAAAGCTTTGATTTGACGCATTTAATCGAGAATTGGAGCGAGAAATGGACTTCGAACGAATCGCATTGAGTCAAGGTGTTCGAATAAATGTGCCAATGTTGAATCTATATAATATAAAAATGAATCCCTAATTCCCTTGGTCGCGGCATGACGCGTGAACGGCTGGACCGATTTCGCTAAATTTTTTTTTTGTGTTTGTTATTGTCAGGAGAAAAATCTTATGAAAGAAAAAATTAAGAAAATTGCGCGGAAAATTAGAAAATTTAAGAATACTTAACCACCATATTAAATTATATCTAATGTAACCATAGCGCTTTTACAATTCAAACATTTTTGATGTAACCTTATGGCGTTGGCATAACATTGACAGAATGCGTGCTGCAAATATCGTCAACGAGGATGTAAACAAAATAAATATCGTTTAAAACAGATGCTTCGATCGGAGTTATTATATTGATAAAATACATATAAAATAATTAATTTATTATTTTTAACAAAAACTGAATTTCTTAGTGCACATCGTCGGAAAATCCTCAACATGTGGCGTTGTAGGCGTATGTCGTTATTCAGGTCAATTAAATTTTCTTTAATAATAATCTTCTTAATTCATACCTATATAAGAGTATAATAAAATAAGCAAGCAAATAATGCAGTAATTTTTTTTTTTTTAAATAAATATATTGTTTCAATTAAACATAAACGTATATCCGATGTGGCAACTCTCCTTTCGTCAATAACTCTCCTGAAAAGAAATAAATAAGAGCCTGTGAATATCATCGTCAACACAGGCATTCCTTTAATTCTAATTCTCTTAGGTGGTTCGATCGAGAAATACCGAATTACTACTACTCATACATCATACTACTACTACACAGGCGGCCGTCGCAAAACGGACTTAAACCATTTATTAGAATCTATACCTCCGCCAGGCGACCACCTCACACACCGTTAAGCCTCTCGCTCGCAGGGGAACTGGTGGATGTTAAACCAATGCAAGGTATAGACAAAAGCCAAAAATTACTACTACACAGGCGGCCGTCGCGCCACGGACTTACACCATTTATTAAAATCTATACCTCTGCCAGGCGACCACCTCACACACCTTTAAGCCTCTCGCTCGCAGGGGAACTGGTGGATGTTAAACCAATGCAAGGAATAGACAAAAGCCAGGCGACCATCGCAGAGTAATCGATGGATGTTATACCAATGCTCATACATCATGAACCAGGAGACCAACACGTACACGATCGAACTTTTCATTCGAACCCTGTCTGTTGGATGTTACACCAATGTTCCCAATACTAATACATCATGAACCAGGAGACCAACACACACACGATCGAATTTCTTACTCGATATCTGTGTGTTGGATATTATACCAATGTTCAGTAAGACATAAATTACTTCTATTCTACCAAATAGATTCTTTACTTTACTTCAAATATAAAATATATATATTCTTCTACGGACTACTAATAAAATGATTATTCAGCGAGCTTAGCTCACCTCTCTTTAAATGCCTGTCCTTCAAGTCTGTACTTGCTTTATCGTAGGAACTTATCCTTCACCTCACAATCACAAACCACTCGCTCCATGCGTCAACAAATCACCACTGAATGAGAAAGACAGCATGAAGGGAGAGAGTTGCGATTTGCGAATGCCGGAAAATACAACTAGGTACATAGGTAAATAAACTCTGTGGCATTGCCAAATCATCAAAAGCAAATCCCGAAATAGTACCAGTACTACCAGATAAACAATTTTATTTTATTTTTTTAACTTGCAAACCCGACTTTCTTATACCTATAATTCTTTCGGGATGAAACTCGATAATGATGATATAACTCGATAACCACTGGGTAAATTTTTATGATTCTTCTTTTGTTTTGTTCGTATTGTTGTATTTCAGGTTCAAGCAAACTTAAAAGATAGGATTTTTGACCCGTTATACGGCGTTGTAATCGATCTCCGAAACCACTCACCCGATTTCAATGAAATTTTATAGATTTATATTCTTCGTTCCCGCTTGAAGGATAGGATACTTTTGGACCTGATAGGTGGCGCTGTTGCCGATCGCCGAAACAGCGCTACCAAGTTGATTGAAATTTTGTAGATGGATATGGTTGCTTCCAGTTTTAAATTTTGGATAGTTTTTGACCTATAGGTGGTACTTTGAAAAACACAAGCGGGATAAGAAAACGGATTGTGGCACGTCCCATTCAAAAATAAAATCAAACGCTATTTCTAAAGTTGTATAAGGAAAATTATTAATGGACGCTGTCCAAATAATGCAATTTGCGAAATGTGAGCAAGATTTAATACGAAAGGTACGGGCAAAGCCGGGTGGGTACAGTTACATATAGTTAAAAGAGACTGACGTCCGTATGTGCGCTCATAATTCGGGGACGGATCGTTCGATTTTTATAATTTTTATAATTTATATATTTATCTACATAATTCGGATTTGAAAGTTGGTTCAGTTAAAATTCTGTTGCGAAACATCAATGTACCGAAACTTTGCAACGGATCGCATTTGTTTTATGGTGAAGGATCTCACATCAAATATCATACAAGTGATGATTTTAAGGGGAAAATTCAAAGGCAAACATTCTTATTCCGCAGATTTCGCTTATTAAGAACGATTTACCATTCGTGCGACTTCAATTTCCCGTGCGTCTCGCTTTCGCTATGACAAATAATTTATTGCAAGGATAATCGATGGATGTTTGTCAATTTAGTGAAAAAGTGGAAGGTTGGACGACACGTCAAAATCATTGCGGTTTGATTGAAAAAAATCAAAATTGCTATTCATCATTTATTTCTATTGCATTTAATATAACTTTTGAATAAAGAATTTTAATTGGTCGAATTACATAAATTAGCAAGTGCTTGGTGCATGCTCGGAATTTATTAACAAATTAACAAATTTGGGCGAAACGAAGTTTGCCGGGTCAGCTAGTTTATTAACAAATTAACAAATTTGGGCGAAACGAAGTTTGCCGGGTCAGCTAGTAAGTACATACAAATACAAAAATAATAATTTTATTAATTTCAAGTAGTAGCAACGTTAAAAGAGTGTTCATTCTTTAACTATTAACGTCAGTGTTGAATGACACATCATGTCTAAAAAATAAGAATAAACTGATGTGGAGTAACATCAGTAAGTACAGTATATAAATATACAAACAATAAATATACAAAAGCCAAACTAAAAAATGTAAAATATTTATATATTGCCGAAAAATGCAATTATTATAAATTAGAAAAACTATACATTACAAAACAAAACATTTTTTTACTAGATTAAAGAATTTGAGAAATATTCTATCTGATCATAGTTAATTGTGAACAGCCAGTTCATAAATTTGTTCAAAAACGAATGAAAACTCAAAGTTTACCTGATGTACAATGGTAATTTATTAAAAATGGTCTGGGCAGTATAAGTATTAAAGTGAACAAAATTTGTTTTGTATGCAATTGGTACGTTGACAAGACTTTAATTGTTAATACGTAAGCAGTAAATTTTAGAGTTTCTACTTGGTATGTCCCCACTTTATTTAAAGAACTCTATCAAGACTTTGAAAAAAAAAAGATGTTTCATTGGTAAGATTCGTAACGTTTTAAACAAGGGTAAACTGTGAGCTGCTCCGTAAAGGTCGGAAATAATCTCACCGAGACCTTTGATGTCAAAAAAGGATTTAGACAAGGTAACGCGCTCTCATGTGACTTCGTCAACATCATTCTTGAGAAAATTGTGCGAAACTCGCAAGCCAACACCAGAGGCACGATTTTCCAAAAGTCTGTTCAACTGCTTGCATATGCTGACGACATTGACATTGTTGGCAGAACACAGCGAGTTGTCACTGGTGCGTTTGCAAGTATTAGTACAGAAGCGGGGCAAAAATGGGTTTATTGGTGAATGAGGGTAAAACAAAATATATGCTGTCAACAAGAAGGGACACACAACATTGAAGAATCGGACAGAACTTCACAATAGACAGCTATAACTTTGAGGTAGTTAGGGACTTTGTCTACCTCGGCTCCGCTATAAACTCTGACAATGACATCACATCAGAAATCAAGCGAAAAATCACACTTGCCTTCCGCTGTTTCTTTGGCCTACGACGGCAATTGATTAGTAAGGCCTTGTCAAGAAGCACTAAGGAGATTCTATATAAGACTCTCATCATCCCTGTCCTGCTCTATGGCGCAGAAGCATGGACCCTAGCAAAAACGGATGAGGATCTTCTTGGTCGCTTCGAACGCAAAATTCTTCGAGTGATTTTTGGTCCCGTTTGCGTTGAGGGGCTTTGGAGCAGAAGATTTAACAGCGAACTCTACGAGCTGTACAGCGACATCGACCTGGTCAGAAAAGTACGCATTAGTCGTCTAAGATGGTTAGGACATGTAGAGCGAATGGACACCAACGCTCCGGCCCGGAGAGTCTTCGATTCCAACCCGGAGGGACAACGCAGTAGAGGAAGACCTCGCCTTAGGTGGCGCGCGCAAGTGGAAGGGGACCTCAACCAACTTGGAGTGCGCAACTGGAGGCAGTTAGCCATAGATCGCGCTAACTGGAGAGGCGTATTGATTGAGGCCCTGGTCCACCCCGGACTGTAGCGCCACCTTAAGTAAGTAAGTAAACTGCGAGCTAATCGATTTCGTTTGCAAATAATTCTTACTAAGTGTTTCTGTGCTATCAAAAGAGGCCCAAATGAGCTGTTATATGATCCACCCCAACTAGTGACGCCACATTGCAACTTTGAATGTTGATTGACTGTGCAAGACCATGTTATAATAATGTTGGAACATGTTTTGAGCAGTAAAGTCTTATTAGATACATTTTTCGAGCCACCAAGTTCAAATGCGATCTTACAGTTTGTATATGATCTTTCCAATTTAAGTTAAAGTCAATTAAGACTTCAAGATATTTGTAGTGTTGCACTGTCTCAATCTTAAAACAATTCGTTGAGCATTATTTTTACCGCATTTATACAACGGAACCTTTTATAATAACTATAAGAATGGAAATAAAGGTAGTAATCAAATATGGCATTGCCGGATATTTTAAAAGTCATCATCTCAGTCTTCTCACCAATAATTAATTATGAGTAGAAAACCAAACTCTTAAATCTTCGTTATACAGTTGGAAACTGATACGTGAAGACAATGACTAAGGCAGTTGCGGCACTGTCCAACTTAAGATCAGATAAAGAATTACCTAATGTAAATTAAAAATAAAAGTGGACCAAACATAGAACCTTGCGGAACACCATTTTTTAAAATACGATAGTCGATGAGGGTTCCATTAATGTTGACCCGTTGCTTTCTCGATTTCAAGTAAGACTTAAACCACTCATATATTACTGCTCTAAATCTAGCGCTATATAATTTACTTAGTAAGGTCCTCTTTCAGTTGCTTATGCATAATCCGTTCACAAACATAAGAAAGAAAAGGTAGGATTGATATGGGTCTGAGTTCATCACTTGCTGAGTTCTTAGGTATTGGTATTACTTTAGCCATTGTCCACTGACGAGGAAAGATGCCGGTAATTAAAATATTATTAATCACATGCTTTACGTATGGTAGTATTATCGGCAAAATGGCTTTGAAGAAAACCGGATGAACTCCATCTCATTACATTCGATTTGACAGACAAAAAGCTTTGAAGTATATCTAGGGATAATGCAGCAATTGTAGGAATGTTCGCCATGTACCTCTGTGGTTCCAGGTTCGGGAGTCAGTAAGAACTTACGATAAAGTTCATCACGATCGACGTTGTTTGAAAACTTAGTTTTTGCTTACCTATTCCTAATATACGTAGATTACTCCATAATTTGCGACTATCTGTGTTAACATTCGAGCAACTTGAGTAAAAGTGTGTCTTTGAAAACCTAATTTCATGTACAACACTGCTCCTCAAATTTTTGAAACACTGATAGAGTTCTTTAATCTGAAAACGTTTTCACCGACGATATATGCCTGGTCGCGCTGCCTTTTATGATTTATGCTCCTATGCATAAAGTTGATTTGGTCAGCCGGTGAGGGCATAACGCAAACAAGTTCCCGTGGAACTTATCTAACGCTTTGCTCAAGAGCTGATCTGTTTATATTTTTGAAATCTTTCAATGTGTAATTTGTTATTCTGGTGTGTGCCTCAATATCGTAGTCATGTGTTAAAAAGATGAAATCATGTTTAGAGAAAGCTGGCGCAGAAATTTCATCCTAAAGTAATACCCTGTTACAATTTACAAGGAATAAGTCCAGCAGAGTACTTGATATGCTTGTAAATTGAGTGGGAATCTGCGTATTTATGGAGTGAAGATCATACGGATTAATGCCTTCAATTAGAAGGCAAGATCACTATTAAAATCACCACAAACAATGACATTAGTTGCATCAGCTGTAATATCTTCTATTAAGTCATACCAAATTGGCGATTGTGTGGCTACCTACTGGCCTGTTTGGTGGGCCACTGGTGGATAGTTGCGGGAAGAAAAAAATAGGATACCAGGCGGCTGATAGTTCTCTTATCGGAGATCATTTTTGGCGTTATAGTGATTTTCAGCTGAGGTTGGACGACACTCTGCTGGTTGGTGTGTTTTTTTTTCTGATGCTGGTTTAAAAGATGTTAATTTTCGAAGCTTTGCTTTCTGGCACCGCCCAGTAAGCGCTTGGTGAGGATTAGGGCTTCGATTTTGTAACCTCACCTGAACAAAATACTGGACAGATGGTTTTGACTTTATCTCGAGTATCGAGCGACTTACTTCCTTCACTTGGGGAGGTGATGGGACGGGCGATCGTTGATCACGTTGCTGAATTCGCACTGCACTGATGATCGGTGTGAAGCTAATTTGCGCGCTTTGTTCACTTACCAAATGAGAAGAATGAAGAAATGCGGTCACTACTCAACTTTTGGGTGGTAATGTTCCACGAATTGCGGTTTACTGATGCTCCAGATGTTGGCGTATTGACTTCGTCAGTTCGATGTATGGCCGGAGGAGTTAGCGATAAGCCCGGCGATAGTGCACGTGGACTGGGGTGAGAGATATTTACTTCAACTGTCCATGCCGCAGTGTTTTACGAAAACATTGTTGGGTTTTTCTTGTCACTGACTTGTTGGCTTGAGCCACAATCAGCGGCAAAGCTATTAGCTTGAAATAAAAATCATACGGGTGAGCTTAAAGCCTTCATACTTTAAGGCCGTTTGACTGTCCGTGAATATGTGGATGTTGGTGTCTTTAATACCTGAGTTTTAGATGAGGCTTGCTAATTCTTTAATGGTATGGAGCTCTGCTGGCGCTTTTCGCTGTGGTACTGAGACATTTCGGTTTGATCGATGAATTCCAGCTCCCACACCCGATACCATTTTCAAACCATTCGTTTCGTATCGGTAACACAAACAATTTTTATCGTTTCAACTTTATCTTATAAATTACAAACCGCTAATCTTTAATGCATTGCGTGGCAGCATCTAATTATGGAAAATCGTTTTTTTGTCGAGTTAAGATTTCATTTTTACATAACATTATATTTCTTTCGCAAAAATAAAAATAATTTTGTGTAGGTACATTGAAAGGAAAGGGGGAGGTAGTTCTTCATTTTTTAATAAAAATTATCTATTCTTTACAAGACTTTTTTTTTCAACATATCAAATTATTTGATAATTAAAAAAAAAAAACTTGCAAAAGCGAATTCCTCAGTAGTCAAAAACTAGCCTCCACAAGCCAAACGTAAAGTTTAAATCGTTGTCTTTTCAATGTTCAGAAAAAAAAACAATATATAAGCCATACAATGCTTTCTAAATATTGGTACCTACGTAACACCGATTTCATAGGGATCTTAAAGTGAAAATCGTAAAGGACGAGGTCAGAAAGATCATAAGAAGACATGAAGCTATAGGCTTCGCAACTATCCGGTTTAGAAGTAGTTGAACTACCAACTTAAAAAATTAGTACGATTAAGAAGAGTGAACCCTTTGAAATACTAGTTCAACTAGGAAATTAAAAAATAAAAATATATGCCTATGTGTTTCTGTATTGTGTATATGTTAATTACAGCAAGTTCACAAGAATAAAAGTGAAAACGTAACGAAAAACAAAAAGGGAATCAAAAATATTTATTTTTTTTTTATATATTAGAAATAAATTGTTGTTTAATTTGGTGATTAGTCAAAGGAAGTGTTTTTGGTTGCTTCAAGTTCTACGGGATTCCGAGCTTCTTACGTCTAATAGGTTTTCAGTTGACCATTAGACAATAGAAAAAAAAAAAAATGTAAAACAAAAATGAATTATTCAACTACCTAAAGGAACGACCTTTACCTATGAGAAGAAAAAGGAGTAGTTTAAGCTAATAGATCCTAAACAAAGAAACAAAATTGGGTCAGACAAACAACAACCTGTTTATGATATAACTGCTTGTCCGCATTTATATAAGATACATTTTGCATCTGACTTTGATGGTGTTGTGTAACCAAAAACAGTAATCCAGCTCTTAAGCGCTTGAGGCTGTTGGCAGATTCAATTCACTCACACAAATGCACATGAAATATGCATAAAACCGATACGTGCAATATGTCCAAGAGACAAATTGCCACATGAGACCAGAGATAAGCTGAGCACACATCAGTCCTCACTTCCTTACATCAAAACTGACTTCATATTCTCATTACTCAAATTCCTGTCGGAATGCAATTTTTGCCTTCCTTCGGGTGTGGATGAGACGAGACTATCGTGCCGTTGGTGGTAATGTGAGACGAACACATATTTATCGACATTCTATGTAAATTTTGATTTGCCACATTCTCACGTCCAACTTCGCGTGGCGTTTTTCTGAACAGCACGAAGTATGAGTTATTGCTCAATGTCATAATAGAATATAAATTCGATTTTAAGGATTAAGCTGATGCACTTGGAAAAGTGGTGGCAGGCACAAATGGCCGTCACTGGCTTTGGTTTTAACATTCATTTCTTGATAAATGACACTTTTTGCGTTTTTTTTCGCAATGTGCGCTGTTTTTCCTGCCTGACAGGTACTAAAGATATCAATTGATTTTGGACTATGTTTTCAGTTTTTAAAAATAATCCGACTTGATTAATGGTGATGGGATTCAAGTAATGCCAAACCTTCGACTTTCGGAGAGTGGGTTCTTGAATAAGGCTTGTGAAGATAACCTGGAATTCTATTATCTAGAACCACAATTATCCTTAGTTATGCCCCATTAACTCAAAGGGTTGCTAAATATAATGTAGGTACGATACCAGTATGAATTACACCAAACTATTATATCGTACCAAGTAATTTTCGATTAGAAGGCAACTGCGATAAACTAAGCAACTAGCTGGAATCAATAGGATAAAGGTGTCAACAGTGAATCAACGTAGGTTTAGAGGTAGGTACATAGTGAATCACTTGCTCTCATAATATCTCTTTTTATTTTAAAATGAATCTGGAAATAGAAAAGAACACATTTTCACTTCCCCTCGCAACAGATTAGCAGTTTGCGCTATCGATTTTTCAAAGTGGTTATTCTCATGTGCTTGTGTTTTCTGCATGGTTGATTTACATGGCTGTATTGCTGTCTTCTGACGAAGGAAAACACAAATAACGCATTGAGTGCCGTTTTGAGACCACAACTAACGGAAACTGAAGAAAAAGGATGAGAAGGAAGTTAGGGGGTTTAGAACCAGCCTGTGGAGTTGCGAATGTCTATGATATTATTGAAATGGATGGCCGAAAGGTCATCATAAAAGGGGTAACTTAGTGCACTGCGTCTAGTGTTGGCCAGGGAAGGACACTCACAAAAGAAGATGAAACACTGTTTCACGTGACACTCTTGTTTGCGTTGGCGCAGCTACGGCAGTGGGTGTTATGGGGGATGCAAAACTTGTCTGCGTGAGTTCCCAGAGGCTAATGGCCCGTACTAATTGCCGTAAGTCTGGCGACATCTACACGCGTTGTGGCTAAGAGGTTGTTTGTTCTGGCATCATCGTATGCTGGCCAGATCTTCCTTGAAATGACGCAGTTCGTTAGGTTCATCAATCTAGTCTCGGCCCTTGAGGTGAAGTGCAGGAGGATTTCTCTCTTTACGTATCTCAGCAGAGGAAAGACTTCCTCCGCACGAGATACGCATAGAGCAGATCCTCGTCTGGCTAGTTCATCAGCTTTCTCATTCTCCTCAATGTTCCTATGGCCGGGAACCCAGGCGATAGTGCCAGTTTTAATGGAAGTTGAGATTGGGTACAGTGTAGTCCGTAGATATACGACCTATGCCGTCGGGAAGGGAAAGTAGGATGTTGGTGTGGTCACAAGGCCTTTCGAACCAACATTTAGATTCCTTCACCTAAGTGCACCACACGCTGCAATGTTTTTTATGTGCAGATCCACTGGCAGAAAATTGAGAATCATATTGAGCGCCTCGGTAGGACTTGATCGTAGGGCTCCCGTGATTCCAATTCCAGCTGCTCTTTGGATTCTATATTGTTGTCTGCATAGGTATACTTTTGCTGATGTATACTTCATTGTTTCTCTCGATTTGCTCAACTTTGTGAAATATCTTTCGGGCCTAAATAGTCCTATCTTACAAACTGTAACCAATCATACACACCCATAACATTTCATTAAAATCGGTTGAGTGGTTAGGGGATCGACAACAGCACCACCAAAAAAAGCCCAAGAAAATTCATAAGTTTTTCAAGCACGCATAACACACACACATGCGTTTTCCGATTCCAACAAAAAACATTATATACAGCCCTATTATGGCTATCAAATAATATCAACACGATATTTGATAATCCCTACAGCTGCAGAAATCAAATCTGCGATCAAACTCCTTAAAGTCAACAAAGCAGCTGGACTTGATGGCATACCAGCCGAGTTCCTGAAAGCAGATCCCGACACAACGGCCTGTATCCTGCTACCACTAATGCAGGCTATATGGGAAAATGAAAAATACTCTAGGGACTGGAAGGATGGAGTTATTGTTAAGATACCCAAGAAAGGAAATCTTAAGAACTGCAATAACTGGCGTGGTATTACTGTTTTGTCTGTCTTCCCGAAAGTAATGGCAACTATCATTCTCGAACGGACAAAGGACAGGATCGAAAATACGCTCAAGAGGCATCAAGCGGTCTTTCGTAGTGGTCGGTCGTGTATCGATCACATCAACACCCTGCGTATTATACTCGAACAGTCAACCGAGTTTACGTCACCGCTCTACCTTATGTTCGTAGACTTTGAGAAGGCCTTTGACCGAGTCAACCGCGAATGGATCTGGAAATCCTTAGATAGGAGAGGAATTCCCCCGAAGATTGTTGCTATTATAAAGGAGTCCTATCATGCCGCAAGATGCTTCGTTCTACATAATGGACAGCTTTCCGCCGATGCTTTTGAAGTGCGACAGGGAGTAAGACAAGGGGATATTCTGTCGCCAGTTCTCTTTCTACTGGCGATAGATGATGTACTGACTGCCACCGTAGGTACATACGAAAGACATGGTATCCAATGGAGACCATTTGAGAGGCTAAGCCACCTGGATTATGCCGACGATATCTGTTTCCTGGCAAAAACCAACAGCGGGATGAATGAGATGTGTCAATCACTGCAAGTGAATGCAGAGATGGCTGGTCTTAGGATCAATTGCAACAAGACCAAAATAATGCACACTGGCCGCCCGGCACATCAGCCCATTATTCTGAGACAGACGCCTATTGAGGAGGTCAAGCAATTTAACTATCTAGGCAGTTTTGTTTCATCCGAAGGAGGAACGGATTTGGATGTTAATAACAGAATAAATAAAGCCCGCAGCGCCTTTGGAATGTTATCCTCAGTATGGAACTCCAGTCAAATTTCCCTACGCACCAAGTTAAGGCTCTTCGAATCCAACGTCAAGTCCGTACTGCTGTATGCCTGCGAAACCTGGAAAGTCTCTACCTCCATCTCTAGAAGACTGCAGGCATACGTTAACCGCTGCCTGCGATACATCCTTAAGATCCGATGGCCGCAAGTTATATCTAACTAAGAATTGTGGCATATAACGCATCAAAACCCGCTGAATGCAGAAATTAGGCAGAGGAAGTGGCGCTGGATTGGCCATACGTTGAGGAGACCAAACGACAACATCGCGAAGCAATCCTTCGAATGGAACCCTCAAGGTACACGGCGAGTTGGTAGAACGTGGAAATCAACCGTATTGGCCGAAGCAGCAACGCAGCGTAAAACGTGGCCACAGCTGAAGTATCTGGCTGCAGATCGAGATGGATGGAAGAAGTTTGTCGCCGCCGTATGCCCCACCCGGGGTTGAAGGATTCATATATATATATTTGATAATAATTAATACGTATCAACAACCTATCAAAATTTTGGATGAATTGTGAATGATATAAGATTTAAGATCTATTGTGAATAGTTTTATCAATAAACTTGGTATTACGGTTGTCAACAAAATTGATACTCATCAAATTTTCTATCAAACACAAATTTCTTGTTGAGACGTATCAAATACTCGCGCGGCTAAAATTATATCTATTAACATCAAATCATAAAATTTATTTCCTTGTTCTTATTGTTGAAAAAACGACTTTAGACCGAAATGTCATCGGTAGAGTTATTGGGGACGTTCGGATTCATAGTTTATGTAAAACGTCAACTAGATTCGTCGTGACTAGGAATCCGAACGCGTTGACTGAGCAACTTGAATTGTTTTTGTATTCTCGCGGTCAGCGTTGCCTTTGTTTGATTTGCCCTTTTTTATTCGGAAAAGACCCCTCATAATTTTTTCAAAAATTGACATTTTCAAATAAGTTCATTTAAAATGTAACACGGTTGACTATCACAACACTATTACACTGTTATGCGAACTAATGGTTGTTAAATATCGTGCGAAAATTCGAAATTTGCAGAGTAGCTTTAGAAATGGCACCTTTTTCTCTCACTGGCCCTTTTTTCGACTCTTCAGAATTCTGCCACGGCCACTCTGTTTATTTTAAATTTGACTCTTCGAAATGTCAACTGAGTATGCAGGCAGGATTTTCTTGACTAGATTTGTCAGCTTCCCCTTCATAAACGTCAACTGCAAAAACTAATCACGTGACCACTATGGGCCAATCAAAACTGAAATACATCTAGTCAGACAGTTTGTCAACTTACTAAACTATGAATCCGAACGTCCCTATTATTTGAAGGGGATTATGATGGAAAAAAAAAAAAAAAAAAAAAATAAATACAAATTAGAAACGTCAAACCTCAAAACACAACCACTCCTCTATAATTTTTTGATTAGCATTCACAATGGGGTAAAAATTATCAATTAATAATCATAATACCAAATTATCGATGATTTAAAGTAGGTATCAAATAATTGAATTTGATAGTCATAATAAGGCTGTTTGTCTAGCCGCAACAAATTTTAACGTCTGTCGTAACTCGTAATATAAAAATGAATATTAAATAGACGTACCTATGTAAACTCACTTGCTCGGCAATCCTCTTTTACCTCATAAATCAACATGCCACCATGTCTGAATCTGAATCCAGTCTTTGCTAGCTATATGCTGTCACAAAAAATTTAAGTTCAAATTTAATCAAGGACGTTATGCAGAACACCGAGTTCTACAAAGAAAAAGAAAGATTTCAGATCATTCATTTAGATACCATCAACCAAATCGACGTTGACGAAATGCAAATTTTTCGCATGGCGAAACGAGGAAACTTGCTTATTTCCATCCATAGCAGGCGTAAGCGTAGGGCACACACCACACACACTTTGAAGGTGACTACTTTAGGCGAAAAAAAACTTCATTTCGTTTTACGTCGTCGTCCTTGTCTGCCGCTGAATCTAGAAATGCCATTTTGGATTTTTCCTCTCTCGGATTTGCATATTCTTCGGGAGGCATTTTGGTGTTTGATTTGATTGCTCTGAAAACATTACCAGATGGAAGTCAGCACGCGTAAACGCCTACAGAGTTGCTCCTTTTCTTTGTGCCATCAGCCTTAAACCAGTCACCGGAAAATATTAAAATGAAAAAAAAAAAAAAACAAGTAGGTACCTATTACATGTGAAGAATTCTCCATCCATATACCTATTTTTGTTATAAAAAAAGCAAGCATTAAATAATACTGCAGATACAGGGATATTCGGTATAAAAAAGATAACAAATTGAAGGTTATTATATAACTGATGTGACGTTGGAGTCTATGCTCAAAACACTGTGCACAGAAAGGAAGCAAATTATCAAATCGAATTTCGTAATCCATTCGGCTATAGGTCGGAACAAAAATTCTTCGGTGTTTTTTTACGATTGACAGGTTTTTTGCTTCCAGGTATTCTTCCGAACAGCTGTCCGGAGTATTGTTCCGACGCAAATGAAACGCACTCCAGCGTTTTGTGTTGTTTTTGAGTGTCATTATTGACAGCTTCACAGCAATTGAATTTTTCGGATTACTTTTCTGAATTTTTGATGCATTTTCTGAACGATCTACCCTTCTAATTTCTACTCATTCTAAATCTTCCTCTCCCGCTGGACACGACTTCTATTGGAAAGCGTATGGGACCATGCTATTCTAGAAGCACGGTTTAACAGTGTTAAGGTTAACCGAGACATAAGTTTATGCAGTCAAAAATTGTTTAAGTATTCGGGACTATTGTCGCAGGATTTATTTGCCGGGACTAACAGCCCTATTATGGCTATCAAATATCAACACGATATTTGATAATAGTTGATACGTATCAACAAAATGAATGAATCGGTATTATGGTTATCAACCTATCAACATGTTTGATGAATTGTGAATTATATAAGATTTAAGATCTAGTTATTTAGAATAGTTTTATCAATAAACTTGGTATTACGGTTGTCAACAAAATTGATACTCATCAAATTATCTATTAACATTAAATCATAAAAAATGTATTTCCTTGTTTTTATTGTTCAAAAAACGACTTTAGACCGAAATGTCATCGGTAGAGTTATTATTTGAAGGGGGTTATGATGAAAAAATACAAATTGGAAACGTCAAACCTTAAAACAACCACTCCTCAATGATTTTTTGATTAGCATTCACAATGGGGTGAAAATTATCAATTGATACTCATAATAATTTGGTATTCGATGAAATGATAGATTTTATCAAGTATCAAATAATTGATATTTGATAGCCATAATAGGGCTTTAAGTTAAATCCTTCTACGATAACCGAACAAAAAAAATTAAATCGAATCACATGTTGAAATCTAAGAAATTCTCTGGGCGCTGTTTGCAATTCATCTACCCAATCTGTACCAAGCCTAAGGGTCAATTTCTACTTTCATTTCCTGTTGAAAAGAAGGCAGCATTTCATTGAGAAATAGTGAAAATCGATTTCCTGCATTGACCCACTAAGCACACAGAGAGCTAAAGTTAAATTATTGATTAAGATTGAATGGAAGTCGCAGGCGGGGTGGGTGGCGGGTGACACAAGAGAATGAAATGAGCGTCAGGATTCAGGATTCATTGCATCTGGTAGCAGACAGTCGCCCTCGGTTCGGAGCAGTGGAATGAGCTGGGTGCGATGCTGATAAGGTGACGTAGTTTGTGTGGGGTGGTGACTTTTCGTTCTTACATTCCTTCGGCCATTATTTCGATTTGATTATCGTAATTGCTATTGTCAGCCATTGACAGTGGGAGATAGGAATTTTAATTTATATATCCTTCGGCCATGAAATCCGTACGAATACATACGTAGAATTGAAGGTTGCAGTCTGAAAAAAAAAAAACTTTGAGTTTGGTAAAGAGTTGGTAGGTAATGTAAAGCTAGAGTAGATTTCTTGCAAAGAAAATGCTTCTCCCCCATTAGAGGGTGAAATACGTATCACATGCTGTCCAGGATGGACAGGTAATACCTATCCTACTTTTATTTTATTTCTTAAATACTCCGATGGGTATCATTGATGATTGATCTCACAGACTTCTATGGCTTCTAAGAAGTACTTTTTCGCAACGCCAACAGTACTAGTAAGTATTAATAGCGTCTTTATCTTGTTTTGCGATGTCTTATGTTGTTGTTGAAGTAAGAGAATTGTGCCTCTTTGGTTTCTATTTTGATGAAACCTGTAACATGGATATTGTTCTATTTTGAAGCGTCAGTAATAATATGAAATCAGTAGGGAGTAGCTATATTTGGAAACTAAAATAATTCCAGTTGTTGTTCTGTTTTTATTTTATTTATTTAGGTACTAGCTGCTGTTGCTATTAAGATGAAGTGTGCAAGTGTGCGGGTGGACAGTACTACCAAATTGATGAACTCCATTTATATATCAGCCGGCTTATTTTAATTTACCACGTAAAGGTAGTGTAAATGCGAATCATTTTGCCGTCATCCGAAATAATTGCGATGCACGACTTACAGATCGTGCCATAGCCAAAAAGCTCTTACTTATTATGTATTGCAGATGGGAGCGCTGGGAGCTTCCAAAATTTATAAGTAGTGTTAATGGGCTGACTAAGCGTGACCGTTGTGCGACTAAAGTTGCAATTTGGCACTTCTGCTGAGATCCTTCTCCAATATTTTGGTATTTTGGCACTTTATTTGGTTGAAGAAGGCGTTTCAATTTGTTTTTTAGACCAAAATTGCTGATAAGTCTGACGACTAGGTTGGTAGGATGGCAACATCATGCTTTCCCTGGGAGATTTTAGTTGGTGCTTCAAGATGTTCACCTAGCTACGCACGGAAGAAAAACTGTTATTTCCAAATAAACCCTTAAAATGTAACGCAGTTGCCTATTACAAAACTATTAAAGTACTAGCTGACCCGGCAAACTTCGTTCCGCCCAAATTTGTTAATGTAATGAAAATAATAATTCCGAGCATTCACAATGCATTTCCTAATTTATGTAATTCGGCCAATTAAAATTCTTTATTCAAAAGTCATATTAAATGCAATATAAATAAATGATGAATAGCTATGTTGATTTGTTTCAATCAAACCGCAATGATTTTGACGTGTCGGCCAACGGCGGAAACGCTTTTTCACTAAATTGACAATATGAGAAACATGGGAAATCAAGATTGATGCCACAAATGCACAAACATCCATCCATTATCCTTGTAATAAATTATTTGTCATAGTGAAAGCGATACGCACGGGAAATTGAAGTCGCACGTGATACCCACATTATTTAGGGGTAAGCCCGGAACGTCTAAATAATTCAAAAATTCAACTAATCTCCATAACGTTTTATTTTCACAACAAAAGGTAGTATAATGTACTTCCTTTGCCCGTACCTTTCGTATTAAATCTTGCTCACATTTCGCAAATTGCTTTATTTGGACAGTGTCCATTAATTTAGAAATAGCGTTTGATTTTATTTTTGAATGGGACTGAATGGGAAAATATCCCGCTTGTGTTTTTCAAAGTACCACCTATAGGGTCAAAAACTATTCGCAATTTAAAACTGGAAGCAACCATATCCATTTACAAAATTTCAATCAACTTGGTAGAGCTGTTTCGGAGATCGGCAACAGCGCCACCTATCAGGTCCAAAAGTATCTTTTCCTTCAAGCGGGAACGAAGAATATAAATCTACAAAATTTCATTGAAATCGGATGAAATACAACAATACGAACAAAACAAAAGAAGAATCATAAAAATTGACCCAGTGGTTATCGAGTTATATCATCATCATCGAGTTTCATCCCGAAAGAATTATAGGTATGAATTAAGAAGATTATTATTAAAGAAAATTTAATTGAACTGAAAAACGACATACGCATACAACGCCACATGTTGAGGATTTTCCGACCATGTGCTCTAAGAAATTCAGTTTTTGTTAAAAATAATAAATTAATTATTTTATATGTATTTTATCAATATAATAACTCCGATCGAAGCATCTGTTTTAAACGATATTTATTTTGCTTACATCCTCGTTGACGATATTTGCAGCACGTATTCTGTCAATGTTATGCCAACGCCATAAGGTTACATCAAAAAAGTTTGAATTGTAAAAGCGCTATGGTTACATTAGATATAATTTAATATGGTGGTTAAGTATTCTTAAATTTTCTAATTTTCCGCGAAATTTTCTTAACTTTTTCTTTCATAAGATTCTTCTCCTGACAATAACAAACACAAAAAAAAATTTAGCGAAATCGGTCCAGCCGTTCACGCGTCATGCCGCGACCAAGGGAAATAGGGATTCATTTTTATATATATAGATTCAACATTGGCACATTTGTTCGAACAGCTTGACTCAATGCGATTCGTTCGAAGTCCATTTCTCGCTCCTATTCTCGATTAAATGCGTCAAATCAAAGCTTTGTTGCGCATTTCATCTGACATCTCCAGTTCATTATCCGATGTCACAGTGCGAATTCGATGCAAAATATCGTCGGCCATAATATCATCTTTGTATAATCAAAGTACCTATCTACTTCATTTCAAAAAGTTACTTGATGTAACATAGTAAACATAATTTATTAGAACAAACTTTTTGGGTATACCTATATTTAAAAAAAAAAAAA
Organism: Cheilosia urbana; assembly: GCA_946477585.1. Taxonomy (NCBI): domain Eukaryota; kingdom Metazoa; phylum Arthropoda; class Insecta; order Diptera; family Syrphidae; genus Cheilosia; species Cheilosia urbana. Next base: position 61,170,021 of record OX297856.1, read on the forward strand.
AAAAAACTTCAAAATTGTTGACAACAACAATTTGCTTGGAAAATATTTAAAATAATTGACAACAACAATTGCTTTTAAAATTCAAAATAATTTTTGAAGTGAAACTTCTTATGCGACTTCCAACTCAAGGACGCGTTAAACGTTTAACGCTAATAATTGGATACTCAAAGGTGTGAGCGAGGGTGAGGGTGGCGCACATTGCACAGCACAAGCACGTTCATATGAAAAAAGTGGTGGTTGTTTCTGAGGAAATGCGCAGATGGCTGTTGACGTGCGCTGATGGTCTCAAAGGTGTGAGCGAGGGTGAGGGTGGCGCACATTGCACAGCGCAAGCACGTTCATATGTAAAAAGTGGTGGTTGTTTCTGAGGAAATGCGCTGATGGCTGTTGACGTGCGCTGATGGTCTCAAAGGTGTGAGCGAGGGTGAGGGTGGCGCACATTGCACAGCACATCAAGCACGTTCATATGAAAAAAGTGGTGGTTGTTTCTGAGGAAATGCGCAGATGGCTGTTGACGTGCGCTGATGGACTTATGGTGGTGTATATAGAAATTGAGTTCAAGGGTTTTGTTTCAATGGTTGTTATAGTACATACCTACATACGTTGATACCTACAGTATAGAATTGAAGAATTCAAGAAGTAAAGACGATATAGGTGAATTATGTATGTTGTTTGATTTATTCACAAATGCTTAATGCTACTATAAGCATTGCATACTCAAAGGTGTGAGGGTACCGCTCACGCTTCAGAGTATGCAATGGTGAGTGAGTTTATTGGCACCAAATGCTGGGAGAAGAATATTCTGTGGTGAAGATTAATTTCCAAAAATAATGACTAAATTGGCAATTAATGTTTTATTGAAGTGAAACTTCTAATGCGACTTCCAACAAGGTTGCGTTAAACGTTCAACGCTCCTGGGGAGGGGGAATAGAAGGAGACAGAGCGAGAGTGAATGCGTGGCACTCGAACGAATGCGCGTAGTATACCTGTTACAGGCCAGCGCGAGCGTTAGCAACGAGTAGCGTCCTCATTATTTCATTTACTTGTTTTAGTTTGATTTGATACACATACCTATAATTTAATAGGGTAGTATTTTTGAAGTAAAACTTCTAATGCGACTTCCAACATATCGTATCTTACTTTAGTTGTCATTATCCCATTGTAAATGTTATGGATTTGGATATTTCTCCACTCGAAAATGATAATTAAAAGATGCGATCAATTGTGAGTTGCAAGCAATGTTAATAAAGTTTGTCTTAAAGCCTATACTCTGTCCAAGAAAAATTGTCAGTACAGGCCTTATGGGAAGCTCTTTTTTCTACCAGTGGTGCCTGTAGTACTTTCACGGCACTCAAACACAAGATTTGCCACTGAAATAAAAACGAAACCACTGGCATTCCAAAGAATTTTGTTGTTGTAATTTGCCTGAAGTTCGCAGACATCTCTCCACCACCAGTCTGCCACACAGTTGCGGGCAGAATGAGCACGATCGCTTGTGTTCGCTTGCTGTTATCATCAACCAAAATAAGCAGTGTGAGTGACTGAAGCACATCAGAGAAGTGTTACCATATGACAATGTTAGCATATCATTAAGGGTTTTTCTTTGAATTTTGTCAAAGAACTTTCGGTTTTGGTGCTTTTTGGAGCTTTTTGGAGCTTTTGAGAGCGGCATATTATGTGGGGTGCTGCCATTCGGTTTTAATTTGTTTGTATTTCTGAAAGATACAATAATATTCAGTTAAAACATATTTTTGAATGTTGTCTTTTAGAAATAATGTTTATTCGTGAGGTGTTTTAATGCATTCATTTCATTAAGGCAACAAGTGATCATATGTGCGTTGTAGAGATATTGCAATAAATTAATAATAATTACTAGGGCAACTCAACCGGATTCATGCAAAAGCATGGTATTTTAAGGGATAAAATTTGATTGAATATTTTATTATAGAAAACTAAGTACAAATTTTCAGCCTTATTCGTTAGGGTATATTTCTGCATGTTTTGATAGGTATAAATTCATATTTCACTTTGTAGAGCATTTTTTTCACACTGAAATATCAAAATGATGAAGCAGGTAGACCTATGCTGTTTATTTTCGGTCGTTGGGTTTTACCACATCCGGTCACTCCTCTCCACTAAAGCAAATGCCTTGAAATTTTATGATCCTTTTTTTGCTACTGTTTCCGCGAAGTTCTGCATTGACAGGTAATAGTTTTTTTAGCAAAAATATGTAATCTAGGTATATATGTCTATGTTGAAAAACGTATGTAGAGTCGCACAACTGCAGTCTATTTACCATCTGTTTAGGAATATGACATTGTGTCGTGGTTATATAATATTGTATTCTAATTGCCTGTTTGTATGTATAAGGCGGAAGCAATGGTTGTTATCTCAATCCCGGATATTGCATCTAAGCAAGTGGCAATTGTGCATATGAATAAACAGAAACATGGCTACAAAGTCTTCAAGGATCTAAGTGTAGAAAAGAAACAACAAATTGTTGTTGCAACTGAAAAATTTTATGGCCTTTTTAAAGGTAAATCGGAAGCCGTAGGAAATGCGGCTACTGTTTTTCCTGTTACGGAACAAACTGTATACAGGCTTTTAAGGGAAACTGCAATTGAAGGCCACAATTCACCACCAAAGAAGAAAAATAATTCCGGTATCAAGAGCAAGGTGGATGATTTGGGCAAATGTGCGATTAGGCGGATAGTCCATCAGTTTTTTTATGGATAATGACCTTCCAACGCTAGACAAGATATAACTGGAAGTACAAAAAAGTGAAAATATAACAACACTAAGCAGTTCAACCTTGCATATAATATTGCAAAAAGATCTAGGACTTAAATTCGTCAAACGTTAGCGAAAGAATTTGTTTTTGGAAAGAAGTGACATTATTTCTTGGAGACGAAGATATCTACGAAGAGAAAAGAAAGATTTATTTTACTGATGAGACCTGGCTAAATTGGTAGATGGTAATCCTAACAGTATTGCTCTCTGAGTTATGGTGAATTATCATACACACTACGGCAACCCTGTGAGAGCTTTAAAAAGGGACCGATTTATGTAAGTCATTGCAACCAGACTGAGAGGCAAACATCCTATCTTCCCTGTACTGACAATTTTTCTTGGACAGAGTATAGTATCCTGCTCGCGCTAAATTTTATCTCCCATACAAAAATGTCTACAAAGATAAAATTGAGCGAGGCAGTTTAACAAAGCATCAGTATCCTGTTCGCACGCCAAATCCTTAACTTCATATAGATGGGCCGATGAAAAGTCTCCACTCATTTAGCTCGCGAAAGAAATGTCCGGTGCATTAAATCGAAGATAAATTTTGACATAAAACAACGGAGAAAAGTGTTTGTGCTGTGTTTGCAAAGAATTTTTTGTGGCGGAAAACGCGGATAATGTTTGCGTGATAAATAAAAGAAAACGCAAATCCAAATAACAGCTCCAAAACAGAGATACATATACATATGTATAAATATAGCGAATCAATTTTCAGGGGGACTTATGCTCTCATTTGGCTTCATCTTTTGGGTAATAACAAGTGTTCCACTATGGTAAGGAGATTGTGGAAAGTTTGAGGACACATGTTGAACTTCTTCTTATAATTTCTAGGTTTCTTACGTCTTTCAAGTTTGAAATTCGAAAATTCTATTAAAATTTCGTTTACTGATATCTGTCATGGTACTCATGGTTCATAAGCATATGGGTTTTGTCCCATCTATATCATGTTTAATAATAATTTAGCGACCATTTATCTTTGGTGTGGAGAAACGAAGTGGAGACTAGGGGCGCTAAAATTTAGCGCGAGCAGGATACTAGGCTTAAAGAAACAATATGATTTCACTAAAAATCAATTTCTACCCCCTCCTATTTTCATTTCCACATTACGAAGTTTCACTTCTTCCGCGCGGAGGGACTCCACGCACTATTTTTTTTTTTTATTTGAGTGTCACTACTTGATTTCTATCCCGTTAATTTTTTTTCAAAGTGTATTTCCCCATTCAACCTTTAATTTTCTAATTTTCCGCGCAATTTTCTTAATTTTTTCTTTCATAACTTTGTTCTCCTGGCAATAACAAACACAACAAAAAAAGAATTAGCGAAATCGGTCCAGCCGTTCTCTCGTGATGCCCTTACCAACGAACATCATTTCATTTTTATTTATATAGATTTAGGGAGCCAAAGCCAATGCTTATTATCATTTAAAATACTAAATGTGCAGATAAGCTTCAGAAATGCCACTTTTTTTTCATTGGGCATTTTTGCTGCGATTTTTCAGAATTCTGCCTCGGTTACGCTGACGGTGTTTTTCGTCTGTAACTGTTCGATCTTCAATCTCTCCCACATTCTACGAAGTGATTTGTTCCGACAATATGTTTTAAATTTTACAACTCTTTCTTCTATGAGTGGCGAAAAATAATTTTAGGAATGTTTTCTTTTCATGTCTATAATCTATAATCTATAATAATATATATGATTCTTTCGGTGTGTAACTCGATGCTGATGTAACTCGATAACCCCTGGGACGATTTTCATAATTCTTTTTTTGTTTTGTTTGTATTGCTGTATATCAGGTTTATATTTACTTTTTGTCGAGTCAGCTAGTATTCAATAGATGACAACATATATAAAAATGAGTTTGCTGGTTATTGAACTACATTTATATCGACTCACGGTAGCAGAAAACGTAAATATCTCAAAAACGAAAAAATTTCGAGTTATCCACTTCTTGCATTCAGGTGACATTTAATAACAATATTTTTGTTGATTTGTAGTGATTCGGAATTAATCGGACTTCTTTTTGATGAATCCGGTTATGTGGAAGAGTTTGTAAACTGGCTGAAATACTAGAATTCGAGACGAGAAAAAAGCCACACTGCAAAAAAAATAACAGCAGCTTTTCCAATTGTTACTGCATGAAATTTGTTAAGTTTAAACTAATAAGACTTTCAGGTTTCCTTTCAATCTCTGTGAAGAGGTAGTATCTTGCTCTCTCAAACGGCACTCAGTAACAATAATTAGCAAGAGTATAAATTCGTTAAATTAAAAGTAAAGGAACAGACCTATTCTATTTTTTCAACATTTTGAACTCGAGATGTTAATCAATTTCTGACATTACAAGGGTAGAGAAAATCAAAAGAAGTCTGTCTTCTGAGGGCTGGACGAATTTATTTTAAACTCTATTAGCATCGAGTGACAAATTGTGCGCATACGATAAATACAAAAAAGTATAGAAAGGGGCACAGGCTTACCATCTCACAAACATTCGTTTTGTCCGACCGGCTGAATTGAGTAGCTTGTCCAGTACAGAAAGATTGCCAGTGATAAATAATATAGACGTGATTTTTGTTGTTCTGGGCGACGTAGTAAGCGACGAGCGATTGAGTCTGATCGATGACAGACGTGGTCATTTACTGTGAGTCATCAATTAGTTGCAACAATACCATTGTCAAGTGCTGTTCGTCGTACTGTCTACTTGAAAGTCCTGTTCAATTTGGTATATACAACCTAAAACTCAAGAAAGGTCAGCTTATGGCGAATTTTACCACTTAAATATAAAAATCTTCGCACATATTCAGAGTCAGACCGATTTAGGTAATATCTTCATATGTCAGTATCATCCTTTGACTTGCAGCTAAAAAAGTTCAACAAACGAAATAATTTGTGCAGAATAGCTACTGACAGTTTTATTTTTATTAATACCTATGCTTTATTTGTATTTTTTAGTTTTGCTAAAATAATAGGTCTGTTCCTTTACTTTTAAATCTTACGAATTTTTACTAATTATTATGAACTTACGAATTCCGTCATAATGGAAAAGACTGTCAATATGGCAGTGGTGGGGATAAATTCTCTCACAGAGAAAGTACTTCCGAAAAAGTTAGGGAACGTTTTTGTAGTAATCTATGAAAAACTCGAGTAATTTGCTAATTTACTACGAAATAAGTTAATCGAACTTATTTTTGTGATGAATCCAAGTACCTATGTATCCGTCGGAATGAAAAATTCTCCGCAACGCATACTCTTTCGGAGGCTTCCGCAACTAATTTCTGTCGAAGGATATCGGAACCTAGCTGTCAAAAATGTAACCAAAAAATTTCCTTCATTGCACTTCAGCGTAATTCGCCGATATGCGTTACAAAATGTCGGAACAATTCTCCGAACAGTTATTCCGAAGAATACCTCGCAGCAAAAATTCTCCTGTATAAAATCTGAGAATTTTCCGTTCCGACGGATACCTCCCTAGGGCCGTGTCCTTATTAAAGCGACGAAGAATTTCGTCGTCACTTTCGAAAACAATCTTGAGAAGAATATTTGATTTTATTTTTCCGCCTGTTTTAATACGCAACAAATCAAGATAAATGCACGCATTTATGTCAAATAGAGCGACAAATCATCAAATCAGCTATTAATTGTAAGATGACTGACAGCTTTTTCACTTCTTACACCAAGATATATGTTGAGTAAAAATTCGTAAGATTCTCACTAGAGGGGAAATATCTTGCTCTCTCGATGACGCTCTCTTTAACAATTTTTTTGAGCGATCGCAATTACCCTCTCTCTCTCCCGCAGTAGCAACTTAGCAAGTCAACAGTCAACACCTTATATACATATTATACTGGGCATACTGCTATCTGCTACTGCTATAGCAATTTTGTGATTGCGAATGTAATTTTTTACGTTTTTCGTATCAGCCAAACATACTTTTTCGATTGTGTGAGCAATGCGGGAATGCATGAAAAAAAATGAAGTTGTGACTTGTGAATGTGATGTGATTCAGAGAAAGAAGCGAGACAATAGCAGTTTATTTATAGGGCGATAGCAAGGTTGCGAATTGGAATTTTCATTACTAGTGAAAAACTAACAGGTTGCTATTTTTTGCTCGTCTCTAGTAACTTCTTCATGTGATACCGCAGAGTGGAAAGAGATTTTCTACCCTTTCGTAGGAGGCTCTCGGTTCTGACTTCATTGAAGGTTGGCCATAGCATTCTTGTGTTTTGGAAGGTTTCTATTGCGGTCCATCTTGCGTTCGCCTCTCTTGTGGCATTTCTCCCTGCTTCAAGCTTAAGTGAGCAAGGCGGGATATTCACAGAGCTAATTCGTCCGCTTTCTCGTTTCCAGGAATGCCTTCATGTCCCGGAACCCAGCAGAGTAATAGCTTATACTGAGTGCCAAGAACCCTTAGTTCTTCGCAACAGCATTTCACAAGCTTTGATTTTATTTTTACTTAGTGCTTTTATTGCGGCCTGGTCGTCGATAAAGAAGGTAATAACTTCAGGTGGTATTGCCCTTACCACAGACTCACAGGCTTCTGTCGTCACTGCCAGGACCTTTGCTGGGAAGACACTTCTATGGTCAGGGAGACGTACCGATTTTGATATACCCAGCGACTCAGAGAAGATGCCCGATCCTACCCCAGTTTTCATTTTAGATCCGTCCGTAAAAACGGCTATGGATTGCGTGTTAGCTATGAGTCCGTCTATCCATTCTTCCCCGCAAAGATATGTGCTCGAAACGTCTTGTGAAATCTAAGTATGGCGTAATGTAATCTGTGTTAGGTACATACCCAAAATATTTCTGTAGTATGAACGAATGGCCCCTATCATTTAGTTTCCAGTTTACTGATTGGATTATTCTCAAGGCACTAATGGCGGCTGAACATTGTACAGGGTGTCCGCCAGGAAGGTATACTACTTTGTTTTGCCGCCATTTTGGTAAACATTAGTCTTGACAGTTCATATTTGCAGTGGCGTAGCGTGGGTTGGGGCCGCTCGGGGCAGACCCAATTTATGCCGCCTCTAATCATTTTTTCACACACTTGAAAATAAAAAAATAAGGTATTCTACGGTTTCAGCCAGTTATGTCTTATGTATGTCAATAAACTTGGCTAAATTTCTCTTCAAAATTTGTCAACATTGTTATTGGTACTTTCTAGCAAGGGAAGCAAAAAATGAAGAAGCAAATTTCAAATTTTCCGATATTGGTTAGTTTCCGATTTCCCAATCTCTAAGCGGATGAAAAAATGTTTACCTCAGGATATCAAATAAATAACGGTAATTGCTATTAAGCCTTAACTGTCCAAATTAAAATTCTTCAGAAAAACAGAATTCGATTACTTTTTTACGTAGTAAGAGAAAGATATTGTATTCGGTCAAAATTTCAAACTTGATATGTTTATCAATCCTGACATTACGATAATACTTACTTACTTACTTAGGTGGCGCTTCAGTCCGGGGTGGACCTGGGCCTTAACCAATACGCCTCTCCAGTTAGCGCGATCTTTGGCTAACTGCCTCCAGTTGCGCACTCCAAGTTGGTTGAGGTCCCCTTCCACTTGCGCGCGCCACCTAAGGCGAGGTCTTCCTCTACTGCGTTGTCCCTCCGGGTTAGAATCGAAGACTCTTCGGGCCGGAGCGTTGGTGTCCATTCGCTCTACATGTCCCAGCCATCTTAGATGACTGATGCGTACTTTTCTGACTAGGTCGATGTCGCTGTACAGTTCGTAGAGTTCGCTGTTAAATCTTCTCCTCCAAAGTCCGTCAACGCAAACGGGACCAAAAATCACTCGAAGAATTTTGCGTTCGAAACGACCAAGGAGATCTTCATCCGCCTTTGATAGCGCCCATGCTTCTGCACCATAAAGCAGGACTGGGATGATGAGGGTCTTATACAGAGTTTCCTTAGTATTTCTCGACAAGGCCTTACTTATCAGTTGCCGTCTTAGGCCAAAGAAACAGCGGTTGGCAAGTGTGATTCTTCGTTTGATTTCTGATGTGATGTCGTTATCAGAGTTTATAGCGGAGCCGAGGTAGACAAAGTCCCTAACTACCTCAAAGTTATAGCTGTCTATCGTGACGTTCTGTCCGATTCTTCGATGTTGTGTGTCCCTTCTTGTTGACAGCATATATTTTGTTTTACCCTCATTCACCACTAAACCCATTTTTGCCACTTCTGTACTAATACTTACAAACGCACCAGTGACAGCTCGCTGTGTTGTGCCAAAAATGTCAATGTCGTCAGCGTATGCAAGCAGTTGTACAGACTTATAGATTTTCTCAAGAATGATGTTGAAGAATACACATGACAGCGCGTCACCTTGTCTAAATCCTTTTTTGACATCAAAGGTCTCGGTGAGATTGTTTCCGACCTTTACGGAGCAGCGAGCGTTCTCCATCGTCATTCTGCACAATCTGACAAGTTTGGCAGGGATGCCAAAACTAGACATGGCTCTGTATAGCTCGTCTCTATAAATGCTGTCATATGCGGCCTTAAAATCGATAAAAAGATGGTGAGTATCGATCTGGTATTCTTGGGTTTTTTCCAGGATCTGCCGTAGTGTGAATATTTGATCGGTCGTGGACTAACCGGGCCTAAAACCGCACTGATAGGGACCTATCAGATCGTTGACGAATGGTTTCAGGCGTTCACACAGCACAGCAGACATGATCTTATACGCAGTGTTAAGGAGACTGATGCCTCTGTAGTTGGCGCAGTTTAGAGGGTCTCCTTTCTTGTGGATCGGGCAAACAATGCTGAGGTTCCATTCACCAGGCATACTTTCCTCTACCCAAATCTTGGAGATGAGTTGGTGTATACACTCTACCAAGTCATCTCCGGCTGCCTTGAAGAGCTCGGCAGGTAAGCCGTTTGGACCAGCAGCCTTGTTGGATTTTAGCTTAGATATTGCTATCCTCACTTCATTTTGGTCAGGTGGACGGAAATCTTGGCTGTCATCGTCCAGGTTGAATGGTTCGTTCTGCCTAACAGCGGAATTTGTGTCGTCTTCGCCGTTTAACAGTCTGCAGAAATGGTTTTTCCATGTCCTCAGCACCGACTGTGACTCTACTACAAGGTTTCCTTGTTCGTCTCTACAGGTCTCCGTTCGGGTCTTGTTGGCATGACACATTCTTTTTACCTTTTGGTAAAACTTCCGAACATTGTTCCTGGAGTAACACCTCTCTATATCCTCTATCGCGCGCTTCTCATGCTCTCTCTTTTTTCTCCGGAGAAGACGATGTTCTTCCCTCCTTTTTTGCTCGTAGAGCTGAAGAGCTGCTCTCATCATAAAATTCTGTCCGTCTGTGCTGAGGCCTACGGCTACCCGGATAACTTCGAATTTGGAGTTTGGGGGCTTACAGTTCGGGACCGTTTTTGTCAATCAAAATTGATACTTAAGCTTAAGGTAATAGGATCATTTGTAGCTTAATGGCAGACTCAATTTTTGTCTGTAGATATGATCGCTCAATGGATTATTTTAAAAAGTAATTTTGTAAAAATTTACTTTTCTTTAGTTCTGTATCTGTATCTGTAAACGGCAATAACGATTTTGACCAAAATACAACCTTAGAGTAAAATTGATATTCTCAAAATATTGCGTCCTTAACTTCCAATTCGAATCACCGAAAAGGCAATTTTAAAATCTGAGCATATCTCGAAAACCGCACTTTAAGAGTAAAAATGCAACAGCCATTAGAAATGCAATAACATCAACGCAAAACTTATGTTTAGCAAATATTACCCACTTCTTCTTTTTATAAACCATTTTGAATATGCACCTTGAAATCAAAAAATCTCACTTCATTTGCACACGCTTATAACTGCTTATGTAAATTCAAAATCAAATCTCTGAATTCTATGTAAATATATATCAGTCTATTGCGAACCTTATTTCCAATCATAGACACTTTAAACGAGCATCTCTAATCTATACCAGTCAAAAATAAAACAGTACTAACAGATCAGAAAACAGAAACTTCTAATAGGTATATAAAAAAAAAAAGTAACAGTGGCGCAACAGGTCCGGAGGGACCCAAGGCTTAGCTTCTCACAACCATTCGTTTTGTGTGAGTTTTTCATTTTTGGAACGAATGGAAGGGATCTACAATTTTATGCCGACTCCCAACGGCTAATTGAGAATCGCTTTCAAGACAGTTATACTCTCGGATGTTTGTCAGACGTTCGCGAGAGGTGACACAGTGGAAAAAACCCCAAGTTGGAATTTGGGTTTTTGCGGGATTTGGACCTCGACCCCTCACTCAGTTGTCCAACAAACTAACAACTAGGCCAGTATCTAGCTATACATCGCAAACGCATACACACACAACTTCTAGTGAGAAAAGAGAAAACGAATATTTTCGTATGCAGATGCAGATGTTGTGTACTGTGTTATAATTTTTGCTTGCTGTACAATGTGCATGGTTGTCTTTTCTTATCAAATGTAGTTGCATACTAGGGAGCAGCGTTCAGCGGATTTAGTTGTTAAGCAACGCAAGGAATGTCTGATTACTTACTGTAAAGCAGTGTTAATGTTGGTAAACTTTGTAAATAAATTCGTTGGACTGAAAAAGCATCCGTTTTGTAGATTTTATGAAATTAAAAAAAATTAACCGCTCCAAATCCATTCAATTGCCTGTGAATGGTTTCGAAGAAAGAGGGTCTGTAGGTGATTCATCAGTCACCTTTGCACCCATTAAAAGTTACATTCTGGTGCTCAATTTGGTCAGGAGGAATCATTGGACCTTACTTCTTTGAAAATTAATGGCGTAACGGTAACTGTGAATGGGGAGCGATATCGTGATATGATTGAAAACTTTCTAACGCCAGAACTTCATGCTTTGGGCTTGATTAACATGTGGTATCAACAAGACGGTGCCACATCGCATACAGCCAGGATTACAATGGAATTACTGCGAGACCTCTTTCCACAACAAGTTATTTCAAGAAATGGTGATGTTGATTGGCCCCCACGGTCGCCTGATTTGACTGCTCCGGACTTCTTTTTGTGGGGATATCTGAAAAGCAAGGCTTATGCAAACGAACCAGAAACGCTTGAGTAACTCAAACAAAATTTTCGTGATGAAATTAATGAAATGTGTGAGAATGTAATGAAATATATGTTCAAAAGGGCTCGCATTTGTGAGACTAACAGAGGCGGACATTTACCTGATATTGTATTCCATTAATAATTACTGATATTAAATTAACTATTTATCAATATAAGATCCATTCTGTTTCATTTAATCAAAAATTAAACAAAGTAGTATGCCTTCCCAGCGGACACCCTGTATAAAGATGTCTAGCGGCAGCAGATTGAGGATAGGCTCAAGACCTGCGGTTGAAGTTGTCCTCATCGCGCTGGTGGTGCCAATACACGCTAGACTTTGTACTTTCATAAAAGCCTTTAGGTAGGTGGCTTTGTAGGTTGCCAGCCACCATACGAGACTGCCGTAGGTCAGTATGGGTCTTACTATAGCCGTTTACATCCACAGTTTAATCTAAGGAGATGTTCCCCAGGTTTTCCCAAAAATTCTGCTGCAGGAGTAAAAGGCTACTGTGACTTTTTTTATTCTTTCATATACCTATGTTCAATTTCCAGTTTAGTTTTTTGTCCAGTATAAGTCCCAAGTATTTTGCACGGATTTTCTGAGGTGTATACGGTATACCGCCAACCACGGTTACCTTTAAAAATATTCGGAAAGGGTCCAAAAAGGGGTCCCTGGCTTTTAAAAAGGGTCCCGTAAGAAATTCAAGAAAAACAACAGTAAAAAAAAATATTTTTACCTCATTTAAAAAAACAAAAACCTTAAGAAACACGTCATATAAAATATTGTACATTGGTAAATCCATTGTACGTGTGTTTCCTTTTTACCACCGGACATACTCCTTCGAATGCCTCTTTAAAAAGAGTGACTATTTTCTCGGCTTTCAGGTCGATGTCGTTTGGGCAGTTAAGATTACCACCATGTAAAAGATCCTTTCTTTTCTCAATCTCCTTGCTAAAAAGAACCCAGTCAGCTTTTTTGGATTTCTGCGTGGCTGGGGAGGATTGCAGCAGTTACCTACAAGGAATTCATCCGAGTAGGATTGCACATTCAAAACTTTCCATTTGTTAATAGTAAGGGTGTTGGAGTTATTAAATAGCGTTATGTCTATAACCTCCTGTCTATTTCTAACTACAAATGTTGGTTCATTTCCTGTATTCGCTACTAGAAGTTTGTTTTCAATAATAAATTCAAAAACTAACTCACTTCGTTGGTTAATATTCCCGCTACCCAATTGTGAATGATAGGCATTTGCATTACATCCCATCAGTATGTCCCATCCCTTCTGTTCCGCTTTGTGGATTAAGGCGTGGTAGATTGGATTTGGTGATCATTCATCTTCGTAAGGCATATAAACGGCTGATATTATTAGTGGGGGAGCCCCCTCCGTTCAAACCTTACAACGGTCTGGTCTAGATTGCTGTAGGTAGATCTAAGTAATAAGTTAATATGTTTTATAGTTACTAAGCACGTTCTGGTCTTAATCTCCGGTCTCCGCATTAAGCGGCTTGATGCTGTAGCTTACTAAATCTTTGTGATTTAGCCCACATATTTTGCCACGCGATATTCATGGCTCTAGAACCAAGGTGAAGTCTATGTTTCTATCACCTAAGATATAGATGAGGTTAGCGCTAGCAGCTATACTGTGTCGTAGGCTTATTTGTGCTACCTTACTGGTCTTACCTGATCATCCACTATCTTCCTCTCTCTCTCAGTTCTTTCCGTAAATTTCCAAACCTTGCACCAGGTGATTCCAGTACGAACCTTGTTGTTGAACCTCCTCAGCAAAGGCAATGATTTGTGGTTTAGCAAAACCACAATTTCAGTGCCTGCTTCGGAGCACCTCCCAGTTCTCACTATGGAGTTTGGGATTAAGATGTCGTAGGTTTCTCTCGATTCTTTCTTTTGGGATATAAGGGCCGGGAATCGAAATCCGACCCTTAGGTCTCGTGAAGTCTAACAGGCCCTTCTTTACGACACGTCGTAGGTCGGCACTAGCCCATGGAGCCTGTGTAGTTTCGACAAAAGTTTTCAGCCAGTTCATTGTAAACTCGTTATCACAGGATAGGCTTAAAACCTTTGAAGGTCGAGAGTTGCTCAAAGAAGGGTAACTGACCCTCTTTGTTAACGATAGTTCCGTTAACACCATCAAGGATGCGCAACTTTATGAGCCTCCATTGGTCATTGCTCAACCTACGATCTGGCTTGCTGAAGTCTACTACCGCCACTTGGAGATTGGGCTTGGTAGTCGCAACCAGTTTGGCATTCTTGTTGCCCCTTCTCGAGGGTGGCGTTTGCGTGTCATCGTGCCTACCCCTCTTCGAACTTCCCGCCACCGGTTGGGACGAATGTCCGGAGACTACTCCCGCACCGATTGGTGGTCGCTTGAGTCTGTTCGAGACTGAGGTGGATGGCAAAAGGCTTTCCTTCCTCGTCCCGGCCAGACCGCCAGCAGGTCGCCTACTCGTCCCTGGAAAGGCCCCTTCAGTGCGCTCACGCTCTGGTCACCCACCGGCATAGACGGTAGAGGAGTGCACTCCATTGGAGTATCCTCCGACACCGACCGACCGTATCGTTAGAATCCAGGAGTTTTTCTAGATTGGCGTCAATCACTCCAACGTTTTCCCCTTCCGAAATGGGTAACAGCGCATCATCCGCGCTAACTCCCATTTTCCGGTCAGTATTGGTTGAGCTAGGAGCGCCTGGCCGCTCCGCACTCTTCGCTTTATTTGTATTGTTTAAATTTGTTGTCATTTTGGGTCCCACGAGTAAGGGGGAAGAAGATGTCCACCTGCACTCACCCCCTGTATGCAGGTAAGAGGAATTGAATTAAAACTTCAGAGTTTGCGCTAGCGACTGAGCTCCCCCCAGCCATGCAGGCCTCGGCGCGTCGTCCCTTGCCTTAGGGTCATACCTTTTTCCAAAACCCCGTTTGACGAGCCGCTACATGGGAAAACATCTATCTGAACGCAGGCTTGATGCAGTTTTCTCTCTCGGTAAGTCTCCCGGCTTTCACAGCGAGTAGGTATAGCATTAGTAGTCCATATGGGCGCAAGCGTGAAGCCTGAACATATACAGTACAACCCACCCATATCTCTGTTATAACCCTAAATCCTAGGATCGCGAACGAATCGTACCTAGGCTCCACTATCCGCCACCTGTGGTCGTGCCTGGTAGGGAACCACCCCCAGGACAAAACGTTATTGGTATCGGTTAGGTGGTTTCGGAGATCGAAAACATTGGGCCCAAAAGTATTTTAAAAGTCTGCCTGAATATCATCAATACGAACAAAAGAAAAAAGAATGATGAAAATCGACCCAGCGGCCTTCGAATTATAACGTCATCGAATTTCACCCCGAAGGTATTATAAATATACACCTATTATTATAATTTTTTGTTAAATATTAAACAAATAATTTGCAATAAAAAAAATAATGCGACTACAAATTTAGTTATAAACTATCCTATCTCTCAAGTTAGATCAAACTGCACACAGTGTGCAAAATTTGATAAAAATCAGTTCAGTACCTAGTTTAGGTTTCCATCGCGGAGGAACAACGGACACCAAATTTTTATATATTAAGAAAATGTTACGAAAAATAAATTGTATCATAAGACCCGAACTACATCGAAATAACAGATTGTTAAAATAAGTACAAAAAAGTGGAAAAAATCGGTTAATACTCTTCCATCACATAGTGGACTCTGTATATTTTTTCTCAATTTCAAATTTTCACTTTCTGGAAAGCTCGAGCATGTTCCCATCATATAATTCCTTAACTCAATTTGTATTTACACTCAGCCCTATTGCGAAAATCAACTATCAATTGATAGTTGACACTTATCAATAATTTTTTTTTTTTTTTTTATAATTTTAACTCGCGCTCAAGGGTATTGCGAAGATCAATTATCAATTAAGTGTTGATCGATTGTGAACGTGCAGCAATTGTCGGTTGACAAATCGGTATTGTGAATATCAATCTCGAACAATTTTATTGGTAGTTGTCAATTTTTCTATCAATCGCAATTTCGGTGTTGATAAGGACGACTCTTAAAAGAAAATGTTGAACAACGTTTTTAATTGTTATTGTTGTTATTTTTTAAGGGCTGGATATATAGTAAAGGTATTTCTTCTTATGTGTAATGAATTTTATCCATTTTGGGCACATGTAATTTTCCATAACGCGTTTAGCAGTTCATTTAGAATAAAGGACACTGTTGCTGTTGACTGCGCAAGACCAAGCATAGCTGCAATTAATCGGTTTAAGTTTGGGTCCAATATCTTCCAAAAAATCAACGAATGTACCTCAAAAGCATTCCTTGGAAATGAAATTAGCTACCTTCGGTTTTCCAGTTTCAAAGGATTAGATGCGACTCGCAATCCTCCGTATAGCAGCCAATTCCGCGTACTCTGTCTCGTCGTGGTCATCATCAAAAAATAATTCCACCGATGACATGGTTTTCAATAAATGTCATAGATTTAACACTCGTAATTATTGTTTAAGTAAATTGATTGCAAAAATCGTAACAATCACTCTTCAGATCAAATATTTTAGAACTGTCAAAGTTGAGTTTTCATTCACAATAACTTTATTTTTGGCGTTATGTTCACAATAGGTTATATTTTTATCAATTGTTTTTCGCAATACATCAATTTTAATTGATAAATTTGTCAATCGTCAATCGATTGATAGTTGATCTTCGCAATAGGGCTGACTATCACACGTCTATCATCGCACGTCATTAGCCATCTGCGCATTTCCTCATCCTCGCATACTTCTCTTTCATTTCACGTCACAGAAAACTTTACGCAGTTTTTTGTTCAAATGAATGTGCTTATACGACGTGCGCCACCCAACCACCCAAAAGCAGAACACCGATTATGAACAACGATTGCTGATTAGTTTCGATAATTGTAAATAAATAATTTGCAATAAAAATATTAGCGACTATAAATTGAGTTATAAACTATCCTATCTCTCAAGTTGGATAAAACTGCACACAGTGTGCAAAATTTGATTAAAATCGGTTCAGTAGTTTAGGAATCCATCGCGGAGCAACCTGTGACACGTGATTTTTATATAATAAGATACTGCAATACCTACATCACATATTTGAAAACATTGTAAATTCTATTGCATATATTACATTTTTTTTTTGGCAAACACTGTAATGCACAATTTTCCTGAACCAACAGCTCTCACTTAAGACTTCTACTCCCCGTTTTCATGATTTATTTTGGAAACCAATATCATTTGAAGCCATATAGCCGGGTGTAACTTGTAGCATCCACCAATGTCCTGGATGTCTGAATCTGCAAAATAATTCTTACAGAATCCACATTCATTTTTCTGACACAACTCACAATCCACCACAGAAAATCTCGAGGAGGAGGCTGCGCATCAGTATCTCGTGCCTACATTGCGATAGCTGGCATTGTGTGTGGTCCAGGAAACTTCAGTTGAATCGTGACTATTCGTTTGGTCGGGCTGGCTACCGCATAGTTTCGAAAAAAGCGTAACCCCTATTCGATGATATATTTACGTGCGTTTGTTCGCGAATATAGCCAATCCTTGGACGGGAGAACCAACTCATAGTTTGGGTTTGGTATGAGATTCGTCCGTTCGTCACAGTAACCATAAAAAAAGTCTCACAACGCGTCGCGTGATCTTTTGTTCACATCCCTTCTTGACTGACAATTTAATTAAAAATACATACAACATACAGACCGGGAAGAGTAATTTGTTGGACAATCGTTACAATTAGAACGGCTTTTGTTGTTGGCATCCGTTGGACCGATTGAACGTTGTACACAATCACGACTGCAAGGTCATTTGACCCATAAAACTTGACTTTCCTCTTTGGATTAATTTTCCGTTGTCTCTTGACTTTGATCCATCCTGACACATAGGGGAGACAGCTATTTTGCACGCTCATTTCCTTGACCTTTCCTATGGACACACGAGTAACAGCATACAGTATTAATACCAAGGATATATAACACAAAAAAGCAAACATCCTCTTGAAGGATAACTAAAAGCCCACCTCGGTGGTTGGTGAATGCGGTGCATAATTGTGTTGCGATTAATCTTTGTGTGTGACCAGCCACAGATAATATTCGTTAAAAAAGGAAACAAAAATTAAATTGTTAATTGATTTGTAAACGGAGTGGTGTGGTGGAGGTTTAATCGAGTGTAATTGTGCAGTGCAATCGTGTTACGGCTTTTAAGCACAAAAATAAATTAAATTAATTTCAACTCCTTTTCATTTGATGTCGTTTCACCGCTTAACCATTAAGTGAAGGGTGGTGGTTCTTCCAGTCGGAAAAAGCCTTTGGCATTCCGTGTGTTTTGCATTCTTTTTGTCTGTGTATCCCATAGTGTCAATGGCGGTTGAACGAGTTTTTCGCAATAGCACTGTGCTAAGCGTTTAAAGTTTTTCTGAATTCTTTACGTTTTTGTGTGTTCGTAAGTGAGTGGAAACGAATTACGTTTTGCCCCCAGGAAAGTTATACGGGAAGTTTTTTTTTTTTTTTTTTTTTAACGCATCACGCCTTCTACATATATGTATGGGTGCGCTATTTTGTCTATTCGTCAACGTGTTGTGATGTTTTGCCGTAGCATTGTTCAGGCAATAATTGTGAAATAAAAATTCCGTTTGAATATTCTGCTGTGGAAATTGGGGTAGTAGTATTTTTCCTTGGAATTGCATTTTGAAGTGGCTTAGTTTCTCTTTGACGTCTCCGACAAAGAGCCAACTGTGAATGTAAGTACTTAGCTAGTAAAGTAATTTTCCAAATAAAAATTTAATTAAAACTTTTTTTTAAATAAAAGTTTGAACAGTCAAATAAAAGACTTTTTTAACTCCCATTTATAAATTCAAGGTAAAATAATCGGTGCAGGGAAATAACTTCACGGGCAATAACTTCACATGGGAAAAAAACTTCACCTTGAGTGGGAAATAATTTCACTTTTTTTATGTGAAGTTATTTCCCAATGAAAATGAGCAAAAACGTTACGTTTTTGTGGGAAATAATTTCTATTAACATGCGACGACATAAGCCTAACAAATTCATAAACTGTGGAAAATGTATGGGGGGGGGCATGTTGCCCCCCCCTGCAACCCCCCGGCTTGGAGTCTCTGTTTAGGGGTGGGAGTAGTTGCGAGTTTGGGTGTATGCAAAGTTAATCAAATTAGCTATACTACTTATAAATAATTTGATTTTGTTTTCCAGTTAGAATTAACAAATTCTCAAGCTGTAGGTGAGAAATAATTTCACAAAATTGGTGGTGAAGTTATTGCCCACTTCAAGTGGATGTGAAATTATTTCCCGGCACATTCTGAGAACTACGCGGTTGTCCTTGAACTGTTCAAGCTGAATTCATTTGGGAAAAAAGGCTTCGTAGTTGATGTGAATGAATACTGGCGGCAGGTTTTAAAAATGACTTAGCGACAACTACTGGTGGTCAATAATAAGTTTTAGCAGGGACGGTGGAATAAATGTAACCAAAGTCAGATAAGGGTTAGTTACTGACGGCTTTTAAAGTTTATGTCAATACTATTAAGAATGATGCCTACTATTACATTTTTATTTCAAGTATTTTCCACCGTCTTTTGCATTTTTAAATATTTTTCTGATTTGGAAATGGTTTCATCTAAACTGCTTCGGGAGGTTTTCAGCTTGGGATTCTATTTTCTCACCAGTTAAATAATTCTTTTTATAAATGTAATCAAACTGCAGTGTTTCTATTTTTCTTGATTCTATTTCCTATTTGTGTATAAAGTAGGTACCTACAAGTTAGCAAGTTAACATGTTGCTGGTTTAACTAATAGTTCACGAAATTGTTTAATTGAATTTATAGTTTAAAACCTATAATTAACAGAAACGTTTTGAACAATTATATAAAACGAATCGAATTATAACCTCACCCATTTTGACACAATCAAAATACATATATTTAATCCATACGCAATATTTATTTTCTTAAATATAGAAACATGTTCAAAAAAGAAATAAATATATATTATGTAGTAGCAACGATTGGTTGTAAAAAATAGATTAACCGTGTGAATGTGTATGAGTGCTATAATACATAAGTTGCTCTTTGTAAACAATATTTTTTTCTTAAGTTTGAGATATGGTGCAGTTTTTCTGACATTAAGGTCGACTTCCTTGAATGTAATTCTAAAAGTAAGACAAGTGCGAGTCGGACTCGCTCATGAAGGGTTCCGAAACAGCAAGTAACATAACATAAAAGTTCTTGTAGTTCGTTGTAACTTTGGTCGATATTTTAAAAACTACTCGCTAGATCTCGTTCAAAAAATTATCGTTTGTAGTTTACATGGTAGTGTATATCATATATTTTTTTAAGTTTTATCGTTCGCTTATTTTAGAAGTTAGGGGGGGGGGGACCAACATTTTACCACTTTGGAAGTGTCTCTCGCGCAAACTATTAACTTTAGAAAAAAATGATATTAGAAACCTAAATATCATTTTTGAAGACCTATCCATAGATACCCCACACGTATGGGTTTGATGAAAAAAATTTTTTTGAGTTTCAGTTCTATGTATGGGGACCCCCAAAATTTACCGTTTTTTTTTTTATTTTTGTGTAAAATCTTAATGCGGTTCACAGAATACATCTACTTACCAAGTTTCAACGGTATAGCTCTTATAGTTTCGGAGAAAAGTGGCTGTGACATACGGACGGACAGACAGACAGACAGACAGACAGACATGACGAATCTAATAGGGTTCCGATTTTTGCCATTTGGCTACGGAACCCTAAAAAGGGTTTTTATCCTATTAGAGTTCACATATTTTTCTAACTATAGATGGGGAAACATATAAGTTCCTGTTGTGGTTAAATACGGATGTATGAATTTACTGTTTCCTTCATTTTTCGGTCCTATGAAATATCAACTACTTCTCCTTCTTCTTAGGTATAACTAGGTCGTGATTGAACAGTTAGCCTGAAAGTTTGACATTTATAGATCAACTGATTGCTTTTGTTTTATTCTGCAATACGACGGTAGCAATTTGCTGAGTTAGTATCCAATACTGTAGCCATCTTAGGTTAGGTTAGGTTAGTGGGATGGCGAGACAGGGGGAACCTGCACCCGACCCACTTAGATCAATGTAGATCTGTTGCGATGCCCTTGGGGTTCTAATGACTTCCATATTGCGAAAACCTTTGAAACCGGGTAGTCAGGCCATCCCGAGGTTAACACAAATTTATGTAAGTCTTTTATAGACTTCTCAGAGAGGTCTTCTAAGTCGTCGAAAAAGTGTCGTCCAAGAATCTTACGAACCTCAAATGTCTCTCTCAGAATTTGTATGGTTTCCGTTTATTTAGAGTTAGTATACCTAGGTACATTTTCGATAATTGTTCGCCTTTAATTTCAAAAATCGCAGCTCTCTGTCTCTGGCTCAGGACCACAAAAAATATCTTAGAAAAATCATTTCGATATCTCGTACCTTTAGTTTTGTGATAGTCTGACAAGAAACTGCTGACTTCATTTTTTGTTAATCGAAGGTGAACAAGTTGCTTAACGTAATTAGCAGAGGAGCTTCCAAGCATAAAATATAAGTTTAAATTAGGATTAAGCTCTAAAATAAACGCTTAAAGCTTAATACATAAAAAAAAACAGTTGTTTCTGGTATTTGATAATAGATTAAATTTCTAAGATTTTATGCAATACCAAGCCTTAGACTAACTCGATAGGTAAAACAGTTAAGAGAACTAGTAGCATTTCGTTATACCCTGGTTACGCTTGTTGTGCGGGCCATCACAAAGAGTGTGAATGCGATTTTGAATCCAAAGTAGATTGAATGTTCAAAATTTCAGTTTTAAAGTATAAAGCTAGTAGGGTGAATCTAGAGTTCGTATCAAGACATTTATTAAAAACCCCGCGATTTTAATAATCATATTTAGTGTTCTGGTTACATTTTCCAAAATCACAATGGCAACATTTTCATATAAAATTAACCATTGTGACTCATAACATATTTAGTGTGAAGATTAAAAATGATTTAACAAAGAATTACGTATTCTTAACGTACAAAAAATATTGTCATATTGTTAATTAATTGTTTAGTACGGTTGTTTTTTGTTTTTCGTTTGTTAAGAAAACATAACCGATGTAAAATCCCTTAAATAAAGACTAAAACATCCCCCTGAGGAAGTTGGAAAAACCCAGCGAAACGTAGGGAAAAGAATGAAATAGTTTATTTATTTTGATTCGGAAACCACTGATCAGTAAGCTCATTAAAACAAAAATATAAAGAATTACGTACTTTTAATAAAATTAATTGTATTAAAATTATATTAAACTAGCTGACCCGGCGAACTTTGTTTCGCCCATATTCGTTAATGTAATGAAAATAATAATACTCAGCATGCACTATGCACATGTCCTTTACGATTACGATACACGATGTATAAAGCGGAAGTTCATACATTTGACTTTAGGAGAAACATGGGAATTCAATATTGATTCCACAAAATTCCAGCGATAGGTAGTCCTTGAGACTTATTTATTGTCATAGCGAAACGGGAAATTGCTACGCTTTAATACGAATAGCAAATCTTTCTGAATAAGCCGAATTCGCGGAATTAGAATGATTTCCTTTGAATTTTTCACTCGAAATCGTCGCTTTTTCCATGACATTTGATTTGAGATTCTTCACAAAATTTCGGTGGATTGAGGTTGCGCAACAAAATTGTAATTGAGCCGACTTTCAATTTCAAATTGTGTAGCGGTAAGCCTGTCATCAAAATAATTCAAAAATAAAGATTTTAAATAATTTTTGTTGTATTGGAAGTGACACTTCCCGTATTTCTATTCAATCTTCTTTTTTTTAAATGCGGTTCTTCATGCAAAATTCCATCCCAAATCCCATCCCGTAAACTTTTATTTTCGCGACAAAAAAAAATAGCATAAATGTCCTTCCTTGGGTCAATACGAATCCACGAAGCACGATCCATTCCCGAGTTATGAGTGCACATACGGACGACAGTCTTTTTTACATATAGCCGTACCCACCATACCAAAATAGTGTCCTATCTTTCAAACTGTAACCAACCATACACAGCCCCAAAATTTCATTGAAATCGGTTAAGTGGTTTATGAGATTGAACACAGCGCCAAAATAGTCCTATCTATCACTATTTTGGACATGATAGGTAGCGAAAAAAATAGTCCTATCTATCAAACTGTACCCGAAGTCGCAGTAGCTAAGTGGTTAGTGTGTTGGACTGCTATGCGGGGGTCCCAGGTTCGAATCCCGCAAGAACCCAATTCCGACTTAGGGCTTTTTTCCGCTGCGCTACCTCTCGCGAACGTCTGACAAACACCCAAGAGTATAAATGTCTTGAAAGGGCTTCTCAATTAGCCGTTTGGAGTCGGCATAAAATTGTAGATCCCTCCCATTCGTTCCAAAAAAAAACAAAACGAATGGTTGTGAGAAGCTAGGCCTAGGGTCTCTCCGGACCTGTTGCGCCAACTATTTATTTATTTATCAAACTGTACCCAACCATACACAGCCACAAAATTTATTCAAATCGGTTAGGCTTATGATATCGATAACAGAGCCACCTATGGGGTCCAAAATATCTATCTATCTTTCAAACTGTAACCAACCAAACACAGGCACAAAATTTAATTGAAAACGTTTGAGTGGCTTAGGAAAAAAACAAAAAATTACTCAAATTCATGTTTTTTTTTTTTCGCGCACGGATAAGTTTTCCGATTCCAGCGTAAGAACCGTACACCTAAAATTTTTCAAAATGTTGAGAAAACTGAAAAAAAAAACCGACTGGAAATTCGGAAAAAGTAATTTGACAAAACAAAAAGTATTTCTCATAAGACCAAAAAAAAAAAATATTTTACCAATTGCAACCAAACTTCACAAAAGTCATATACAGTGCACTCGGGAAAACGTCAACGCTCGTTTACGTCAACATCCCAAAACGTCAACCCTCTTTTTTTTTACATTGCCTACTCTAAAACGTCAACCCAACCACAAAGCTCTAAAACGTCAACTCTAAATAAAACAAAATTTTGAATTTAGCAGCAGTTAAAATACACAAATTTGTACACACACACACTTATTTTATGAAATCATTTCTGAAATTGGTGATTCCCCATATAAGTAGAGTAGAAAAGTAGTTGCAACTGCACGTATTATCTTTTTATTTATGTTGAATGCCTTTTTTGTTTCCTTTTTGAATTTGTTTATGTTTCGTTTTAGTTTATAATCAATAAAAACTTTTAAAAGCAGATGTTTTGTATTTACAAATTTTACATTCGTAAACGTCAACAATTTTTTAAACGTCAACACCCGCGGTTTTAATTAGTTGACGTTTTAATTAGTTGGTTTAGGTTGCAAAACAAAGTGGGATAGTTGGTGGCTTCGTTTTCATCCATCACGGAGTCGACTGATTTGTATGAATGCAACTCACCAGCGATTTGGTTTTGAATTGTGAAATGCAATTGATCGACGTTCTTGTTTTTCGCAGCCAAAATTACTCTTACATTAGCCAATCATGGTCAATATAATTCTGAGCGATATTCGGGAAAACATTCATGATTTGTTCTTTCGATGTCGTTGTAAAGTTGCAAAAATGTTGTTGAAACTAAATCAACACACCATTGCCCATCGCCTGGAGAACTCTGCAGCTGACTGGCCATTTTGTAAAGAAACTCGCATGTTTGTTGTCAAATGCGATTTCTTGACGTATCGCCATAAAACAGACGCGGACGCCTTCAGGCAAGCATTCAATTCATCTGCCGGAGTTGATCTCGAAATGACAGGCAGCGTTTGACGAAAATCGCCTGATAGCAAGATCATTGCTCCACCGAAAGGTCGCTTATCATTACGTAAACGATTCCGGCCTCCAATGCGCGTTTGTAAGCCATTGTGCATTCGTCCCATATGATAATCTTACATTGCTGCCGTAGGTACTTTCGCCATCGCAGTGTTCTTTGAAATGTTGCATGTAGGTTCTTCATCCACTTGCAGATTCAATGGCAATTTCAATGCAGTTCGACTGTTCGCTGTTTGACCGCCTTCTAACAAAGTAGCCACTATCCCAGAAGAGGCTTGGGCCAAAGCGATCTCAGATCTCGAACGAATTGTAGCCAAAATCAGTAAAATCAGGAATGCATTTCCAGTTCCACCGGGCGCATCAAGGAAGAAAATTCCGCCATTTTCGTTATCGACTGCTTGCATCAATTCATCGTACACTTTCTTTTGTTCTTGATTCAACATTGGCACATTTGTTCGACAGCTTGACTCAATGCGATTCGATCGAAGTCCATTTCTCGCTCCAATTCTCGATTAAATGCGTCTTGCATTGAACGATTTGGCTGTGGCATCCCCAATTTGCACAACAAATTGCCACTCATGAGCAGACACATATCCTCGATCACAATCAAAGCTTTGTTGCGCATTTCATCTGAAATCTCCAGTTCATTGTCCGATGTCACAGTGCGAATTCGATGCAGAATAATGTCATCCATATCATCTTTATATCTACTTCAAAGTATCTACTTCATTTCAAAAAGTTACTTAATGTAACATAGTAAACATAATTTATTAGAACAAACTTTTTAGGTAGGTACCTATATTTCAAAAACAAACAAAAATTTCAAAATTATTGACAACAACAATTTGCTTGGAAAATAATTAAAATACTTGACAACAACAATTTGCTTTTAAAATTTAAAATATATTTTTTTTTTTATTTGAAGTGTCACTACTCGATTTATATCAAATTTCTTTTTTTTCAAAGTGTATTTCCCCATACAAACTTTCATAACCTCTTTCATCCCCTCCAAGTTTTGTTTTCGCGACAAAAAGTAAATAAAAACCTGATATATAGCAATACGAACAAAACAATAAAAGAATTATGAAAATCGTCCCAGGGGTTATCGAGTTACGTGGCCATCGAGTTACACCCCGAAAGAATTATATATGTAGAAGATTATCAGCTAGGTACATATGCTTAATAGGCTCATATATGAGTTATATCTCATTGAAGTGGGACATGAGTTCAAAATATTGTTATGGAATTCGGTCCCTTCTGGCATGTTTTGGTTTTAAAGAAATGCTGTACCTGTTGCTTTGATTCAATTTGATATTGAAAAAAAAAGTACTAAATTCCCACGAGTTATTTTTATTGTTACTTTGTTAAAAAAAATGTGTGAAACATGGGGACATTTTTATGATAGCACATTCTTCTACTTACAAAATATGGGAATTATGTCCCACCTTTGAAAAATAAATAATGGACTTATATCTCACTTTGTAGGGAATTATGTCCACACAATCAAATTTTGAACATTATGCCCCACCGAAGTGGGACAAAAGTCCATATGAACTTATGTCTTTTGAACTTAATTAATTTAGAGAATTACTCACAAGAGAAAAGGTTATTCTTATAAAGGAATAATTCATGTTATAAGACTGTAAAATTTGCGTTTTTATTTCATCATATATGATAAGCCAACTAATTTAGAAGATATACGAATCTAGAGTTTTAAGTCAACTTTAAAATTTTCGGTGTCAGCTCACAAGTGTTTGCCATTAGAAAATTTTACGCAATTACTGATGACAACCTGACAATTGTGTGTTGTGTAACAGATTTGACTGACTGCGACAAAAATCCCGTTAACATGGTATCATCATCCACTCTACAGTCTACATATTTAAATTGGCGGCGTCAAGATGTCAGGAATGTGCGTGTGTACATTTCTGACACATTTTTCATCCCTATTTCAGTTCATTGTCTTATTCTAGTACAAGACTTTAAGAGGTTTAAGAAGATAAAAATTAACTGCCAGATAAATTCCACTTTCTGCCTGAATTTTAAAATTAATTGAATGGGGGAATCTTAGAATTTGCTATCGTAGAAGATCGGCCGAATAAAAGAGCTTTCTCAGGAAAGTTATACTCTGGAATGTTTGTTTGAAAAACTTAGATAACAACAGCACAAAGTAGCCTTAAAAAAAAAAAAAAAAAAATGAACTGGCATCCTGCCTGCGAAACCTCTCACTATCAGATTAGTCTTTATACTTTATTATATACTCCACCTATTTGCTCTGATTATTTGCGAATACTGTAACACCTTCCGGTTGAAATAGGTACTCAGTTGTGTCAACTTTACTCCGGTGGGGCATCCTAGTAAATACTTAGTTTAGTTGGGTAACTGATATCAATTACAAAACTTTTAGTTTTCTACAAGCCGAAGACCAATAAAACATGCTATCAACTGCCTAGTATCTACATAACACATAGTCGAAAAGAAATCAAAGCCGTATATAGTAGCTTGTAGACTTTTTATCTTGGCGAAGGCAACAGTTTGTATATACGCTCATTTTTTTGTGAATCGTTTATTGTAATGGAATTCAGAGGAAAAGTTATTCCTGGTTTCGCATGAATTTTTAATGAGTTATTGTTTTCAAGAGGACACAAACATTTGTCAGAAAAATGTTTATCTATGGCATGACAAGACTGTCAATGCCAGAGCTGAATCCCCTCCCAAATGATTCATTTAGAGATTTCTTCGAATAAACAAGCCATATCGATAGGCAACCCCATTAAGTTGACAAATATCAAACCTTTGTTTGTATAGTATAGTTGTTATAAGCAGATAGGTCTACCCAATACATATATTTTTATTGGAGTGAAATTATGTTTATTATGTGTGGCTTTTATTACCGGCATTTTATTATGTACACAGAGCAATTATCTCGACCGGCACTTACCCCGGTAAAGAGTGAGCTCCAGCTCCAGGGAAAACCACTGTCGATTTGCCGTTCTTAAGCATCTAAAGCGTTTTTTTTCCACTCTATTTTCCGTGGAACAGAATTGTCTTTTACATCTATCAGCTTCAGTTTTTGGGGATATATCGAGAGATATACTCGTATCTATCCCCAGTTCCACCCCATCGCGGTGGATGTGTATTTTAGCCAAGCTTCTGTATCCCCTTGAAATGAGTTATTTTATTGCTATTTTTTTTTAGATTTACGGGAGATAGCAGTGAGCAGGGATAACTCACAGCCGTATATATATAATATATCACTGCGCTGCTATATCTTTTTATTGCTCCCAAATTAAATGTACCAAGGTTATTATGGGAAACATTAAAAATTTAACGTCTATTACGAAGTGCTGGGTCGTTTTATTAAGTCTTCATGTTCCTTGAAGCAACAACAACGCAACCTGGTGGGCGAACGATTTGTATTTCTTAGTATCAGAGCTACGAGGGGCATATTTAAATCATAAAAATATGAATAAGATAAAAAAGCTGATAAGAATTACTCATGTGTGGATATTTTGTCGTGCATTAAACAACTTTATGTGCCTAAGTACTATATTCTATTTAATACGTGTTTTAACTTGCATTCCAGGTATTAGTATAATTCCTTAATCTTCAGGATTAGCATTTTTCATTTTTATCGGTTTGCGGTTATTTTATTTTTCAGTTCTCAGTTTTCCACTCTGAGGAAAATATTAATTAATTAACTGGAAGTAATTTGAGTTCCTCGAATCTTTGGGATATACCGAATAGATAAGGTCAAAAAAAAAAACTGTCTCGTAATGTTTGCCAAATATTCAAGAGTTTGAACTTATTGCATAATAATAAAGACATCAACCATAAACTTTGGATTTTTTTTTATTGAGTTCTTTTTGAAGGATACCTGATATAACTGCAATTTATTGCATGTCTGACTGTCTGAATTTATACAAATGCGAATACATTTGAGTGTATAGTACGAAGGTATGTTATTGTGTTCATGGCAACTCTACTTGCGTATTATAAAATACAATTGATGCGTATGGTGGTGGTTAGTGAAACTTTCGGAAAAAGAGATTTTAGTTCTTCCAAAAGTAATTTTTACTGCCTAATATTCAAATGTGAAAATAATAATTACCTAGCGTACAATTTCAGAGCCAGGGGAAAGTGACTATAATAACTGTTCAACCCGTCTTTTGAGAAAACATGCTGTCAATTTTAATATGGGACTTGAAGTTATTCCAATCTTGTGTTGTATCTTTACAGAGGCTGTCTGAAATTTCGCCAAAAGAAATTACGACAAAAAATTTAAATATTTTTTTCTGATCTTATTTCAAAAAAAAAAAAAAAAAAATTGTAAATCCTGAAAAAGAGAGATTTTTCTGGTGTATTCCACGTTACTTTTGGGCTATTTTTCCAAAAATTAGGATAATTTATTCCTTTGATTTTTGTTGTGCATAAATGAACTACACGTTCAATTTTTTCTTTAAAAATTACTTATACAGAATGATTAGATTTAATTAAACTAGGGGTCGCCCTGTGGTCGAAATTCGACCAATTTATTCTATAAGTTCATTTTTGAAGGGAAAATGAAAGGGAAATATCGGAGCGCTTAAAAATAGAC
Organism: Cheilosia urbana; assembly: GCA_946477585.1. Classification (NCBI taxonomy): domain Eukaryota; kingdom Metazoa; phylum Arthropoda; class Insecta; order Diptera; family Syrphidae; genus Cheilosia; species Cheilosia urbana. Next base: position 61,199,282 of record OX297856.1, read on the forward strand.
AATCGAAACCATTTCAGGCTTCCCTTAAATTGCGATAAAAAATGTCCAGTAATGCGGGCTGTCTTCTATTTTATATCACAGGTAGAAAAGGGTGCATAGAATAGATATGCAAAGTTTCATCGATTAGTTCAACAGTTTTAGAGTTATGAGGACCTTAAGTTAGAAGCCAACATTTTGCTTAAATTTCATATAAATCATAAACCGTTAGGCCGATTGGTACAATTTGTATAGATTTCGAAAATAGATTTTAGAAATTTTATCACTTTGCTTGCTGCGGTTTCAGATATAACACGGTTTTAAGGGATTGCGATGTTTTTTTTTCAAATGGTTCTAACTTTCTAACGGTTGAACTACATACAAACGAAAAGAATTTCACTACAAACAACTACAAACGATTTTCTGTTTTGGGTATGAGTCTTAGGGTTGATATATGCAACATTCGTGGGCTGCGATCGAATTTCTTCTCAGCGTACGTCCATGTTGCCAAATATAAACCAGCTGTTTTGGCACTGGGGGAGACCCAGGTAGGTGGAAAGTCTGATATATCAGAGTTTGATCTGCCTGGGTATCGCCTGGTGCCATTATTCTTTTTACATCGCGGTCTCGCCATTTATGTGCGTAATGATGTAGCCTACCAAGCTCCTGTAAATTATGGCCAGTGTTCCAATCCGGTATTTGATTTCAAATGGCTCAGATTCCATGTCCGTAGGCAAATTATTCATTACTGTTTTCTTTATAGAAGCCCTAATTTTGACAGCAACTCGACTTGTAACGAGTTCGATGTGCTGTCTGATTCCATAACAAGAATTGTCTCCCTGTATCCTCATACTGAAATCGTCATTGCGGGTGATTTCAATATTCACAATTCTAACTGGCTTCAACATTCTGGACAGACAACACCCGAAGGAATTTATGTTCAGATCCTTGCTGAGGTACACCAACTAACCCAGCTTGTAAATGTGCCAACACGTGTACCAGACATTGACGGTCAAAATACCAACACACTGGACTTGTTCCTCACCTCCCACCCTAATAAATACTCCATTGAAGTATTATCGCCTCTAGGCTCGTCAGACCACTGTACCATATCAGCAAATTTCTCATACTCCGACCACAAAGTTAAAGAAAAAACTCCGAAAAGAACCGTATGGAAATACGAGAAAGCCATCTGGAGCGGACTTAACAGCTTCTTTGGGAGTTTTAACTGGTTGTTATGCTTCCTCGATAACGACGTGGATGCCGACGCTGATATGGTATCAAATATAAACACCTTAGGTATGAAATCCTTTATCCTAAACAGGATAAAGAGTATCAAACCAAAAGAAAATGCGTGGTACGACTTGAGCTGTAAAGGGGCTATTAGATTAAGGGAGTTGAGTTTTCGGTCTTACAAAGCCAACCCATCTGAGGAAAACCGAATGAAGTTTAAACGAGCCAGAAATGACTGCAATGCCCTCATAAGGCGTGTGAAATTCTTATATGACCAAAAGTTGAGGCAAAAAATACCACAATGTCCCAAGGGTAGTAGAAAATGTTGGTCATTTGTAAAAAATATTAAAAATTCGGCCTCGTCAGCAATCTCAACGCTCATTTACAATGACACTCCTTTAGACAAAGCTAATCTGCTCGCTGCACATTTTGCAGCCAGCTCTATGCTCCCAGATTGCGGTTTGTCTACACCTGTACTCGAGTGCGTAGAATTTACCATGGGACCAATCCACTTTCGCACTCGTACAGTCGCAAGAGTACTTTACGATCTAAACATAAATAAATCCGCTGGTCCAGATCGTATCGTTTTGAAGAGGTGTTCTTCCACGCTGGCAAAACCACTGCGTAAGCTTTTTCATCTGTCCTATTCTTCTGGACTCTTTCCGAGTAGGTGGAAAACAGCTTTTGTCCAGTCCGTTCCTAAAAACGGCGAATCTTCTTCTCCCACCAATTACCGACCCATAACACTTACGTCCATTCTTTCTAATGTCATGGAAACGCTAATAAACCGTTAGCTTATGAAATATCTTGAATCACGGAAACTCCTCAATGACCGGCAGTACAGTTTTCGTGGCAACAGGTCCACTGGTGATTTGATGACTTATCTCACCGAGAAGTGGAACCAATCTCTCCATCACTTCGGTGAATCGAAGATTGTTGCGCTCGGTATTTCAAAGGCATTTGACAGAGTTTGGCATCAAGCTCTTTTGTCGAAAATGCGTGCTTATGGGATCGATGATCTCTTATTCAATGGATTAGAAACTACTTTTCTTGCCGTTCAATTCAAGTTGTTTTGGATGGTTTCAGTTCTGAAACTCACCATATAAATGCTGGTGTTCCCCAAGGCTCAGTTTTGTCTCCGACTGTCTTTCTCATTTTTATAAATGATCTCTTGTCTGCAACTTCTAATCCAATCCATTCCTTCGCTGATGACAGCACTCTTAGCTTTTCATATTCTTTCCAGGACTCACGTCCCTGCTCTTCGGCCGTAGAACTGGAACGGCAACGTATGTTAAGCTCATTAAATTCCGACCTTGACAGCATTCCAAAATGGGGTTCAGAAAATAGAGTGGAATTTAATGCTTCAAAAACACAATGCTGTCTGCTGTCTCTAAAGCGAAACCCAAATCTACAGCCATTATCCATGAATGGCACTTGCATTACCGAAACCGAAAGACTTTCTATTCTCGGTATGTGCGTTCATGACAACCTTCGTTGGAATGACCATGTACACGAAGTCGCCAAGAATGCAGCGAAATGTCTAGGTTTCCTCAAACGGTGCAAGAAATATTTTACCCCTTCTGATCTGGCTACAATATACAAGGCGTTCATTCGCCCAAAGCTTGAGTACAATTCCCACATCTGGTCTGGTGCACCGAAAACTATATTGCACTTACTAGATAGGATCCAAAATCGTGCGTTGAAACTAATCGGAGACACGAATATCGCGAATTCTATTAATTCGCTTGAACATCGTAGAAACGTTTCGTGTCTCTCATTGTTTTACCGTTTTTTCAACAAACAGTGCTCAAATGAAATAGCCAACTGCATTCCTCCCCTTCAGCAATTCAACCGCAATACTCGCCATGCTAGGAATGCCCATCAGTTTACCATCCAGCCTATCTTCGGACGTACAATGAAATACAGAGACTCTTTCATAAGCCGTTCAACGCGAATGTGGAATCCCATGTCCAGCTCTGTTTTTCCTCCCCAATGCAATTTACAGACATTTAAGACCAATGTGCATCGGTATCTCCTATCTCCTCTATCCTAATTTCCTTAATGCCCGCGCTGTGTAATCATATAACACTATAAGAGTAGTCACAACCTCTTTAGCGCGTGTTAATTATAAAAAAAAAAAAAAAAAAAATTGACTATCGAACTGCATTTCACGTTTTTCATTCTAGAAAAAGTGCGAGCTAACTTCACGTAGGTGCAATGTTGTTGTTGTTGTAAATCCATGCAATTCGCTTAAATTTACCTGCTGTAATTCATAATTTGTGGATAATTTTTGTGTTGTGCACTTCTATGTATTATCCCCTACCTAAATATGTATAGTGCTGGCAAATTTATGTGACGTATAATAGGAAAAATGGGTGGAAACACGTTTTAGGCAACTCCGTATTAATATATAGATGAATTTGTATTATATTTTAAGTCCTTACTTAATTCATCACAAAAATTAATAAAAGAATGAAAATAAAAACAAAATAGTGATATTGAACAAAATAAAAATAATTAAAAGCTTTAAGTGACTTCAGACAACAAGGATCTATTTATATTGGTTCAGTAAATCCAGCCTTTTCACAGGAAGTCTACAACTGAAACGTTATTGTTCCATGCAAGTTCTTTATGAGTTTAAAACGAACATTTTAAACCAATAAGTAGGTATCTTCCAAAGAAAAACGACCGCTATGCAAATTTAATTGGTTAATTTAATGAAAAGAAAACATTTGAATTTCGTGGACAAAATGTAAAATATACTGTGATGCGTTTGCATATTTTTTTTTTATCCATAACGCTGTAACTGAGAATAGCTACGTACATTCAGATTGCTTAATGTCGAAGCATACGCACAATAATTGTACCGGCTTTTAAATTAGCCAATTTGTAGTAACATTAAAGTAGTATTCGCAAACGTGCCATGTGTATATCAGGATCAGGACATTTCAACAGATAAACGCACGCACCTTCCAACACACATCCCTTTTTTGCAATTGAAACATAACACTTTGCCCCGGGTACGCAAGGGTATGTAAAGAATAACAATAACGTGCCTCGCCCGTGCGGCAGCTTAACACACATGTGCTTAATTATCACATTTTTGTCTTTTTTTATTGTATACATTTTTTTCGCAATTGGATATGAAAGTCAGGCCATATACGCGAACACAAACAATTTGCAGAAGGTGCTGAAATCATTGGCCATTGGTGCCGAATATCGAAATGCTAAATTCGCTGGATATGTTTCGAATTGCAATTAAAATTGAGGATATTGCACTGAATTAATAAGGGGACCGTTTCTTAATTAATTAAGGACACATAGGCTATTTGTATTCAAGGGAACGGTTTATTTTATATTAAGGTTGTGTTTGGATACCTAAAGTTGAAATTTAATTGAATTTAATTAATTAAATTTAGCTGTCATGGTGTTTTGGTGGCGTGTGAATAAGCTGGTGTTTTTTAATTATTCAATCAGTAATGCTAAAATACCATTGATCAGCACTTTCAAATGATAAAACTTTATTATTAAAACTTGCTAACCCGTGCTTCTCTTGCTTCGCCAGAGTTCCACTTCTCACACACACACAAAATTTCCTCCTCTGAACGCTAGGAAAATCCAACGACCTAGATTCAATCGAACATTTTACTTTTTTGAATTGTATAAAATTTATAGTTTTTTGCTATTTGTTCGACTTCATGATAACGTATCTACAAAGATGATTTATATCTTAAAATCTTTTTACATTACTGAACTTTATATTAAAAAAAAAAAAAAAAAAATCCTATTTCATTTGAAAGAGTCATTCCAAAGCTATAGGAACTAGAAGGCGTACGATAATTAAAACTTTTCTTAGATATTTGCTTAGATTTCCGCTTCCGGACAGCGGATAATGGTAAAACATATCCTATAATCTAAACTCGACAATTTTCAATGCAACTGTGAAAACCTGAATCAATTTCGTGCAGTAATTTTTTAATCTATTCCGAACAAACACCTTACAGCCGGAATAAAAGTTGCAGTCTTATTAAAGTAAGAATAGTAATGATTAGTGTTCGTCAGCGCATAGCTGCGTTGCGCGAGTTGCGCCCATTTAACGGCAAAAGCGGTGGCCCTCGACTCGACTCTCCAACTTTGGGTGGCTAAATTCGAGACACCGGATCAGTAAAGGTAAGATTAGACTGTATGCCAAGTGGTCATAAAAAGCCAATTTCTGACTGTTCTCCTGTAATGGGCATATCTCATAGGCTCTAATGACCTAAATGCCACATATGACCACGCTGATTTTGACAGATAAAAATGCCCAAATAGTATATAATGTAATCAGACAATAATCACGAATGCCCGCATAAAGCCCTATAAATGCCCATATGCACGTTATTGAAATTTCGTTGTGGCTTTGCTGCCATTTTTGATGGAACAAGGACTATTTTGTTGTCATCGGTGTTTCAGTTAGTGGGATTGCGATTTATTTTCATTTTCGATGGAACAAGAACTATTTTGTTGTCATCGGTGTTTCAGTTAGTGGGATTGCGATTTATTTTCATTATCGTACTCTTTTTTGTGGAACAGCTAATCTGGTCATTTGCCTGTTAGCATTCATATGCATAATTGGCATACAGTCTTATCTAAGCTTAAGTAATCAGCAACAAATTGAGCCACCCAGATTCATGTCTCCGTGAGAAGTTGCAGCGGACAATCATTGACTATGTTATATTTTTCTTTCAAATAAAGAAAGAATGTTATTATAACCTCACACACAGCCTATTTTATTCAATTTCAACATCGACCCATTCTTATTGAAAATGCCTTTAAATATTGGCAGAAAAAAAAGGTAATTTTAAGGATCCATGAACCATGAGTGTGTTCGCCACGAATATAAAAAAGGCTGTAGGAAATAAGGCTCCAATGAAATAAGCCGCCAAAAGAGAAAATGAAATAAGGCCCCAAATTTGTGATGTTATTTCAGGCTGTAGGAAATAAGGCCCCAAAGAAATAAGGCCCCAAAATAAAAAGAAGTAAGGCCCCAAATTTGTGGTTTATTTCATATTGAAATTAAAAATAATAAAAACCACTTTTTATTTAATATTGTTGATATTGGATAAACTAATTTGGATTAAAGGAACTTTTTATATACTCAACCTCGCACCCACCCCGTAATCTAACAGTAAACACAAGTAAGGGGGTTGCAGGGGGCAGCATGCCCCCCACACGCATTCCATATCGGAAGGGTAACAATTAATTATACATAACTAATTTTGGGGACCTATTTCATTTCTTCTTTTTCATTAGGAAATAAGGCCCCAAAAAAGGAAATAACATCCCAAATTCTACTAAAAATCGTTGTTGTTGTTTCCTCTATAATTTTTGGGGGCCTTATTTCGCAGAGCCATAAAAAAATTAAACACGAAACAAAACTTAGTGGAACATCCGAAATTAAAAATAGGAGTAAAATTCGTCTTTGGGGAGTACCTACCTGAGTACGGCAGACTAAAAAGGAGTACAATACCTACTCTCGGCAGCGCTGATTCAGACCTCTTAAACGAGAATTCAAGTAACTTGTGAACTTTATCGCTAACTCTAACATATTATATAGTGCATTCCTTAAAGATTATGCCTTTCGTATCGCAATCATATCAGTATTTAGGCATCTATATAAATAAAAATGAAATGATGTTCGTTGGTAAGGGCATCACGAGAGAACGGCTGGACCGATTTGGCTGATTTTTTTTTTAAAATGTTTGTAATTCTCCTAGCCAGGTTTTTACGGACAAAAAATTTGTCCACGCCCCCTTCTACGCCCACTTTTTTCAATATATTAAGGTTTTTGCGGAAAGCAAATTTTTCCACGCCCACTTATTTCCACGCGCGTTATTCTATTTGTTTTGTGCCTAATATTCCTGAAGAAGTTCTAAATTCGGACAATTTACAAAAATAATTTTCGTGTGCACTCTCCATCATAACTGATAATAAGAACAACATATTTGCTTGATTCTGTTTTGTTTTGTTTGTTATGATTTCGGAATAGAACTAACTCATTTATTTTAATTTTTGTTGTTTCGCGAGTTGCTTAAAAATGCCGTTATTAGTTTACATTCCAATTAACTTTTTCCACAATTTGCAATTATTCTTGAACCACTTATTGTGAAATTGTGAATCAAACTAATCGGTTACATAGTGACGAAATATTAAAGTGTTTAAAAAAAATTGATTTTTTCCAACGGTGTTTAGTTATATTGAGTTGTGATTCCGCTGTAAGTTCATGGTAATAGTTTTGTGGAAACACGTCAAGAAACTCAAACTGAGTACGAACATGCGTGTCGAGTTACAGAACGACCAAACTGGACAATTATTTTCAAAGCAATTGCTGGACATTGGCAATGGCAAAATCCCCGTTGATATTACAACTGGCTACATTCAATTCCCCGTCGATTTTTGCAAGTTTACCGAATCAAAGACCGAACTTATACAAAAGGTATTCCCAAACATTGCACAAAATTACAAAAATCATGTTTGGTTGAGCGAACGTGCTATATTGACTGCGAAAAACATTGATGTCGACGAACTCAACAGCCCCCCCATCACTCTAACCCGAAAGACCAATCCACCCACACTTGAATTGAATTTAAGGATTCAAAGTGAAAATTGCTGGCGAATTGATGACGTTCAAATCGGTGGACTCAGTTTTGTGCCCAAAATGATGTCGTCAACTATCCAACGGAGTTTTTAAACTCGCTCGAATTACCCGGATTACCGCCTCACAATCTCCAACTAAAAGTCGGTTCGGTAATCATAATGTTACGAAATATCAACCAGCCACGTCTTTGTAATGGGACCAGGCTTGCAGTGAAAAAACTGATGAACAACGTTATCGAAGCAACGATACTAAAAGGAAAGTACGAAGGAGAAGACGTTTTGATACCACGAGTTCCAATGATTCCGGCCGACATGCCATTCGACTTTAAACGCTTGCAGTTTCCGGTGCGGCTTGCATTTGCAATGACAATAAATAAATCGCAAGGACAGTCGTTGAGTGTATGCGGCATAAATCTTGAAAGTCCATGCTTTTCGCACGGTCAATTGTATGTCGCCTGTTCCCGTGTGGGAAAACCATCCGATTTGTTTGTTTACGCGCCAGACAACAAAACAAAAAATGTCGTGTATCATAAAGCATTGCAAGAACAGAAATTGTGAGGTCACAGCAAACCAATCGAAAAAAAGTCTTTCTTTTGCTTTGGTTAGTTACTTGAATATCGACGATACAATCGAAATGTAAATAAGTTACCTGGAGATTCAATTTCAACTCTAAATAAAACATGACCAAAATCTATATAAAAATAAAAATTAAAATTCATAAAACTATCTCTGAAAAATATGTCTTTTCTTTTTTTTACTTTGTTTACACATTTTCAATAGCTTTTCACAAATTCACTAAACGATCACAAACAATTTTTTTGAAATTTGGACAGGACAACGTCTGTCGGGTCTGCTAGTCAAAAAATAAAAATTAACAAATTTTGTTTCATTTAAGTTTCCACTTTAGTTATCACAAAAGTTTCAACTAAAAAGCAAATTTAAATATTTTTGTTTGGAATGAAGGATATTCACTAGGAAATGTCAAACAACAGAGCGAATGGTGATAATGGGTGGTATGAATAAAACGTAGCAATTGCTTTTACTCAAACGAAATGTCAAAATCGAAGCCTTTGCTATGTTTTGTATGAATAAAAACTGATTAGAGCTAACACTAATTTTGTACATTTCCGAAAAGCGGCGCTACCTACCTTTCACTCAGATCCATATGAATAAAACGTAGCAATTGCTACGAAATTCCAAGTCTGCTATTTACCTGACTCAGGCCTTTTGCTAAATATTTGATATGCACATTTTAACATAAAACAATCTAAGCATTGTGAATTTTCGATATTTTTTTTGTTCAAAAATAGTTAAGGTAAATTCTTTTGGAAAGGAAAACCAACAAAACACCTATGAAAAAAGCAGCAATTATTTCGTCTCACGCGAAGTATTGAGTGTTTCCTATTTGGCTAATATTTCGTTCAGATGAAAATGTTTAGAAATAATCATTTCCAAGGTATATAGAAGATCCGGTCTTTTAGGTTAACAGTTCAACTTTCCGCTAAATCATAGTTTTCTTTATCCAAATGGCTGGCGTGTCAACAAATATTTCCAACAACCCTATGATCTGATACAATTCCCGGCACCTGAAGAAGAAACAAAACATCAACTACCTGTTTGGTAAACAAAAATCATATTTAATGGTGTCCTTGGAGCTATTTTCTGAATTGGAGCTATTTTCTAAATTTAATTTTTTGAATTTCAATTTCCTCAAAAATCGTTAGAATCTCAAGAAAAATAAAAAATAAAATAAAATTTACTGGTCAGGTTTGTCAGGAACTGCAAGACAATTACAGTAAAGTAAATGCTTAGTTCGAATTTTCGAATTGACCTTAGCAAAGGAACTGCTAAGGGCTTTTACTTTGCTAGAACCTTTTCTCAAAGCAAAAGCTAGTGTTTATTCAAACGACCTTTAAATATTCTTTTTTAATTAACTTTGCTATAATTGTTATAAATTAAAATAATTAGCAAAGAAAAAAATGTGCCGTGGATGGCTCTACGAATTAACCCATTATTGCCCACCGTATGATTTAACATACGTTGAACTGTGCTGCAAGGTTTAATTTGTTTTGTAAAATGTTTTTGTCTTGTTAGTTCCCAGCGTATGATTTATCATACGAACAAAAACACATAATATCTGTATTATTTATTATGTTCATACTTTTTTTTCAAATTATCCTGGTTTACTCGAAAAGAATGATAATGAGGTGCCAAAACCTAAGTTTTAACGAAAAATTAAAAAACAAAAAAAAAAAATTCTTGGGCAGTACCTAATGGGTTAACTGCAAAGGAATTAACTCCAAAAAATTAAATGAAATAAGTCCTATGAATTTCCATATAAAAATGTTATTACAGGTGAAAGAACTCCAACTTTCCAAAAGAAATAACTCACAAAGTCATGCAGATGAAATAAGTGCAAATAAAAAGATATTCCTTTCACGACGAAAAAATCGATCAGGTCAAGTATTTTTGAAGTATCAGTTGGCCAGTAGGTCGGTTTGCCCGTCGAGTGGAAATCGCAACTGTACTCCATACCTGTCCCATGTCCCATGAATATTTCCCATTCGTCGAGTTTTTGTAAAAGTCTTTTTGCATTCCAAGTGCATAATTTTAACATTGCTTTTTCATTCATATTTTATTTGATGTACGCGTTTTCCGTGAATTATTTGCGAGCTTAACCAAGCGATCGAGAATAATTTTATAGAGTTTGCTTTGTTCTTCAAGTTTCTGGAGAATAACTGAGAAAACATGTGAAACAGGGTCCGGCGAAGTTTCAACGTTTTTTTCTCCTTCGGATGCCGCGGCCTGAGCGTAGGTCTGCACTCTGGCTGTCCAAGGGCCACTATTCGCCACTATTGGTTTTCCTGATTTTAACTTTTCAGTAGCGTTTCTTTTGACAACAGACACAGAGGTCGAGGTCGAGGGCTTTTCTGTTGTCTCTCTTTCTTTGATAATATTACGCTCTCGAACCGGAGCGTTAATTATTGCCTACTACCGCATGGGCGGTCTAACGCTTTGTCTTTGTTGGCGGCTTTGTTTTTCTATTTTGTGGCTTAAGGAGAGCATCTCTCCGTTTTTGCAACTCTTTAGCTACTTCACAACGTCTATAATTTGCCGTGTGTTTTCCATTACAGTTGGCACAGGTAGCGGAGGATTGTTTTTTTGCTCCACAGTCTTGGGAGAAATGATTTCCGGTGCATTTCACACATCGCGGCTCTTTTTTGCAATACATTTGCGTGTGATTAAATTCCTGGCAACGTTTGCACTGTGAAATTATTTCTGAATTTCTGCGCATGGGCTCGATTTTTATCACAATATTTAAAAAAAAAAAAATCAAATATTTACTATGGTTTTAATTCGGTAGATATCTTCGATATTGTCAGACCTATCGAAGGTGAGCATAAAGAGCGGAAGTCCACGCCTTACCAGGATATCCTTATCTTCTTCCGTTTGTTGTTTCTCCTTCTTTATGATATTAACAGCATGAAGCATTTTAAATCCTCTGGCTTGGAGGTCGTTTATAACCTCTTCTTTTTTGCATTAGGGGTGGAGTCCCCTTGCTTCAACACGATGTGGTCTTTCTGACTTTATTTCGAAAGTATACTACTGGATCTTCTCGGTATTTAGCTTTTGGGACACTGCCCGGTAGCCTTCGTGGTTATCGACGTTTATTTTCCACGTATTTTTTCTCAAAGATGTAACTTTTAATTCGATGTTATCGTTCCTTTAAGGAGGCTGTGCAATTTATTATACTCCGTTACCCCAACGACGGTTATTGGAGGTGGTGCGCGAATTATGCTCGGAGTTGTTTTTTTTTGCGGTACTTTACGCGTTAGTTCTTTTAGCTTTTAGGGGCTCGACTTCGGGCGAAGAACGGGCTCTCCTTTTCTTACTAGGTCTTTTCTTAGTTACCCAACTAGTTTCGCGTGCTAGATCTTCTTCGTCGGTGTGGTATTCCCGACTAGCCAAGCGTTGTGGAGTACATTCACGTTCTTTCTGCAAATGGGTGTTCCTTAGAACCTTAAAAAAAAAAAAAAAAAATAAATAGTTGGCGCAACAGGCCCGGAGGGACCCTAGGCCTAGCTTCTCACAACCATTCGTTTTGTGTGAGTTTTCATTTTTGGAACGAATGGAAGGGATCTACAATTTTATGCCGACTCCAAACGGCTAATTGAGAAGCTTTTTCAAGACATTTATACTCTCGGATGTTTGTCAGACGTTCGCGAGAGGTGGCGCAGTGAAAAAAACCCTAAGTCGGAATTTGGGTTTTTGCGGGATTTGAACCTCGACCCCTCGCATAGCAGTCCAACACACTAACCACTAAGCTACTGCGCCTACACTTATAGAACCTTATATTGTTCTTTTAACAGTTCTATCTCCTTTTTAAGATCTTGATAGAGTAGATCCATTTCCTTAAGCTTGATTCGGAGTGCTTTGTTTTTTTCCTCAAGACTTTTATCTTTCACTGAGTCCTGTTTTTCACGCGCCAGCACTCCCGGGAGACTTCTTTTCCCGGAGTTATTCGATCTTGTTGGAGGAGATCGAGGTACCCTTGAGCTTTTAATAATAGGGTCAATGAGTTGCAATAAGCGGCTCTCCCCAGAATCCGTAGAGCCGACCTTCGAAGAGACTGAATTTTCCAGTAAAGCTGGATTGCCACCTTTTTGTTTTGTTCATTGCATTTTTTGTATACACCATTTCGCTTGGTATACGGAGGTTAGATTTAGTCGCCTTTTACGACATTCTAACCCTTGCCCGAAGGGTAGCGATAAATTCAATGGCCGTGTTATCTCACGTGGTGGCGATGTCAATTGGCCGCCAAGATCATGTGATTTGACACCGTTGCACTTCTTTATTTGGGGTTATTTGAAAGGAAAAAGTACGTCGATAAGCCAGCAACAAATCAAGAGCTAAATGATGTGATAATTCGGCACATTAACGGCATAGAACCTCAATTATGCCTCAGCGTCATCGAAAATTTGGACCATTGGATGGAGGTGTGCCGTCGAGGTCGCGGCGGCCATTTGGCGATATTTTGTTCCATGCATAATTGAACCATACCAGTATTATCATAATAAAAAGAAATGACAATAATTTCTTTAATAATTTGTGTTTTATTCAAAATCAACATCGGTCCTTAAAACTTAACCACCCTTCATAACTTACGTTTTTGCAAGCAAAAATGAAGTATTCCACAAAAACATCAACCCCCAACGCAATTGCTTTATATTCAAAAAATTTTCATTTTTGGGCAGCTGTTCCTTTTTTCCAATGGAGAAATGACTTCGAGTGAGATTTGCATTTTGATTTTATTGTCAACTTTTTTCATATAACATAAGGTTCGTTCGGGTCCTTGTCTGAAATCGGAAAATTATGAAAACTTGGCTAAGAAGCAGGGCGAAGGAGTACTGATAAATAAATTGATAAATCGATTGCCCCTCCTTTCATTATTGTTTGTTATTCTCTCCGCTGATTTTCGAATAACAAACTTAATTTAAACTTTGGCATGTTATGTTTTGTAGTGTGTAGCTATGCAATTCTAACAAATGATTTACAACTAGCTGTTATATTAAAATTGTCTTAGGCGATTGCGCTAAGCAAGGTTAGGAAGAGGGGCCATCTTTGGTAGTACTGTGGGAAAGCACAGCCTACACGATACCACCTCCGAATACGGATTTAGGCTGATCAATTTCAGTGTGACTTCAAAAGTCCACTATCGACCAAATGTTCACTCTGCGGCAGATGGAGAAAAAACAGCAACTTAAAGTCGATACAAACTATCTTTTTATCGATCTTAGGGCCGCCAATATGACAACATTTTTAGGGACGAGCTATACAAAAGAATGGCCGCATTCAAGAATCTAGTTATCTTAAGTCGACTAGATTGGTCTGGATAAGATGTAACCTGAACGCAAAAACTAGATTGGTCGGGAACGTAACTTTTTCTACGTCAGCCACATACCCGAACTGTCAACTTAGTACTCAGTCACGAATTTCTTGACTAGATTCGTCGGCTACCCCTCCATAAACGTCAAATGTCACAGGTGCCCACGTGACCGATTTAAACCAATCACAACCGAGATAGATCTAGTCAGACAGCTGTCAGACTTACTAAACTATATACTTGAACGCCCTCAATGTTTAGTTTTGGCATTTTTGCCCAAGTCGTCCGTTTGTGTAAGCTGAAGATGACGAATGCACCCCAGAGACCTTCGATGTTAAAAAAGGACAAGGTGCAGAGGCAGATCAGATTATTCTTAGTTGTTTCGGTACCGGTGAGGTTTTTTTTCGGATGGGCGGCTTTAGTAAGTCTTTGTACTATTTGACATTGTCTAATGTCTAGTGACTGATGTGTCGAAGTGCCGGAGGTACCTTATGATTGTCGTCGCTGATGAGTTTCTAAAGTCTTGAAACTGTAATAAACTTCCTTTGAAGTCGATGGGGGAATGTGATAGAGTTCGAGAATACCACATTTTACGATAACTGAATGCTATTGGTTGGTTATTATAAATTTTTAAAAGACGATTAATATAATTTGTTTAGTTAATATTGCTATCTAAATGAGATGTTTTATATACTAGAAACATATTAAGACAAATATTGTTGTGTATTTCTGCAGTAATCATTTTTCATAAATATTTTCAGCAAAAGTGCACTTATTCCTAAAATAAAATACTATTCAAACGAAACGAATAATTTCAAATTTAACTGATAAAATTCTATGAGCGCTGGCAGCAACTTTGCCGACAGCGGAAGTGAGACACGCAAGGTGCGACGTGCGAGTGTGTTGGTGAGTGAAGTAACGTGACATTTGTCAATACGAATTTCTATGTAACAACACTAACGCACTTGGCGTTTACCACCCCATAGAAATATAGCTTGTAGGCAAGTAACGGAAAATCGGCCGAAGTTGGGGGTCTCAGTATTGTCTCTGATAAGCAGCATTTCGGCTGTCCTTTTATACTGCCGATATGAAGCTTTTACATTTTAAAAATTATACGCAGAACGCAGTTTGAATTTAGGCATTCAAATTTTCAATGGCAACGTGATTACGAATTTTAAAATATCAAAAGTTATTTATGTGACTTTTTTTTGTTGGAGCACTCAGACACAACTACTGGTCCATTGAACTGCCAAACAGACACCTTACATTTATGTACTAACTTAGTTTTCCCGTCTTTCGAAGAAAGATGAGAAGGAGCTTCAGTGATGAAGAGCTTAAATGTTCGGCACGCACCACGTCAGCCCCAAAGATCCGCCACCGGATGCGAGCAAAGGCACGACAGCTACAGAGGAAGTGCTCCGCTGTATCGTCATCCTCTCCACAGGCAGGACAGATGGTGGAGACGCTCAAGCCCAATACATTTAAGTGTTTGGCAAAAGCTTGGTGGCCTGAAAGGACGCCCACAAGCAGTCTACAGTCGCTTCTCCTGAAAGACAGAAGGAAGGCCGCCGACCTTTTGCAGATGTCCGGACGCAGTCGTTTGGTCTGTCCACACTCAGCACAGCCACGCCACCAACAATCGTGTTCGCGAGATTGAACAAGTTTAAACTCCTGGGGAAGGGGCACATCGGTTGGGATCATCGGTATCCTCGGAATGAGAACTTCCTTCTTTAAAGCACATTGATCATCAGTTTTCTTATCACCAAACCCGTTCTATTGCATAGTTTTGGCTACGACTACCGAGATGACTACCGAATCAACCTTGAGTTGTAAATTGTGCGGTGGTAAGCCAGAAATATCCAAGGAGTTTACAAATTCAGTTGGATAGTTGGTTGCCAAAAGATTTGAATGAATTCAAATTGCCTTCTAAGGATCTGATCCTGAATTAGAAAGTTTAAGTCATCCACATTTTTATTCTTAGCCGCTAAAATTACTCGCTTACTAAACCATTCCTTTTTTTTTTTGGTTAGTAATGATGTTCGGGAATACTTTGTTGATATGCTCGTCTTTCGATGATATAAAATTGCAAAAATTCGAAGGAAATAAAATCAATCCGCTCAATTCGTCGACATCCGGAACACGGCCATTACCGATAGTCAGCAATTGCTTCGAAAAATCTAAAGCAGATTGAACGTTCAGCAATGCAACTCTCATGTTTGCTGTCAGCTGACGTTTCTCACATAGCGCCACAGATTTGATTGATAATGGGTCTAATTCAAGCCAATCATATTCAAAAGTTATATTAAATACAATAGTAATAAGAATAACATTGTCGATGTTTTTCAATCAAATTGCAATGATTTACGTATCGGTCAACCTGCCGCTTTTTCACTGAAGTGCTTTATGGTACACAACATTTTTTGTTCTATTAGATACTAGCGGATACCCTGCGTGTATAAATAAATGAAATAAGTGTGTTTGCAAAAAAAGAAAATGTTGTTTATTTATTAACTTATTTATCTTAATGCTAGCGGATAAACAATATTTTTAGTTTTTTCGGTAGGTGTGTAAACATAAAGATTTTTTGGCGTTCCAACTCTAGAGCAAATTGCCGCACAATGCTTAAGGCATTATGTTCGCAGAACCGTGTTAGATTATTATAAAGCAGATACAAGATGGTCACAGCTAGAGGGGCACAGGGTCTCAAAGGCACTGTGGCCCGCTTTAAATCGGAAGAAATCTAAAGAATTAATCAATCTCAGTAGAACAAAGTTAAGATTAACGGTAGGAATACTCTCTGGACACTGCCTTTTAAGGAAGCATGCCATGAGACTAGGCTTAGCTAATACGGATACATTTAGGTACTGTGAGGACCTACAAGCTACGGAGGACATCTCCCACCTTCTATGCGAGTGTCAAGCAATTGCTCGGAGTAGAAGGAAGCACCTAGGCAGGTTCTTCTTTAATAACTTAGAGGAGGTTGGTTCCTCAAATAATATTGGGACCATAACAAAATTCTGTAGGGAAATTGATTGTTTAGGCGAACTGGTTTAGGTTTTTAACCGTAATGGTTCCCTGGGGATGGCGATGGGCCCACTTTGGTGCCTGGTCTTTTGTGACGATCTCACAACCCCACCCAACCTAACCTAACCTAACCTAACCTAACTCTAGAGCAAGCAACATATAATTGGCCGTGCGAAAAACAGGAATTTTCTAAGTTCAAACCAACAACACTTAGCGATTGGCCTTGAGCCTTATTGATGGTTATGGCGAAAGCAAGACGCACTGGAAACTGTAATCGCTTGAAATCGAAGGGTAAATCGGTTGAAATCATTGGAATTCGTGGTATCAGCACTTCTTCTCTTTTACATTTGCCGCTGTTGATTGTGGCTTCGATTAAATTTGGAGATAGTTTTCTAACAGCAAGTCTTGTTCCGTTGCACAATTTCGGTGGATCTAAGTTGCGAATGAGCATCACTGGTGAACCAACTTTTAAAGTTAAGATGTGTGGTGGCATTCCAGAAGGTTCCAGAGAGTTAAGAAACTCTATTGGATAGTTAACAGCTTGTATCAAATATTAAAAGTAATATGCAAAATGATGCACAGCGCAATTAAAATAAAATGCAATTGAAAAAAATATAAATACTTACACGTTCTTTCTTTTCTTATTTTTTACTATATTACTTTTTTCACTATTTTCACTATTTTTACTATTTTAACAATTACACATCTTATAACATTTCACTATCACTTAAAAAATAACAATGGCAAACAAATCTTAAAAAACAGAATTATATATTATTTTTTTTTTTTTAAATTTGCCTGATGCAGCAATAAAATTATTGAAAAATGTTCAATGAATATTTTAAGAAGGAAATCAGTTGAATGAATTATACCTGATCCATTTCACTTGTTAATTCTATGATGACTTGTATATCCCTGAACTAATTCACTTGTTAAAATCTGTAATGATGGAAATTAAACCGCATGTGATTATCATAGCAATAAAATATATTTTTTATGTTAAGTGTACCTGTTAAGCATGAATTGAGGAACTATGAGGAACGCTAAAATAATTGCTAATATAGAACCCTAGATATTTAATATTAATATTAATTTTGTATATGAGCTAAATATTCAGTATGGGAGCTGCCACGCCCACTGGTATGATCCCGCCCAATTTTTCCATGACTATTAATAATATAATCAACGTGCACAAATTTCTAAGACTCTGTCTATTATAGAACTGTACATATATGATATTAAATATTTACTTTGTATGGGAGCTGACACGCCCACTGGTCCGATCCCGCCCATTTTTTTCCTGGTTATTCAAATCAGTAACATATGGGATACTACAATGTTTCAAAACTCTTGCTATCACAATAGTCAAGTTATATGATTTTACTCAATTTATGTGGGAGGGGCCATGTCCACTTGAAATATATACAGCCGAAAACCTAATTTGGACTATAACCTTTCAAATGAAACCGGTTTGGGCCAAATCGGTTGGATAGTTTTAGAGTCTATAGAGAACAAACATAAAGACATTTTATTTCATATATATAGATAGATAGATAGATATGTATAGTGCGTACGCGTACATAGCGGGAGGTTTGCCAACACGTGGCTCGCTACATACAATTGACCATGTAATGTCGTTTTCCATTGGGACAAAAAATCAATTTTTTTTTTTATTGATCTAAATTATTTTTCATGTTCCATTGGCCGGAGATCAGTCCGAATTGTTGCGAATCATCGAAATCTGTCCAGGCTTTCTTGAGTTATAAGATTAGATACTAACATCACTATGTTTTATATATATAGAATGTTCTGCGACAATTTTAATTTAATATTGTTGATATTTTATAAACTAATTCAGATTAAATGAACTTTGCATATACTCAACCTCGTACCATCCCGCAATCCAACAGAAAGCTAAGCAGGGGGTTTGCAGGGCAGGCAGCAGGCCCTCCCCCCAGACATATTCCCTGTTGGAACGGTAGCAATTCGTGCGCCGTAGGCGCTGTTGTCCAAGAAATCTGTTGACACTGCTGCCTGGCAGGCGGCTTTAAACATACTCTAAGCGGAGCAACATATAAAAGTAATTTTATATTTTCGCAAAAGCTAGAAGACATATTTTTTTCCTTAAATTTTAAGTTCAAAGTATTTTTTTTTTTTTTTTTTTTCAAAAACTAGGTATTAACTAAAACAACTTGGTTTGGAAATATTTTGAAAGAACAGGTTTCTGGCTTTCAAAAAGGGTAAAGTACTTTATTGTTAGTATTTCCGTTGCTTTTAAAATATATTTTTTTTTGATTTAAATATTTTTCTTAAATAACCCGTCCCGCCTAAGCGGTGCGAGATTTTGTGCAGCTATTCTATTGTTTTCCCCTTTTTTCTCAATCTGGGATCACTATATTGAAATTTTCAGAGAGATTTAGTTGTTCATTGCAAGAAATATAATATATGTAGCTAAAAAATATTTTCAAAGTGTTAATCTTCTTGTTCTAAGAATATGTTAAATAAACTTAAAGTTTTCTACTCAAGCTGATTTCATTGAAAAGTACGTTTTTTTTTCAAACAAATTTTATTTGCCATACAGCAGAAACAGCAGAACATAACTACATCCTATATGTGAAGTGAAAAAAAAAAAAAAAAAACAGTAAAACACTTCAAAGGAAGTTTATTATAGTTTCAAGACTTTAAAAACTCATCAGCGACGACAATCATAAGGTACCTCCGGCACTTCGACACATCAGTCACTAGACAATGTCAAATAGTACAAAGGCTTACTTAAGTCGCCCATCCCAAAAAAAAGTTTCACCGGTACCGAAACAACTGAGAGTATGTAATCTGATCCGCCTCTCCACCTTGTCCTTTTTTGACATCGAAGGTCACATCGAAGGTCTTGGTTGTCATATCGTCGCATGTTAAAGCAGAATATTCCAATATCCCGATTCCAATATCTTGTAAGACATGTGTCAATATTATGTCCACTTCGTGTAGGTATTTCAACAATGGCAATATATTTCTGATGAGCAAAATGTCTTTTAATGCTGAACACAGTGTATACTATTTATGCTCTATCGTGTGTTCAGTGTTATTGCGTCAAAACAACTGTTTTGATTTCGGGGTAGGTATAAACTGGTTATACACTTGTTCGTGTTGTCCCTTGGGTCATTTGACTCCTGTCTGCTACCCCCGCTTAGATGGTGTGAACACTTCCAATTTCAAATGAATAAACTCCCTCCTAAGACGGGAGAATATGACCCGTAAAGGATGATTTCCTTCACAAGTTTCCGGTTTATTGTATGTTATCAACTTATTTATCTAAATGGTTAAGCACATTTATAGTAAAGTTTATCATGAATTATTTAATTGAATCTTTGACCCGTGGTTAATTGTGGTAAGCGGAAAGAATATATATGGAGGTTGGAGGTCTTCTGACTTTTGGTATGAGTTGAGTTACTATTTAAGGTAGTTATTGAAATGGACTTGATGGCGGAGTAGAATTTTACTCACCATTACATGCAATTTTCATGATGAAATCTTCAACATGTTATACTTTTAGAGGGTAATCACGTTCGTCGAACATTTTTTATAAAAACGTTAAAATTAAAAACGACCTTAGCAACAATTTTCTGGGTTAATTCTGTCCGATTATGAGAAGACTAAATATTTGAAAAAGAAAAAGACAGTATACTGTAGCTTTTGGTGCAAAATGAACAAGAGAATGAGAGTGGGCCTTAAAAAAATCAATATGGGGTATTTAAAGGGAAAATTATTATTATCTTTTGTTATTAAATTGGTTAAAATAATTGCAGTCACCCGTATTGTCATGAGCGTATTCATCAAATTGTTGCAAGACGTGGTATGTACTAGTATTTAGTATTTATTAGATCTACGACAGAAATACATCAACAGATCGAGAAAGAAAGAAAAATAAATATAAGTACAACAATAAATAGTAATCATCTTAATGCTAACAATATGAGTTCCTTAAATCTAGGTCTAGGTAAAGCAATATCAATTTGATCGTATACAAGATTAAATAACCTACAACTATGCGTAACAGGCTCATTGGCCCCGTATAAAGTGGAATGATGAACTTCGAATAACAATTGTCTGACTCTAAGAACCCTTTGGGGGGCATAAATACAAATAAGGGAAAGTAAGTTACTACAGTCAATAGAGGAACAGAGTAAATCTCTAACAAACATAACACAATGCATTTTACGGCGAACTTCGAGGGAATCAAAACCCAACAGCAAACATTTAGAGCGGTAAGAATAGTGAACATTGTCATTTAGAAAGAAACGACGTAGAGCATATCGCAAAAAGTTTTTTTGAACCGATTCGATTCTATTAATATTTTTCAAAGAATACGGGTTCCAAACAACAGTACAATATTCCAGACATGGACGAACAATGCTTATATTAATGGCTTTGAGAGTATAAGGATCCTTGAAATCAGATGAATTTCTTTTCAGAAATCCTAGAGCTGAGTTAGCTTTTGACATTAATTTGTTAACATGTGGATCAAAGGTAAGTTTACTGTCGAAAACAACACCAAGATCTTTAAATTCCACTACAACATTAATTGTTTGGTCTCCAAAACGATAACCGGGAATTAGTGCATTATCTGTCCTGTTATAAGACATGGTGGCACATTTGTCCATATTAAGATGCAGATCATTCAGTTTACACCATTCAAAAAAATATTCTAAATCTCTCTGGAACAGAAGACAGTCACTGAAACTAGAAATATTCGCAAAAAATTTTACATCATCCGCATACAAAAGACAATGACAAAAATTTAGAATTTTCGGCAAATCATTAATAAAAATGAGAAAAAGGATAGGCCCAAGATGACTTCCTTCCGGGACTCCAGACACAACGTTAATTTCAACCGAAACCAATTGTCCTATAAAAACAAGTTGTTTTCTGCCAAACAGATATGACATAAACCACGAAAGTAATGGGCCGAAAAATCCGTAACACTTAAGCTTTTTTAGAAGGATATGCAAGTTAATTCTACTAAAGGCCTTCACAAAATCAGTGTAAACTACGTGCACTTGCTTGTGATTCTCAATGGAACCTAAGCAATAATTGGTAAATTGAACCAGGTTAGAGCATGTCGAACGACCCTTCCAGAATCCATGCTGAGAATCACTTATAAAGTTACTTAAGATGAATACCATCCGTTCTTTCACTAGGCGATCCAAAAGCTTAGGTATAATAGAAAGTTTAGAAACTGGTCTATAATTCGAAACTTGGTCCTTTTTCCCACTCTTAAAAATTGGAGTTATAAGCGAATACTTCCAATCATCAATGAATGTCCCACTAGCCAATGACTGATTGAAAATGTATAGCAGGGGGTAGCAGAGAGAAATAGCACAAGATTTTAAAACAATAGGGTAAAAACCCAAGAAATCTGGAGTTTTACTGTCCTTCAAATCCTGTAAAGCCAACAATAATTCTGATCTGGTAAGTACCAGAGAACTTGATGCAGTAAAATCATGCAAAGAACCGAAATAATCCTCATTAAAAGAAATGAGACATGAGGAATCATAAATACTTTGAAAGAACGACGCGAACATGTTCAAAATATCTTTGGGATTACTGGATGATTTGCCTTGAAAATTCATAGTTGACGGAAAACCGACACTAGCCCGTTTGGAATTTATGTACGCCCAAAAACACTTTGGATTGGACTTTAGATTCCTTTCCAAGCGTTGAATGTAATTGTTCGAAAGGAACCTAGAAAGAAAAATAAATTCTTTTCTCAACCGAGCAAATAATTCATAGTCCGATAGAGATTTACTCCTTTTAAAGTTTATATGAGCTCTGTTTTTGGCATTTTTTAAATTAAGTAACCGCTGGTTATACCATGGTGGATGGGCGTTTACTCGTTTACGCACTCTAGGCACAGAATTATTTAAAATATTGAAAAAAATCTTAGAAAAAGCGTTAAAGTTTTCAGCCACTGTGTTGTACCGAAGTTCATCACCCCAGTTCACTGTCGCAAACTGATCACTCATTAATTTCATGTTGTAACTATTAAATTTGAAAATGAATTTAGTCGAATCACTAAACAACATTTGATTGTTATAGACGTAAGATTTGATTAAAATATTAATAGCGTTATGAGACAAAGAATTTCTTAACAAAGGTAAACAAGAATCAACAGAAACATTCATCTCTTCAGATGCAAAAACAAGATCTAACAAGTTATTAAAAGAATTACGAACATTACTAAATTGGCAGAGATCTAATGACAGGAGAAAATCCAAAGTAGTCTTTTCAACTTCCGAAGAAAAACGATACGGTAGCACTTTATTGCCATCAGAATATCAATCGAGATCTCTAAAATTAAAATCTCCAAGAACACAAATGTTAATTGAACGTTGGTCTCCGAAAGTTGAAATGACTATATTAATATTTTGTAAATGTTTATCATAAACAGATGCAGTACTATTTGTAGGAAAATAACTAAGAAATAAAAGCAAGTCGGCATCTCCAACATTAGCAGCAGTCACTCGAACACAAACTTGCTCGATATTTAATACACCTTCCTCCAGCACAATATCAATGGGAATCTCATAAGCAGACAGCTTGCGACGTACAGCAATCAAAACGCCACCACCACGGCTTTTATTTAAATCAAACCGATCCAAGCGGAAAACAGCAAAAACATTCTCATCAAATATTTCATTTGTAAATATGTCTTTATGCAACCACGTCTCCGTTAAAGCAATAATATCGAAGATGTATAAGGGTTACGACGTGGTAAAAGAAAAAGACAAGACGATCCAGCTCAAACAAGCACTTGATGTCGCCGCTACTTCCTCGACTCGCAACTAATTGCTGCGCCTAATAAATATAAAGAAAAACTCAATACGAGACTTCGTATCACTTCAGCCCAGCTTGCATCTAAAAAACAAAATAAGGTTAAATCAGTTTTTTAAAGGTTTGGTTTTTTTGTTGCATTAAGATATCGTAATAAAATTCGACTTAGAGGGATTCGTCTGTAAATACATTTTTCTTTAATAAAGTATGAAATGGATGATTAAAAATATTATGTAACAATACCAATGCGAGTATAGAACTAAAAAAGCATGGCGAACATTTTAATGTTGATAAATCCAACTATCAAGAACTAATTACATACAGGATGTAATTAAAAATAAACGATTATTTTTCTTTCCTCGTCCACTGTCACACCCAGCGCTGCCAACCTAGGCTTTTTCATGCCTTTTAGGCATTATTTCATTAGCTAAGGCTTTAAGACTTTCTTTTTTCCAAAAAGGCATCTTTTTTTTTTATATATGTATATATATATTTTTTTGATTCAACGTATACTGACTTTTTATTTTTTTTAAACATTCTTAAAAAATCTTGGCAAAAAAAGTCATGATCATGAATTTTGTTCCTATTTCTTCTGTAATTTATACATTATTTAAGTTTTTTTTTTTGGAAATAAAAATTGTTTTTGTTAATTTTTTTATATTTGTGTTATGATATTTTGATTTATTGTTCTAATTTACATAAAAAAATATTTTGGGCATTATTTTATTGAAAAAGGCATCATTTTTTCAAGTTATGCTTTTTTTCGTCAAAATTGGTTGGCAGCGCTGGTCACACCAGTCTCTTCTCTCTACAAAAAAAAAAAAAAAAAAGTAAGACAAGTGCGAGTCGGACTCGCTCATGAAGGGTTCCGAAATAGCAAGTAACATAACATAAAAGTTCTTGTAGTTCGTTGTTACTTTGATCGATATTTTAAAAACTACTCGCTAGATTTCGTTCAACAAATTTTCGTTTGAAGTTTACATGGTAATGTACATCATATATTTTTTTTAGTTTTATCGTTCTCTTATCTTAGAAGTTAGGGGGGGGGGGGGGGGGGGGGGAACCAACATAGATCCATAGATACCCCACACGTATGGGTTTGATGAAACAATGTTTTTTGAGTTTCAGTTCTATATATTACCCCCAAAATTTACTGTTTTTTTTTTTTATTTTTGTGTAAAATCCTAATGCGGTTCACAGAATACATCTACTTACCAAGTTTCAACGGTATAGCTCTTAAAGTTTCGGAGAAAAGTGGCTGTGACATACGGACGGACAGACAGACAGACATGACGAATCTAATAGGGTTCCGATTTTTGCCATTTGGCTACGGAACCCTAAAAAACGAGAACGAAGGAAATCACGCCAAATACATGATAGCAATTTTTCCGTTTTTCATTTGCATTTCTTGTCTTGCATTCGTCGAAAATAATATAATAAAAATAATGGACAATAAATGTAAATAAATTTAAATTTTCCTAAATTTTTGCATTTATTATAAAAAAAAAAAAAAAAATAATGTCGTAAAATTATTCTCGCTTTTCAGCTGGATTTTATGTTCGATTTGGCAGCAGAAATCTTAAATCTCAGAACAAAATCCGAATTTTATTGGTTCTTGTATGTATTTGGTTCAACGCAAACAATTTTTTTTTTCGCTTGCACTTAAAATACATTCCAATTGACTCTTAGACATTTCGAAATAATTTAATAATTCAGCTAAACAGCTACAAAAGCAATCCTTTCAAAAAAAAAAAAAAAAACAATTCGTAACCCCCAGCTGTGTGTCATAAACTTGGTGTTAGTAAATCTGAGAAAAAATTTAGTTACTCAGTTTTTTTTTTTTGTCAAATCGACATGAAAAGCAATCTCGATAAAAAAAAAAAAAAAAAAAAAAACTATAAAAATTGATCTGTTTGCCAAATCGAAAACGACAAAAGATAAAAATTAACATTATTATGTATAGTAAAAAAAAAAATATGTATATAAGTATATACAGTTTCAAATTGAAGGACAAAATCCGTCCTTTATTAAAAAGCAAAAATAGGACAGGGCAGGGGTGAAAAAGAAAGAACTGTCCTTTTAAATAAAGGACGGATGGTCAGCGTACATATGCAAGTAGATGGTTGCCTCAAATGTTGTAGTTCCAATAAATTTCATAAGTTATTGATTAGTGTTTCCATAGCTTTCGATTCTATTTAATCACAATGTCAACGACATAAACAGCAGGTATTATCCTTTCGCTATCTCTTGTTTTGAAATAAATCCGTCTGTCGTAGTTCCAATGAGTAAATTTAAAACCTTTTAAAGCGTCATTAAAAGTTTCATACCTACCGCTGGCTACTTGTTTGCTCTAAGCCATATATAGCTTTTTTCTATAAACCAACTTTACCTCCATCGGCACAGACAAAGTCTCCAAGTTGTCAAAAAAGTCGAGTTTGGATTTAACCACCCATTTACTTTTCTCTCAGGTGGTACTGTGATAGGTAAATTATATGGTATCCAAGTTTGATTTTTAGAGGATCATAGTCATCTTTCATCGCTTTAAGACATTCATAGCAAAGTTTTGATTTATTAGCTTCGCACAAATTTATTGTATGACTTTCATGAATCGTGATATTTGCCTTCTCCACAAAATTATTATTTCTATAATCTGTATGGGTCGTTAAAGGTTAAACTTGGGAGATTGGAGTTAATAAAATAATGTCAATTGAGTCACTAAATACTTCATCATCAAGGTATTTATTTTATATACCTTGCTTCATAATTGCTTTAATTTGAAATCAATCCGCTAATAAATACGTCATCATTATTTATGCTTTCGTTGTCTTCTTTGAATTTTATAATTCAACCTTGATTTTGCTTCTCATAATTATTTTAGGTATTCTCGAACTTGTGATTATAAATTTGTTCTTGTGTACTGTGATAGGTAAATTATCAAGCAAATTGTTGTTGTAAACAATTTTGATTTTTTTTTTTTTTTAAAAAGTTTGTTCTAATAAATTATGTTTACTATGTTACATTAAGTAACTTCTTGAAATGAAGTAGATACTTTGATTATTCAAAGATGATAATGGCCGACGATATTTTGCATCGAATTCGCACTGTGACATCGGTTAATGAACTGGAGATGTCAGATGAAATGCGAAACAAAGCTCGGATTTTGATCGAGGATATTATGTGTTTGCTCATGAGTGGCAATTTGTTGTACAAATTTGAGATGCCACAGCCAAATCGTTCAATGCAAGACGCATTAAATCCAGAATTGGAGCGAGAAATGGACTTCGGTCGAATCGCATTGAGTCAAGCTGTTCGAACAAACGTGCCAATGTTGAATCACGAACAAAATAAAGTGTACGATGAATTGATACAACCAGTCCATAACGAAAATGGCGGAATTTTCTTCCTTGATGCGCCCGGTGGAACTGGAAATACATTCCTGATTTCACTGATTTTGGCTACAATTTGTTCGAGATCTGAGATCGCCCTAGCCTCTTCTCGGATAGCGGCTACTTTGTTAGAAGGCGGTCGAACAGCTCATTCTGCATTGAAATCGCTATTGAATCTGCAAGTGGATGAAGAATCTACATGCAACATTTCAAAGAACACAGTGATGTCGAAAGTACTGCAGCAATGTAAGATTGTCATATGGGACGAATGCAGAATAGCTCACAAACGCGCATTGGAGGCCCTGAATCGTACTTTGAAGGATTTACGCAATGATATGCGACATTTCGGTGGAGCAATGACGTTACTATCAGGTGATTTTCGTCAAACGCTGTCTTTTATTTCGAGATCAACTCCGGCAGATGAATTGAATGCTTGCCTGAAGGCGTCTGCTTTATGGCGATACGTGAAGAAATTGCATTTGACAACAAACATGCGAGTTTCTTTACAAAATGACCAGTCCGCTGCAGAGTTCTCCAGGCAATTGTTGGCAATGGGCAATGGTGTGATTCCAGCAAACTTAATCACCTGCCTGATTGAGTTTCCACAACATTTTTGCAACTTTACAACGACACCGGAAGAACTAATCATGAATATTTTCCCGAATATCGCTCAGAATTATATTGGCCATGATTGGCTGAGTGTAAGAGTGATTTTGGCTGCGAAAAAACAAGAACGTCGATTATTTGAATTTCGCCATTCAAAACCAAATCGCTGGTGAGTTGCATTAGTACAAATCAGTCGACTCCGTGATGGATGAAAACGAAGCCACCAGCTATTCCACGGAATTTTTAAATTCTTTGGATGTTTCGGGCTTGCCTCCACACAATTTGAAACTAAAAATCGTTTCAGTAATAATTTTGTTGCGCAACCTAAATGAACCAAAAATTTGTAACCGTACGCGTTTGGTTGTGAAGAATTTAATGTCAAATATTATTCAAGCAAAGATTTTTATTGGAAAATTCAAAGGCGAAGATGTTCTTATTCCGCGGATTCCACTTATTCAGAACGATTTTCCGTTCGTATTTAAGCGTCTTCAATTTCCCGTACGTCTCGCTTTTGCTATGATTAATAAGTCGCAAGGACAATCGCTGGATGTGTGTGGCATAAATCTTGAATTTCACGTGTCGGCAAACCTCTCGCTTTGTGCACCCGATAATAGAACAAAAAACGTTGTGTACCATAAAACACTTCAGTGAAAAAGCGGTAGGTTGGCCGACGAGTATTTTATTTTATTTATTTGTTTAATTTTAATATAACTTTTGAATTTGAACCGAATTACATGAAGCAGAATGAAGCGAAAGCTCGGAATTATAAATTTCATTACCTATATTAATGAATTTGGTTAACATATAATATTTGTGCATACATTCAGTGTTGCAAATTTTGTTTAAACGAAGTAAAAAATATTTTTTTCAAGATTTTTCAAAATATGAAAAGAGGAAAATATAAAATACATTTTTGAATTATGTACCTACTATAAATAATAAGACTTATATTTATTTTTTCGACAAAATTATGGGTATGGATATAGGTATACACACATAATACATAAATCACATGAATATCGAAAAAACGTTGGTCATACATAAATGTTTTGCTGTTTGAAATTTTGGAACATATATTTATTTATACATATGTATTTGAATTCAAATGACTTGGAATTTCATTGCTTATATCAAAATCAGAACGATTCGCTTCATTAAAGCACCACAAATTCTTTGCAAAGATTAAACTTTCAGCTCTTTTAGTTCTCAAACTATTACGAATTTTTATTCATTTCAATTTACAGCAAATAATACGCTTTCAAAATTTGTAGATTAATGTGGAAGTGATAAGATATAAAAAATAAATATATAAATTTCTTAATAAAGTTTCTATCCGATGTTTTTTCTCCTAATACCTACGTTTAAAAAAAAACCCCTAGGTTCCGATTATTTCTTAGCCAAAACTTCGGCTATTTCGTTACCCTCAATATCACAATGCCCAGAATCAAGAATCATCTCCCAGTTCCATTGCCGGCTTAGTGGAGTCTGTTCCCTCCCTTCCTGGAATAATAATTCCTACTTTTATGTTTTAAGTTTTTGTTCATAATTTTCCCACGAGTAAGGCCGGAAAAAACAAGGTTGACCCCAGGCAGCGCCGCAATACCTGATGGGCAGGGCTAAATACAACAGACCTTCGCCATGGCCTTATCCCTGGGCTCGGTTTGCTATGTGCTCACTTCACCACTGGCATTAGGTTGGATTTAAAGGCTTACTCCTACTTCAGACTAATGGATCACGATAAGCGATTGAGACGTTAGCGTAAATCCTTGGCTGAGACCTGACAGTGACCATGTGACCGGTTAGCTATTTTCAGACGGGCGCCCCACACGAAGGACGACAAAATGAGGATTTTTGGCCAGGCCGTTCGAAATATAAGTAAACTCACTTTCATTTCGGAGAAAATTAATAAACACTTTACGAGAGATAATGTGGCAAAATTCAATTTTGAACTTTCTACATTACGTAGTTAGAGAAATTACGATGATAGACGAACTAAAAAAAGTGGGTCGCAAAATTTGTCATCTAATAAAATAAGAAAACAACTCAGTCGTGCACTTTATTTGTATTTCATAGGCACACTTGTTCTGAATAAAAATAAATAAATAGTTGGCGCAACAGGTCCGGAGGGACCCTAGGCCTAGCTTCTCACAACCATTCGTTTTGTGTGAGTTTTTCATTTTTGGAACGAATGGAAGGGATCTCTTGGAATTTGGGTTTTTGCGGGACTCGAACCTCGACCCCTCGCTAAGTAGTCCAACACACTAATCACTAAGCAACTGCGCCTACTTATTCTGATTAAATTGTTTTTAAATACGACACTATTACATTAAAAAAAAGAAACAACACAAACTCGCAATTGAGAGACTTTCTAGTTTCCATTTTCCAAATGTTACCATCAAATAAAACCATTTTGCTGGAAGGGGCATACCTGCTTCCTGCATACTTGTACAGTTTGTTTTCACATTGATGATTTTACTGCTGAGATGTGAGGGTCTGTTCAAGAACTGTATGGAAATTGAGCTGGCTGATTAATTGACTTCAGTTATACGAAAAGAGTGCGCTCGCATTGCATTGCATTAAATTTTTTTAGAAATACCTCAGGAGCATTAAAATCGCCAAACTTTAAACTAAATAGACTAAATTAGGATAATTCCCAAATGTACATTTTAAGGGGCCAGTGAAAAGTTCGAGCAGATCCAAATCGAAGATAAATAGCCAGTGCTTGTAACATTGCTACTTGTGTAGCAGCTGATGGAACTCTCCAGTCTCTCCAGTGATACGAGTATTTTGCTGACAAAGGTCCTATGAAAAATCTGAGACAATAAACTACCTGCAGATTTCAGATTCGCCTTTCACCTAGCACATGTATCTAAACACATACGGATATATTCGAGGCTACATATATCTGCCTTTTCATTTCGATCCAAATGCCCAATAAAGAAATGCATTTCCGCCACAAAACAGGATTGCAATCCTATTCAGGAACCTTTTGACTAGGATGAAAATTCCCATTGTCACTTCAGCATTCCACAAGGATACATATCCCACGCTGGATTGCATTTGCAATTGGCCTGATATAGTCTTAGCACGATAGCATTATCCTTCAATAGCTAAACACATTTCCAATATCCGAGAGGACATAGCAGACACACACAAACAGGAAAATATCATGTTATCGCTTATTGAATTTTCAATTATTTAAATCTTCTCCTTCCGTTATCCGTGTCTGGTGAAACTGCAGTTAGACAGAGCCAACGATTGTATTTTCGAATGGTTCTAAAAACATTTTCCTAGTTGCTAAGTCAAGGAACTGGTCCTTCCCATGTGCACTATGTATCTACCCGTGACCATGACAAATTGTCGACTGCAAGTTTAATTGAATTATGCTCTTCATATACCTATATGTGGCAAGCTATCTTGTGGAATGTGGACCTAATCCTAATGAAGAGTAACCGAGAATATAACTCCGGAAAGAGTGTATCACCAAACAATGGAATTATCGTTTTGCATGATACCTATTTGCTCAAGCTTAAGGGGAAGTTGAAGGCAAATAGAGGAATTTTTTCGCAATTTCGCAATAAATCCATACACGTATCGGTATAAGGAATGGTGTTGATATAGAGCTCTCACTATTGAATATAATGAAACTCGCCAAAAATTTTGGTATGCATCACGGAACAGCGATAAGCAAGTTGACTTGCATGTGCACGGGGAGGGACAGCACTGAGCAGTGGGCACATAGCGACTATCCCTTAAACAAAGGAAAAGGATTCAGAAACCGTTAAAGCCCTTCAGCCATTTATCTGCACCGCAAATTACTGGCGCTACATTTCCAATTCAGATCAGACATAAATTTGAATTTCGGTCTGGTCACAGAATGGCGCGGCCGCACCGATAGACAATGATGAATGCTACACGAGTGTAAGTTTGCAAATCTCAGCAAACTGAGCCGGGAAAAAGCAAATATAGCAACTATGTGAGTTCTTTAGTGGCAAAATGTTGATGAGATGCTTTATGTTTCGTCAGAATTGGTGTGCGAACTCGAATTACGATCGATATCGCGATACAAAAAGGGAGCGCAAGCCCAAATTAAATGAATTCCACTGATTCCTTAAACAGGATTAAGATTGCATGTACCTATATGCAGCGCCAACAAGAGAGAGTCGACTGCGAAACACATTAAGGACGACGACATCTGTGAGTGATGGCCCAGTTGCGTATGTTTATGGGGTAGTGAATTGTATTAGTTTGCTTTAAACTGACGTAACTAGGGCAGGATAATGAATTTTGTTATTTTTAATTTTAGTATGGTAATTTTTTAATTAAAGATCGTTTCTGGACTCGTTATGGAAAGAAAATGATAAACAGTCATCTGAGCACCCACCTATTTTATGGTAAACTTTTATCAGGTAAATATGTTATTTTTCATTCAACAATATAGACTCAAATCAAACAAACGACTGGACAGAGAATTTATTTGTGATTCATGTTTCCAGAAATGTTATTAGAAAATGCAAATTTCGAATAAACTAATAATGCATCTCTGGTTTTGGCCTGCTGCCACCGACAGAAAGTTATTTCTAGACACAAGCAATGTTACACAGGATAATAATTGAGGGTAGATTGAAAACTAGCAGCAGTTCATTCACTGCCAAAAAAGTACTGCCCTTGGTATGATTGTAGGTGAACTCACCGGATGTGTGCACGGGCAGGGTAGCTGTACTTTTCGCAGTGAAAATCAGATCAAACGAAACAGATTTAAGAACAGAGGAGTTTAACTGGTTCACTCATGTACTCTTGACAATGACACAAAAGGCAACGATTGCGAGGAGAAGTTTTGGGCGCTGATTCCGAATAACAATAATTTTCTTTCCGATATTGTTATTGAAATTGTAACGGTTGTAAAAGGAGCAGGGATGGGTCAATGCACTTAACTAGGGATTAAACTTCAAGTAATGCTCCTCACCAACCCCCCTCTGCCGCGGACGTGACGAAGAGGTCTCAACAAGAAATTTTCACGGCATAGTCTGAAGCCTTCCATCTCCTCAGCCACCCATATGACCCAAAGTCACAGGACTCCTTGAGTCAGTCCGGACAGCCGAGAAGGAAGAGTGTCAACATCACCCAGGCATAGGCATGCTAGTAAGCACTGGTCAGCTCGTCGGCCGGGGGGTTCTTTCCAAGGTGACGTAGACGTTTGTTACGTATTTGCATGCCTTTAGGTAGCTGAAATTCCTAGTAAAAAAACATATTAAAATGTCGTCGTTATTATCAGCAGCAGTAGCTTTTGGAAAGGAGGGAGGAGCCAGAGATGTTTTTTGCTCCCTTGGTATACCCACTCCTGCATAGCTTCATAACTACTGGTAGGGATATGCTTCCATGGCTAATGTTTCACCTTACCTTCACATTAGCCCTTAATGTTCCCTCTATCTGTACTCATGCCCTAACTATGGACCCATCATCGGGATCCCCAACCGTCGTCGCATCCACCAAATCAAAAAAAAAAAAAAAAAAAGCAAGCCATACTTTTCAAACAGTTTTCAAAATTACCTTAACGTCATCTAACAAACGAAGACAAGCCGATTCGAAAAGATTGATTTCTTTTAGACTATTTTCTATTCACAATTAAAAAAGAGCGTGTTAAAAAAAACTCTATATAATCAAATCCTATTATATAAAAAAGCTATGAAAATAAACCTTCTATACATTCAGTAACAGGTAAGTAAAACATAAATAAAGAACAACCTTCTTAATTACTTATCTAATATCAAAAAGGACATAAAATAAATAAATAGTTGGCGCAACAGGTCCGAAGGGACCCTAGGCCTAGCTAGTTTTGTGTGAGTTTTCATTTTTGGAACGAATGGAAGGGATCTAAAATTTTATGCCGACTCCAAACGTCTAATTGAGAAGCTCTTTCAAGACAGTCATACTCTCTGATGTTTGTCAGACGTTCGCGAGAGGTGGCGCAGTGAAAAAAACCATAAGTTGGAATTTGGGTTTTTGCGGGATTCGAACCTCGACCCCTAGCCTACCAATATTGAAGAGATGTCCCTCTCGCATAATTAATCAAAAAGGACCTTTTTTTATGTTATCTTTAACTACTACTTTTCTTACTTCAGACTTTAAGAAAAGAAAACAAAAGGAGAAAGAGAGAGAAGAACCCGTCATCACATCAAAAAGGAAATTCTTTAAATGGATTCGAAGGCGTATGCGTAATTTATAACACAAAAAAAAAGAAAAATTTTTTTTTGTTTTAATTTAATTTTAAATTTAAATGTTACTTTTCTTTCATGTACATATTGACATTACATAGACTACGTAGGTTGTAGGTAGGTAGAAGTGGCGGTTCAGCTTTAAACCCAAGTAGCACTGTGATGTGCCTTTTTGTTTCCACGACTCGTGTGACCTAGTTTGTAATGTCTGAAATCCCTTTACCCGAAATGTCGCTAAGTTCGTCGCAAAAAGGTTGGTTGGTTCAGCGTGCGCAATCTGGCTCTTGCTAGTGCCGGATATTTGCAGATAATGCGAGACAATTTCTTTCTCATTTATGTTCCTCCCACTCCGGTGGGTTATGTGGGATCACAAGTTTGGTTGCGTGGTCTCCAATCGGCCAATGCCCCGTGATTATTGCCGTGATTCTGGCGATATCTA
This sequence comes from Cheilosia urbana, assembly GCA_946477585.1. Classification (NCBI taxonomy): domain Eukaryota; kingdom Metazoa; phylum Arthropoda; class Insecta; order Diptera; family Syrphidae; genus Cheilosia; species Cheilosia urbana. The sequence goes on from OX297856.1 coordinate 61,233,509, forward strand.
GGCGGGTTCTGTTTAGCAGGTTCTTTGTTCTATTTTGATCGTATGTGGGCCATATCTTCCTTGATATGATGCAGTTGGTCAACCCCGTCCATTGAAGGTTAACTTTCTGCAGGAAATATGAATGAATTTGTTTCATTCCGGCACTCCTGCACCAGCTTAGAGGATATAGAAGCCGAATTGATGGCTTTGATGGCGGCTTGGCTATCTATAAGGATAGCAATGTTTTGTTTGTGCGTTGCGTCACGCTCTAGTTTCTTTCAAGCTTCTCGGATAGCCAGTAATTCCGCCTGGAAGACGCTGGCAAAATCCGGCAAGCGATATGATACTGATATCTTCGGTGATTGTGAGTAGACCCCGGCCCCAACACCACAGTTCATCTTAGATCCGTCGGTGTATATGACAGTGTCGAAAGCCTGCACTACCTCGTTCCTCTTCCACTGAGCTCTGGAAAAGAAACTTACCTGGAAGCCTTTGTTGAAATTAAGTTGGGGTGTGATGAAATCGGGTATTTTGGTTTTTGTAGTGAACAGCATCAGTTCAGTTTTGCTCGGGTTAACGCCGAGGCCGCAACTTGCAGCCCAGGTGTTGACCTTATCTAGAGCGGCCTCCATAATTTCGCTAATCACGGAGGTAAACTTCCCTGACACGAGTATCGCCACATCATCCGCATACGCTGCAACTTTAACCCTTTCCCTGTCTAGTTTTACCAGAATTTTGTTAATAAGCATTAGCCAAAGCAGGGGAGAAATTACGCCACCCTGTGGCGTTCCTCTATGGATAAATTTGGTTAAGTGACTGTTGCCTAGTGTTGCCTTGTTCTTGTTTTGAGCATAGAGACTATCCATTGACTAACGAATTCCTCTATGCCCAGTTCTATCAGAGATTCAAGACGTTGGTTAACGCTCCTTCTATGTCTAGAAGGCTAGGGTGTATTCCTTATAGTGTAAGGATTTTTCGATTGTTTGCACTACCTCATGGAGAGCCGTTTCTGTGGATCTCCCCTTCAGGTAGGCGTGCTGTGATTTGGATAGCGATGATTCTACTAGAAAACTACGCATGTGGATGTCAAGGACACGCTCTAGAGTTTATGTAAAATGGAGGGTAGACTAATTGGTCTGAAGTCCTTCGCGGCTGCATGCCCGCGTTTGCCGACCTTCGGTATAAACACCACTCTACCGCGTCTCCAAGAGTAAGGCGCGTGGTTTAGTATTATACAGCTTCTAAAAATTGATGCCAGCCAGGGTATTGTTAAGTTTTGCGTTTTTTGCAGCATGACACTAAAAAAAAATGTTTCGCAGCCAAAGGTGGACTCAAGGACTCGTCGAGATGGTACGTTGCTCTTCATACGCTCCACGTGCCCCAGCCATCTCAGTCTTTGTATTCCCGTTTTGACCAGGTCAGTGTGGCTATTATAGATAGGTTACCCATTAAGTTCGTCGTTAAATCTTCTCATCCGCACTCCATCGATACAAACTGGATATCCCAAGAGTCCATACTTCTGTACGATACAGCAGGACCGGGACGATTGTATAGTAGCTCTTATATAGTATCTCCTTGGTCCTTTAGCTCGTCGGTGCATTTTTTGCAAGAAAAGAATTAGCGATTGGCAACAGTGATTTAATATAGATAAAAGCTCTTAGTAATAATCATTTTTAGTCTTCACATACCAAATATTTTGTTTGTCAAGTCGCAATACTTGGAAGTGCCCCACTGAACGCTCGCTGCGATTTTCCGATAATGTCAATATCGGCAGCAAACAGTTGAAACTTTTGAAAAATCTACCCCTGATGTTGGCTGGGGAGTTAAAAAAGTTACGTGATAGCTCGTCGCCTTGTCTCAAACTTTTTCCGACATTGAAGGGCGTGATGATGGTTTTACCAATTTTGACTCAGGAGCGAGGTTTCTCTATCGTCATCCAGCACAAAGAAATGCATTTGGAGTGATGTCGAAACTTGACAAGGCTTTGTATAGCTCGCCGTTATATACGCTATAGAATTTGTGATTTTAAAGCCGATCAAAATATGGTGTGTATCGATATAGAAAATTATTTTATTTTCTAAGGTCTGTCGGAATGTAAGAATTCGGTCGATGGTAGACTTTCTTGGCCTAAACCTGCACTACTGTCCGAGTTTTTAGAAGTTCACACAATACAGCCGACCATATCTTGTGACATTCAGGAGACTTATTCCCCTGTACTCTTGGCGGAGTTTTGATCATCTCCTTTTTTTGTGCACTTGGAGTGCATCGATGTTGAAATTTCTTTTGCTGGGTGTGCTTAATTTTACAAATAATTTGGATATGTATCAAATTGCTGCTTATCCCAATTTATCTCGAGCATCTTGCTAGATATTGCCAGGTAGGCCATCCTCCTTCGAAGTTTGGATATTGCTATCCACACTCACGAACTCCAGTTCACTGTAAATAGGTCTCAGGTTATAGTTGGTCATAAATTGTGTAAAATTTACACAGCTTTCTCACGTTTCGACTACAAAAATATTTGACGGACTGTCCGTCCTCATTAAATAGAACTGGCGACAGATATTGTCTAAAAGGAATTGTTTACATATTACAGCAAAGAAGCTACCAATATTCTACAGTCGAACCTGGTTTATTGGAATCTAATTGGCCATTTATTTTAGTCTCACTTATAGAGGTATTCCAATTACCTAGTTGCTCACTTATCCAGCGAATTATGGATTCCCTTAAGGAGGCCTTCAAAATAAAAAGAATTTGGGCAAGCACATGCAGAAATTTGTAAAAACAAGATTTTTGTTGCAAGCCTGTCTCACTTACAGAGGTTAAAATAAATTTGCAAGTCTGGCCCAATTACAGAGGTTAATTTATAAAATATAACCATTCCACCACTTATAGAGGTGGGAAAAGTTTCACTTATGTATAGAGCTGATTTTAAGAAAAATGAAGGTTCGCCAAAATTAGGCCCACTAATAGAGGTATTCAACTTAGCCAGGTCCCACTTAGACAGGTTCGACTGTATATATAAAAAGTAAGGGTTAGTATCTTTGTCATACAAAACTCGACGGCTGATTGATTTTAAATTTCGAAAAATCGCCTTAACTATAAAAACAAAAAACGTTGTACCTAAGTCCTATTTTTCGGCCGGTAAATTTTTAAATCCACGTATGGTTCTACACATTGTATATGTATGTTGCATATTCAATATTTATGCTTATGATGCCAAATTTGCATAAATTCCATAAGCAATTCCACATTCCTTGTAAAAAAAAAAAATTTGACAGATACCTGATACACATAACCTAGCACCTATCTACATCGAACAACAAAGCACAAGAGTATTATTTGTTATTGGCAAACCCAACAGTGCATATTTATTATTTCCCACTCCCGATTACCGAATGCGTAGAACGTGTTCGCATTATCCAACATGCTCCCCAAACCATTGTTATTGTTTCTCTCCATCCATTAACCGCACCCACCACTCCACCATTGTTATCTTTTGCTCTAGAATATTTTTTTTTTCGGCTGTTTGGCAGCTCGTGGTTTTATTTATTTACTTTATCTCAACTCAACGGTTTTGATTTTTTCGCCTTACGCGTTTAACTAATGTTCGTGTGGCTGCGGGGGATGTATCCAAATTCCCGTTGGATTAGAAAAAGCTTGATTTATTGAGTAGGTAAGTCTTACAATTCGGTATAATTTGGCATATTGCTCCGCGCATTATCCCTGTTCTCATTTGCTAACGATTTTTGTTTGCGTGAATCAGTTGGTTTGAAGATTGGTATACAGATGAAAATATCCTTCCGATTAGGTATCTGACATTAGATATTTAAAATACTTTCTCATTCATATGTGTTTTGATTATTTGTTGTTATTGAAATATTCCAATTAAAATGTGTTCTCAAGTTACGGAACAGGATACACATGCACGCTTAAAGAGTTTGAATATAAACACTACCCATCAGCACGCAAACTCTGCTAAGATTAAAGTTTATTAGAAGACATATATTTGAGTCTAGATAATAAATTAAAGATAATAAAGATAAAAAAATTGTGGGACAATAAGTTTTACTAAGCGAGTAGATTATGACTCTTTATGAGCTTATTTGTTGTTTCTTGTTTATGAACATTCTTATTTAAATGTCAATTCTTCAAATCAATGACCCAGATATAGTCCCCGATGAGTTTTTATTATTATTATTATTTTGTTCTCCGATGGAGTTGCAAATCTTCTAAAAGATACTATGAGGAAAGTCGTCACGTATCAGATTTTTACTCACTATAACCACCTCAAACAAATATCGGTTGCAACTATAAACTATGATTTATCAAGCAATTTTTTTTATCACGAAGTTATGCCCGTTTGGCTGGGAAGATTCCGGCGAAAGTTCGTTCTCGTTCCGCAATTTTAACGTGGTTGATAATTATCGGGCTAAGTCGGAAGGTTTAGTTCGTTGTAGGCGCCGCAATAAATTTGTTTCATCGAGAATTTCCCGGACCGAGTTATTAATGTGTCTCAATAATTGATTTCTATGCTTTCGAGTGCATATTTTCGTTTCATCTTTAACGGTGGAAATTCCGAGGTCTCTATGGACTGCTGAGTAACAAGTTGATATATTTAACACAGTGTTTATTAATACGGGGGTAAAAGCTTATTCTCGAGGGTAAGCTTGGAATATTTTCCGAGTAACCAATAAAGTTTTCTATATTTGATTTTAAGTCCTTCGCATTTTTTTTTGAATGCGGTTTCCATTTAAATTTTTTGTCGAGTCATGCCGAGATATTTGGCCTCGTTTCCAAATGGAACTTGTACCGTATTTATAAATACAGGCAAGTTATTTGTTTTTTTTTTATATGTGTTGTAGTCATGCCGTAAATTGTTAAGTATTAAAGTACTCTGATGGCAACACTTTTAAATGTCATTGCTGAGAAATGTCAAACTCACCATCTCCACGTAGAGTTACATACACGCGGTTTTTTCCTTTCCTTGGCCGAACCTATTTTTTGTTAATCTTTTTCTTTTTATCAAAATTGAAATCTTTAGTCATAAGAGTTGAAATCGAGCGTTTCTTTTCATACAAATACAATAATTTGGCGACGAGGTAATGGAAAACATGGACCAAGCATTACAGGAGATGATTAGCAGACGGCAGATGTGGATGGAGAAAATGTTCCAGTCGAATGCAGAACTGGTAGAGCGGTTGATAAAATCCACCTAGACCAATTTCGTTTCGTTAAGAGCGATCCTCCATGATTTTGTCCATTCATAGACCTGGTTAAGCACGCCTTGTAATATTTTGTTTGTTTTTTTTTGGTATAGCAGTGTCATCGGCAAAAGTGGCTACTGTGCAACTTCGACAATCCGGACACATATAGTTTTGGGCACGTTCGGATTATCGAGTTGTACGGACTATATGTAGTAGTGAAAATTATTAAAATAATCTAAGTGAATTAAATACATATACCTATATGTACGTATGTACTATGATTTATTAAAAAAACATTAAATTTTTACATGAAATTATTATATTAAATACATACAAATTATGGTTTATTAAAAAATGAAGTTATTTTGTGCTGACTAACTTTGTTGAGGTGAATGATTTGTGCTTTTTGCTCTATCCTCTTCAACAATAGAATATCCTGCATATCTATATTATTTATTTTATTTATTAACGATGTCCACGAAATATTTAAATTCTGTAAAGTTTTGACATTCGCGGATGATTTGAAGTTGTTTTCTCGGGTTAATAATATTTCTGATTGTATTCGCTTTCAATCAGATATTAATAAGTTATCGGAATGGTGTAATCACAATGCTCTAGAACTTAATATTTCTAAATGCAAGGTGTTTACGGCCTACCGTATTGTTGCACCCCTTTTTCATAATTATTTTATAAATGATCTTAGACTTCAGCGTCTTGAGGAGGTAAAAGATCTTGGTGTCATATTTGACAATAGTAAATTAAATTTTAATTTGAATTATGATTACGCCATTGCTAAGTCTAACTCGTTGTTGGGCTTTCTTATGCGTAATAGTAAAGACTTTCGAAATGTACATAGCCTTAAGGTTATTTACTGCTCATTAGTCAGGCCATACTTAGAATATTCATCAATTAGATTCGAAAGAGTCCAGAAAAAATTCACGAGATACGCGGTTCGTAAATTATATGTGTTTGATGAGCTTCCTAATTATGAAAGAAGATGCACATTAGTCGGCTTGCAAACCCTCAGTTTCAGACGCACTGCAACTTATGTCATGTTTGTTCGCGATATTATTAATTTTCATATTAATTCACCAGAATTGCTTTATCTTTTAAATATATATTATATGTCCCCCAGAGGTCTCTGCGGGTTAGAAGCTTATTTTTTACTGAAAGGCATAGAACGAATTATGGTAACAACGAGCCTATTACAAGGTGCATAAGCACATTCAATGATCTCTGCAATGAAATTTAGCAGATCTTAAAAATTGCGTTTTTTCATTGGTTCTTGATTAGTTAATTTAATATTTGAAGTAGTTTATAAGATTGAAGATCGGTAGATGACGCTAAGTCGCGCAACAAACAACAGTTGTGTAAAGCGATACTGAGAGGTCACACTAAGAGAACGTAGTGTTTTGTGTGTCCTCGATGATGGTAAAAAAAAAAAGATTCTCCTCAGCACACTGAATACAAACTGAAAACGATTTCCTTGCATCTGCATTAGATAAAATGCAAAATTGTCCGGATTGTAGAGGTAAAAATGTATGTTGTCCGAAATGTAGAAGCGTCCGAATTATTGGAGTGTCCGGACTGGCGCATGTCCGGACTGTCGAAGTTGTACTGTACCTTACGTTTGCGGAATATCACGCGTAAATAATAGTAAAGGAGTGGCCCAAGGACGCTTCCCTGCGGCACACCTGCCCTTATTTCTTTAAATTCCGAATATTCCTTTCCGTGTTTGACACGAAAGAGTCTATTCTCTGGATACGATTCTAGAATTTTCCTAACCGTTAGGGGAGATCTTGTCTTAATTTGCACTTGAGGCCTTCTATTACGTCAGTTATGCGATGCACTTTATCGATTGTCGAATGTTTGCTTCTTAACCCGAACTGGTGATCGGGCTTAAGACGGTTTTCCTTTAAAATTGGTTGTAGGCGTCTGAGTAATATCCTCGCAAAAACTTTGGAAATAATGGGAAGAATCGAGATGAGTTTATAAGACTTATTTTCATTCGCTGGTTTTCCTGGTTTTAGAACCATTATGAACCAATCTGATCCCGGCGTTTATAACGTGAAGAATCTTAGTAAATGCGTTCCGAGGTAACATTTTTAAGAGTTCACCCGTAATCAGGATCTTTTTTTGTCTTAAGTTTCTTTATAACTTGCCCGAGTTCGGTGAGTATTGCGTTTATTACTACCTATACATATGTATATTATTCAGTTGTTCGTCTGTCTGATGCATGATTATTTCCATTAAGTGCTTGACCATCGAATGGCTTAAAAGTTCCTTCGAGATGAGCCCAAGCATCTTGGGTTACCTTAATGGGCGGCTCTGGGATCTTCGGTTTTTTTGTGGTGTTTATAGCCTTCCAAAGCGCCTTAATAGCCTTAAGTGCGCTTTATCTTGCTGGGCTCGAGTTTGTTACCATATTTTTCGCAATTTTTGTTTTGTTCTGACAATATTAATTATTTCCTACGGCTATTTGGTGCAGTTATGGTTCGATGTTGTCTGCTGGTGAGGAGTATTATTACATGCAGCGTTTTATAGTTCGTAGGGCATCTTGAGAGAGTCACTCAGTTCCGTATTGCACTGGACAAATTTTTTGAAGCCTTCCTAGTTACACTCCTTTATATATAACGATGCTCCACCTCTAGCCTTTCTCGACGGGTGAACGACGTGATAGTCAATGTAACCTTTGATCTTTAGGTTTTTTTTTTCTTTCGGAGGTTGTTACTATCCGATGGAGCACTCAGGCACAACTACTGGTCCATTGTACTGCCAAACAGATACCTTACATTTATGTACTTAGTTTTCCCATCTTTCGAAGAAAGATGAGGAGGAGCTTCAGTGATGAAGAGCTTAGATGTTCGGCACTCACCACGTCAGCCCCAAAGATCCGCCACCTGATGCGCCACCATAGCGTCTAGAGCGGAGCCCGGTATGCTGGGGAAGACCCCGGTGCAGCCGAGACAAACGCACAAACACAACGCTTTGCTTCGTTCCTCAAGTCTCGAAAGAATAATGCGAGAAACAGATTAACACAGCGACACCAACAGCAACTGGGTTTTCTTTCGTTGCTTCTGTGGCTTCATCGATTGCGTCAGCTTTTTGGAGCTCATTAGCTACTTCCCCGATGAGTGCCAGAAGTGTCATGGATGTTCATTGTTCATGTTCAAGTTCCGGCGAGCAAAATTTCTGCGATAAGTTTGAAACGTTTCCACGTCTGATCTAAATTTACCCAAAAATTCATCAATCAGTTATTCGAAATAAATAAATAATTGTCCGTTTATCACTTCTGCAAGCCATTTTGATTTGTAGGAAAGCGAAATTTCCTCAGCCGTTGCCATAAAATATTAACATTATTCCTATCTTTTAAACAAGATGGCTGTCCTTTCATCATAATCTTCCGTGTTCGTAATGTGTGATGTTTTAAATCCACTATAAATCAACAGTTTTTAAAAATCCATGAAATGTTTCAACTTTGTCAAAAATCCATTGGGATTTTAGTCAGACTGTTTTTTGCAGTTGTGCATACTGCGCCGTACTAATAGCAAATTCTAGCCTCGACTTTAGCCTCTCACAATTGCGAAATTTGTATGAAAAATATAGCCACTATGAAAATTTAGAGTCGAAACTAAAAATGTTTATTGGTACCTAAGGCCCAATGTGAATGCGTCCTTTTCGACATTTTCAGCGGTTGTTGTAAAACGTACAAAAGACTTCCTTATTTTATTTTTGAGTATAGATACAACTAGACGTGAATTCCTATTATTTATTGTCTCCGGAGACTGTATAGGGGTATTTACGCTTGGAGTTCCATTGTTCGTGTGCTTAGTGGTGATAAAATATGAAATATCTGCCTTGCGACCGACATTACGTTGGGTTTCGTCTTTCGTCTATACGGGAAAGGCATGCTTCTTTTTATTCGTTTTCGGAAAATTATCGGTATATTTTATTTTATTTATTTGTGTGTATTTGAACGGGTGGAATATAATTCTTTTGCGAGTAATTTCTCTCGGTACCCACCATCAGTTTAAGGCAAATTGAAATATATACGCTTCCTGCGAAAATAAAAATATGTCGCATTGCCTCATAGTAGTGGTTGTTATTGTTTGTGAAAATTAATTTCGATTTTATTTATTTTGAAAACAAAAACATAGAGTTCAAGGGTCTTGCAGACTAAGCAAACGTTCCTAAATTATGGCATTTTATTTTGTTGTGTATAGGTACCTACTCTGATTGGCGAAAGTTCGTTAATGATTTTGCAGCTTGCGCTTGAATGGGTCTCGGTAGGAATGAGAAAGGAGTAGTCAGCAATAAGCAGATTCTCACGGCTATAGCGCCTTTCGATCGAACGTAGTAAATCTCTGAGATGAGAAAGTAGGTCGCCTGTATCTCAGTATAAAATACAATCGATTCGTGGAAGTTCCGGTTACTGGGAGAAAATTTGCATTAAAATTGATAGTGAACTTTGAGCTGGTGTTGAGATAGAGAAGGTATGCAGTCGATTGTCGAATACCATCGATTCGTGGAAGTTCCGGTTACTTGGAGAAAATTTGCACTAAAATTGTTAGTGAACTTTGAGCTGGTGTTGAGATAAAGTAGGTATGCAGTCGATTGTCGTCTACTATATATTGATAAAATATAAAAACTGCCAAGCTCAAGTTGAAATTTTGTTTAGATTCCTTTGAAGTAAAATATGCTGAAAGTTCCGATTATACAAATTTCACCAACCGCACGCGAAATAAAAGTGTTAAACCGTTTACATCGTATATACGGTTCATATTGTCCTAATGACGACGGTTCTCAAACATAGCCGCCTGCCAGCATGTATGTAGCCCGATATGTTTTAGAACTGAGGTCACGAATTTCCAATTTAGTAATAAAGTGATGTAGGCATATAACAAACAGGAGTGTATACGGGGTCTTAGGTTAAGCCAAGCTCCTCCGCGGTAAAATTTGGCGAAAACTTACAACTTTTAGACCCGTTTATTGATACTACTCATAGCGATTTAAGTTCTGCCTTAATCCCTTATGAGCTATTTTTTCTATGTCATAAACTATCACATAAGATTTTAAGTGGAACTTAAATCACTTTGAGTAGTATCAGCGAATGGGTCTTAATAATTTACACACCAAACGTTGAATATCAAAACGTGAATAAGAAACTGAAGAACCAAGATGTTGCCGGATGTAGTCAAATATTGACAAAATTTCAATTTCTCTAAAATGTACGTATATCGCACCCTCAGTGCAAAAGAGCGATAAGTCGAAAAATGGCATTTCGGAAAAAAGCGACTCAAAAAAATTGAAAACAAACTTTTGCCTGTAACTTATCATAACAAACAAATTATTCAAATGTTTAAACTTTAGTACAAAAAGAAATAAATAATCTTTCAATTTTTATCAAAAACTCATATATTTTTTATTCAATTCAAATAAATAATTAACGTTTTTTAGTTAATTTAGAACATTAATACAAACTTTTAGTGTAAAAGAGCGATAACTCAAAATGTCTCTTGTTGATTTTAAATAATTATTCTTGTGCAAGAAGGATGTAACTCGAAATGTGCCTAAATTTTTAAGGGAAGGGGTTAGATGTTATTTTAGGCTCCAGCTCTTCTCTTTCTAGTAGAACCTAATTTAGGACTTCCTGCTTCTTCACTTCCTAAGTTTTTGAAAAAGTGGTGATGGCAAGCTGTTATACAATTTTGTTCGCATAAGTCCAGCAAATCTTTTTTCTTCGCTGTTGGTATTTTTGGTGGACCATTAGGATAAGCTGGATTTAAACTTATAACCCTCGTTTCAGCCGCGACTTTAAAAGCCTTGAAGTTTTCATCAGCAAACGAAGTCTTATATTTTACTATGGTTGGACTTTGTTTTTCAACCATGATAACCTTGATGTCAGCCCACACAACCTTTTCCCCATCAAGGTTTTTTTGGAAATTTTTTCCTGTTTTAGCGCATAAGTCCTTTAGATCGAATATTTCGTTGGTTTGCAGTTGATGGACTTTATAGAAAGGTTTCGATTTTTTTGCTAACTGTATAATAGGCACAAGTTGGTCGCACGTAAAAATTGGTCCTGATTTTAAACATTTTGCCTTGTTTTTTTCAATTAATGAATGCATGTTATCACCTTCATTTTGTGTATGTCCAACTATTAAAAACTTTTGCGTTATCGATTTAATATCGTAGATTTGAACTAATTGTATCAAAAGAGATAAAATGAATTTATTTTTATTTTGTCCAGAGCAGTTATCAGACCAAAGTACTACGTTTTCTACTCGTTTTTCAGCGCATAGACTTAAGTAGATTTTAAGACTTGCACCAATCTCATCGGACCCTCTGTGCGCTATGCCCTCATGCCACAAATAACAAAAGCCTTCCTTTGAATACAGCTCGAATATGGTGAAGTTGAAGCAAAGCAGTCTCCTTTTATAGAAAAAGGATGAAACATCGCCACATGGCACAGGAATAACGGCTTGCAAATCCATGCAAATCACTTTAGTTTTTTCGTCCGTTTCACACATCTTCTTGTCTGTTTCTTTTTCCTTTCTGGACAGTTCTTTTTCACTTGCATGTCTGGAGTGCTTTTCTTGCAGAAGTGCTTTTTCTTCTTCAGTTGAGTTTTCAAATTGGAAACACTGAATGCATTGATCCTTTTTCGGTTGAAAAAATCCAATGTTGAAGTTATAGTTGAACATTTTTTCGTATGCGTGTTGTTTTGCGAATTCTACCCCATCATTAATGCACTTTTCCTTGTACATTCTGTACATTGAGCTTATATTCAAACTGCCATCAATGTACTCTCTCTTTGTCTGTTGTCTAAGATAATGGGATTCTATGCGTTCAAAGCTGTTTATGTGTCGTTTTATCCCCTCCTGAATCTCTACTGATAGGGATGGATGGTTCGCGTGTTTGCCTCTGAGATCAGGTTCAACAACATAATTTTTAAATTTACTTCGAGCTGTTTCGATAACCTTGGAGCTTATGTTCAATGTGTTACAAAAGAAAGTCTTGCATACTCTAATACGTTCACCATCCTGAAGGAAATGAAATGACAAGTTTGTTTTTCGCGTCGAGCCTTCTCTTGTATATCGGTATTTTGGCTGGACTTCCTGGACACTGTTATTGATAAGCTCCCTTTGCTTCGATGCGTCCCCTAAGTTCCAATAACTTTTTAAAATGTGTTCCCGTTGAATGTCAGTAAAATTTAAATTGTATTTATAAGAACAATTATTATTGCAACCACATTGCACAGATCTGGCTGGAAAAACCCGTCCCGTTGTTTCGGCTTTATAGCTTTCCCCCGAGTTTCGTTTTAATTTGTTAATTCTTCGTGTCCAGCTAAGTGTTTTTCGGGCACGCTTTCTTGTTAGCACTTTGTCATTGACCTTAAGAATAAAATAATATTGCTAAAGGTTGAAGATTTTGTTAAGATAAGACCCAACTCACTCCTATTTCTTCTTCAATGTTTCGTTTGTCAACCTGGAGAACTTCTTCGAAAGGTGAATGACGTTCAACAAAGACGGTCTCATCTGTATTCTCAGCCTCATCTCCATTCTCAACCTCAACAATAGCGGCAATCTCAGCTTCCAACTCTACCTCCAGTTCATCAACAATATTAATCTCAATTTCACTCTCAACCCCAGCATCATGTACATTCTAAATAGATAAAACTAGTAAGTTAAAAAAAAACTCTTTTCAATCTATTTTACTTCGAGTATTGCCGGGCCTAGGGTATAAGTCGCCAAATTGGAAGTGTCTATAATTTCACCCAACTGACTTAATTCTTCCTGTTGTACAGTTTGATGATTAATACAATTTTCAGACTCCTATAAGGAACAAATTTAATTTCAATGTAGTATTAAGAAAACAAACCAAGAGGGTACCTTGTTAACATTTTGCTTTATGCTTTCGACAAAATTTTGTATTGCTCTTGAATTTGCACACTAAAATATAAGACTTTTATAATTTGAACAGTACCTTGTAGCCTTATTTTAAATTCTCTTACCCTTTTTAAAATAGCTAAGCCGCGAGAATTTTCCATTTTATTTATTTTATATAGTTATCACGACTAACTCACAAAATAGCTATGTCACAATACTTTTAGAAAATAATCTTGCAATAATGAAAAGTCCCGCCAAATTTTGACATATCGCTTTCTTCGATTGAAAAAAAAAAGTTTTTTGCCACTTATCGCTCTTTAGCGTAAAAAAATGTTAGGAGAAAGGTAGAGATATTTTGTATTATCGCTGTATTGCATTCGAAGAATTAAACAAATTTCGTTTTGTATTTTTGCGCAGGTTTTTATTTTAAAACAATAAAAATAAACTCGGTTATTAGAGTCATTTTGGATTGCGTCGGTATTACTCTGGAATCATGTCACTTTTGATGTGAAAAATAGCGTAATATTTCGTGTTAGCTTAGTTTTGCATTGAAAAATGCGAGCTACGTCGAAACTTATAATAATGCAATTTTTTGATTTACGGCCATTATCTTAGTTCTGTTTTGAGCATGAGAATGCCAAGCCCCTTAAATTAAAGGTTTCTTTGAAACCAATACTTCCTCATAATTAACTCAAAAATCGCATTTTTTGACTTATCGCTCTTTTGCACTGAGGGTGCGATTATATCAAAATACTCGAACTCTCGGATTAAATCCATAAGAGTAAGGCATTAAAATTATTCGTCTTGAAAGACACTTCTATCACATTCGTGAGGGGAAGGAAATTTGGCCAGATTTTGTAAATCCTTTTAGAGCCTTGTTGATGTGTACTAGCATCTTTTGACAAGCTGTAATTAATGCCTCTTTAGAAGGTCCGAAGGATGTCCGATACAGTCGAACCCAATGACGTGGAATTTTTGATAAATTAGTAGCGTAAAGATGAATATGGCTGGTATAGTACGTACGGTAGGGGCAACGGGTTACTGATGTAGCAGTCTACCCCTGCCTATTTCCCTTGATATCCCATCTAATGAACTCAATCAACCCTGTAGCTACACCGAAAATTGATGGTTTGTACTAATTATAGTCGTTCATGAGGATATTGTGTAGTGTTGTTCAATGAAGCTCATTACTTTTAGTACAGGGTGCGCGTGCAAAATCTATTGAGTAATAGAATTCAACTTTTTTTAATTGTTAATATTTTAATTAAGTAGAAATGGTAGCTGTTATATATACGAGAAAAAAAAAATCTTTCTTTTCACACGTTATTTGTTTTGGTTGAGTGTGAGAGGTTACAGAGGTTAAAATAAATAAATTTGCAAATCTGGTTCAATTACAGAGGTAAATTTATAAAATACTAGATGGCCCGGCGAACTTCGTTCCGCCCAAATTCATTAATGTAGGTAATGAAGTTAATAATTCCGAGCTTTCGCTTCATTCTATTCAAAAGGTATATTAAAATTAAGTAAGTAAATAAAATCAAATCCTTGTCGGCCACCTACCGCTTTTTCACTGAAATGATTTATGGTACACAACATTTTTTGTTCTATTTCTATTATCGGGTGTGTACACGTACAAAGCGAGAGCTTTGCCGACACGTGGAATTCAAGATTTATTCCACACACATCCAGCGATTGTCCTTGCGACTTATTAATTGTCTTAGCAAAAGCGAGACGTACGGGAAATTGAAGACGCTTACATAAATACGAACGGCAAGTCATTCTGAATAAGTGGAATCCGCGAAATAACAACACCTTCGCCTATGAATTTTCCAATCAAAATCGTTGCTTGAATTATATTTTATATTAAATTCTTCACAATCAAACGCGTACCGCTACAAAGTTTTGGTTCATTTAGGTTGCGCAACAAAATTATTACTGAGACGATTTTAAGTTTCAAATTGTGTGGAGGCAAGCCCGAAGCATCCAAAGAATTTAAAAATTCCGTGGGATAGTAGGTGGGTGGCTTCGTTTTCATCCATCACGGAGTCGACTGATTTGTATGAATGCAACTCATCAGCGATTTGGTTTTGAATGGCGAATTTCAAATGTTCGAAGTTCTTGTTTTTTGCAGCCAAAATCACTCTCCTCTTACACTCAGACAATCATGATCAATATTATTCTGAGCGATATTTGGGAAAACATTCATGATTAGTTCTTCCGGTGTCGTTGTAAGGTTGCAAAAATTTTGTGGAATCTCAATCAGGCCGGTGATCATTGCTCCACCGAAAGGTCATTACGTAAGCGATTCAGGGCCTCCAATGCGCGTTTGTAAGCCATTGTGCAATCGTCCCATATAATAATCTTACATTGCTGCAGTACTTTCGCCATCGCAGTGTTCTTTGAAATGTTGCATGTAGGTTCTTCTTCCACTTGCAGATTCAATGGCAATTTCAATGCAGGATGAGCTTTTCGACCGCCTTCTAACAAAGTAGCCGCTATCCCAGAAGAGGCTATGGCCAAAGCGATCTCAGATCTCGAACGAATTGTAGCCAAAATAAGTGAAATCATGAATGTATTTCCAGTTCCGCAATTTTCGTTATCGACTGCTTGCATCAATTCATCGTACACTTTCTTTTATTCTTGATTCAACATTGGCACATTTGTTCGAACAGCTTAACTAAATGCGATTCGACCGAAGTCCATTTCTCGCTCCAATTCTGCATTAAATGCGTCTTGGCTGTGACATCCCCAATTCTTCACAACAAATTGCCACTCATGAGCAGACACATATCCTCGATCAAAATCAAAGCTTTGTTGCGCATTCCATCTGACATCTCCAGTTCATTATCCGATGTCACAGTACGAATTCGATGCAACTGACATCTCCAGTTCATTATCCGATGTCACAGTACGAATTCGATGCAAAATATCGTCGGCCATATCATCTTTGTATAATCAAAGTATCTACTTCATTTCAAAAAGTTACTTAATGTAACATAGTAAACATAATTTATTAGAACAAAGTTTTTAGGTACCTATAGGTATTTAAAAAAAAAAAACTTTCAAAATTGTTGACAACAACAATTTGGTTGGAAAATAATTAAAATAATTGACAACAACAATTGCTTTTAAAATTTAAAATATTTTTTTTTTTTTGTATTTGAAGTGTCACTACTCGATTTCTATCCGTTTCTTTTTTTTCAAAGTGTACAAAAATGCATTTATTGGAATAAAAAAATCAGCGACTATAAATTGAGGTATAAACTATCCTATCTCTCAAGTGGGACAAAACTGCACACAATGTGCAAAATTAGTTAAAATCGGTTCAGTAGTTTAGGATTCCATCGCGGAGCAACCTGTGACACGTGATTTTTATATATAAGATAAGTTCCGCTTATAGAGGTGGAAAAAGTTTCATTTATAGATTTATTTTTAAGGAAAACGAAGGTGCGCCAGAACTAGGCCCATTATTAGAGGTATTCCACAGTCCGACAGGTCTTGTATGTACCATTGACATAGAAGACATTTAAAAATTACCTCTTGTAATTTTGAAACAATTATAATGAACTTTGAGTTTCTAGCATTTATGCGAGACCCTGTGAGTATCTTTTTCTCTTCTTTTTTCTCATAACATACGAATTAATTGATTCCATTTAATTACGCAATTCTTATACCTGGTTTACATTACATTAATCCAGCTGCTTCGAATATGTACCTATACCTATTTTAAATAAACAGAAAGTATGAGTCGCATCTGAAAAGGGTTCAAATTTGTTCAAATATCCTAAGCGCCTAGCACAAGATTTAAAAATTTACCCTTCCCCTTGTTTACCCAAGTGTTTATCACAATCAATGCTGTTTTGATTTTCGTGTCCGTTTGGTATTTTCGCCTTACGAAGCCATCAGTATCGTCCTTGAAGCATGAAAATGAAATTAACATTCATTGGCAGATCCTTGTTGTGAATTTCATCGTCATCCCCAAAATGATGCTGCCCCTGTCAAAAGCAACTCTTAATACTCAAAACTACCTAAACCTATACAGGTATATATGCATTAATTCAAGGGACACTGGCTTGGGACACATATAGGGTGGGTTGGAATTAAGGGTCCCCAAAAAGGCCCGTATTATAAGGTTTTATTACTTCGTTTATAAAATTGTCTCCGTTAGATGTCACAGCACAAATGATTTGAATTTATGCAGAATGCCTTGTACATTCCGATGTCCTGCTGGAGAGGTTCTTCGTTTCTATGTTCACTGTTTATTGCAGAGCACCAGTTTTGGTGACGGCGTCCATGCAAATGCTTTCTCCTTTGGGGGACTAAAGATTTATAAAAAGGGCGTAGGCCGAAAGCCTACTCCTCAATTTTATAAAAGTCAGAGCGTATGTCTCAGCAGGTAACAAAGACATATTAATAAAAATTACTACCGACCCTTTGAACCTTCCACCAGACGATGGCTATCAAAGCACTATGTATGCCTAGAGTACACAGAACGATTTTTCATTCCCCGATTTGCCTTTCCCGTTTCTGATCAGTAGTCATAGCAGGTAGTTTGTACGAAAACCGTTTGCAATAATTTTTAGTTCATTGCTAGAAATTAATTCAGTTAACCAAAATGGGGGATTGCTTCTGAGGTACAACGTTGTCAGTCTTTGAGAAATACAATATACAACTAATTGTTGACTTGATTTTCTTTGAGAAGATAATGCTTGCGCAGGTATATAGAACAGAAACATAAGCATCTGCAAAAAAAGAAGAAAAACGATTTTAGTAAAAGCGAATAAACTAATAACTCAAAAAGTTATTCAATAAATTTTGCACGTGGATCCTTCCACTCTTTGTGATATAATACGAAGCCACAGAGGCTTATCAACTTTATTTGAACATTTCCCATTATAGTACATATGTACATACATCTAAGCAAATTAATTAATCACGATGGGGAAATAAAGTTTCTCGTACGTATAATAAAGGCGAAGTGCTTTGAATGTTCATTGGGGGCGAAAAAAAAAAAAATCAAACCATTTTCATTTACAGAATCAACAGGCAATGTCAGTCGCTACTATAATAATAAGTCATCTATTTACATAAACAAAGTTGCATCCGTAAGAAGACCATAACTCGAGACAGATTCATTCGATTTGAGCTATCTTTTCTATTTGTTTTATTTGTCTCCGCCCAAAGAAACTATGTACATACAGCGAGAAAATATAAGAAAAAATTAAGGCCGAAAGACAATAATTTTAAGCATATTGTTAAGTTTAGAGCGCTCGCTAAGAGCCAGTAAGCTAGAATAATATAAATGTTAGTTTTTAATTAGATTTAATTGTTTTTGTCTAGTAGGTATATACGTTAAAGAAAGATCCAAATAAAAATGAATTTAAAAAGATATAAAAATTTTAAAGGGAAATTTGGAATTTCGTAATACATGTGTTTTTCCATACCTATACTTTGTATGGGAATTTTTTTTTTTAATTTCTTAAATACAATGAGATCGTATTTGTCCAAATCGTCTCCCTGATTTTGATGATTTCAAAGATTTTTTATACAGAACCCTTTTGTTCTAATAGTGAAATTCGATTTTTCAGTAATTGTGAAACATTGCGCCGTAATAATAACAAATTTTATTCTCGACTTTAAATTTAGGGAAGCTCGCAATTACGAAATTTGTATGGAGAATAAAAATGTTTTTTTTTTTGGTTAGGCCCATTCGGCCATACTAATAATCATCATGAATCTATCACATTTTTTATCACGCAGAATTTGAATTTCACAATTTATCTTGATAAACAATGTCAGTGGTTTCTTTTACAACGAGAATTTTATTCTAAAAAAAGAATACATAAATTGCAATTAAATTTGCCCAACAGATATCCTTTAAAGGCTTTTTGAGGCTTACTATAAGCAAAAAACAAAACACAACATAGGAAATGCACAAAATATCCGCTGTACTTTTCAAATACCATATTCAAATCAGTAATGTCCATTCATTCGGGCACAATTTTCGGTAGGTACTTTTAATACTACACTTTCCTCTGATTTCTAATACTTTACGATTGATTGAAAAATGCATTTGTGTCGCAATAAGATCGCTTTTAAATTATTCAATAAACGGAAAATAGTTTATTTGAATGCTTTGATGCAAATCAAACCTTATTGGTGGTCGAAAGATCACAATTATATAATCGTTAGCAAGAAATAATAGCCTGCTAATTCATTTATTTAATTTCAGTTTGCAACGATACAGTGCTTGTCAAAGTATATAGAAGTGCGAAAATGAATATAATTTATATATTATACTAGCTGACCCGGCGAACTTCGTTCCGCACAAATTTGTTAATGCACAGATATCCTTGCAAACATATTTTTGTCAATTCAAGACGCTTAAATACGAATAGCAAATCGTTCTGAATAGGCGGAATCCGCGGAATGAGAATGTTTGCCTTTGAATTTTCAACTCAAAACCGTCGGCTTCGGTTGCATGACATTTGATTTGAGATCCTTCACCATCAAATCAAACACGATCCGTTACAAAGGTACGTCAATGGCTGCAAACCAAAATTATAACCAACCCGACTTTCAGTTTCAAGTTATGTACATCAAATTAAATATCGAACGATCCGTTCCCGACGGACGTCAGTCTCTTTTATTATGCAGCTGTACCAACCCGGCTTTGCCAGTATCTTTCGTATTAAGTCCTGCTCGCATTTCACAAAGTGCTTTATTTAGACAATGTCCATTAATAATTTTAATTATATAACTTTAGTTTGACATCCCGTTTTCCTATCCCGCTTATGTTTTATTAAGTTAGTACCAACAATAGGGTCCAAAACTATCCTATCTTTCAAACTGGAAGCAAGCATACCCATCCCAAAAATTTCAATCAACTTAATAAAATTGTTTCGGAAATCGTCAGCAGCGTCACCTATCAGGTCTAAAAGAATCATTATTTTTCAAACTGGAATAAACCGTATACAATATACATCCACAAAATTTCATTGAAATCATTTAAGCGGTTTCGGAGATATATCTATCTATCTATCTTTTTAGACCGTCTAAACCTGAATACCACAATACGAACAAAACAAAAGAAGAATCATGAAAATAAGTGGTCATCGAAATATATCTTCATCGATTTTAACCCTGAAAGAATTATAGGTATAAAATATATATATATTATATCTATATATTAATACGGAGTTGCCTAAAACGTGTTTCCCCCCTTTTTTCCTATTATAAGTCACATAAATATGCCAACACTATATATATTTGGGTAGGGGACAATACATAGAAGTGCACAATACAAAAATTATCCACAAATTATGAATTAAAGCAGGTAAATTTAAGCGAATTGCATGAAATTACAACAACAACAACATGGCACCCGCGTGAAGTTAATTCGCACTTTTTTCTAGAATGAAAAATGTTAAATTCAGTTCGATAGACAATCGTTTGTAGCTGTTTGTAGTGAAATTCTTTTCGTTTGTAACGGGTGATTTTTTAAGAGGTTTAGAACTTTTTTAAAAAAAAAAAACACAAAAAATTCGAAAAAATGAATGAAATATTTATTTGAATCGATAGTTTGAACCTTGCAATTTAATGTTTAAAGATAATTTCATGCAAATGTTGACCGCGGCTGCGTCTCAGGTAGTCCATCCGCTGAGTCCAATTTTGGCATACTCTTTCACACATATCGGCCGGTATCTCACGAATGAATGCATGGATGTTGGCTTCCAGTGCGTCAATCGAAGCGGGCTTGTCCCTATACACATTAGCCTTGACATACCCCCACAAAAAATAATCTAATGGTGTCAAATCGCACGATCTAGGCGGCCAATTGACCGGCCCGAAACGTGAAATTAACTGTTCACCAAACTCGCCTCGCAATTGCGCCATTGTTTCGCGTGCTGTGTGGCATGTGGCACCGTCTTGTTGAAACCACATATCATGCAAGTCAAGAACTTCCATTTCGGGCAAAAAAAAGTTTGTTATCATCGCTCGGTAGCGTTCACCATTGACAGTAACGCTGCGATTCGCATCATCTTTGAAGAAATATGGCCCAATAATGCCGCCGGCCCATGAACCGCACCAAACAGTGGCTTTTTCGGGATGCATTGGTAGCTGTTGCAATGCTTCTGGCTGATCTTCACTCCAAATGCGGCAATTTTGCTTATTTACGTACCCATTCAACCAAAAATGAGCCTCATCGCTGAACACAATTTTTCGATAAAAAAGCGGATCCTCGGCCAGCTTTCCAAGAGCCCATTCACCAAAAATTCGGCGTTGTGGTAGGTCGCCTGGCTTTAGTTCTTGCACAAGCTGTATCTTAAAAGGCTTTACGCATAAATCCTTCCGCAAAATTTTCCACGTAGTGCTGTAACAAAGGCCTAACTGCTGGGAACGGCGCCGAATCGACATTTCGCGGTCTTCTGTCACACTAGCTGATACGGCCGCAATATTTTCTTCACTACGCACAGTACGTAAACGTGTTGGTGGTTTAATGTCCAGCAAAGTAAATTTGGTGCGAAATTTGGTCACAATCTTCCGAATAGACTGCTCAGAAGGTCGAGAATGCCGATCATAAAATGGAAGCAGCGCGCGATGAACATTTCGAACCGAGCACGAATTTTGATAGTAAAATTCAATAATTTGCAAGCGTTGTTCATTTGTAAGACGATCCATGGTTAAATTGCAAACCAAACTGAAGTTGTTTGACAGTGACACAAGGTACTAAACACACGTCAGCTGTCAAAACCAGTGTTGCCAAAACCAAACCAGCTAAAAAATCACCCGTTAGTTCAACCGTTTGAAAGTTAGAACCATTTGAAAAAACAAAATCCCAATCCCTTAAAACCGTGTTATTTCTGAAACCGCAGCTAGCAAAGTGATAAAATTTCTAAAATCTATTTTCGAAAGTGTTCGACAATACTAATCTAATAAAATTCAAATCGTACCAATCGGCCTAACGGTTTATGATTTATATGAAATTTAAGCAAAATGTTGGCTTCTAACTTAAGGTCCCCATAACTCTAAAACTGTTGAACAACAAACGATGAAACTTTGCATATCTATTCTATGCACCCTTTCCTACCTGTAATAAAAAAAAAGAAGACAGCCCGCATTACTGGACACTTTTTATTCGCAATTTAAGGAAAACCTAAAATGGTTTCGATTGCCTATTTATAAGCCCTCCGATATTTCCCCTTCACTTCCCCTTCAAAAATTAACTTATAGAATAAATTGGTCGAATTTCGACCACGGGGCGACCCTTTATATATATTATTATTGAAGATAATTGAATTAAACTGAAAAATTAAATATTCGCTTACAGGCCACATGTTGATAATTTTCCGACTTTTATTTTTCCCTAAACCATCCCTGATTCAAGGCGAACAAAACAGAAAATTCATTCAAAAAGCAATTGATTTTTATGTATATACAAATTCGCTAATGTAATTAAAATAATAATTCCGAGCATGCACAATGCACATGCTACTCAGTTTCTTTCGTATCAGTAAGCCTTTCGCTTTTTCACTAAAGTCCCTTAAATGAATTTCACAATTAACATAATTTCTTATATCACCCACAACTCAGCATTAGCTGTCACGGCAATAAATTTGAACTGAATCGATTCGGTGGCTTTCAAAATATAAGATTTTTTCTGTTTTTTTTTTTTTTTTTTGGGAACGTTAATCAGCAGTCAGATGTCAGATCCTTCATATACACATTCAATAATCTTCAGTTCTTGAGTTTACTTAAAAAAAAAAATGAATAAAATCAGCTCACGTAAACTACGAAAATTCAATTCGATTGAATTATTTATCCAAAATTATTTAACTCACAATGAAATGCACAAAACTATTCGAAAAACGAAAATATTGTCTATTCAATGTGATTATGTCACCCACAACTCAGCATTAGCTGTCACGGCAATAAATTTGAACTCAATCGATTCGGTGGATTTCAAAATATAAGATTTTTAATTTTTTTTTTATTGGTAGTGCCACGCCCCTTTGTCCAATAAGATTGTGTGTCAATTTGAACTCAATCGATGGTGAATTTTTAAATAAAATATTTTTTTTTTGTATGGGTGGCACCACGCCCCTTTTTCCAATTTTGACCAATCTTCACAGGTATACTCCTGGGCCAATATTTAAGATTGTGTGTAAATTTTAACTCAATCGATTGAGTGGCTTCCAAAATTTAAGGTTTTTAATGTTTTTTTTTTGTATGGGCGGTGCCACGCCCCTTTGTCCAAAATTGATCGTATCAACTCATAGTTTATGATTCCATAAAGGACAAACAAACAGACATTCATTTTTATATAAGAGATAATATATTGTATAGATTATATTGCTTCATGCGGGAAACTTAGAAACCGACAATATTTTGAATTCTCGCAGAAAAAATATAAAAAAATAAAAAACCCATTTTTATGGACGAAAACTGTCATGTTTCCCCCTCCATGAATTCACACATATCTACTATCTACCTGTTATTTTTTAATTTGCTTGTATTTTGCTGAGTGGTGAGAATTCTAATCTTATGTCTATATTTTCTGTGAAGTCAACATTTTCACACCAACCATTGTTTCCTTAGAGATCCTCATTCTCGGTAAACAAACTTATTTTGCAAAGAGTTTAATAAGGGTTTGGTTGCAGCCAAATATCCACCTGAGTCGCCTTAGGTTCTGAGAATTGTTGAAAAAAGTTATGAGCCATCCAAACTTAAGTAAGAAGATATTTTATTCTGTTTGCGACGACTGTCAAGAAAGTCTTGGAAATATCCAAAACTTATATGGAATTTTTTTTTTATTTCCTGATCATTCATGGCTGTAGGAAATAAGGCCCCAATGAAATAAGGCCCTAAAAGAGAAAATGAAATATGGCCTCAAATTTAGGGCGTCATTTCATAATGAAATAACACCCCAATTTCAAATATGATAATGATAACTATAAGGCCCCACTGCGATGAAAAAAAAAAAAAATAATAAAAAATAAATAAAAAAAGCCCCAAATTTGGAGTTTATTTCAAAATGAAATTAAAAATAACGAAAACTTTTTTTTTATTTAATATTGTTGATATTGGATAAACTAATTTAGATTAAAGGACCTTTGTATACTCAAACTCGCACCCACAGTGCGTAAGCCGAAGCAGATTCGTATTCCATATCGGAAGAGTAACAATTAATAATAAAAAAATAATTTTGGAGACTTTCATTCATTTCATTTCTTCTGGGGTCTTATTTCATAATGAAATAAGACCCCGATTTTCATTAAGAAATAATTCCCCAAAAAAGGAATTAACACCCCAAATTCTATAAAAATTTTTCTTGCTGTTTCCTGTATAATTTTTTGGGGCTTTATTTCATTTTTTTTTTGGGCCTTATTTCATTGGGGCCTTATTTTGCAGAGCCATCATTCCTTCGTTGCTTGAAAAGTATTTAAAAAGGAAAACCAATCAAAAAGCAAGAACTAGCGCTTAAAAAAGATAAAACAGAGAAAAAGAAAACTATATGTTTTAAGTGTTTAGAAATAAAACAAAATTGCAATATTTTCCAATTTTGTGCATGCATTTGTATAGATTTGTGTTTGTTGGACTTAAAAACCATTTGCATTGTTTTATAACAACGAATAAGATTAGAAAACATTTAAAATTCACTAACATTAATTTATAATTGTAAATGCTTAAGCTTTGCAACAGCGTATTTAAATTCGCTCCTATTACGAAATTTATTATCGTGATTTTGGACGGTTGAGCAACTTACAGACATTTAAGACCAATGTGCATCGGTATCTCCTATCTCCTCTATCCCAATTTCCTTAGTGCCCGCGCTGTGTAAATTACATATTACACCTATAAGAGTATAGTCAAAACATATTTATAGCGCGTGTTAATTATATATATAAAAAAAAATTATCAACTAATACCCGAAATAAACATGACTTTCTCACCATTAACATTTAAAGCGATTTTGGAAAATGTTTAGTCTTTGCGTAAACTGCCAGACTAAAGTTGATTATTGGTAAGGCCGATTGCCTGCTGTGTAGACTATAAAAGCTTATGCATATCTTCACCATGAGATATATGTCGCTCTACATAACCTCTGGTATATTTAGTAATTTGTGAAATATTTTTATGTGTAGGCATATGTTAAGTCAAACAGCGCCCATATTAACACATTATTTATTCCTTTGTCTGAAGCCGGTGATAAAGAGTTTTATTGCTATACAACCATCATCATGATTCGGATCGGCTGAAAGGATATTTATTTATAACCTAGAAAAAAGTCCTAATAGCTAATGTAGTAAAAAGATGCTTGTCCATGCATATTCCTTGTGCACTGTACAGTGTACAGTGTACACTCTGCTGAATAGAGTCAACGCAAAACATTTGCAGTCTGGCTGCGTATTGTAAATAGTGCTTAGCTTTTTGGCCGTGCTTCATTTTGGTGGTGGTTTATCGAGGACGTTGAAAGTACAATAACCCAAGTAACTAGATATATCAGGCATACCTACAAATTAGTGCGCAATAATGCGTGAAAACTGATAAACTTCATAATGAGTCCGGTCCATGGGAGATAATAGACGCAGTAACTAACGCCCAGTAATGGAGCTGTTATGTTTTGTTCAGAGTACGGGGAGCCCTAGCATTTACATTACCGAAGGATTTGCTTGGTCAATGATTTATAATGTGCTAATTTATGACATAAAAGCCGTGCGTTTATTTCCTGGGAACAGACAAAGCCCACAATTTTCACACATGAACTGGTGCTTATGCATCGTTAAATTAGGTGGCTGGTGTCGATTTCAGGACGCAGAATGGAAAGGAAGGATTAAATTATGAAGGTGTGCTTATTTTGTTATCTGTGTCAAATGGTTGAATTTATTAGGCCGTTTTTCGTGCAGAGCAAAGCAAAGGGGGTAACTGACCGCATGTTTTAAGGTGGAGGCTGATGGTATTTGGTGATAAGCATACCTTTTTATATTCCCCTTTCGAAAATATAGAAACAATAATGGTTTTGAAGTCGACCTGGCCTTTGCAGTCACCAAATCTGAACTCGAGTCATAAGACGAAAAATTCTTAGTAATTTTATGAAACGTGCTCTTGGAATGTTCTGTCTTAATGAGGACACAAATTGCAACTCTATAGCATCCTAATTGTTCGTTTAGTGATGAGAAGCTTGCAGCTCATTTACCAGTTGCACTCAACAATTGCGTCATCGGTTGTACAATTCATACTTCATAGTCCAATGCTCGCTGTCATAAACAACCGAGTTCGTTGTGGTAGCTCAGCATCATTGCCCAATCATTGCTATTCTATTACCATTTGGTACAATCTAGCAACGACTTCATGTTGATTGGACGAAATGACCCTCAAGTTCCAAAGAGGCCGAGAGGTAAGCGGCGGGTCTGATGTGAAACCCATTTTGCTCTACGGAAGCATGGTCTGGTTGCCAAGCCAAGATACGAAATATAATATAAAATAAATTTCGGACCGCTGTTTGTACCTTTTTTTGAGGTGGATATGAAGGCTATGCTATACGCTATAAACAAATAACATTTTTCCTATAAACGAAGAAGCTTTTACATAGACAGTCGGGCGTAAAAAAAGCCCTTGATACACACCAATAACCAGATCAAAAACAGTACCCAGATCCTCTCACCGGCATCGAGGATAAAAAATAATCAAGACAAGGCATTATCCTCCCCAGTCTTCATAACCAGCGATACGAATTTTTTGATATGCCGGGCTTACCGGTACACAATTTGAAATTGAAAGTTGGCTCAGTTATAATTTTGTTGCGCAACCTCAATCCACCGAAATTTTGTAACTGATCGCGTTTGATTTGATTGTGAAGAATCTCAAATCAAATGTCATGGAATAAGCGACGATTTTGTGTGGAAAATTCAAAGGAAAACATTCTAATTCCGCGGATTCCGCTTATTCAGAAAGATTTGCCATTCGTTTTTAAGCGTATCAATTTCCCGTTTCGCTATGACAATAAATAAGTCTCAAGGACTATCGCTGGAATTTTGTGGAATCAATATTGAATTCCCATGTTTCTCCTAAAGTCAAATGTATGAACTTCCGCTATATACATCGTGTATCGTAAAGGACATGTGCATTGTGCATGCTCACTTGCTCAGTATTATTATTTTCATTATATTAACAAATATGCACGAAACAAAGTTCGCCGGGTCAGCTAGCCTATATATAAAAATTAATCTGCTACCATACTTCGCACTATTGTTAAATTCTTCATATCTACTTCATTCTATAAATAAGCTTCAATTTTAATAAAAAAAACCTTGAATCCACTTAAAAAAAAACTATTTTAAACTGGATGGTTACCCTTCGTCGTATCGACGAACACCTCTTTTATTTTTAGGATTCCTCTTTAACTATTCTTCGATTCTTCCTATTCTATTGCGCTTTCTTACAACTTCAGTTGGCGGACCTGCTATCATCAGAAATATTTTTGTTTTTTGTGTTTTTTACAGGTATGTTCGTCGAAACGACGAAGGATAACTTTTGTGTGATATTTTTTCTTTGTGCGTGTTTGTTACTTTTTGTTATTTTTGGTTTTGTTTTGTTTATAGAGTTTTAAAATGAATTCCCGTCTACAAGTTGATGAAATAGAAAAATTGCTCCAGACTATGTGCGAAGACTATCAGAAGATAACAATGATTGTGGAAGTAACTTGAATGAGGAAAATTTTGATATACAGGTTGAGGATGCCGAAGAAAACGACTGCGAAGACGAAGACGGAAGAAATCTTTGAGTGAAGTCGTGCAATGGACAAATGCTGAAATTAATGTACGGAAAAAGGATTTGCTCAGAGATAAAAGCCCTAGTTGGTATTTTATGCTTGACGGCAGTTTCTAAGAGTAACCACCTTACTTCCGACGAACTATTTGACTCCAGCTATAGTGCATCCCGCTACATTTCCACAATGACTAAAGCCAGATTCAAGTTCCTTTTGGCCTGCTTACGTTTCGATGACAAAGCTGTCCGTCTTCGAATTTGCAACGATAAATTTGCCCCAGTCAGGAAAATATAGGATATGTTCATTCTAAAGTGCCGACAAAATTACACTCCTGGCTTGTATTTGACTATTGGTGAGCAACTTTTAGCTTTTCGTGGGAAATGTGCCTTCAGGATGTATATTCCAAATAAGCCTGCAAAATACGGCTTGAAAACAATAACGATGTGTGACAGTGGCACAAAATATATGGTGAACACAATGCCTTACTTGGGAAAGGGTTCGAACGCTAGCAATCTGCCTCTTGGAGAGTTTTATGTCAAAGAACTAACGAAACAAGTTCATGGCCTTAACAGAAATATTACAATGTATAATTGGTTTACCTCTGTGAACCTGGCAAAATCCCTTTTATTAGAGCCATATAAATTGAAAATAGTTGGAACCTTACGGAGTAACAAACGAGAAATTCCTAATGAAATGAGGGATAAGAAAGGGCGCAAATGTCAAACTTCCATGATTTGTTACGACAATGAGCTGACACTGCTGTCGTACAAGCCAAAACCATGTAAAAATATTTTTTTTTGCTGTCATCTTGCAATGAGGAAGGAACTATAAACCCAACTTCAAAAAAGCCTAATATAGTGGAGTTTTATAATCATTTGAAGGGAGGTGTTGACACATTTGATAGGAGGTGCAGTGTGATGAGTTGCTCTCGAAAGACTAACCGATGGCCTATGTGTCAGTTTTATGGCATGTTAAACATGGCTTTTATTAACAGCCATCAGCCAATTTACACCCATAATATGTTTGACACCAAACAAAAACCCTTAAACCGCTGACAGTTTATGAAAAAACTAAATTCCGATCTTGTTGAGCCTTATATGTCACGGAGGCTTGAGGTGCCTACCCTTACATCTAACTTAAAAACATTTTGGATGCAAATCAGAAAAAAGGGCAAGACACTATTGAAGAACAAAAAAGTGAGAAGAAAAAAATTTGCGGATTTTGTCCATATACAAAGAGGCGAATGACAAAGTCATCGTGCTATAAATGCAAAAAAGCATCTGTGGTGAGCACGAATTTGAAGCATGTGCCTCTTGTATATAAAACAATTTTTTTTTATTTTTGTTTTTAATGTTTTTTGTTGATATGGATTTATACTTTTTATTTATGTATTTATTTTGGAGGTGCTATTATTTTGTTGTTGTTTTTTTTTTTTTTTTTTTTTTTTTTAATCAATTGCTGTTAATGTAATATCTTTAATTCACATTTAAAATGAGAAAAAAATGTGGATACCTAAAACAAATGGTAGTTTAAATATGCGTATAAGTCTTATTGAACAATTTCAGGTTAAAGTAACACAAAGTTCGGAAGTTCGGAGTATGTAAGTTTTAAAGTGGACAACGTCGATTCGACGAAGCATCACCTAAGTGTGTGTAAAATAAGGGTAACCATCCAGGGCTAAAAAATGTTTTACACTCTTTTATGTAAGCCCAGATTAACATTTCAAATAATTAAATTGGATCAAACTTTACTTTTGACACAAAATTTATTACAATTTTCAGACGTTTATTATTGTTTTCCTTTTAATTTTCTGTTAAAGTGGTGATAAGTTGGGTTTGGTTTTGGTTCCTGTCTGTCTGTTCTGAAGAGTTTAGCCAAATACGTGAAAGAATTATTACAAACGCTATGAAAACTATGTCTTTGAAATCTACTTCCCTTTTCTTGAATCTACTTCACGTTTTGGGTCAAATCTACTTCGCTTTTTTTTTTGAAGTGGTTCATAACTAACATCATCAGTGACGAAAGACTCTTTAAAAGTTGATGGAAAAAGACGAAAAAAAAGTAACGGGTGTAAAACCTTCAGACCAATTTGGTCGAAAATAGACGCCAAAATAACAAAAAGACACCTTTCCCGAAAAAGGAACAGTGAGAACAAATTCAGCTCTGTTTTGGAAGCATTAACTGGACACTGTCTGATGCAGGGACGCCTGCAGAATGGTGGTCCTCACACAGCACCGGCAATTCGATACGGAGTTCAACGAGAAGCATTTGAAGGATAGATAGCTTGAATTACTTTGTTTCTGCTTCTTTATTCGTTATCCCGGCACCCTAGCAGATAGTACGAGAAGTGACCAACTCATATTATTAATCCCCGCAGGGACAGGAGTTACCAATGCATTCGCCGACGACCGAGGGTCTGGTCAGATGCTATAAACTGTGGTAGACTGATTCATCCACCCTTCGTTTTTCCGCAGACTGTTACTGTATGTATTCGTTTGATACAGCCCATAATTCAGAAAACACAAAAATAAAATATAAAAATACTAGCGTAGCTTCTCATAAACATTTTTATGTCGAATCCAAACGGCCAATGGAGTAGTTCTTTCATGACAGATATACTTTCCGTTATTTGGCAGACGTTCGCGAGAAGTGGCGCAATAGAAAAACGCTAGATGTAAATTGTGTTTGTTTTTTTTCCGGGAAGGGAACCTGGGACCCATCGCTTAGTAGTCCAACACACTAACCACTAGGCTATTGCGCCTAAATTGGAGCTTACATTATTAAAACTGGCATGGGGAAATTTGGGCTGGCACTCGTACATCCTCAGAAACTAAGTAGCCCTCTGCAGTTCGTTTATAGTGCCCTCCAAATGTAGGCGCAGTGAGTCAGTCGTCACCGTCAGTTACTGTGCTAGACTATACTGAGCGAGGGGTCTCAGGTTCGTCTATCGGCAAAACACAATTTACATTCTAAAGGTATTTTCATTGTGCTACCTCTCTTACACGTCTGACAAACATTCAGGAGGACAACTGTCATAAAAAATCTTCTGAATTTGCCATTTGGACTAGGCATAGACTCGTAGGTGGCTTACATTTTTTCCAAAAATTAAAACTTACAGAAGAAGAATGGGTTTGAAAACCTGGGGTACCTAGACCTACACATCTGTAGAACCTGTATAGTCAACTATTTCTTATCTTATCTTATCCTTCTTAAAAGCCAGTGCCCTGTTCAGATTCTGACCATTATCCTGAGTTGTTTCCTACTTAGTTTACGAATTTTTCTAGATATCTTGCGATCGGATTTCGGCAGCTTTGTGTTAGACACAACTTGTTTAACTACCTAATCTGCTTCCTTTATTATTCGGGTCCCGATAGTGCCCCTTATGATACACGGAAGTGGCTTAAGGTCCACTCAATCTCCTACAATATTTTCGTAGGTATATATCTAAATATCATTTGATGCTGAATTTACTATATCAATAAGAATTGGCTTGGCAAAGCTTAAGGAGCTGCTATTATTCAAGGGTTTCTACCATTTATATACCATTCCATCTATACTCTCCATTTATTCCGATAACTCTAAATCGTATGTCATCATATGAATACGTAAATCTATGTTCGTTTCCAGTCCAGAACGACTTTAGAAATACACTTATTTAGAGTCCATCTTCCTCGTAATAACACACACATTAGAACCTTTTTTTAATGATTTCATTCTTTATCCATCCAATGCTTACTGCCAGTCGTTATGGCGAATAAATCATAATCCCTCGACCAAAACCGATCCGAGTTTATTTACTAAAATACCCCATTATAAAGCTCTTAGGAGGTAGAAATCTGTGAGATATTCTGGACGGCTTACTTTTCCCATAAATCCGGGATAAGTTGGATGCTGTTGAGAGATGAAATCTTAAATGGTTTCCACATTGTTGGTCAGAATAAGCAAACACGGAATATAAATAACGCAACCCGAGTAGCAAAAGGGTAACATTCCCTGAACTTAGTGCCATGCCGCAATGTGGCCCCCTTTTGCCTTGTCCTTGTCGTTGACCATGCGAATGCCAATAACTCTTCAGAATATATTCGTTTTATGCCAGGGACATTTCAGCAGGAATTGACTTGACTTTCTGGGGCTTCGGTCGTTTTAGTTGGGCCCGCAAAAAAAAAAGAAGAAAAAAGAATCAAATACCAGTACTTATATAATATATAATAACTCGAATGTGTTTAATGTAGGTACCTACTCATGTTCTAGTTGGGTGGTGAGTTGAAGTGAAAATACATGATGATAGCAATTGCGCATGGGTATCCAAATGGAGCGTGATGCATTATTTCCAAACTTTCAGAGAGAAGCATTTTTATTGGAAAATCGTAAGAACGTACCACGTGTTTATTACTATCCTTAGGTTATGCACATGTGGTAAGTAGGTTTAGTCGCAAATAAGAGTACTGCGTAACTGTGTGTTGATTATCTTATAAGTTCAAGTAAGTTTTTTGGGTTTCAGATTTTAGTTATCATTTGGCGGTTTTTTGTCTCTTATGTCCACTGAAGAAGGTTCACATCGTATATAGCAGAATTGAACCAACTGAATCGACATTTTGTGACTTATTCAATTTAAATTGTCGACGGCCCGAGTATCTTTATCGTCGTAGTAAACAATTACTACTTGCCTGACAAGTAGCATTTTGTGCTCATTTTATAAATAATTGTATTCATTTATGGTCCTCAATTGCCACCATTACGCACATTACTAATAAATAGAAGAATCAAGAACTAGGCTCGATATATAGTTGCAGTGTAAAAGACTGTTTTGTCACACGAACCATTAGACTTATAAACTCAAAACGTTGCACGTTGGACAAAAACTAAAACAAATTTGACGGGTGTTTCGCCTATTTTTAAAATCGCCTTGCTGATGCTTCACGTTGATTAAATTAATTCGCATCTTATTTCATAAGATTAGAATCGTTTCATTTATATTCTGATGCTTCGCATTTTTTAATATGAATTATATTATTATTTACTAATATGGGGAGCAGTAATTTTTACTTAACTACTTACCTCAAATCCTCGCCTGAGAATTGTTTCGTACCATACGCCATTTGATTGATTCTAAAGTTATCTTTTACGCTCTTTTTAAATCCGCAAAAAGTTTTTTGCTAAGCATTACCAATGCTAATATCCAGCATCGGCTCTGTCCTATATCCATATATAAATCAACCGGTTTGTTAAATTGGTTTGTACCATAAACCATCTTTTGGTTTTTGGAGCCAATGTTATATACAAATTTTTGTAATTTATATTGAAGAATTGTTTTCTTCTACCCCCATATCACAGCCACGTGTGACGAGTGAAAGTAAATAAAATAAATTGTAATTGTTTTATCGCACGTGCATTTGCATTAAATAAATTCAATTGATACGAGTATGTTACACTACAATTGTTGTACCACCTCCAATTAGGCCCAGTCTTTCGTTGGTTTCAAATTTAATTTCTTTTCAATAGGTAGGTAAAGATTTAATTTATTTATGAGGGAGTAGCGACATACCTATATACTCCAAGCCCGTAAAACACAGAGATTATGGTATTCAAAACATTATTTCTGAATAAGATAAGAAATTGTGTACGAAGCTTGCCCTCCGATTTCACTAATTCTTCAGGTAGGTATGTTATTTTTCATCCTACAAAGTAAATCCTGGTAGATATCATGCTACTATTATTATTATTATTGAAATAAATGACCAGTGATGGAAATTCTATTATAGTAGTGACCTGGCTATATACAACATATTTGAAAACAAATTGCAAACAGCATTGCATATCCTCCCCTAAACGGTCCAATGCATAGGGCGTGATTGTATCTTGGTCCATAGAGGATTGTACCTTGAACCATTGGAAGTTTTTCTATACATACTCAAAAGATGAACACGTTAAATCTTTTAGTAAGGATATAAAACAAAATTATTTTATTTTACTTTGGAATAATTGTTTGTCTTGTTGTCTTGTAGTTGAAGTATGTAGTTATTAAATTTACGAATTCAGTCTGTTTAATTATTATTTTTTGAGTATCGGTGAGAATTCTAGTTTTTCCTAGTCTCCCCATTGCTCTTTTAAGAAGAAACTTTTGGAAATGATCAAATTTCTTTATGGGAAACATTTTTTTTTTTGTTTTATACGGGCATAGTTGGACTTGAACCACTCCTTTCGATAGGTCAAATAGCAATAACATCCCTTAAGCTAAAAATATAACATTTTAGAGATTTATAACACAAACGTACGACAATGTGTTACCATAAAAAATAACATAAATAAATTTAACGAAATTAACTGCTAAAACAGAGAAAAAACTAATTTGCAAAATAACTTTATAAAATCACGAAAAAAGTTACTTTTTGCAGTCAAAATAAACGAAGAAGAAAAAACATTTCAAAGAAGAATAGTTCTTTGCATCTAAGTATTTTGCTGAGAAAAAATACTTCTACCAAGATACACAACCTTCCCCTATAATTATTTTTAAGCCTAAGCTTGTCAGCACTATTATTTGTTAATTCAATGAATTTTCTGCGAACATTTTTTTTTTTTCTTTAATTCAAGTTTGAATACTAGTCATACAAAAGAACAAATAACTTCCTAATTCAATTTTACATGGTGATAGAAAAAGCAAACATGTGATTGGATACTTTTATCAGTATTTCTATTTTTAAGCAATAGCAAACCTTTTGATCTATAAAAAAATGCTAAGACAGAGAAATTAGGTTATATTTTCTACAAAAAAAGTTCAGAAATCCGTCAAACGGCGGATTTTTCTTTTAAAATGTTCAAATACATAATTCAAAAATAAATTGACAAATAGTCGAACGACTAGGTGCAATCCCAGATGCAGGTGGGTAAAAGTCCCTCAATACTACAGAAGCATCCCTCGCGTTCTAGCTCTGCAATGTCCTTTCATGATTTTACCTTCCATCGAACCTGCAGCAGTTGAGAACAAATTACGTGAGCATAGCCAGGAATGGCTGCCAGTATTGTTTATGAAATTAACACACACCATGCGCTTAATTACCTGAATGTAGATAAGCTGCATAGTAAGGGGCATTTCCCTATTCCTATTTCCAAGTCAATCTTGACCTACATAATTTTTAAACTTCAAACTCACCTCTCAAATCGAACAAAACGAAAAACAGAAAAAAAAACTCGGCCACAATTAAGTACCGCATATTGCGAGAACTATGAACTTTTAATGAAATTTCAGTACGAAAAATGAAACAAAACAAATAGGACACGGAAAGTCCCGCCGATCTGGGTTAGGAGTTTTCAATTACAATTTTCCATGGGCAATAAAAACCGAACAGAATCAAATAAAGATTAATGACCAAGCTATCAACTTGAAAATGATTTTACAAACGAAATTAGAAAACTCGTTGGTCATGTTGCTGATGAAAGCATAAAAAAAAATCGAGAGGAGCTTATGCTTCTGGACGTCTTCAGATTCCTTCCTTATTGTACCCGCAATGCAATGATTAATGATGCTAAACTTTTATTTCTTTTACTTTTAGTCCTTTGTTTTCACCTCGAACTTATCAAAGTTTGTTTTTTCAGTTCACTCATAAGATGCAATTTGGTCGGGATAAGCAACCACAAAAGAAAAAGGATCAAGGATTATGGAAATGTTCCGCTGCTTATACAGATATCGGATTTTTTTTTTTTTTTTTTTCAAGACAAGAACAGCACACAATAATCCCCTTTGTTGACTAATATTTCTCTGCTGTCCCTAAGCGTAAGTCATGTCTTCCGAAGAGGATACTATCGCTCGCATTTCGATTTTGGGTTATAGCTTATAGGTTTATTGCGACAGACAACGAACGGCAACTGTGATTTCCGCTTTTAATGTCATCCCATTTCTGATATCTTGGATTGATCGACGTCGTAATTTTTATTTCCGACAGACGGATGTTTTATTTTTATCCGCCGTCCGTCGAAAGAGTTTACGACCGACAAGAGAAGTTGCTCTAATCTCTGAGATGCGCTTGTTGCAGCTTACTTTTAATGACAAAATAAGAGTAGGTACTGAGAAAGATTTCTTCATAAACAGTTCTTTTACAGGGTCTTAGCAGTCTGAGGACACAATAATACTAAAAGCAGAACATGAATTTATTGTTTATGACAGTAGTTATGAGTTTTTGTAAACTTACTAATGTGCAAGGCCGAGTACAGTATAAAGTGATCATTTTAAAATGTGAAAAGTATTCAAATAGTAACCTAAAGGAAATATCTGATTCCCTTTCTGAGGACATGTATAATTGTGTTAGAATTTTTGTGAAAACAATTGCTTCGGACACATCAAGAAAGAACCCGTACAAAGTGATTGATATATTGAGGAATTAAACTAACTTATGTACCTACCCTATCAGAAAAGTAAAAGTTAAGCGAGAGCTTTGACTTTCTTAGTCCAGAGTAAATTTGTAGAAGCTTACAAAAGCATAGCCTGCAAAAAATAGCAAGGACTATAATTCGGACACTAACACTGGGCAGGGCCGGGCAATATGATACAGGGTTATAGCATATTGATACTCTTTCCATTTGTTATGTTTCAGCAGCTGTCAAAGTTACCAATGATATCTATGCATGCATCTCTTTGATTATTTCAAAGTATTAATCTGACTTACAATCCATGTAGGAAGGATTATAATTACGATAGCTGGCAACACTGGCTATATAACTGCTATCTTCTGTCCTACTTATCAATAAGCCAATTCCACAAACATCCCCAGGCAGTCGATCATTAACTGCGACGAGAAAAGTTTGAATCTGAATAAAACTGTAAAAGTGTAAGAACTAATGTAATAACAATAAAATCGTTTAAACTGTTTATAAAGTGTCAGTGCATTATTACGAACAAAACTACATCCATGAACGATTATATAAAGCATCATTGTAAGATTCACAAAATCCGTACCTACCTAATAAAGGAATAAATTAAACTTTGAGTATCAATAAAAAATGATTGATGATGGAAATTTTCCTTTACCTCGTTATGAATGAGATATGTATTTAAAAATATTAACCCAAAGTTACTTGCATTTAAAGCCCATTGTGAAATACAAAAGGTACTAGGGCGTTTTGCTATAAAGTGATTTATAGGTTTAAATGTAAAATAGAAAATGATATTGGTCATATTGATTTCTATAAATGATCACTATTCAAATCCTAGTTTTCAATCTTTTTGTAAGTAGCTACAGTAGAGCTAAGAGGAAACAGCCTATTCCAAGAATACTTGTATGTTAGTTCAGGCGAGGTAAGTTGGTTGGCGAGACAAGAGAATCTCATTAGCGCAAAATCAATGTAGGTTCATTGTGATACTCATGGATATTAAGACACTCTCACACTAAGAGAACTGACGGATACGGACTGGCAGGCCCGTCCAAGGTATTTACAATTTCAATTAATTTCAAGAACGCAGTCGAAAGATTCTTCCATTTATTTATGTCCTCAAAAAATAAAAAATATATCTTCCGAGGATTCTATGTATTTAAAGGTGCAGAGGCAGACTGCATAGTCGGCGCAGTGACCTAGTGGTAAGTGTGTTGGACTACTAAAAGAGGGGTCGCTCGCAGCTTTGATTCAAAAAAAAAAAAACAAAAAAAAATGAGTTCCAACTTAAGGTTTTTTTTTTCCCCACTGCGCCACCTCTCGCGGTCGTCTGGCAAACATCCGAGAGTATACGTGTCATGAAAGAGCTTCTCGATTAGCGGTTTGAACTCGGTATAAAATTGTAGATCCCTACCACTCATCCGAAAATTGAAAAACTCACACAAAACGAATGGTTGTGAGTAACAAGGTCAAGGTCTCTACGGACCTGTTTCGCCATTTTTTTTTAAACTACAGATCGCTGGGTAGTGGAAAATAAATGCAAAGTCCTATGCAACTCCTCATCACCGTATCCACTTTTAGCAAATTACGAGTACGTGCGGTTTTAAAACTTACAAATTCGTTTAATTTGTTGCTTTTTTGTCATTTATTAGCAATAAATTGGCCCACATTTTCAGGTAATAACACATAAGTCGAGCTTACTTCACCTTTTATTTTATTGTATAAGTATATCAGTATTTTGTTCTCTGCTTCTTAATTTGCGGGCATACCTTTCGACCCGTTGGGCTTCATTGCCACTTTCTGGTCTGACTAAGCCTAGAAAATGTTTTGGAATTTAAGTCCATACTTGGATTTAATGTAAATCAGATGCAGATAAATCCTCGGTCGCTTCGAAAGAAAGATTCTTTGAATAGTCTTCGGTTTGTTTGCATTGACGGTGTTTAAGGGGGTAAAAAAATTGCCAATCAGTCGTCTAATATGGCCATGGCATGTAGAGGGACTGTACACATCACAAGTTAGTGACAATTAGTAAGTTGAAGCCTCGATTTACCTCGAACTGTAGAGCCACCTTGCCTAAAAGGCTAATAAATAAAAATTGTGCTAACCAACTCTCTCCCTTTGCGCCATCTAGAGGACGCCTGCACGGATGTCATGGTATCCCCTGAAATACCAATCGGAGAGATGAGGTTAATATGACCAAGCTACCTAAGGATGTACCTCTCCGTTCATTGCCTTCGAAATCTATCTCTGGCCGTTTACGAAAGAATCTGATTTCGGAATTTTGTATCCGCATTCTAAATCTTTCGGTCTGTACTATTACAAATTAAACATTGCTGCCAAACTAGTGGTGAACACTCAAAACTTTCTATTCATTTATTTCCATGACTGCTATCAGATTATTACAAAATACTCGTACCGACATCACTCGAAGGAGAACAATATGGTAACAATATGGTGGCATATAACCTCGCTGTGTCATGCTTCAACACAGAGCATTTCGGTTAGTTTTCAATTTAATATATTTTTTACACAATCAGCAAGTCACGTGCCTTAACAGTCTGACTTAAGTGCAAATAGCTTCACAACTTGACGAATGGTTCGACAATCGGCACACACCTTACGAAGACTGCGCATTCCCACACGGTGGATCATTTTTACACACTCATCTTTTTAAATTGCGGCTCAGAGAAATAACATAAAAAGAAAATCCTTCACACACAATTTAATGCGTAGGCTTGAAGTAATTTAAACATAATAACAAGGAGAAAAAAAAATACTAAAATATCGGTACAAATGCTAGAAAGCAATTTTCGACGAAATCCAAATTGAAATCATGAGGTGTGAATGGATTCTGCCTTCAATTGATTGCCTAAGCGCACACCGCTTGGATGTTATACTGGGTTAATCTATTATAAGGATGTTTTCTCTTCAATACTTTATATTTTTCATTTTGCATCGTTGTACAGTTTTATCCCCGATTAACTTTGCTCCCCTTTTCAATTTGACCTTCTTTGTTGGAAGTTTTTTTTTTTTTTTGTTTCGTTCAATATTTGATTGATTAGTCCGTGGACGGGAAATGATATTGCGTATTGCTGTGAGTTTTTGTGTTATTATTATTTTTTTTTTTTTTTTTCGAAAATATTACGGGTAATTTCATTGGAATGTGCCAACAAGTAGGGGATGGAGGTGGCTTACTGTTGTTCTCGACTACTTCGTGATGGGATGTATTGAAAATTGGACTGTTCGAAGGATAGCCTTAGTATCGGGTAATAAATAAAAGAAAATAAAAACCGGGTGCAAAATAGTGTTATCTCAGACAAATGAAAGAAGGAGCTTCGGCGATGCCTGAGAGATAAACGAATTTGGAATTGGCTTTTGGATTACAATTTCCGAAGAAATTTAGCGGAAGTTTTAATTGAGTTAATTTGTAACGTTTTGGAACAGCAGGAGATGTTGTCATTTATCATAATTAGCTGGTTCACAATTTATGGTGGACAATTTCCAGTGAATGAATCATATAATAAAGTAGGAAGCAATTATTATATTATGAAAAATATTCTGGGAGTAAATAATCGATTTGTAGTAGGTATCTAATTTATTTTTGCATAAAAGCGCTTGCTCTATATTTACCTACATCCAAGGGAATACTTACTGCGGTAGATAATCGGACTTGTCAGATGTTACGATTAATTGCGAAACGTTAGATTTTTATTATGATTTTGCTTCAGGAATTCAGTCCATGCGATATTAGCGTGTTATTGTACGATTTCACAATTTTTTTTACATTCAATGAGATTGGTTATAGGCATCTTATGGAAGAGGCACAAGTTCCCCTATATAATAGATACAATGTTTTGAGTTCACAATTCTTGGATTTCATAAATCAATGTAGCGGACAAAATTCTTAGTTTATTGATTGTGCAGGTGAAATGTGCAGGTGCACTACCCAGTACTCTTCAGAAACTAAAAATGATTAAAAACTACTTGGGTACAGAGGGGAGATCTTATCAAAAACTTTCTTCAGTTGTGTTGTTTTCAATAAAGTCGACTGGAGGGCAGTGATGCCAGATAACAAGATATATCTTTTTTCAAGATTTTTGATATCAAGAATTTGTTAAATCTAACAAATTAAAACTACCTACCATTTTTGATTGAAAAAAGACGTTTTCTATTAATTCCATTAATATGTATAATGTGAGGCAAATTAACGTTTCCATCAAGAAAACATGAATTTCAACTGATGAGATATGTTTTTTAAAAAATGTTTTAGAAGCAAAAATAGCGGATAGAAACTTCGTATATTATACAATCCTAATAGATTCCTCTGTAAATATTGAAAAAAATATTTTTTGCTGTAAATTTAAATAAACAAAAGTTAGCTTGAGAATTGAACAGTTGAAAGTTTAATGCTTACAAAGGATTTGTTGTTCTTTAATGAAGTGAATTGCTCTGATTTTGATATACCTATGCGATGAAATTCGAAGTCATTTGAATTCAAATATGTACAGATAAATATATGTTCCAAAACTTCTAACTGCAATAATATTTATGACCAACGTCTTTTTTTCGATATTCATGTGATTTATGTATTATTTACGTATTGTATATACCCACTATAATTTTGCCGAAAAAATAAATATAAATTTTATTTATAGAACTCCAAAATTGTATATTTCGAAAAATCTTGAAAAACAAAAAATTGTATTTCGGAAAAACAAGATTTTCAGATTTCTTACCTGGCAACACTGCTGGAGGGTTGCCATCTGCAGTTATTGTTGCGATTTCTGCTCTTGCTTCTTTCATTACATATTGACAGCTTTTTTTTCTTTTTTTTTATAGGTACCTACGTTATTGTCATAATATGTTTGTTACATGTTGACTGTCGATGCTATATCGCTGTTATTAGGTGAGAACTATGTTGGAGCAAAGGGTGGTGTAGCCTTTTTTTATCGCTGATAATTTGGCAATCAACGTTAGTGTACATTCGTCATTGATGTGTATATTATGGTTTAATTTAATATATTCCTATAACTTAGTTCATCTTACGTCGAGTGCATTTTTGCATAATCGTTAATTTTATAATTTTTCTAAAAAAAAAAGTAAGACCATTTACCACTTGAAGTGCATTTGTTTCCCATGTGAAGTTATTGCTCATGAAGATATTTCCCTGCTGTTGAGGAATCAAATGTGTCTATGTTTTGCTTGCGATTATCAGTTTTATTTTATTGTTTAGTTTTGCTGTACACTATAACTTTACCCAATTTCCAACTTCACTCATTTAAATTCAGTTAGTTATGGTTATTGTTATTTTTCTCAATTGACTCTAAGAAAATTAACGTATATTGTACATAATATTCACTTCTTATAGCTTTAAAATCTTAATTACCGTAACTACTCTCTTTGTTGTCTTCTTTGATATTGTTATTCGTTTGAGTTTGAGTCAGTTTTCTTGTAGTGCTTAATTATTATTTATCGTAACTGCATTGGTGGGGGTGATCTTATATCTTTATGCATGATATGCCCGTAACCCCGTGAGCAAATGTTTGCTACCAGGAAATATGGATATTCCTAGGCAGAGGCCGAGGATCCTTTAAGAAATGGATAAAAAATGCTTGAGTCTTCGACCCTTAAGTCGATAAGAACTCGCATGAGTACGCTTGCAATCCTCTCATTAAGCATGAAAAGTTCTCATATGGCAAAAACTTGTACATACTACATAATAATGCTCAAGAAGAACATTTTTACTAATTTGTAAAAAATCCTTAAGAAATCGACAGCAATATCGATCCTTACGGTTATTTACAGTGACACTACCCTTAACCTGTGAGCTCTGAACTGAGCTCGTGTTATAGCTGCACACTTTGCGAGTAGTTCAGTGCTTCTAAACTGTACCTTGCCTCCACCTGCGCTCGAGAGCATCGAATGTAGAACGTGACATCTCGAAACTCCTAAATGACTAGCAGTATAGTTCCGTGACAACGGATTAGGTCTACTTTTGACTTGATGGCATATCTCATCAAGAAGTGGGATCAATCTCTCCATTAATCATGTGAAACAAAAATTGTTGCGTTTGAAATATCAAAGGCTATTAACAGAGCTTAGCATCAAGCTCTGTTGTCGAAGATAGATGCGTTTCTATAGAAACGTTGATATTATCTAAGTCTCTATTTCGACTTCGACTACTCTCTCATGCCCTTTCGTCTTAGATCTAAAACTTGTAAGACAGTGAATGCCTATCAAAAATTGGGCTTGAACATTGCAAAAAAGTTACGTAACTCTCACTGTCTTTTAACAAACAGTGCTCAAATGAAATTGCCAGCTGCATTCGTCCAACTCAGCAATTAAACCGCAACACGTCACCCTAAAGCATACATTTTCTGTGGTTTTATGAAATATAGAGAAATAGAGCCGTAGGTATGCAAAAGAATGTGTAATTCCTTGCCTAACTTCCGCAGTACAATTTACAAGCACTTACAACTACTGCAATGGAATGGAATCTATACTTATAATAAAACTGTAGGCAATTTTTTTGTTACCTAATGGTATGAAAACTACTGCACAGATTTCGATGAAACTTTTTTTGAAATGTTCCTTAAGATTTTGTGCAACACATAGGCTGAAAGGGAATTCATTGCCATGTCTATTTTTTTGGAGCGTTTATGACCAAAATGTGTTTTTTTTTTTTTCTGACTTAACTGCCTTTAACTCGCCATTACTCAAACAATTCTGAATCAATGCAAACAAAACAAAATACTTAGGAGAGCCAACACTTTTATAGTTATTTCAAGCCATCAATCAGCTTTCTATGTCCTC
Source organism: Cheilosia urbana (assembly GCA_946477585.1). Classification (NCBI taxonomy): domain Eukaryota; kingdom Metazoa; phylum Arthropoda; class Insecta; order Diptera; family Syrphidae; genus Cheilosia; species Cheilosia urbana. The sequence continues at coordinate 61,276,525 of OX297856.1, forward strand.
TAGAAGCTGAGCTACAGCCTAAAATCTAACATGAAAAAAATAAATTTATTTTATCAAATCGAATATTATCAGCAGCCGCGGTTCTTGATCGTTGTTCTGCTTTGGGGTGGTTTGGTGGCGCACATCGCACAAGCACGTTCATATGAAAAAAAAACAGCGACATTGTGTTTCTGAGAAAATGCGCAGATGGCTGATGACGTGGGCTGATGGACGTATGGTGGTGTATATAGAAATTGAGTTCATGGTTTTTGTTTTAATGGTTGTTATAGTACCTACGTTGATACCTACAGTAAAGAATTGAAGAATTCAAGGAAAAAAGACGATATAGTTGAATTATGTAGTTTGATTTATTTATTGTTGGTGTGGATACAAATTTCCGTTAAGGCCTTTGTTTTAGTGCTCGTTTTGATATTACCTACGTTGATACCTAAAGTATCCTTACTGTGGAACTTTAGTACTTACGCTGTTGAATTTAATTTTCTTAAATTGGTGTTTTTGGTAAATACATAGATTTGTTTGATTAATTGTTTCACATTGACAATGTTCACCGCTTTGTTTTAGCTAGACTGTTGATTTTAAACAAATATGCCGTTGAGAAAACGGTCAAATCTCTTTTATTGGAAATTACACAGTCTCACGCCGCGGACGAAGTTGCGGGCACAGCTAGTTTCCAAATAAAAAAGTTAATTAAAAAAAAAAAAAAAAAAAAACCCGACTGACTGTGAAAAACATTTAAAAAGATTAAAACAAGAGTATAGCTAATTGGCAGTCGGAGGCTGCGAATATTGTTGTCAGATTGTGAAGTAGTCTCCGATTGTTTTTTTTTTTTTTTTTTTTGATTTTTTAATTAATATTTTTTTTTTTTAAATTTATATTTTTATATTAATTTTTTAAGCCTATGACACTCCGGGAAAGAATAACAATTTAATGACACCTCACTCTTCAAAATCGGTAAAGCCCTTTGGGCTACAGGGCGTAACTTAGGAACATATATAGGATACGCGCGAAACACATAACCCTCCTTGTGTTCAGTCGGGTAAAAATAAACTGAAAAAAAGGCGTAAGTTAAATAAAAGTACGAAGGTTGAAAATTTTGATTGACAAATCTTCCACAAGTTCGAGACACATATCTCTTTCAGTTCCATCCAATACGGGATATTGAAAATGATAATGATGCTGACTTTAAGTATTCCAGAAAAATAGCAAGGGAAACAAAATGTGCCATACAAAATACCTGACTTTGTCCACTCTTTGAAGTCAATCTTTATATAGGAATTCAATATAACAAGGAAAGATTCAAAGAGTTGGCTAATTTCAATAAGAAAGTTCGCCGCACAAACAACGACCTCCTTCTCCAAGGCAAATACATTTCTAGACCGGAAAAAATTCTGGATATCACTTCAGCCCATTCTAGATTAATAGCAAATTACAACGCCGACACTGCTATAATTTCATTCACAAAGCAAACGCAAATGCCATCAAATTGAAAATTGAAATTAATTTTGAATTAACGTCTTTGTATTTGTATCGAAATTTAATTAAAATTTCAATTAGTAGCTAGGATCACGATGAAGATCAAACACTCTTCCCCTAATGACAGCACAGTTTGACCCACCACAAAAGTTGGTTTCAATATTAAAGTACACAATTAAACCGAACCTATTCAACTTCTAAATACTAATGCTAGCGTTAAAAGGCAAACTCATTATCAGAATGAAAGGACATCCGGCTAAAATAGACAAATGAAAGAAGAAGAAAAAAAAAAAAAAACCCTCCATAAAACAGTGTTCATCATCAATTAATATGCATCCCGACCAACGTTGTTTGAAGCATCCCTAATTAGAGAGAATAAAAGGCAGGCAAACCAATTTCCAAAGAACAAAATTCAGAGGACCGTAAACACCGCTAAATTAAGCGTATATAATAAAACCACAGACGACTTCATCACCTATTGGGACAAAAATCAAATGCAAAGAAGCATAGGATTTGATAATAAAAAAAAAAAAAAAAAAAAAAACAATGGCTACTTCAAACGAAAATGTCACAGATGGATTTATATAGGATTTTGGTTAGAGTGGGTGTGTGAGTGCAGAAGATATGGGAGAAGTATTCAAACGATAAAATAAAGAGATTAAGTGCATTGTTCTTTGGCAAGGCGAACCAAAAAAGGCTTTTAAAGTTGCGAAGAAAGGATATTGGAATTTTTTTTTGTAAGCACAAAATGGTTTAGGAAATCGGAGCAAAACAGAGGGAAATAATTTGGCGGATTTGTTTGCTTGTTTTTTTTTTTCGAAGTCGGGCGTTTTGTTTTTTGTTTTAAATGAAGCTTTCTGGCATACAGACTGAACGGCTTTGGTGGATAAAACCAATGAATATAGTTGGGAATGTATTCTTAAGTAGGGTGGGAAATCCTCGTTTCTTCGTCTTTTTGTATCGAAGGGTTTTTTTTGCTCCTCTCCAGGGGATAATGAGATTTTAGCATTTTAGTCAAGTTGGCTGCGCTTCTACTATTTGTGTCTGTGTGTGTGTGTTTTTTTTTAAAGCCGATTAATAGATAGAACATTGCGGGTAAAAGTTTAAAATGGGAGTAAAATTGTTTTAGACAAGTGAAATATTAACAAAGAGATAATGATTTCGCTATTAGATCATTAGATGAGATTTGTACAGGGGTGAAAGGTAAGGTTAAGTACTTACGCAAGAGAGCGTTTTAGAAAAATTGTAACTGTACGATGACGTTTGTGCAAAACACGTTTATACGGTATTTAATAAATATATCCGTATACTTACATGCTTTCACTGAATGGTTATTATTATATATTCCCAAGCATATTTAAAGGGACTCTTTGACCAAATTATGAATGCGCCTGTCTTTGCTAGGGTCGATATGGCAATAGGGGAGAGTGGGTACGAAAGTTACACCGGGTCGGTTGTAACACTGACGTTTTAAGGAAACGTGTTTTGTTTTTGTCAAACGGTTTTTCGTCATATTTCGTAAAGTAAGTAAGTTTTAATTTTATAAAAGCGAAATTATCATAATACCTACGTATTATTGTTCATCGGATGGACGTCATATTTTTTCAATGGGATTACTAATATATTTCTTATTTCATTTTCAATATAAAAAAATAAGGGTTGGACTGTTGTAACTTTTTTTGTGTGGACGGTTGTACTAAGTACCTATATCAAAATGAATTTGATTTACCATTTATGCATAAATTAGCTTTTGCTCTTAAGCAAGTGGACTGTTTACTTGTACAAACAAAACAAAACAAAACTGTTTTACAAACACGTCACTTTATTTGTTTGACTGTTAAATTTAAAGGATACGTCTGTATCCGTCAGCTGTTATTCATCGAATCGTTGTTGTGAGGACCGAAGAGTAGCGCACGATCGGTCGCTCATACACAGATAAGTAAGCAAAAATGTGTGCGCAGCCAATGTCTCGCTTCGAGATCTGTATCGTTGCGATTAGGTAGACGCACACGAGTAATTTAAATTCAATATTCATAGGAATATTGAACAATTTATCTCGAGGCTTATTGAATTACCATCCTATTGCGCTTAGCTGGGAATGTGTGTCTTGTTAACTTAACTTTTATTTCTATTTCTACAAATATTTTAATTTTTTTCTGAATTAAAAATTAATTTTAACCATTACCGTTTTTTTCATCTTGCATTTATATGGTGTTACGGCCGTCCTTTCACCATTTTACAATCGATAAACCGGGAAGGTCGGATGTAACATTTGACACGCTCTTTATTTAGTTGTTTCTTAGCATGATCGCTGTTGGCTTCCCAAAAATCGTTGGCTCCCCAACTTTCTCGATATAGTTTTAAAAAGAACAGATTTACAGAATTTCTCAACTGTTTTTTTTTTTGTTTTTTTTTTTTATATTAAATTGTCGTTGCAAAATTGTTCAAATTTTTTTTTTTTTTAACTCGTTGTTTCAGGGTATATGTTAATGAAAGTGCTTTTACGTTAGGTTAGGGAAGGGTTTGTGGTGCGCAAGCACCATTCCCACTCGAAGGCTCTAAGGCCCATTGTGAATCCATTCCTTGATGAAATTAATCCTACAATAGTCTGGTGGACTGTTCTGACTGTTTAAACCAGTTGGTGCTCTTCGTGAATTTAAGAATATACGGTATCTCTGCTCCGGCCAATTTCGATAACAGATTTTCAAAAAACCTGATGGACCCCAGGGATCAAAGTGGTCGTTCTTGGACAGCGGGCAATTGGCACAGGAAATTTTGGATCGTTTCAGTTTCCACGTCGTTTTCTCAGCTCCTGCAAGGGTTGTTGGTTTTTCGATTCCATTTCGGAAGCATGGATTTGGTTACGCAGTGACCTGTGATTATACCTGTGAATATGCGAATTGAGTTTTTGTCTGGGGACATTCGATATTTTCTTCTTTTTTCGTTCAGTTCGGGCCATAGGGCTCGTGTAGTTTTTCAGCCTACTTTTGAGGACCAGGTGTTGTTGGTCTCTTTTTTGATCGTATCGTTTATAATGCCGTATAGTATGCTAATCGGTGGCTGTATTGAGTTGTCTGCTCTCGCTTGCGTTAATGCTGCTTAATGAGTTTCGACAGTTCTTTACAACCTTTGTTTTACTGTGTTGGCTGAATACCTACTTTTTTCAACAATTCTCAGTACCTTGGCGGTTCAGGTAGATATGTGGCTGCAACCCCTATCAAACTCTTTGAAAAAGTAGTTCGCTCGCCGAGAATTTTTTTTTTTTTTTGTTTTTGTTATAGAAGGTGAAAATCTCGAAAGACACAATGGGGTTAGAAACCCAGAGTAGTCAAAACCCCTCCTTAATCATGACCAATCAAAAAAAGATCGGCAAATGATTTTAGTTTCAACGTTTGAGAAGGTATTACAATTTGAATACGGGTTCTCATTATTTAGATTATAAGGCCTTATTCTTCTTAATCTACGAATATTGTATCGTACATTTAAGATGTCTTCTATTGCAGGATTAATATACATCTGGAGACGCTCATTGTGACGAATTGCGTACTTTTTAATTACTTCCGTTACAAGATCAATCTGCAAATCACAATGCAAGTCATTATTTCTAATATGCCATGGGGCATTTACTATTCCCCGAAGGACTTTGTTTTGGAATGTCTGTATTATTTTTACATTTGTTTTCTTTGTACAACCCCATAATTGGATACGATATGTCCAAACAGACTTCAGTATCTGGTTATAAATATAATAAAATTTTATTCTCAATGGACATTTCCGAATTATGTCCTAGCAACCAATGAAGTTTTCTATATCTAATATTTAGCTCTTCTACTTTCTTTTCCACATGTTCCTTCCATTTGAGTTTAGCATCTAGAATCATACCCAGATACTTAGCTGTATTTGAATAAGGAACTATTTGGTTATTCATAACCACGAGAACATATGTTTTGTTTTTTTTTTTATAAGTAAAATTGATATGGGTGGACTTTGACTTGATAAGTTTAATTCGCCATCGTTGCGCCCAATCACATATCTTATTAACTGCATTTTGCAGCTTTTATGTTGCTTTAGCAACGCATCTATCAACAGTGTCGTCTGCGAATGTAGCTATCGTCGTATAAGTCGTATTTGGAATATCACTAGTATACAGTAAGTATAGAGTTGGTCCCAGAACACTTCCCTGTGGAACTCCTGCTTGTAGTTCTTTAAGTTCAGAATACGCTGATGCTGAATCATAGCGAACTCTAAAGAATCTATTTGAAATATAAGATTTAAGTATCTCATAGTACTGTCTAGGTAGAACCCTATGAAGTTCATACTCTAAAGCCCTTATGCCAGACTTTATCAAAAGCATGTGCAACGTCTACGAATAATGTAGAACAAACTTGTTTCTCTTCTAGCGATTTTTCTATAATATTAGTTATACGATGAACTTGGTCTATTGTCGAGTGCCTATTTCCAGACCCGAACTGGTGGGTGGGAATAAGCCTTCTTTGCTCAATGATTCTATCTAGCCTTTTAAGAAGAAGTTTCTCAAAAAGTTTTGATAATACTGGTAAAAGTGAGATTGGCCTGTATGAGGCGACTTCTGATATAGACTTACCTTATTAAGGTATCACTATATAATTTCTGCTATCTTCCAGTGATGTGGAATGTGTCTTAGTTTAAAGCAATCATTTATAAAAAGCTTGAGTTTTACCAATGCTATGAAGGGTAGTTCCTTCAAGATTTGAGAAGTTATTAGATCATATCCTGGTGATTTTCGATTAGATAGCCTATGAATACATAATCTGGTCTCTTTAAGAAAAAATAAGTGATTACGTCCTCATCTACTCTATTAAGGAATTCAAGACGTTCGTTTGCCACGCTAGGTGGAAAAGGTTTAAGAACATTTGACAAATGTTCCGAAAAAAGTTTGACCTTTTCTTTTGGGTTGCCGATCCATTTCCCATCGGATGTTCTTAACGGGTGATCTTGCGCTTGAGGTCTTTTTAAAAAGTTGGCAGCTTTCCAAAGGGAGTAGTATGTGACTTTGTCAGCTGTTAAGGTAAGGAGATAGTTGGAGAGAGATTTATTTTTAAATTCACCTATTATTATTTAAGTTTGTTACTTAGTCTATTGAATATAGTTCTATCACCAGGATATCTAGTCATTTGCCATTTTATGAGAGCTCTTCTCTTTTCTAATATGTGAAAAAACAAGAGAAACCCAGAAGGAAAATGAACAAGCGAAACTCTTTTTGTAAAAGTTCTTTATTTGACGAAATTCAAGGTTTTTAAAGAAATGTTGCGGTTAGGTATAGTATAGCTACTACTGACTTCACATGTTAAATCCCCCCTTATATATTGATAGCCAAAGCAACGAAAGAAAAAAAAAAGAGAAATGGATATATTAATATAAACGAATTAACAGGGTGTCCACTTATTTTTTAACATAATACAAGTTCCCTAACATCTGTGGGATATTTAACCGATGCTTGTTTGTGCTGTTGACAAGTTGGTGTACTATCTTCTACTGCCTGTTGTATATCGGCAATGAATTGTTCGACTTCGATGTCAATATGCCTTGTTGTGACCAGTGGAGATCTAAGGTTAATAAATTGTTCGAGTAATTCTTTAAATTTACACCAATTCGTTCTTTTATTGGTAAGTCTTTCATTGTTTGTTTGTTCTATTGACATGCCGTTGACCGTTAGGATAACGTGTGTATGATGGGATGACAAATCATCACTGTTTTCAACTTTTGGTTCTTTTCTATTGATTCCTTTCGTTATGTAGAAATTAATGAGGTCAGGTATTTGCGCTGGGTCGGATGGCCAATAAGTGGGTGATCCAGTCGAAATAAAACAATTGAAATTTCGCCCTGCTTTAAAAAGCTTCCTGCCTTTTGTCGTCACTAATCTTGACCCCCAGTAGGTGTGTTTTGCATTGAAATCACCCCCAATGATAAAGTTATTGCCTAGTGATCGAAGGGGGTCATTTAGATCTTCCTCTGTAGGCGAATTCCTTGGTGGGCAGGATTGTAATCCCTGTTCCCTGTTTAAAGTGGGTTTCAGAAATCAGGCAGACATCAATGTCTTCATTGCATAGAAATACCTGAAATTCAGAGATGTGTTGGTGTAAGCCGTTTGCATTCCAGGTTGCGACTTTCAGATTTCTAATCATGGATATTTTTTTGATTTTTTCTTTTGGAAACTTCTTTGCTCAGTAGCTTAATTACTTCATCTTGATTATCCAATCTTTGAATAATAGTGGAACGCATTTCCTTTAATGATAGTTCTTCTTCTTCTTCTTTGCGTGTATTTTTCACAATTTCAGAATACGATTTGGTATTTACAATTGGTGTATTTGTTTTAGCAGCAATTGGTATTTTGTCTACTTTAGTGTTTTCAACATTTATTTGTTGCTTGTTTCTATTTTTGAGAGAGTTCTTTTGAAGTTTGGCAGTATCTCTCTTTTTCTTTTCTTCATATTTTTTTGCTACCGGACAGCCCCTATAATTTGCTGGGTGATTTCCATGACAATTTTCTCATTATTTTTTTGTGGACAGCTATTTGTTGGATATTTTCCTTCACATTTAATGCACGCAAAATCTCTTTTACTATAGCTTTGCGTGTGCCCAAAAGCTTAGCATCGTTTGCACTGGGATATTGAGTTGGTTCTTCTCCGAAGTGGCTCAATCTTGAAAACAAGCTCGCCGAGAATGAGGATCGCTAATGAAACATTGGTTTGTGGGAAAAGGTTGACTTCGCGGAAAATATAGATATAAGAATAGAAAATGTCAGCATTCAGCAAAATACACGCGAAATAACAAATTAAGGAACTTCTGGAGACATAACAGGTAGCTATTATAGATGTGTGAATTCATAGGGGATGATACGTGATAGCTTTCTTCGAGAATTTAATCATTTGTCGGTTTTTAAGTTTTCAGAATTAAGTAATGTATATTGTATAAGCCATACAATTCTTAAAAAATTAAATTTTATTTATGTTTAAACGGAAGCGATAGGTTCTTAAAACGCATAGTTTCCTACGAGAGATTGTAATCTATTCTGAAAAGAAATAACAGGCTAGTATTTATATTTTCACTTGCTTACGATTCAATTGTGATCTTTACACCAAGAATAAGTTTTGGTCTGCATCATCAGCCCAGTGCTACCTCTGAAAATTTTCAGAAAGAGCCCAAAAAAGAATACCGACCGAAAAAAAGAGTGGGACTCCCCATCTTATCTTTTTTTATACTTTAACCGCACGAAATATTTTATACCCTTGTTCCTTGTACCGATTAAAGAAAACACAATTTTTTTTACTAAACGATATATTATATGTATATAAATAGGCGAGGGGTGGCGGTTTAGAATAACTTTCACTTTTTTATTGTTGGGATGATTGTACAGAGATGCAATGGTTTGTGTAATTTGTTTTCCAATATTTTGTGTATAAGCCAGGTTAATATAATGGTAGAATTTCTACCACTGGGTGAACTCTAGTAATTATAATTCAAGTTAATACAGCCGCAGAATGTAACAGCCTTATTTATAAACTCATCGTAGAGTCAGCTTATCTTTACGCACTATCGAAAATGCCCCTACGCAGGAAAATGTGATTTATAGGGGGAAAGCGGGAGACTTGAACATATGGGAGACTTGAACCACTCTCAATAATTCACTCAAAATCCACTCAAATCCTACAACGGTAAACTCAAACGTCGCAGAGCTTGATCCTTTACTTCCACAAAAAAATAATTCTAAATTGTCAATTGACTTTGGCTGTTAGAAGTGAAAATGTGTTTTTTGGTGCAAAAAGTTAAAAAAAAAATTTTTTGTTTTTTTTGTGATAACTTTTTTTTTTGACGTGGTAGGTAATAATAGTTAACATTATGTTATAAAACAGTTATTTGGCTTAGTAGATATTAGAAAGGAATCCAGCTAGCTTGTGTTGCACAAATGTTATTAACTTTTAATTGTGAAAAAATCTGAACGGGAGACTTGAGCCGGTTTCAAAGGGGAGAGTTGATCAGTGGTTCTGATGAAATAATGGATATGTGACTTTGCGTCTTAGTAACAAATACGTGCACGAGATATGTGCTGGACTGACCAAAAGGGACAATGAGATCTTTGAATGCCCTAACTGTGAAAGCAATTAGAGGTTAATCGTACACATGGCTAAAATACCTTAATGATGTGGTAGTTTATAAAGAAATTTAGTTATTTACTTATTTTTGTTAAGTTTTTAAAGTTTTTTTTTAATATTGTTTTTTACTTTTTTGTCTCTAATATCTTATTATTGTTTGAAAATTCAATAATTTTGAGTTTTTATGTTTCTTTTAGTATACATTATATAGTTATGTTTTTTAGTTTGTATTAGTTTTTTGTTTTTCTTTATAAAAAACGTTAAACAGCTTTTTTTTCTTACATAATACCACAAATATAATAAAAATGAATTCTAATAAGATATTAACTAAATAAATTATTTTTTTCTATTGTTTTACCCGAAGAATTTAAGTATGTTCAAGTCTCCCCAAGGGGGTGGTCAAGTCTCCCGGCTGAGAGGGAGACTTGAGCCAAAAATCTGTTCCCAAACATTTTGCACGTGGCAAAAATCTCTTGCGTGTATATAGAGTTTATGTGGCTAACATTAAAATAGATAAATGTATATTTAAAAAAATGTATTGAACATGTGGCTAAGATTAATAGAAAAGTTGTAGTGAACGATTTAACAAAAAATGTCATTTGGTTCTGGTCGAATCGTAAACAAAACCAGAAAGTGGAACTCATTTTTATTTGCATTAATTGTCAAACCAATCTCGTTGCAAATGAAATTATAAAATATAAATTCTACTTAAACTGGACGTTCTTCGGGCGGAGCGTTCCATACTTCGGTCACATTAAACGCCCGCTTCCAACTCGGATCCCAAGACGTGCTATGAATCCGTGCCATCAGGCAAGAGTCCCCTACACTGAAAAAAAAAAGTCGGCGTCGTATTGATGAATGGCGTTCATCAACATGATATTCATTGATATGACGTACTTTTCATAAATATGATGAACAAATTCATGAAAACTTTTTGACAAATTTATGAACCGTTTTTCAATATGATGAAAATGCATTCATCAATTTTTTCAACAGGATTCTGAAGAGAACTTAGCGTATGTTCTTATGAACTACGTTCATTATTTCATCAAAACATTTCATCAATATGACGAAAACACTTATTTTGATTAAATTAGTCATTTGTTCATCCATTTGATGATTTATTCGTCTTATTGATGAATGGAATCATCATATTCAAGTACGATTGCCAAGTTTTGAATTTTTATCATATTGATAACGAAGTTCATCGTTTTGATGACGGCTTTTATTATATTGATGACCGCGTTCGTCAAAAAACAGACATTCATTTTTATTAAGGAGAACGTTGATGTAAGTCTTCATCATATATATGAACTAATTCTTTATATTGATGAAGAAAATTAAATTCACCGTTATATTCATCATATTGATGAACTTCTTTCATCGGTTTCTTCAATGTGATACACAGATTTTTAATATGATGTATGCTGTAGGTGTACACACACGATGTTGGTACAGCATTTATACTCACACACGCAAGATGCATCTTTTAATGCATGTATGCGTAGATAATTATATGCCATTGCTCATCAAGCGTAAAGTATCTACACAGGGTGGCATAGAAGTAAATTGTGAATGGTTTTATGATGAACGATGAATATCTTAAAAGATTCAGAAATTTCATCATATAATTATATGTTTATCTTCTAATTAATGTTCCCCAAAGAGTGTCCATTTGCATTTTAAACAATGTATTGACAATTGCTTGCCGATGAACAAACTTTTTTATTTTTGCTTTTACTACGGGCGACTGGTTTTGCTAAATAAACTGCAGTATATAAAATTTAAAATAATTTATGAAGTGTGAAAAATTCATTATTAGTGTAAAAATGGTGGAAATATAAAAAAGCTATAGTCTAACTTCGATTATTCACATTATAAAAAATGTTATAAATTTTGCATAAATAGCATTAATACATTAATAATATTGTAAGTATTTATTATGTTATCAGTAGAATGAAACTTATATAATTAGAAAGGTACTGTGCTTATCACTTAATTGAAAGTATTTTGGTAGCATTCAATTTGTCGCCGCAATATTACCATAGTTATGAAATCAAATATAAATAATCTTAGGTTAGAACCTATATCTTCGATGGAGCGCCTCATTTACCCAAAAAAGAAGGCAATTTACATACCCTTAATTAAATGTATGCAATTAATGTATAACTTTAATGCAGTTGCATAGATATATCTGGGAGGTGATGACCAACCGATTTCGTTACAATGATTTTACTATGTAAACGAACGTTTTTCGACATATGTAAATTGTTTGCTCTAAATGTTCATAGCGACGTTTCAAAAGCTTAATCATTAGTAAGGCTATTTAATTTTCAAAGGGGCATATTTTTCCGATATCATGATATAGCTTTTTCATTTGTAAAAAGTAAAACGTAAATACCGAAAAGTGTTGTACCTACGTGTTTTAGTATACATACTTCTAAAAGGTAGGTTAAGCTACGTTTCCACCGAAAACAAATCCCCAGATTAAGTACAAGAGATTTAGAATTAATCTTGAAGTGTTTCCACCAAATAAAAGAAAATTAACTTGACGTATTCTCTCTGGCTCTGTCAATTTGAGAGAAGATGACATTTCACGAGAGAGAGAGAGAGAGACATTTTTCCATTTTTGATGTCTTTTCTTTCGTTTTTTTTTTTTTTTTTTTTTTTTTTTTTTACTTTTGACATATCGAGCTGTGCAAAGTTTGTTTGTTTTATTTCTAATCTCCCTTTTTATGAGATTACTTTTGCATGATAAATCCCGAGATTTTTGCGGGATTTACGGAAATTTTTCTAAATCTCGCAGTTATTCTCCGGTGGAAACTTAGCAGTAGGGTCAATTTTCGACCAAAAGCGAGACTAACGTTAAATTAATATATATGTCATTGAAATAAAGCTACAATTATCATGAATTTTCTACAACGATTTTCCTTTGGTAAAAAAACAGCTCGCTATATAATTATAATTTTGTTTAAGAATATTTTCAAAATGAATGTAATATTGTTATTTAACCAAACTTTTCTCATACATTGTTCTCTCACGCCTTAACACTATAAAACTCAACAGAATGGATCAATAAAATTATAACTAAATAACAAAAAACGCAAAAATACATTTAAAACACAATTGTATGCACATGCACCCTGTGACTCTACCTAAAGAATTGAATATGGCAGGCAAATGGCCTTCTCTGATTCTCATTGGGATCCATTATGAAAAAAAAATGTCCCAGGAGTGATAAAAGTAACTCAGAAATAAAATGTATTTTTTTAAATCTTCAATATTTCTTGAGCGCGTGAGTTTTTGCCACTACACTTTATTGACATTCGTGGTAAAACTGATTTCCGTTTGAATATTTTCCTTTCGGATGCAGAGAAATTCAATTGTTAAATTCACATAATATTACCATTTTCATGACATTATGCTCGTTTAAGTATTTTAGCATCCTCATGAAGTGGGAAGGCAATATCTTTACGATTTATATTGGCGGCAGTATTTTTATTTCATGTTTTTATTTGTGTGAACAATCTTACAACTACATGAAAACAAATTTGACAGGACAGAAAGTGTGCATCATATTGATGAACAAATTTTCAATATGATGAATACATTCATAACATTATGAAATTAAAGGGGAATTTCGGTTCATCATATTGATGAATTTTTCATAATATTGATGAACAAAGTTGATGAATGATGAACACGTTTTATAATTTTCGAAGTTCATCTTATTGACGAAATCGGTTTCATCATAGTAATGAAAAAGTTCACTGGACTAAAATGTTGATTTTTTCATTACATTGATGAACTTTTTCATTACTATGGTGTACCTTTTTTTTTTTTTTCTGTGTAGCAAGACCCAGAATGATATGGTTGGATCAAGTCCGAATACGATACATGTAGGTACTGTGAGGACATACAAGCTACGGAAGACATCTCCCACCATCTATGCGAGTGCCAAGCAATTGCTCAGAGTAAAAGGAAACACATAGGCAGGTACTTTTTTAATAACTTAGATGAGGATGGTTCCTCAAATAATATTGGGACCATAACCAAATTCTGTAGGGAAATTGATTGTTTGGGCGATTTGGTTTAGGTTTTTAACCGTAATGGTTCCCTGGGCCCGCTTTGGTGCCTGGTCTTTTATGACGATTTCACAACCCCACCCAAGCTAACCTAACCTAACCAATGCATGAAATTCTATTTAATAAAAGAATATCAAAGTATCTAATGATTGTAATATTATATTATATACATCAGTTTTGTTGCTATATACTTAGTAGGTAATGTCTCAGGATGTGTGTAAATAATGTCTACCTAAAGCTAGGCATTAGATTTGGTGGTTGTTGGTGGAAGACGAGGGATATGGATATAGGAAGACACATAGATACATGATTGCATCAAATGATTTTACGTACAAAGCTAGAATGGTTTCAGAGCAAAAAGTAATAGATTTCAGTTTTTTCTGTGATAGTTTATAGAAATTCTAACCCTTTCAAAAACAATTTTCGTTTAATAAAGTTAGCGAGGAAAAATGTGTATAAATAAAACTTTTATTAGTGCCACGTAGAGGCTGCGTAAATCCTTACCCGATGTTTAACTAAACAACATCGTAAAGGCGCCGTAAGGGAATCTCTGTAGAATTTAACCAACTTACTTATAGTTTGGTTGATATTAATATAGACATTGTTTGTGTTTGTTTACCCTTTTTATCTCGGTAGTTTAACCCATTTTTTATTCCGAACAAAAATCGCCAATTCTCCAATTGTTGAGCCTATATAGCAAATTTGGTTGCATTGCAGGAGCGAATAAAGTATTAATTTTGTGTATAAAATGGCCTTACCTATGCAGGATTATCGTAAAAGTATGTGCGTATGCTACGCTCGTCTTGAAGTTACTTGCGAACGCCTTACGAATGAATGAATGAATTTATCAACTGCCTTGCGTCTCGCATATACGTCTGAAAAACATCAGAAAATATAACTGTCCTGTAAACGCTCCTCGGTTCAGACGTTTGACGGTCCATAAAATTGTTGTGGATTTCATCTACTTTTTCCGAAGGTATAAAAATTTATAAACAAAATACATTGTCATCGATATTCCTTCGTCCAATGTTAGGTGGAAAATCTCACAAGTAACATCTCAGACTATCGATTTTCTTATCAATTTTCATGGGCAAATTAATGTAAAACCAATCTAATATACAAAAATACTTTTCCCACTCCTTATATAAAAATAAATAGAACTTTAAACATTTTTCTATATAAAGTACAATCTAACCATTTTCTTTTAATTTTCAGACTTGCAGGGAAGCGAGACTGCGGTTTTTGTAAGTAACCATCGTAAAAATAACATGTTATATTTCTATTCTCATGCTAAGAATATATTTGTAATATACATAACATAAGTGTTTAAAATGTTTGTCTTTCATCACCGGAAATTAATTTTATTTATTAAAAAGTGTTAGGTACGAGTAATTTTCACCTAGATTCGTTTGTTTGCACAGTTGTTCTATTTCACCATGAGAATTGGACTGCTAAAATTGTAGATCATATTATACAGTTTCGACAGAAAATAAACAAATTATTCCAATTTATTTGTATCGCTACCAATTAATTCACACATTCGTGGCCAATCGAGGTTTTTAACATCAGTTAATATTTTTCATTAAAATTCAACCGACTTAGAACTTTGCGTAATATGAAACTAATTAATTCATTTTGATATGCTTACCATATTAGTATGTTCTTTTTAAATGTAAACATCATACTGTTGCCCGTGTGCAAATTTTAATTGAGTAGCTATTCATTATGCATGTAATATTTATTGCGGAAAGTTCACTGGTCGTTAGAATTGAAATTTATATCTCTATGCACCCAAAACGAACTTCATTCTTTTGCTTTTACTTGGTACTGTAAAGGACTATTCATAAGAGAGAGACATGGAAATAGGTGAACTACGAAGAAATTAATTTTAGCACATAATATGTGAGCAAATCATAATTTAATTGAACTGATCTGAATGGGTCTAAATCTAAATTACTTTTACTAGAGAAATTTAAGACAACAAATTTCACACGAACTCTTTTCCTTTATTCACAGTCCTCAAAATATAGCTACGATCCACAGAATCCCCGAATGAAAAATTAGTTTTTATACCCTTTTCACACCGCAGTCAAAACCGTATTTTCGTCGAAAACTCGAAATTGCATTCACACGACACACCGAACAATAACTATATAGTGTTCGTTTGACGTTTCAATCAGCTGTGAGACACTGGTCGTGTAACTTCTGTGTAAACTAGTTTCTTTTACAAATTTCGATCTCATTAATTAAGAAATAAAATTAATTCAGAGCATTTAAAAATAATATTGGCCTATCAATTAAGCGTGGAAAATGATTTTAGTTGTGGCATTGGTTCGGTCAGCTGCTCTGCTGAATGTTGCAAAAGCTGTGTTTGTTTCAACAACGCAACGATGGAAAACAATGTGATGTGTGTGTATGTTTTCGTAAATAATGATTTTAAACGACTCGTTTTAAATATTGAAATATTTATGGGAAAACTTCTTTTTTCGATGAAGCTTTCGAGTGTTTTCGCGAAAACCAAGTTTTCGGCTCGGTGTGAATAGCGTATTAGTCTCAAATCATAAATTGCTACCTGCAACTGATAGCTGCAATTTGCCGCTCTCATATCTACAGTCCTCAATGTAGAAGTATTGGTTCCTCTGGCACTTATATACGATTTATATACAACTTTATGTATATAAATTAAACACTCCATGACCGAAAAACTAAATTTAGGCTTCGATGATCGTTTAGTTTTGTGCGTATTATCTGGGTGTTTGATTTTGGATATATTAATATTTTCTAATAAAACTCCATCTACCTATTGAATTTGTGAATTATGTCGCCATTTCAGAAACATGAAATCTCGTTCACAATTTTTTTTTAATAATCAAACCGATCTTAAAATCATGGAAATTTATTCAAAATCTCTAGATATTAGTTAACAAAAACAGACTGAATTAAAAGAGGTATAAAATGACTTGCATGCAAGTAGAACCACATTGTACGCTTGTTTTCGATTTTAGCTATATATAATTTTGTGTATACAAATAATTTTACCTATACCTGTAGAAGGTTATACTTTTATCGAAAACAATGTTTCATATTTATGTAATTTTGTCTACTCACAAAATAAATAAGTTTACAGGAAAGAAGGACACCTTAAAGAATTAAGTAAATTTATGATTTTATAAGTATGTATGTAATACTAAAAAACGTTTCACAAGTTTAGATGTTTATGTTGTTTATTGTATAAGAGAAAATTATCGAAAAAATACACTCTTTGAAAATAAATTTTACTTATGATTTATGTACATTTTACTATGTCATTATAAATACTTAGTGCAAACGATTACTGTAAAAAATTGTTGTTTCAAATAGTGACAGCATTGAAACAAAACTGGTTGGTCAACACCTCGTAGATATATGCCCCTGAATTGAAATTATACCTACACTTGTTTTTTTATTTTTATTGATTTTTAATAAGTCCAATGCCCAGTTGGCTGACACTGCGACCTGAAATATCTATTGTATCAATTAGGAAAGGTTAATCTAAGAGACGTACAACCTTCCTGCTGAAGGTCAATAAGTCCTTAGTAGCAGAGTTCAATAAATCTGCTGGTGTACGAGTCTCTCTATTAAAGATACGTTGTCTTAACAAAAGAAAATGGGTTCTGAGGATAAGATATCCTTGAGACAGAATCTGCTTTCTGTTTCCGGACAGAGGTCCTTTTTTTTGAGGTGGTATCTGAGGCCATAATGACCTGTGAGGAAGCCCGATAGCTTCCTTATATTATCCTTACCTAGCATAAGAATTTCTTTGTAGGAGTAAGGCTTAATTTATCGTTTGAATTGTCTTAGACCTGGGACATGTTCCCAGTGTTTTCCCATTTATTAATTATCCAGTAGTCCAAATGGTACCCAGCCAAGTTGTGACAGCATTTAACTGTTTTGGAGTCCATTGTATTGGACGCTAAAGCTTGCAAAATTGTCTGAGAGAATTTCTATAATTGCGTCTTTAATACCATTTTAGAGATTAGGTTAGCGAAAGTTTCGATCGCATGAATTTCCTTAAAAAACCGTGGGACACGTGTTTCCATGTTTATCGAAACTTTGGTGTTATGCTTAAAAACACCAGCTCCTACTCCGGAATCCATTGTTGATCCGTCCGTGTACCACCCTATATGCTTTTTGGGTCCAGTGTCGGAACACCATTGGCCCAACTAGCGCGATCAAGTACCACTATACTTCGAATAATTTCCCGAAACTGTAGGTACCTATTCCCTAACCATAGTGCCAGGGACGGAGAACAACATGTCCAAGTTTGGGATTAGGTTAAGTATTTACAGGTGTCCCACATATTCAACTGATTTAAAACTATTCTAGCTGCAGTTTAATGGCGCATCTAGCAGCCGTCTTCATAATGAAGAATTGCAGGGGTGAGAGCCCAATAATGGCCTCAATTGCTGTTGTTGGGTAATTGCGCATAGCACCTGTGATGGCGATGCAGGCAATGCGTTGAAGTTTCTGAGGCTTGTTTGCCGGAACTCGTTCAAGCAATTTCGTCCACCAGACGATTGCCGCGTACGCGAATTTGTAAATTGCATTCCTTTGAAAATAGGTTCTAATCTAAGATGATATCTTTTGGTATAGGTAGGGGGAAAGCGGGAGAATTGAGCTTTTTTGTTTTGTTAAATCGTTCACTACAACTTTTCTATTAGTCTTAGCTACATGTTGATACATTTTTTTTTAAATATACATTTATTTATTTTTTTAATGTTAGTCACATAAACTCTATTTACACGCAAGAGATTTCTGCCACGTGCAAAATGTTTGGGATCAGATTCTTGGCACATGTCTCCCGGCAGAGCGGGGAAGACTTGAACATACTTAAATTCTTCGGGTAAAATAATATATTCAGTTGATAGCTCATAAGAATTCATTTTTATTATATTTGTGGTATTATGAAAGAGCAAAAAAACAGTATAACATTTTTTTATAAATAAAAACAAAAAAACTAATACAAACTGAAAAACATAGCTATATAATGTATATTAAAAAAAAAGAAAAGATATCTATTAGAGACTAAAATGTAAAAAAACAGTATTAAAAATAACTTCAAAAACTTGACAAAAACAAGTAAATAACTTAATTTCTTAATAAACCATATCATTAAGATATTTTAGTCATGTGTACGATAAGCCTCTAATTGGTATCACAGTTAGGGCATTTAAAGATCTCATTGTCCCTTTTGGTCAGTCGCAAAGACGGAAAGTCGCATATCCATTATTTCATCCGAACCACTGATCAACTCTCCCCTTTAAAACCGGCTCAAGTCTCCCATTCACATTTCTTCACATTTTAAAGCAAATAACATTTGTGAAACACAAGCTAGCTGAATTTCGTTCTAATACCTACAAAGTCAAATAACTGTTTTATAACGTCCAATGCACAGTACCTTTCAAATGATAAAAGTTTCATTCCACTTTTTTCATAATAAATATTAAAAAAGTGTACAGAAAATTTAGTTGTTCAGGTTCACACATTAAAAAAATTAGTCTTTTTTCTCCCCTTAATGAATCGATAATTATTCGATTTTTCTTAATATTTTGCAATTTCGTTATGAAGGAGCTGATTTCTAGACCCTTAGAAACTGTGGTCTTGGTAGGTTCGTTCGTTCGGAAATTTCCTCGGCGCTGTAATCATCTTTGAAGTAATTCCGATCACCCAAATCATAATTCAGCTGACTATAGATAGATCGATGCAGTGATTCCGATGTTTCTCTTTCCCGATTGCTACCTGAAGTTATGATCTGCTGCAATCAACTGATACAACTTTGGCTTCCATGATCCCAGGTTTGTTGCGCAAGGTCGTTCCATTTACTGTGCCAACTATTTTTGCATCGTAATGCTTCCAAGGCCACTTGTCTTGTCAATTTTTCCAAAGGCACATTGAAGACTTCGAAAATGTAGTCCACTTGAAGTTGATTTGTTTTTGTAGCCAGTGGAGAAAGACTAGTCTCCAGCATTATGACATAGTTTGGGGCTTGGAGTGGCAAACGGAATATCCTTTTGATATAAAACCCTAGTAGTTTTTCATTTCATTTCATTTTCATTTCATTTTGATTTATCTACATATTATTAATACACCTTTGTTTACAAGAAAGTATCTGTTAAGCCATTCGTAGGCTTTTCTGCAGAAGGTGGTTTAAATCTGATATAATATCACTACATAGTATAAAACAAAGTCGCTTTCTCTGTCCCTATATTCCAGCAGCGTCGCGTGAATTATTTAGATGGGTGTGCAAATTCTTTAAAATTATATACATTTTTTAGAAATATCAATTAATTGCCTGAAAACACGTCCCATTTATTGTTTTCTCAGTCATTGTTTTGCTGTTTTTGATATCTTATTTTGTTTTCAAAATAAAATATAGAAAAATAAAACTTTCGCATACAAATCAAAAGCACCGCACGAAACTGCAACCCCAATCCCCAACCACTTAAACGAAAAGCTAAGTTCAACCATTCATTCATCGGCTTTCGTGCACAGCTTTTATTTGCACGAGTATCGATGTAATACATTGTGTATTTGACTTATGACGCTTTACGGAAACAGAACAGAACAGATGCAAAAGAAGAGAAAATTAATACAACCCGTGCACAGAAAACCTTCGCACGAGTTC
This sequence comes from Cheilosia urbana, assembly GCA_946477585.1. Lineage (NCBI taxonomy): Eukaryota > Metazoa > Arthropoda > Insecta > Diptera > Syrphidae > Cheilosia > Cheilosia urbana. The sequence goes on from OX297856.1 coordinate 61,296,879, forward strand.
ACTACAAGTTCATCAAAGTAAAGCGATTTAAGTACGGCGGCGTGTGGGTGACGAATGACGATGGGGATGAATACTGGAGAAATCATGTAGAGGGATATAGTTTGGAGTTGGATGAATTTATTTGATGAAATCAACAGAATGGTGCACAGCGAGTTTTTGTACGAGTTATTTTTTTTTTTCTCAGCGGTGAAGGAATTTTGAAAGAAGAATTATAATTTATAAAGGATGAATATGAATAGGTATGGTGTAGGCTGTAGCTGTTGGCTGTGTTATGGAGGTTTTATGGGTTATGGAATTGTGCATATCATTATTTGTGTGTTATTATTATTACACAGTGTTTGATGAGGGACTTATTTCCGTTAGATCAGGGTGTGCAATGCACACCTTGCACACCCTGACGAGACGCCACTGCTATATTCCTATGTATGCTTAAATCTTTAAAATTACGCAACGGATTTTGATGCGGTGTTTTTTAATAGATAGAGTAATTGAAGAGGAAGGTTTATATGTATAACTTGGTATTATTATTTTCATTACATTAACGAATATGGGCTAAACAAAGTTCGCCAGGTCAGCTAGTTAAGTATAAAGTGTAGTTTTCTTTTGTATGTAAGCATATAATAATAGAGACATTTAAATTCAGTAAGTATTGATACATTTAACACAAATAATTTTTTTTTTGGAACATTGAATTAATTAATTTTGCAAAATATATTTCTTAAGAATTTTCTTCCTTTGACCATCAGGAGAAATGTTAAGTAGCTAGGCACCGCATTAAAAAGCTTGGGTACGATAACAGACAGTTATTGTCTTCCGTAAGAATTGTTGAATCGTGGAATCTGTAGGAATCCGTGGGCCACTTCCCAAACCGGCTTCCGCCCCACAGCTGCGCTGCGTACAGCGCGGATGACTCTGCGAACGCTTCGAAAACACAAAACTTGCTGCGCATTCTATTGCCCCTTTAATTAAACCGAAGCCACTTGAAGAAAGATTTACCTACCTTCCATTCATAAAAACAGGAATCAGTATCCTTTTGTCCTTTTGAAGTATCCAGGGTTACCAGTCTTTGCCAGCGTGAGGGAAAGAGCTGATTTGTGGCGCCTTCTGTCGAGCTGAGCCCCCTCGCGCAATGAACTTCTAAAAAAGGGATAGGTGCAACATCTGACCCTATAGGGCTTGCTTTTCCTTTGTGTGAGCTTTCATATTTGGACAACAAAAAATTGACAGAAAAAAAAAAAGTAAAGTGGCCGTGCCACGCTGAAAAAGACATTAAGATGTTTAGTTTCTGTTTTTCGGCGGGTAGAATCTGTCCAGCCCTAGCCCACTAATGTACATCTCCTTGGCTTGACAGCTGTCAACTCAAATAGAGTAAATTAGGGTAGCATAATTTGCGCCTTATACCTTATTACTTACTTTCTTGCCACTGATAGATTCTCACTGTATCCTAAGTGGATTTGCTTCTCGTTTATAAATACTGAACAAACGAAAAACACAAACCAATTTGTCAGTGACATATCAGTCACCTTACAGCACCAACAAAAAAAAAAGTTATAATCGCAATAGCGTCAGCTTCAAGGAGATCTAACTCTATCAAGGGAAATCAATACAAGTGAACTGTGGTATAATGGTTTGATATTATGTAACTGTAGCTCGCGCAATTGCGTGGATTTCATTTCCTATTGTTTTATTCTCAGTAAAGGACAATACGTCAATGAGAAAAAAAAAAAGAAAAAAAATTGTGGAAACCAGATACCTTTATTTATGTTAATGGCACATCTTCCGCATGCTCAGCCTCTATGTGTAACCAATATTTTGAAGGTTATAGGGAAATTACGGAGGTTGAAACATGGAATAAACATTTTTTTTTGGAATGGTATTGTATTTGAGTGAAGGTAAATTAAAAGCGAAAATTCCTCCAATTACTTACTATTGAATTTCACTACTAAGCGTTTGCATCGATTTCGATTTTGAAAGCTCCAATAAGCAACAACATAATACTTGAAATGTGTTAATTAATGAAATATCTGAGCTCTAATATCCTACATTTATGTATGCTCCGCCATCCATACATAAATTGTTAGGAACTACTTTCACTGGCTTAAGCACAAAATAATTCACCTTAGTTCATTTGGAAGATTTCGGAGAGATGCAATGATGTGTGTTATTTGTTTTCTAATATTTTGTGTAAGTCAAGGTAAGTCGCTATAATGTTTGAATTTCTACCACTGAAGGATACAGTAATTGTGATTCAAATACCACCGGCTATCTCTGGTAGTGGCACTATAGTGTATGGCCTCACATTCCCTCCCATGAAACTCAAGGCATTTGCAGTGATAGAACTAGATTTCACTTTTGATACTTAGGTATCGGCGTCGAAAAAATTGTGGTTTATACTTAAAATTAGTTTGTGTTTCGTATATCCCTATATTTACTCTATATCTGCAAAAATGCCATTCATCCCAAAAACGTTTTCTTTTTGTGTGTAGCTATTCTTTCTATATTCGTGAGTAGGTACTGGCAGAGTATTTCTAGAAAAAGAATTTATTAATTTTTCCGTGATTGGAAGAAGGTTTTTCGTACGGAAAAAATAATTATTTTTCTAGAAAATTTAAAGATAATTTGGTATTTTTTTGATAAAATAGTTTTATAATTCATAAGCAACATTTTAAGACCAATATTGAGTTCAACCATCAAGTTTAAGTGGTAAAAAAAAAAAACAAAATAAATTTAATGTTTACGGTTTTGTTTTACGTATGGCTATAACTGAGGCCTAAGCTGACAATATCCAACTACCTTGCCATACTAAATTGTCTGTTCACACCATGGATAGATTTTGTCCCAAAGTCTGATAGCTGCCCTGGCAATGACCTTATAATCTTGTCAGGTTTAAAATTGCTTTGATGATGATTTCGGCACATAATGTTTGCCTTGAGCTTGTTAACGGTATGGGGCTTGCTGGCGTACACTTAGCTTTTTAAAATACCCCACAAAAAGTATTTTTTGAGAACTGGGTGAACCAGTCAATTGTGTTATTTTCTGGTACCATAACGTCCAGGGAATTTTCATTACACAAACTGTAATGCTTGATTTGCAAACCACTAACCTTCCAGACCTTTTTCACACATTTCGCCACCATTTTTGCCATTTTTGAGTTAGGAATGTCTTCTAAGGGACAAAAAGGAGATCTTTCTTTTGGTTTAATTAAATATATCCTATCTCAATTACTGCCAAAGATATCAGTGTTACAACTGATCTGAAAGCGCTTTTGGGAATTAATGGTCAGTATTGGTCTGCCACATAAGTCTTTGTACGTGAAGACCACATTTTCGTATGAACTTTTCTGAGTTTTTTTAAATATTTAAAATTACCTATATCTACATACAATTGAACAAATTTGTAAGTCAGTGCATAGGTGATACATACAATTTATTCGGCTTCATATATGCCTTATAGTGACAGTTGTTACTGAGGAGTGATATCGTGATATGATTGAAAACTTTTTAACGACACAACTTCACTGATTTTGACTTGATTAACATGTGGTATCAACAAGACGGTGCCACATCGCATACAGCCAGGATTACAATGGAATTACTGTGAGACCTCTTTCCACAACAAGTTATTTCAAGAAATGGTCATGTTGATTGGCCTCCACGGTCGCCTGATTTGACTGCTCCGGACTTCTTTTTGTGGGGATATCTGAAAAGTAAGGTTTATGCAAACAAACCAGAAAGACTTGAACAACTCAAATAAAATATTCGTGAAGAAATTAATGAAATACCGCGTAAAATGTGTGAGAATGTAATGAAAAATGTGCTCAAAAGGGCTCGCATTTGTGAGACTAACAGAGGCGGGCATTTACCTGATATTGTATTCCATACATAATTGCCGACATTAAATAAAATATTTATCAATATAAGATCCATTCTCTTTCATATAATCAAAAATTATAAACAAACAAAGTAGTATACCTTCCCGGCGGACACCCTGTATGAATTAATAGTTGGATACAATACATATTTTGTTTTATTTTTTTCCTTTCCTACCATCTAAAATCTAAATTCATTTTTCCAAAAGCTGAAGTTTTGGATTTATAGATCCTACATTATAAACAAACGTAGTTATATAGAATCCTTGTTTTTTATACAAAAAAAAAAAAAAAACGATAAGAAAAATAAAATAAATGTTTTTTTTTTAACTTTTGTATGAAAATATGCCACATACACATTTCAAAATCGACTTCTCGTTCAATATTTACATGCCACTTAGATTGTTCACAAAGTGTCTCATACCATACCCATACGCATTATTTGAAAAAAAAAAAAATACAAAATTATGCCACATTTATGCAATTTCCCTTTTTTACAACTTGAGATTACATAGAGACCAAGAGCTCAATTGAAACAAGAACTAAAGCTTAAGTAGAACTCATTAGGCACTAAATTAATAAATTTGTTTATTGGACACAGAGAGGGTTATGTGTTTCGTGTGGCTGTAGGATGAAATAATGCCCCAAAAGGCCCCAACAAATTATACAGGAAACCACACAACAACGATTTTTAATAGAATTCGGGGTGTAATTTACTTTTTTTGGGGCCTTGATTCCTCATTAAAATTGGGGTCTTATTTCATTATGAAACAAGACACCAAAAGAAGAAATGAAGTAAATCCCCAAGACAATTTTTTTATTGTTAATTGTTACCCATTCGACATGGAATACATATGGGTGGCATGCCACCAGCAACCCCCCTGCTTAGGTTTACTGTTAGAAACCCCAAATTTTGGGCCTTATTTCATTTTTTTTTCGGACTATATTTCATCTCCGTGGGGCCTTATTTCATGTTTGAAATTGGGGTGTTATTTCATTATGAAATAAAGCCCCAAATTTGGGGCCTTATTTCATCGCAGTGGGGCCTTATTTCATATATGAAATTTGGGTGTTATTTCATTATGAAATAAAAACCTTATGTCGCAGAGCCGTTTGTGCGTATCCTATGTATGCCCTGTAGCCCATACGGCTTGACCGATTTTGTAGAGTGAGGTGTCATTAAATTTGTATTCTTTCCCGGAGTTTCACAGGCTAAACAAGTGGACGTCCATTATAACGAATAACCCATATAGCGAATTTGAGATATAACGAACGCTTTTCAGATATACCTACATTAGTATCTCTCTATAGCGAATGGTGCCCACGATTTACTATCCGATATAAGGAACGAACATATAAGTTGGTTTAACAACCCTGAAAGTAAGAAAGTGGCAGACCATCATCTTTTCCATTTAACATGAAATAAAACTGTCAAAATGAACATATTTCTTAATGACGTCTTTTTTTTTTTTTAAATAGTATAAAAAGTTAATCGATATAACGAACGCGTTCGATATAGTGAATGACATCAAATATTATATCATTCGTTATACTGACTTTCACTGTAAATATAAAAATATAAATTTTGAAGAAAACCCAAAATAAAAAGGTTAATTTAAAAAACCGAAAAACCCGACTGACTGTGAAAAAGATTAAAACAAGACATTTTTAACTATTTGTTTTCTTTTTTAAGACATCTTTTTTTGAGGAGGTAATACAAAATTCATGTGAATTTAAAACAGTGTCGTATATGGTTGTAGTTTTATACATACAAAGAAGGTAATAAATAAATATGAAATATAGAGGGAACATACAATATTCAACGTCTTTCAGTCTAAAATTTTACGAATTCAAGTAAGGTATTGTAAAAACTAATAAAAAATAAGTAGAATTAAACTTTTATATTGCAGTTAGTTTGAATAAAAGCAGCATATGATTAGATTTATGTATGAGAATTATAATGAAACGGTGAACTTCACAGCTGATTGAATTTGCAAATGGGTGACAGTTAGTGAACTGAATTTGAAAATAACACACTTAAGTAAAGGTGGTTCGAAACTGCTCAGCGGGGCAGTTTGACCCAAAAAATGAAGTAGATTAAAGAAAAGGGAAGTAGATTTCAAAATCATAGTTTACATACCGTTTGTAATAATTCTTTCACGTATTTGGCTAAACTTTTCAGATCAGACAGGCAGGAACCAAAACCAAACCCAACGTATAACCACTTTGATAGAAAATTAAAAGGAAAACAATAATGAACGTCAGAAAATCAGAAAATTGTAATAAATTGACAGCCGTATTAATAATAGTCGCGTAAGTACATGTTAGGCCTAACTAATGGCAAACACATTCATTAAACTCAAATTCCTATTAATAAACATTTTTAAAAGATAACTAACGCTTCGTAACTATCATATAACTAACTTACGGTAGGAGGTCTGTTAGCGAGTCAATAACTCTAATACGCTATTCACACCGAAAACTTAATCGAAAACTGATGTTTGCCCATGCATATTTCAATTTTCAAAACGAGTCGTTTAAAGTCGTTTTCCACGAAAAAACTGAATAAATGTCACAACTTAAAATCATTTTCCACGCTAATTGAAGGTCTAATATTATTTTGAAATGCTCTGAATTAATTTTATTTATTAATGATTTTTGGACGAAAACACGGTTTTCGCTGCGGTGTGAAAAGGGTATAAGAAACATAGTTCCTGTCAAAATGACAAAATAAATTAAATTTAAATTTGAAAAAATTGGGGAACAAAATGGCTCACCGTTATTCAGTGTTTTTGAATAGTATAAATATTTTAGGGGAGGATTCGGTTACCATCGCTCCAACTCGAAAAAAAGTGTACAAAAAACGAGAAAACCCAATGAAAATGTTTACAAATTACATTTGTTTTGATTTTTTTTTTGCTCGATTTTATTTTATTTTCTTGTTTTTTTTTTTTTTCACTTGCCACAATTGAAATGTATCTATTAGCCAGCCGTGTTGACATAATCTAATAGTTTTAAGTGCAATTTGGTTAGGTGATGCCAGCTCTAAGTAGATATTTTAGAGAAAACATCAGATAGTTATTTTCATTTATTAATAAGAAAATTTAACTAATGTGTTATAATATTTAACTAGGTGCTAGGTAACTTATGAGTTAGAGAGTAGTTATGGGGTTTTTATTAATACGGCTGTGAATGTTTAAAGTGAAGTTTGAAGCAATTTATTCTCTTGAAATGTGAATCTGGGCTTAACTGAAAGAGTGTAAAATTAAATTTTTAATATTTTTTTTTTAAGTAGATTTAAGATTTTTTTTTTTATTAAAATTGAAGCGGTTTAAATAGGGGATTTCTAAAGTGTAGTAGTTATAAATAATTTCACAGTAGTGCGAAGTAGGAAGCAGATTTTTTTTTTGTTTTTGCCAAAATTGAAACAAATCTAGATACTTAAAGTAAAGTGTAGCTGCCTACAACTTGATGCGGTAAGTGAAACTGCACGGGGATGCATTCCAATATTCTCGTATATAGGTCAGAAGTTTGAAAGAAGTTGAAATGAAAATTACTATATTAAATTTGTGTACTACTCGATTGACAAACATAAGATATTCATAAAAAGTGTTCTTTCTTAATTCTGCTGATGACATTCCATTTGCAGCTGTTCAATTTTTTTTTTGCATAACTTAAAATTAGTAAGATTTATTGTGCGCTTAAATGAATTCACACACGCTGTTGCCGCTCCTCCTACCTTGCTTTCTTATTTTTCTCCATTTTTTTACTGGAAAATCCTGCATATGTCACTTTATATTCAGTTTTATTTCCTGCTCCTTTTTTCTTGGCCACAGCATCCGCAACTTCATTTGCTTCTAGTTTAGTTTAATACTTGGTCAACCCATAACTGGATGAAGTAAATACCTACAAATAAATACAGTACGGTAGATACGAGTTCGCCTGTACCTACAGAGCTTGGTATAAAGTGAAAGAAATCAAGAAACAGAGACAGAAAGCAGTCACTGATTACGGCAGTCGATTGAGGATAGAAATATTGTCCCAAGTGCCCATCTAACTCTGCATCTGCAGTAGAAGGAGTACGTAGCCTTTCACATGGAAGAATAGTTGATCAAACCAAAACCGCTTTTCTGTTCTCGACATTGCTGATGGAATGAGGGAAAAAGAAAGCCAGCACAGTTTTTGTAAAAAAAAAATGTAAATAAAGTGTATTCGTATGTATACATTGTATATGTGCATGCATGTACATTGTTCATGCTGCCGCCTCGTGCCTGTTTGAAAAGTTAAGTCTGTTAATTTAATAAAACGGATAGAAGCTATCGATGCCAAAATCTAACATCATTCACATATATGCAATATGCTGAGGATGAAGGAGGTGCTACTAGAATATGAATGAAGATATTTCGACAACAAATCAAAAGTTGAACACGTTCATGTAAGATGTAACCATGTTCAGGATTTGATTTTATTAAAATGAGGAATAAACTAAATTAAATGTGAATCGAAAATCTGCAAGCGGTCGTGTTAATTAGAGCGTTTTTATGTATAGTAGGAAAAGTTACGCAATAGCCTCACTATAACGGTTGTTGTGTTTAAAGGAAGTCAGTTGGTTTTTCAATTTTTAGGAAACAGTATTTAATAGATAAGGTTTTTTTTCACTGCGCCACCTCGTGCGAATGTCTGTCAAACATCCGAGAGTATAACAGCTAGGTTCGGCTGTAGGAAATAAGGCCCCAAAAGAGAAAATGAAATAAGGCCCCAAATTTGGGGTGCTATTTCGTAATGAAATAACCCCAATTTCAAATATGAAATAAGGCCCCACTGCGATAAAATAAGGCCCAAAAAAAAAAAAAAAAAATAAGGTCCCAAGTTTGAGTTTTCTTTCATAATGAAATTAAAAATAATGAAAACGACTTTTTATTTAATAATGTTGATATTGGATAAACTAATTTAGATGAAAGGAACTTTGTATATACTCAACCTCGCACCCACCCCGTTATCTTATAGTAAGCCCAAGCAGGGGGGTTGCAGTATATTCCATATCGGAAGGCTAACATTTAATAATATAAGAAATATTTTGGGGACTTATTTCATTTCTTCTTTGTCGTAAAATAAGACCCCAATTTTCATTAGGTAATAAGGCCCCAAAAAAGGAAATAACACCCCAAATTCTATTAAAAATCATTGTTTTTGTTTCCTGTATAATTATTTGGGGCCTTATTTCATTTTTTGTTTGGGGCATTACATGTCACTGTAATCTATTTCGATTTCAAATTTTTCGAAGTGGAATTAAGAGAAATTGTTGTCCAATTGATTTCAAATCGATCTAGGTTACTGGATGTGAAATAGTGAAAACGAAAAGACGCAATCTAAAATGCAGGCAAAAATTACAATTTAAAAAAAAAAACGTTGATAAGTTTATTTCACTAAAAACATATTTTAAACAGGGGTGAACATAAAAATACTGCGCAGGAGGCCGCCGATGAACAAATGTCGTTTGATTTACTTTATTCGTCCTCTGTCATTACAAGTTTAATCCAACTTGGACATATTTGATTCTCCATAACAGTTACTACTTTTGTCAAAATCGTTTACACAGTGTTTCGACCCAAAGCGAGGTCAGCATATTTTCCAATAGACCTTTGGAACGTCCTTCCCCAAAAAGGGGAAGCGGCTAGCTGCAACCATTTAGAATGCAAATTTATTAAGACGGTAGTATGAAATGAACCTATATTTCACGTCAAAATTAACAAAATTTAACTTTTCTAATTCGCTTTTATAACATACGCATTATGTGAAGGCATTTCCTATATCTCTCAGCCTTCGTCTTTTTATTTTTTCCTGTCCATATTTATACCTTTGTGTTGGCAATACTGCAGCAATTAACACAGCACTTATTATAACGATTAATCTAACTGATAAATTAAAATGACCAACAAAATTGTTTATCAAACTGACAATTTTATTTAAACAATTTATCGCAAATGACAGTTGAGAGCTGTTTTCAATTTCACGAAAAGTAATTTGGAAAAAAATTTGGAGTGACCAAATCGTTCAAAATGCAGAACGCTGAAAATGAATTCACTCCATTTGCAATTTCGATTAGGATTTAATTTTACTCAAATTCTGGAACCTAGCTTTTAATATCATAAAAGAGCTTCTGAAATCTAAATTAGCTGTCTATGGACTCGGCATAAAAATTCCTTAAAAAAAAAAAAAATTAAACATCCGAGCTTTTAACTCTCTTTTTTTAGCCGGGAGTGTTCTTTTTCCAATTTGAAACTCGCAAGTATTTTACCGAGCTAACATCAACGATTTTTCATCACAACTTGCGAGCTTTTATGTCTGATGACTTTAAAGATAATTTTCATTCAACCTTTATTGGTACTCTACCTGCTTCAAGGCAGCCTTTGTTCCACTCTGAAATAAGAATTTATGAAGACTAGCCTAAAGCGATGTCATCTTGATAATTGCTTGTGAAATGAGACAGGGAATAAAAAACATGCCTGGATAGGCAGAAACTCATCCAGATTTATTATCAATTTGTCTACTCGCTACTCCTATGGAGAGCGTATTATCCAAATTATTTGTTGTTCATTTATCATTTCTAAGGCGACCGCCTTTTCCTTTAATCTATATATTAATACGGAGTTGCCTAAAACGTGTTTCCCCCCTTTTTTCCTATTATAAGTCACATAAATATGCCAACACTATATATATTTGGGTAGGGGACAATACATAGAAGTGCACAATACAAAAATTATCCACAAATTATGAATTAAAGCAGGTAAATTTAAGCGAATTGCATGAAATTACAACAACAACAACATGGCACCCGCGTGAAGTTAATTCGCACTTTTTCTAGAATGAAAAACGTGAAATGCAGTTCGATAGACAATCGTTTGTAGCTGTTTGTAGTGAAATTCTTTTCGTTTGTAGTTCAACCGTTTGAAAGTTAGAACCATTTGAAAAAACAAAATCCCAATCCCTTAAAACCGTGTTATTTCTGAAACCGCAGCTAGCAAAGTGATAAAATTTCTAAAATCTATTTTCGAAAGTGTTCGACAATACTAATCTAATAAAATTCAAATCGTACCAATCGGCCTAACGGTTTATGATTTATATGAAATTTAAGCAAAATGTTGGCTTCTAACTTAAGGTCCCCATAACTCTAAAACTGTTGACCAACAAACGATGAAACTTTGCATATCTATTCTATGCACCCTTTTCTACCTGTAATATAAAATAGAAGACAGCCCGCATTACTGGACACTTTTTATTCGCAATTTAAGGAAAACCTAAAATGGTTTCGATTGCCTATTTATAAGCCCTCCGATATTTCCCCTTCACTTCCCCTTCAAAAATTAACTTATAGAATAAATTGGTCGAATTTCGACCACGGGGCGACCCCTAGTTTTCTTTATTCTTTACTCCAGTTTCTTTTCGTACCTATTGCGAGCAAATTACGCCATTGATCCATTTGTTTAAGTAATATTTAAAGAACTTAAGGTACTCTTTTAGAAAGTTTGAAGCAAAGCAGCATAGAATCAGACTACTAGACGGGAATCTCAATGCATGTAAACTTATCTACTATTCGGTAAACATATCTACTATTCGGACAAATCCAGACAAAAATGTTATACAAAAAGGATTTCATTTCCGTGTACTACAATTACCTACAAGAGGCTTTGAATATTTGTAGATACAGCTTAAACAAAAGCAAGCATCCTTAGCACTAAAACCCCACACGAATTCGTTTAAGATTAAATGAAAACGAGGCCATAGTTTCACATATCTTCGCTACTATTATAGTCCTGAATAAACAAACCCAAGCAGAACAAATGAATTATGGGTGTGGCAGTTGCAGACAGAAAATACTTTAATGCTATGACCTATGACTTCAACGACCTAGAAAATATCCTACTTTTAACACAAGAGTTGAGGCATAAATAGAAATAAAAAGAACAACAACAACAAGCATTCGCATGAGAACTCATAATAATGGTAAGAATAAAATAACACAAAACTCCATAACTTTCAGTGAACAGAAAAGACAACAATAATGCGAAAACCTCCAACATCAGCAAATCCAATATATGAATCTAACCCAGTGTTACGCTCTAATTCATACAACATAAACATTAGAACGAAAAACAAGAGAGAGAGAGAGAGAGGAGTGGTTGGCAAAAAAAGCGACTAAAACTCATTATGTGTATGAAACACTTTCGAATCACACACGTAGACACCAATCTGTTTATATTGTTGAATGTTTATCTGTGATTTGCGGATGCTATAGATAAGCCTACAACCTGTTATGGGGGTACAGAAGCCAGAAGGTACCAGTCAACGAGGTGGGAGTTAACAAACAATGTCATACTTAAGCTACGATTACACAAAAAAATGTTTGCGTCATTTAAATGGCGCTATAATGGCAAAATCGAGTCACAAAGCCGTCATTTTAATGTCGTTCGTGTGATCGCTATATGTGGGATAACATTTTCGGCGTCACTTAAGTGACTAGGAAAATGGCGGACCAAATGACATTAATTTTGTGCCATTGTTCTTTAATGACGCCTAGGAAAAAATTACAGAACTTTTTGGCTGTTGCGTCATTTAAATGCCAGCCACCAAAAAACTACCAGGCATGAAATTCATGCCATGCCATTTTTCTACGCAAATGACAAATCACTTAGGCCCGTTTGCTGATACTATCTACTCATAGCGATTTAAGTTCTACTTAAACATCATGGGCTACTTTTTCTATGTCCTAAACTGTAACATAAGATCTTAAGTGGAACTTAATATAACTTAATAAAGGGTGGTTAAATTTTAAGGGCCGATGTGAACCACACCTAAGCGTCAAGCTTTTTTCTGCATTTCATTTGACATTTCTTATTTTCAGACTAACTCAATTTGAACCATGGAAAGATACACAATCGAGCAACGCGTTACAGTTATTCAGGCTTATTATGAAAATGGGCGTTCAATTCAAAATGCATATCGTGCACTTATGGATTTTTTCGGTCAATTTAATCGTCCAAATGTGCGTACACCGTACAATCGGAAAACTCGTGCAAAAATTTTAGCAAACCGGGTCTGTAGGAGATGTGAAAACACCAGTGCATGCTCGTAGCTCGTACTGCAGAAAATATTGCTGCTGTTCGCGATAGTGTGGCTGAAGAGCCGTCCACCTCAACTTGTCGTCGTGCCCAACAATTTCACGTCTCACGCTCGTCGTTGATTTACGCACTTACAAGGTGCAATTGACTCAAGAACTAAAGCCTCTTGTGGATGATCAATTTTCGAAGAAAATCATCATCAGTGATGAGCCACATTTTCACCTCAGTGGATTCGTCAATAAGCAGAATCAGAGACAATACTGAGACCCCCAACTTCGACCGATTAACAGTTATTTGCCTACAAGCTAAATTTTACGCTCCCAAAAAGTTTAGGTGCGCTAGTATTGTTGCATAGAAATTCGTATTGACAAATGTCAAAAATCCTCTCAACCAACACATTCGCACCTAATCTTTTTACATTTCACTGTGGGCAAAGCAAAACGGATAGGAATTGGCGTATTGTTTGGTGATCGTAAAGTATGTCCTCTTTTTTTGTTTGAGGTAAATGGAAACCCTACCGTATGTGCATTCACAACTTAGGAACGGATCGTTCGATTCTTATGATTTTTGGTTGGAAGGAAGAACATATAAATTTGTTGCGCAACATCAATGTACCGAAACTTTGTAACGGTTTTATTTAGTGTGAAGGATCTCAAATCAAATGTCATATGCAAGTGACATTTTGAGTGGAAAATCAAAAGGCAAACACTCTTATTCAGCAGATTCTGCTTATTCTGAACGATTTTCTATTCGTATTTAAGCGACGTAAATTTCCCGTGCGTCTCGCTTTCATTGTGGCAAATAATTTGCTGCAAGTATAATCGTTTGATGTTTTGTATTTGTAGTATAAATCTTGAACTCCCATGTTTCTCATATGGTCAATTTAGTGAAAAAGCGGAAGGTTGGCCGACGCGTCAAAATCATTGCCGTTTGATTTAAACAAATCAACATTGCTTTTCGTCATTATTTATATATTTAATTGGACGAATTACATAAATTAGCAAGTGCATTGTGCATGTGCATGCTCGGAATTATTATTTTCGTTACATTAACAAATTTGGGCGGAACGAAGTTTGCTGGATCAGCTAGTATTTATTATTTATTAAATTTAATTAAAGTCGTAGCTTTCTTACGCGTCTTCGCAAAGAAAAAAAAAAAAAAAAAAAAAAACACTAAGTGACAGTAGCTAAATTTTTGTGATTGGTTATTAGGTCATTACTCATTACCGTCTGATCGCAAAAAAGATAAATAACGCGAAATTGATATAATAGGAAAGATGCGACATGTACATCAAGTGTTTCTTAAAAAAATAATTTTAGTTTGTATATGAAGGTTGAGCAAATGAAAGTCAAGGTTGCGATGACAATGATGAACCAGTGTCAAGTATTTGTTTTTATAAATCGTATATAATTCATCCTACTATGTCTGAATACCCGTAAATAAGTTACCTATCTACACCTAAAGTTTGATTGAAGAAGTAATCCAAAACCGATTCCAAAAATTTCGATCATTCTATTCATAACTACGCCAATTGTCCATCACCAAACTGAACGATTAAATTATGAAATTAAATACATTAAACAACTTGCCAATAATTGCGTTGTTGACAACTAAAAATTTGATTACGTTCTGTTGCTCTTAATACAAGGTTTTCTCGGTCCCTTCAGTCTTTGAAAATTTTCTAAAACTACATTAATCAGTTAGTTTCCTAGTTTAAAAATCTATAGAAACGAAAAGCAAAACTACACCTTGTAAGGGCAACTGCAGATCAGGCAGCTGCGCCATATTATTTTTGGTTAATCATTTGAATGGGGTGGAAGAAGTTACTACGACTCATGTTTAAATTGAAAATAAAGTAGGTAAGGCAATTAATAGCAGTTAGTTTCGACATCTTGTTGCTTTCAGTTAATTCAACTTGTCCTCAGAATAAAAAATTAAAGAGTAAATAAGAATTAATATATTAAAATTCAGATTTTACGATTTTTTTCTTGCTTACTCAAAGTATATGTACCTCGTATCAGAAAATCGCTACAATTTGAATCGATCTTAAAAATAAGAAATAGTCGATGATATATTTTTTTAAGTTGATGAAATTTTGGCAATGCCAAAGTATTCTTCTAAACAGACATGTACATTTTTTTTTAAAGTAGGATCTTCATTGTCGCATGTCTAGTGGGGAATGTGTTATATACTCGAACATTTAGAACTAAGTTCATTTAAGATTTGCAGATTTGGTCATCACACATTTACCCAAAAAGAGTAATATGCTTAGCCCAACTATTAAAGTTAAGCAATGAACGGATTTGAAATAGCAGTACTTTCGCAGTGTTAATTTTATTCAATAAAAAAGGAAAAATAAAGCAAGTTAACCATCGAGCAGTTCACTACCATCTTTAGAGTCGTCATCGTGGCACATTTTAATATCTCCTTCCGTGGTTGTTGTCTTGTGTTTGATTACAGTGATTAAAATCGTCTTTTCTAATATATGTACTGAAAACTAACAAACAAGTACTGAAACGTACAAAACAGTACTTGAACATTGTTCAAGTAATGAAGCTATTTTTTTTAGATTTTTATGTAGCTAGCTTCAATTTAGTGTAAATAGAGCCGTGTTTTCTTATAAATTGAACTCCTTCTTTATAAAACTTTATTGGGGAAAATATGGTTCTTTCTCTAAAAATGCAATCCCAGCGAGTAGCGCACAAAAACCCCTCTACCAATCTCCATACCTCAGCTATACTACGAATAGAGCTATTCCCTTTGTGTCATACCCTTGTTCAATTTGTTGCAAAAATTTAAATAAATGTAAATTAACCAATTTAAACCGAAGGGTTGCACTTCTTTTCATTTTAAAACCATGCAGCTTGTCAGTTTCCGTCCATCTCTTTGTAGAGTTACAAAAGTAAGTAAATCAACAAGGACAACGAGAAAGCATCCCCCAACAACTTCGTTTCGTGAATTTTCAATTTAGCTAGTAATTTCAGAACCAACAAAATTGTAGAGCTACAGGGAAAATGCGGGACATAAATATACCTACGGTAGAGGAGCGTCCAAGAGAGAAAGGATTAAGAGTACTGATTTTATGGTTCGTTAAATATCTATAGCTTTCCGATGCGCACATGGCGGCAACTGGAGAGTTTCAGCAACTATACGAGAATTTCAGATATTTTTTTTTTTGCGAAAATTTAAACCTCTTTGTCGGCACTTAAGTAACTTAAGTAATGAATATAAATTTAGTTTGCCCCGTGAACCACCCAATTAGCGAAGTAAATAATAATTTAATCACAATTCAGTTAAGCATTCTGTCCGTTCTTTCTCTGAGACTATGGTGTGCTGATTATAATATTCAGAGTGAATGTGGACCTAACTAGTGTGAAATGATTTTTCTTGTTTTTGCGTTTTGCTTGATGACAGCATATTACTTGGTTTCAACCTCGTTAATCAGCATACCCATTTTAGCTGCTGCCGCTTCTATGCACATGACATAATACTGCATCATGCATACTGTCTTAAATTGTTCAGTTGGTATTTTATTCTTTTAGGTTGAACTATTCCTTCTGAATTACCTTGAATGTTTCGTTTTTGGCAGTTCACAGTCTGCAGAAATGATTTTTTTTAATATTTTTCAAATAATTTCTTTAATTATTCTGTTAATAATACATAAATAGTTATAATAATAATAATAATATATTCTCAGCATCGACTGTAACTCTACAACTAGGTTTAGCTGACAGTTCTCTGTTCGGGTATTTTTCCTATAACACATTCCTCTTATTTTTTGCTAAAACTTCCTAAGTACCACTTTTCTCTATATCCGATTGCGCGCCTTTCGTTCTCTTTCTGTCGATGGCAGAATGATCAATTTGATTTACGGTTTGATGATCTAGTGGCAGTCATGTTCCTTTGTGAATATTGGAGCGAGGAAGCCAGCTATAGTAACTTTATACCTCCCCCAGCAAAGTCAATTAGCCTAAATCCTAAATTAGACGTGGTCTCGTGTAGGCTGTTCTTTCCGATGAGGCTCGCATTGCTTAAGAGATAATCTATCGAAGTAAACGGTTTTCAATAGCCAGTAAATAGACGCAGGTAGCTTTTAAAGCACAATTTTATTTTTCGACTTTGATATTGCATAAAGTACCTTTTTTCTTGGACCCGCTGGGTCAATCCCTACATCAAATATATTTTTTTTTATAATTACATTTTGATGCCCATGAACTACTCCAGAGCCATTGAAGCATAATTTGGATTTCTTTTCATTTACCACCTTAAGACTACAGGCTAATATAACTAAAAGTAAACAAAAATATACATCTATACTTATAACAAAACTGCAGGCAATTTTTCTGTTGCACCTAATGGCGTGAAAACTACTGCACAGATTTCAATGAAACTTTTTTTGAAATGTTCCTTAAGATTTTGTGCAACACATAGGCTATTCCCTTTCATTGCCATGCCTATTTTTTTGGAGCGTTTTTGACCAAAATGTGTTTTTTTTTACTTTACTGCCTTTAACTCGCCATTACTCAAATAATTCTTAATCAATGCAAACAAAACAAAATACTTAGGAGAGCCAACACTTTTATAGTTATTTCAAGCCATCAATCAGCTTTCTATGTCCTCTGAGCTGAGAAAATCTAACATAAAAAAAAAAAAATTTATTTTCTCAAATCGAACATTATCAGCGGCAAATGGCTGATGGATGTATGCTGGTGAATATAGAAATTGAGTTCAAGTTTTTGTTTTAATGGCTGTTATAGTACCTACGTTGATACCTACAGTAAAGAATTGAAGAATTCAAG
Source organism: Cheilosia urbana (assembly GCA_946477585.1). Taxonomy (NCBI): domain Eukaryota; kingdom Metazoa; phylum Arthropoda; class Insecta; order Diptera; family Syrphidae; genus Cheilosia; species Cheilosia urbana. The sequence continues at coordinate 61,314,665 of OX297856.1, forward strand.
AAGTAAAGACGATATAGGTGAATTATGTTGTTTGATTTATTTATTGTTGGTGTAGACACAAATTTTCGTTAAGGCTTTTGTTTTAGTGGTTGTTTTGATATTACCTACGTTGATACTAGCGTTGCCAGACGTCCCGGTTTGCCCGGGATGTCCCGGATTTAAAACATAATTTTGGTTTTCCCGCCGGGACATCTTTTGTCCCGGGTTGCGACTAACATTATTACATTTTTCAGACTTTTAAAATTAAACAGGAGCAGCACGAGAAACGACAACGAAAATTCCCGATATGGAGCGAGTGCATGCAACCCATAACCTGGCAGCTTTTTTTTGTTGACATTTCAAGGTTATTTGAAAACAAATTCGTTTGAAAATTTGTTCTATTACACTTAAGTCTCTTTTACACGCAGCTGTTTTTTTTAGCCTGATTTAATGTAAAAAAATGAGGAAAACATGAGAGAAAAAAGGCGTGTCATACGGGCTTAACAAATTCTCGTTAACATTTTCAACTAAGCACACCTAGCATATAGAATTGGGGACGTTCGGATACTTAGTTTCTGTAAAACGTCAACTAGATAAATGTCGGGACTAGGATAGGTATCCGAAAGCGTTGACTATACAACTTGAATTGTTTTTATATACTAGCGGTCAGCGTTACCTTTGTGTGATTTTGCCTTTTTTTTATTTATAAAAGTCTTTTCATACATTTTCAAAAAAATTTATTCTGAAATAAGTAGGTACATTTAAAATATGACACGGTTGCCTACCACAACACTATAATACTGTTATGTGAACTAATGGTTTTAAATATCGTGCGAAAATCCAAATCTGCCGAGTAGCTTTAGAAACACCTTGTTGGCTTTTTCTCTCACTTCTCGACTCTTCAGAATTCTGCAGCGGCTACTCTGTTTATTTTAAATATGACTCTTCGAAATGTCAATTGAGTACGCAGGCAGGATTTTTTTGACCAGATTCGTCGGCTTCCCCTCCATAAACCTCAACTGCACAAACTATACACGTGACTCTAGGCCAGTTTAAACTCAAATCCATCTAGTCAGTCAGGTGTCAGACTTACTAAGCTCGAATCCGAACGTCCCCAATGTTTTTTTTTTTTTTCAAATTGGAAGCTGTCATTCAAATGAATACAAATTATTTTTTATTTTGTCCCGGGAGAAATTTAGAAATCCCGGTTTTTTTTTTCCATATATATGCAATTTGTCCCGTCGAACTGCGAGCAAAATATGGCAACCCTAGTTGATACCTACAGTAAGGTAGTGGAACTTTAGTACTTACGCTGTTGAATTTAATTTTCTTAAATTGGTGTTTTAGGTAAATAGATTTGTTTGATTTATTGTTTCACATTGACAATGTTCACCGTTTTTTTTTAGCTAGGTTGTTGATTTTAAACAAATATGCCGTTGAGAAAACGATCAAATCCCTTTTATTGGAAATTACACAGTCTCACGCCGCGTACGAAGTTGCGGGCACAGCTAGTATATTATAAATACTTACAGTAATTTATTTTCAATTAGACATAATATCAAAACGAGTGAATGCATTTACAACAATTTACAATTCTTACGTATAGACGTTCGATGGGCTGTTTTGGCACTTTTACCCTCAATCGGAATAAGTCACAGTTTTCTCTACCCAATTATTTTCCTGGCCCATCCAATTATGTCTGCTTTGTAGCAGTCAACGGCCTCCGCTTATTATTCAGCTGTACATGGCGGCGCAGGGTCATAAGTCCACAGGCCAAAAGTCCACAATGGACTCTTGACCCACCTAGGTGGGTCAAAAGACTATTGCGCCGTACATGGCCTGTTCACATGTGACCTGCAAACTAAATTGTCAGTTCGGAAAATGTAACCTAGACACTAAATAGAAGTATTAAAATTATCCATCGCGAAAATAAAATGACATACGCAGTTTCAATACTAACAAGGATTTGATAATGTTCCAATTTTATTTTCGTTCATTTATTACATAAAAATTTATTAATAAAAAATGTATAAAAAAAGTTATTTTAATAATCATTTTGTATAACCAAAATGTCTACATACACTTTTTCTGTGCTGAGTTCATTCGAATGCAATTACCATACAAATTTATTTGCTTCATACGAGTACCTATAAACAATTACGGTTAAGCACAACACAATTAATAATAAATTAATTTCCGATGGAAAATGAATTTAAAAGTTGCATATGTAACGGGGTGAAAACTCCACCAACATGTGTATATTAATCTTTAATTAACGTGACACTTGTTCATTCTTTCGATTTGTTTACTGCCGCCCTAAGGACATTTAGGCTGTTCTGTTCAGCTGTGAAAATAAGTGAACATGTCGCGTGCCTCATCGTTTTTTATTCTGATATACCACAGGAATGCTTGCCTCACGAATTAATTAATCGGAAGGGCAAAAGTACTGAGCACTAACAACATTTACGATAATTGAAAAACAACTCTCTGCTACCCCGTACTGTGGTCCAAAAAGACAAATCTAGTGGCGAAAATACTAAATTCGATATCTTATTTTTTATTTCTAATAATAAAAATCTTAATTTTCTTGAATGTAGTCTAGTTGTTTTTTATATGGGTAAATTACAATTTAATTTAATAATAATAAAAACAAATTTGGTGCCATATATTTTTAATAAATAAAACCAAAAAATATATGTACATATATATATTTTTTAGCACCTTTTTTGGTTTGAGTCGAGCTAAAAAAAAAAAATAATTCTCGCGAGGTTCCCGCGAAAAATTAACTACGATAGTCTACCCTTACTATTTCTTAAGCCATGTATGCAAAGTTGCAACTATTTGCAATGTTCGAAGAAATTGTAATTTGCTTACAAAAAAATCGTGTTCCTGGTGTTAACATTTTGGCCTTAAATGCAAATTTCCTTATATAATACTTCAGTTATTTTGTTAATGAAAAGAGTTGAGAGCGTTAAATTTTCTTCTTATATCAATAAAGAATAGTTTTGTTATTGTTTTGATCGAAAAAAAATCTACATACTTCTACGTCACTTTTTATATAAATGCCTATTGGTTTTTATAAGTAAGTAGTTGACGCAACAGGTACGGAGTGACCCTAGTCCTAGCTTCTCACAACCATTCGTTTTGTGTGAGTTTTTCATTTTTTGGAACGAATGGAAGGGATCAACAATTTTATGCCGACTCCAAACGGCTAATTGAGAAGCTTTTTTCAGACAGTTATACTCTCTGATGTTTGTCAGACGTTCGCGAGAGGTGGCGCAGTGGAAAAAAAACCTAAGTTGGAATTTGGGTTTCAGCGGGAATTGGTTTTTGTAAATCGAATAAATTCCTCCTTAACTAATAGGGTTTTTGAGGTATGCAGTAACTGAGTTTGTTCGAGTTATGTACTTAAATTATCGTAAATTATTATTGTTCTTATTCTTAAACAATACGTTAACATGGATTAACTTGCCAAAATAAAGGGATTAATTGATTGCCTAAACAATACAAAACGTTGAAAGAAATACTTAATTGTGGATTATTATTTTATGATATAATAGAACAGATAGAAATATTCATTTTCCTTTGTTGCCCCACAAGGGAAAGCTTACATTTTGAAGATTTATTCAATATTCTTGCTAGCTATATCTTCAGATCCACTTGTTTCATCTTTAAGACACGTTCGATCCGAAATAGAGTTGAAAAAAAGTTACGGCCCTAACGCAAAGGAAAATTCTCCGAAACGCATATAGCGTACCGCAACGCACTCCAAATCGTAAACAAATTCCGCAATTTCTGTCTGAGGATAGCTGTAAGAAATTAGAAAAAAATGCACTTCATCGCACATCAACCTAATTCGCAGATATGTGTGACAAAATGTCGGAACAATCCTCCGAACAGTTGTTCCGAAGAATACCTGGCAGCAAAAATCCTCCGAATCGCATAAAATCGGAGAATTTTCCACTCCGACGGATACCTCGCTAGGGCCGAATAAGTCTATTAAAAGTTGAAAATTATGACGATGATGGCAATGAACTTTTTTCTGAAAATTAAGATCTATAGTAATTGTAAAATTAATTAAAAAAATATGTGTTTTGTATTCAATTTTATTATATTTTATCTATTTTCTTCGTCCGTTGTCACTGTTTCATATAAAATATTTCACTCAAACGATTTATAGGACATACCGATGCACCACCAAATGAAAAAGTTATGTTTAAATACTTGCTAAAAACAATAATAATTGGTTCGTTAATTTTATGCATCCACTGTTGTAAAAACATATATTTTGGATCACCCTGTGAACAATTAAATAGTCTCAGACCTCTTTTTATAAGATTTTCCTTTTCTTCTTACTTCTGTGAAGTATAATTTTTTTAACAATCACTGCTGTTATAGGCTTGGATATTCCCTTTAAGAAAAAAAAAAAAAAATTGTAGCGATATCTTTATGCATTTTTGCAACCAAAAAAGTCATTTTGGACCACAGTGCGCCGCATGTTCAAAGTTTATTCCAAACCTTAATTTCTAAGAGACAAAAACTAATTTACAGTAAATCGTGTCCGGCCATAGTCCATCAGAAATCAATGTCCCAACCACTCGTCTCATCGGGCGGCTCGTCATTATCCCCACTGCATGGCTCAAAGTATTGCAAATCGGTATTACTGCTGATTGGGCGTTTAATCGGGGAGGGTAGGATTTTTACTTTCAGTTTTTTCCAATCGAATCCATCGAACCAACTGCCGGTGGAGAATAAAATTAATTATTTTTCTTTTTTCATTCATTCATCTGACCACAGCGGAAATTGAAAAAAAAAAAAAAAAAAAAAAAAAAAAATGCCAGCAGTCCTTTCACACACTCACCTGTGTCGTTTGATATCAAGGATACCCTTCCGTTGGATACCCAATCGTTCAGCAGGCATCTGTTTGCACAGCTGCTTTATAAGGCCTTGTGCGGTTTTCGGTATTCTTGATGGCATCTGTATGACATCGATTCCCCCGAGAATCTGCTGATAGATTTTTATTTGATTCTGACCACGAAATGGTGATTTGCCAACGAGTAATTCGAATATAAGTATGCCGAGAGCCCAATAGTCGACTGATTTGTCATGTCCTCGGTCTAAAATGATTTCGGGTGCCACGTACTCTGGTGTGCCGGCAAATGTGTTGGTTTTGTGATTTTCTAGAATTCGTTTGGCAAAGCCAAAGTCAACCTGGAGGTAGATGATGTCGGGAAAATATTATTTACCGCTAAAAAATTGGAAGGTTTGATTACTCACCAACTTACAGTAACCGTCGTTATTGAGCATAAGGTTCTCGGGTTTCAGATCACGATATATGATATTTCTACTGTGTAGGAATTCGAACGCTTCCACCACACAGGCAGCTATAAAACGTGCAGTCTTCTCATCGAAATACTTCCGCTTGGACATTATTGTCCAGACATCACCACCAAGGCAGGGCTCCATAAGGAAGTACACGAATTTATCATTGCGGAATGTTTTGTACAATCTATTTAAAAAACGGAAAAGTCAAATAGTTTTATGTAGTACCTAGTAGTGCTTCGTATTTCCTGTTGTCGTTATTCTGTCTCGGTGGTAGTTGTGTTACAATGTTTGTGTTATTTGCAGTGCTGCGCACGAAGACAGTGCGGGATTGTAATTCGTATAAGATGATAATGTGGACAATGGACATATCAAGGGCCCCGGCATTTGCGAGAAGTTTGCTTTTATTAAGTTTAATTTAAGTTGTCTCGGGGAATTGAGCTAGAAAATCTCTAGTCGTAACATTTTCAACTTCATCATCTTATTCCATTATCTTCATTTGGTAATGGTTTGCTTGAGAATTTTTATACACCTTGGGTTTTTAATCCCAAACCACTCTGATAACAAATTAACCAATTTTTTGCGCAAATACGATTTACAATTATAAAGATTTCGATGAATCCCCTTCTTTGGAAGGGTTATTCAATACGAACACACGTCGAAATTTATGTTTTGCTTTACTCGAGGGCATTGCACTCAGTTGAATTGCTCTTATGTGGACGGCTCTTGAATTGAAACGGGCCTTAGATTTACCAAAATCTGAGAGAAAACAGGATGCGATTTTGTATATTGTTAGGAAAGCTCACCTATAGGGAAAACTGTAAGTGCGAACAGGGTTTGAGGACTCTCATCATGAGAGTCTCATGCAACACTAGGCGCTTATGCATAATGACATAACTAACTCAATCTTTCAGAAATATTAAACGGCTGGATTGCTGGTCAGAGAATGCATTTTATTTTTATTTTCCTTGGAACCGGAATAGGGCTTCTTAACAAAAAGCTAGCGAATGTCGGAGAACTATCAAAAATTTGGACCTCAATTTTTACCTCTTATTTGCAGTGAATACTCTACTATTAATACAGATCAATTAAATTTTTCACCTAAAGGGGCCAACCTAGAGAATCCGTCGCGTCCGTTGCGGCAACGTTTTCGACTGACAGGTGGATAGAATACACAGCAGTGATGAAAATCGACTTTTCTCAAGTGTACTCAAAACTGAAATGAAATAGTACTGAAACGTACAAAATAGTAGGTACCTACTTTTTTTTTCAAATGCCATAAATTTATGTTAGGTATTGCATTCAAGCAAAAAAAAAAAAAAAAAAACATGCAATAATCACTCAAAAACTTGCATTAAACCCGCTGGTTACAAATGCATTTAATGGTGGAGTTTAAACCGATTTTAGATCGATTTTACACCTACGTAATGTTTTTTATTTATTTTTATTTTTTGTTGTTTATCACTTGGCAACTGCTTTAATTTGCTGAGTGCTGATTTTTAATTTTATTGTATTACATAATTATAAATTAAACCTCCAATATACCTCTTTTTTTAGCCGGAAATATTTCCGAAACTAAACGACATCTAGCCCTAGCCGGCTTGTGCATTCGATATAGACGAGGACGAAGTAGATACACCATTTATGCTGTTCCATCAGTTCTAAATTTGTCTTCTAACTACGAAGCCATCAACATTTTTATCGTTAAGAAACGTTAATGAATGTTAATATTATGAAATTGAAATTTTAAGCCGAGTTAAAATACCTTCTTGTGTTCGGGTTTAATGATGTTATGGACTTGGGTCTAATTTTTGGAGTAAATAATATGGCCGTAAGTGAAATAACCTCATACATGTTCGATTTATTCCGAAAATTAAAAATAATACAAATAGTAATCAAAATTGAGAAGTGGTACTTGCGTACTCGGGAAAGTTAAATAGTACAGAAATTAGTACAATAGTAAGCCTTTTTTCATCTATGATACACAGTATCTTATGGAAGGTGACCCATAAGCAGCGCACGTGCCGGATAAAGTAGGGGTTGAATTACCACATCCGTGATCGAGTAATACGTGACTGAATTTGTTATTGTTTTGCTTGTAAAATCCACAAAATTCAGTGACGTATGGCTCGATCACGGATGCGGTAATTCGACCCTAGGTTTACTTTCTACTTTTCTGTCCGTCGCACCCGTTGACAGTTGGCACAGCGTGAGAGATGCATTTTCATTGGTGAGAGCATACGATAAACTGTCATCGGCTGTCACCAGTGCTCTTATATCGTGGGATTTCTTCCTCTTTTCGGGAATTTCGTTGTCTTAAAAGCCTTCCGTGGGCAAAAAGAAAAAGCTGCAAAAAGCATTCAAACTAGTTTTTTTGTTTTTAATTTCATCAAAATATGTATCTATATTTTACCATGATAATCAACACATAAATGTACATAAAAAAAACTGACTTCTTAGCAAGATTTTTTAGTACAAACATTTTCTAGTACAAAAAGGTAATCATAATACCTAATATTAACAAACTGCTATTCTTATACCAAATGTTATTTAATGTGATTATCGTTCCATATAATATAAATTTTACTTTAAAAAGAAAGATTTTTGTCACAAACAAATACCTATCCAGGGGATTATTTAAAAGGAAATTTGAGTACAGTGGAAAGGGAAAAATTATCATGTTTCGTGGGACAAATAGTGATAGAGTACTTAAAACACTGCCTGTCACCGTATGCGACGGGTTATGGGACTGCTCGTTCCGTCGAATACGTCAATATCATGACGGATGCAACGGATTCCATGGGCTGGGCCCTTAAGAGCGCTTTTATTATCCTTTTCTTTCATGAAGTTCGAAAACTGGCCTTGGATTGCAACTTCATTAGGTTTCTTTACAACGCCAACAGATGTCGCTTTTTCATATGTTTTATTATGGAAATAAACTCTTTATTTGAAAATATTGCTACTTTGTTAATGTTTTACGTGTGAGCTAACTATAGGCCAGATCATTTGATAGCTTTGATTATCTTTATAATTTACTTTATTCAGCATTTGCGGACATTTTAATAGTGTAAAATAAAACAAACTCCATAGCTTATAAGTACCGAAAGCTGTATATATAGGAACTGCGTCTTACTAATAATACATATAAGTACCGACTTGAAATTTACAGAGGCTCACAACTGCGAAATTATTAATGAAAAAAAAAAGGAAATAGTTCCATTGTGAACTACCTAATTTTAAAGTCGAAACTGAGAATGTTTTTTGGTAATGCCCAGTGTTATCTAAATCAGTGGGTTAGCATTTAATTTAATGAACAGCAGTAATAAATAACTTATATGAACAAGATTCCCTTCTAATTACTACTTCACATTAAAAAAAATAAATTAGCGCAACTCTAGAAGTGATGAAGATTAGATTAGATTAGATTGTTAGTGGGAGGTGGAAACAAGTTGCCATATCACTGCGGCCACGAGTGGGCCTATTGTGATTTCCTCCATTTAGAGTTCGTTCATGATACCGGACTTAGTTATGAATCCTAGTAGATCTTTGAGTGGGCTGTCAGATACGTCCTCTGCCTCAAGGTAAGGTCTTCCTAGATGGTGTTGACGTAGTCTGACTAGACATTTACAGTGCCACAGCATGTGTTCTGCTTATTCTTTTTCCTCGTTGCATAGTCTGCAAATGTTGTTTTGTATTATTCCCATAGTCATGTGGTGTTTTTTGACTTGACAATGTCTAGTGAGGAAGCCTGTAGCTGTACGAATCTGGAGGTAGTTGGCATGAACATTTTAGCTTGTCTGTTACCTTCAGTGTTGGACCAGTAATCATTTGCCTTGTTTTTCAGCCAAGTTTTAAGGCAGAATTTAGCAGTGCTAATGGGTAATCCACAGAATGGTCTTGGCATCACGAAGGTCGATGCCAATCCTTTTCTGGCAAGTATGTCTGCTATTTCATTGCCCACATGTCCGCTGTGTCCTGGCACCCAAATGAGATGTACTCTGTTTGTGTTCGCTAGCGATGTGAGCAATTGTAGGCAATCCTATACTAGTTTTGATGTTATTTCACAGCCATTAGTAGTGACGACCAGGAGTGAAGCTTTGCTATCAGAGAGAATATAATAATATGTTCTTGTTTGTTATTGTTTTTTTTTTTAGATTTCCTCTAAGCCATAGTTCTATTGCAAATATTTCCGCCGGAAATACCGAGCTGCACTTGTCCATGCTTTTGTAGATGAACGTTTTTGTGTTGACCCCGTATACCCTAGCTCCAACTCTTTCATCTGTTTTTTATCCATCTGTGTACCATGAGCAAATGTGGGTTTATTCTGTTCCGAGTTCTTTTGATTTGGGAATGTAACTTGAAGTTTCGGCCGAAGTTGAGTTTGGGAAGACAGTTGTCTATAATGATGATTCCAAGTATTTCATATTTTCTCAGTTCCATAACGATGTCTGGATGGATTAGCTTGGAGTTTTCGGTGTTATGAGATATGAGCATGAAGGCATTTGTCATAGCTTCTTTCTGTATCTGAAGATGGGGAGGTGGGATTTGTTCTCATTGCGCTCGTAGTGCATACACAAGCTAGTCCTTGGAGTTTATTGAGCCTGACTTGTGTTGACTTTTGTTTAGTTTTTTGCCACCATACTGGAGCTGCATAATATGCATATGTTATGCACATATTATGTGACAATTGGTATTGTTATGGCTGTGTAAAGCTATACAACCCAACTTTTACCAATCAGACTTCTGCTGGTCCACTGTGAGATCCTGGCTTTGTCTATGGCTTTCATGAGATGAGAGTTCCAAATGAGTTTTTGGTCCAGGGTTAAACCTAGGTATTTGACTTCTTTTGAGAACTCTATTTTTTCAAAAAGCAAGGTAGGTTTTTTTTTTTTTTAGCTTTTTCTAACTCCGTCTTTTTGTGAACGCAACTATGGTGCTTTTTATTACTTCCCATTTAAAATGAAATGCGTTTCATATTTTTGTATTATTACCAAACAAAAGTAACTTACATCTGTTCAAAACTGTGGGGAGAGTTTCCTTAAAGTCATATTTTGTACATGTAACGAAACGACTTATTGCAAAAAGTTTGTTCATACGTTTGTTTACATTTTGTGGATGGATTTAACTAACAGCTATTTATTGGATTATTAACGTGTTTGGGTTATCCTAAACCGTTGGTATAGAGTGTAAATGTCAGGGTTAAACTCTTTTACTTAAATAAATTTTAAAAACCAGTAACGGATCTATTTATTGTAAGACTAATTGAAAAAGTCCTCTACGCCGCTTTACTGCTCTCTGTCGAGATTTTATGGCCGGTACTTGGCTCTGCTCCTATTATTATAGAACCGGCAGCTATATACCAAATGATCTATCAGCCTGTATAAATTAACTTTAAAATTTAAATATTTATGTCTCGGATAGGCGGTTTTGCCGAGTCTTGTCATACAACCCATCGTCCTGCCAACTAAACCAAACAATTTGTTGTTTTATCACAATGAAGAAAGATAGGAATAGCCGAACAAAAAACCGAGAGAGAGTCACTAAAAAGGCACCTCGTAGCAGCAACAACGCACAGCAGTTAGTCTTCACCAGTGTTGCAAATCTGGAAGTTTCGCCCCCAGATTTACGTTTTTTTTTGGTCGGCGGGGTGAAATCAGGGGGGAGAATTTTTTTAGGGGGAAATCTGGGGTGTTTTAATATTCTAGGTTATCTGTATTTCGTTTTAATATACCTTTTTGGTAATCTTAAAATGTGTGTGTTATTTGAAAATGCAGTTAAATAATCGGTCGGTCCTCAAAATCATTATTTGGAAATTATTTGTTGTAATTTATGTATCTTTAAACTATTTTTGTTTACAAAAGAAGTCTTTCAAAAAGAGTTTTTTTTTTACCGAGGGTAGGTGAAAATATCCGGCTGAGCTGGGAATATTTTCCGAGTAGCCAGTACATTTCTCTATATTTGATATCGAGTTCTTTACGCTTCATTTTCACGTGCGAATTCCATTTCAGCTTTGCGTCGAGTGTTTTTCCTAGGTTTTTGGCCTCGTTTGTAAAGGGTATTCGGGCCAAGTTTAGGAAAATTGGCAAGTCATTAGTTTTCTTATACGTGAAATTCACGTGAACAGATTTAGTTTCGTTGGGCGCGATCCGCCAGTCCCTCGTCCATTCATTTGTCTTATTCAGTGCGATTTGCACTTGGTCAATCGTCGAATACTTGGGTCTGAACCCAAACTGGTGGTCAGGGATAAGATTATTATATTCTATAACCGGTTGAAGGCGCGTTAGTAAAATTCTCTCGAAAACTTTGGATATAACTGGAAGAAGGGAAATTGGTCCATACGACTTTACTTCATTTGGCGGTTTTCCTGGTTTCAAAACCATTATGACCTCTGCAACTTTCCATTGGCTCGGTACGTGTTTTAGTCTGAGCGCGGCATTTATAATATGAAGAAGCTTATATTTAATGCTTTTCTTGGTAGAACTTTGAGAACCTCCTCCGTGATCAAATCATAACCAGGAGCTTTCTTAGGTTTTAGGGATTCAATTTCACGTTTTAGTTCCCTTAGCGTTGCACTTGTGAGTATTAAATCGTCGGATAGTAATTCTGTCCCAATAACACTCTCGTGTTCCGCCCGACCATCGTACGGCTTAAAGGTTTTTTCTAAATGGGCGGCAAAAACGTCCACTTTTCCTTATCTTCCCTTGCCCATTCATTTTGATTTATTTTAATTGGCGGCGCGGGGATTTTGGGCCTTTTGGTGTCTTTTACAGCTTTCCAAAGTGAATAGTTGGAATCTCTTTTCGCCGTTAAACTTTCAAGGTAGGAACCTATCGCACGATTTTTAAAGTCCTTAATAGCTGTCTTCAAATTGCACAAATAATTCAAATGTGTTTTATGTTGCGGAGCGCGACTCTGTTGCCATTTTTACGCGCCTTCCTTTTTTCGTTGACCAATTCTTTTATTTCGGGAGGATATCGTAGACCGTATTTGGCCGGCGTTTTCCTACGATTAGGCGTATTATTCCAGGGAGCGAGCTGTACGATCTCAACGAAGCGATCTACTTCAACCTCAAGTTCATAGGGTGTCGTAAGTGGAACGCTCAGTTCAACATTCTCTTCAATTTCGTTCCTAAAGCCTTCCCAGTTAGTTGTTCTACCAGTTAATCTCGCTGGCTCAAGGTTATTTACTAGTTTTACGCTCAATGTTAAAATAAAATGACAGATCAAAGCTCTCTTCAACTTTAATGTGGTTGGTAGATATTCCCTTCACGACGAAAAAATCGGTAAGGTCAGGTATTTTTGAAGTATCAGTTGGCCAGTAGGTCGGTTTGCCCGTCGAGTGGAAATCGCAACTGTACTCCATACCAGCCCCATAGAGCATTCTTCCGTTTCGCGAGATGTATCTGAACGTGTGTTTCGCGTTAAAATCACCGCCAATAATGAAGTTTGGTTTGAGCGTTTTAAGCAAGTTAGTAAATCACTTTTTTCAAGCGCGGTACACGGTGGACAGTAGATAGATGAAATTCTAAGAGTACGCTGACTATTTTCTACTCGAATCGTGCACAGTTGCATAGTTTCAAGCTCTATCTTCAGGTCTTCGTATTGCTCAATGCAGTCTTTAATAAACAATGATGATCCACCTCTCGCGTTTCCCGAAGGGCGACAAGCGTGGAAGTCATTATAGCCTTTTATTTTTAAACTCGATCCCTTTTTCACGTGAGTTTCAGAAATCAAGCAAATGTCAAGATCTTTCTCGCGTATGAATATTTCCATTTTGTCGAGTTTTTGTAAAAGTCCGTTTGCATTCCAAGTGCATAATTTTAACATTGGTTTTTCATTCATATTTCATTATTTGATGTACGTGTTTTCCGTGAATTATTTTCGAGCTTAACCAAGCGATCGAGAATAATTTTATTTAGTTTGCTGTTTTCTTCAAGTTTCTGGAGAATAACTGAGAAACAGGGTCCGGCGAAGTTTCAACGTTTTTTTCTCCTTCGGATGCCGCGGCCTGAGCGTAGGTCTGCACTCTGGCTGTCCGAGGGCCGCAGGCCACTATTTGCCACTATTGGTTTTCCTGATTTCAACTGTTTTATATTGCCTACTACCTCCTGGGCGGTCTTACGCTTTGTCTTTGTTGGCGGCTTTGTTTTTCTATTTTGTGGCTTAAGGAGCGCATCTCTCCGTTTTTGCAACTCTTTAGCTAGGTACTTCACAACGTCTATAATTTGCCGTGTGCTTTCCATTAAAGTTGGCACAGGTAGCGAACGATTGTTTTTTTGCTCCACAGTCTTGGGAGAAATGATTTCCGGTGCATTTCACACATCGCGGCTCTTTTTTGCAATACATTTGCGTATGATTAAATTCTTGGCAACGTTTGCACTGTGGAATTATTTTTAAATTTCTGCGCATGGGCTCGATTTTTACCACAATATTTACTATGGTTTTAATTCGGTAGATATCTTCGATATTGTCAGACCTATCGAAGGTAAGCATAAAGAGCGGAAGTCCACGCCTTTCCAGGATTCCTTATCTTCTTCCGTTTGTTGTTTCTCCTACTTGATGATATTAACAGCATCAAGAATTTTAAATCCTCTGGCTTGGAGGTCGTTTATAACCTCTTCCTTCTTGCATCAGGGGTGTAGTCCCTTGCTACAGCACGATGTGGTCTTTCTGACTTTATTTCGAAAGTATACTACTGGATCTTCTCGGTATTTAGCTTGGGACACTGCCCGGTAGCCTTCGTGGTTATCGACGTTTATTTTCCACGCATTTTTTCCTCAAAGATGTAACCTCAAATTCGATGTTATCGTTCCTTTAAGGAGGCTGTGCAATTTATTATACTCCGTTACCCCAACGACGTTTATTAGAGGTGGTGCCCGAATATGCTCTCGGAGTTGTTTTTCTTGCGGTACTTTACGCGTTAGTTCTTTAAGGGTCTCGACTTCGGGCGAAGAACCGCCTCTCCTTTTCTTACTAGGTCTTTTCTTAGTTACCCATTTCGTTCCGCGTGCTAGCTCTTCTTCTTCGGTGTGGTATTCCCGACTAGCCAAGCGTTGTGAGGTACATTCGCGTTCTTTCTGCAAATGGGTGTTCCTTAGAACCTTATTTTGTTCTTTTAACAGTTCTATCTCTTTCTTAAGATCTTGATAGAGTACTTCCATTTTCTTAAGCTTGATTCCGAGTGCTTTGTTTTTTTTCCTCAAGACTTTTATCTTTCACTGAGTCCTGTTTTTCACGCGTTAGCGCTCCCGGCGGACTTCTTTTCCCGGGATTATTCGATCTTGTTGGAGGAGATCGAGATACCCTTGTGCTTTTAATAAATGGTTAATGGATTGCAATAAGCGGCTCTGCTTAGAATTCGTAGAGCCGACCTCCGAAGAGGGTGGATTTTCCAGTAAAGCTGGACTGCCACCTGGGGTACTCAATCTTTTTGTTTTGTTCATTGCATTTTTTTGTATACACCATTTCGCTCGGTATACGGGGGTTGGATTTAAGTCGCCTGTTACGACAGGCATGCCTACCTCGGGTGTATTCTAACCCCTACCCGAAGAGGGTGCGTTAATTCGAGTTTTAATAGGAACAAAGTTTTAGTTTACTATAATTTCCTTAAATATTTTTCGGAATTCATGCAACAAACTCATCACCTGGAAATTTTATATATTAATTTCATCAAAATTTTGTAAAGGCTGTGTAAATTCTTACAATATGTTTTCGAAATGCAACACATTGACATTTTGTGTTTATTTATTAGGTGCACATTTTGGCATTCGGAAAACAAAACTTACATATTCGCATTTCAAATTCGAAATTCCTTCTTTTAAGTCGTACAAAAATATGTTAAGAAAAAATAACGACACAAATTTGGGGGTTTTCAGATTTATCTGGGGGAATATATTTTGACCGTCTGGCAAAGCTACTCCTCCATTCTAATCATCAGTTGGCAGGCTTTTACTCATCGCTCAGTTGACGCAAGTGGTCACATGGTCAATTGACAAAAATCTAAATGCAAGTTCATTTCCTGACAGAGGATAACCAAAATATCTTCCCAGGTGGATTATATACGGACAAAATTGACTGTCAGAATTCAAACTATTTAAAGAAGCAATTACTTAAAAGGAGTCTGATGGTGAATTAGTGGTGTAGTTCTAAATAGTTATCATTCCTACCAGAGTGACTGTGTCTACGAGTTCTTGTTAAAAAGTTATTCTCCCAAAAACAATAACTCAAGTGAAATTCGACAAATTATAAATTCCCAAAAAAAATTGTCAATGCTCTACACCCAACTAGCGAGAATCGGTGTTACTGTTCGCTTTCCCAATTAATAGAAAGCAATTTAGATTCGGCACTAATTAACTTTCTTTTGATCGAATCATATCATCCTGGGTGCCTGCCCATACCCAATGGCTTGTATTCCATAGCAGGTCTTTAAAACCAGTCCAGATATGCAAAGAAAAAAATATTTTTGAAGCGATGTTTGCAATTTTCAACAGTTTTCAAAGTATTAGGATTTCCTTAGATTTTTTATATTTTATTTTGCTCATAGTGATCGCCTGGTGGTGTCGACTTGAATTTGATAATGTGAACATTGCCGTTGCAGTAGTCCGCTATTATCGTAGTCGTTTTTCGGAGACTATAAAACTTGATCTTAAACGTGAACATTTTGACATTACAAGTCTATATGCAATTACTTATAGAATATGGTAGATTTTAAAAAGAAAATATATACCTACACGCCACAGTAAACCAACTTCAGAACAGGGGGTATGTGCAAAGGATCAATGAAAATAAGTACAAAAATACGAGCTGTGGCCTATTTCATCAATTTACAAATTGTTGTTTATAAGCATTTTTTTGAAAAAATTTGTGAAAAAATCGATTTTATTTGTTTCACAAAATTATGGTGTTACAAAATTTTTTACCAAGGGAAACTTGTAGAAATTTCATTATTTGCTTTTCACCAAAAGTTCATTTTCTTTGTTGCTTACAAGTAAAAATATGTTAAAATTCATAGTTATGTTTCAATTTGTGTTTCACCAAATCATTTTTTTTTTACAAATTTGTTCAATTACTGCAAATTATAGACAGATCGTGTGTTGCTGATAACAATCTGTAATTTTCCAAAGGAATCGCTTTCGGATAAAACGTGCTTAATTAGAAACCTAAAATATTGTTGCCACTCGCTGATTTGAACATTCATTATATTATGTTTAATAATATTATTGTATTAGAAAATTTGCCGAGTACAACATTTTTCTAATCGCGAATTAAATAAGCAATACAAATTTTGTTCTGCTTATTCATTTTTTTCGTTGATGTTGGAGGATTAACGAAACTATGAGAAAAAGTGTTGTTGTAATAACAAATAAAATTTCCTTTATTTTTTTTCTCTATTTAACAAATTTGTTGAAATTAAGTTTGTAGTTATATTATTATTAATAAATAAAAATTTGTTATTATAATTGTAATTTGGTAAAATAGGCCACAGACTGATTATACATACCTATTTAAAATTAATTGTAATGCTGTTTACTCGAATGAAATTAACAACAATTCTTGCATGAGTTTTTTCCTTTCAATTTTTTGTTGGGAACTTATTGCCAAATTTATCTCCATTATTTTTTTTTATAAAATTATACTACTTAAGAACTCATATTATATTGAATTGTCATTGGCAGAATCAAAGCTATCACTTAAGCACACCAACATGATATTTGAAATCAATTTTTCGTCCAACGCTGTTTGTTGAAAGATCTCAACGAATTTTAAATATTTATTAGAGTTGTTTAACTTGTGGAAATGTTTATTCCGATGAATTCCCATATTCTTGCCATTGTCATAGTCAGTTTCTGTCATGTCTACACATACAAAATCGACCAAACCCATCTGTCGAAAATTCCACAGTAGGAAGATGAATTTATTATTAGTTTATCGGCAATTTTAACCGTTCTCCCCAACCAGGCACAAAATCAATCGGCTATAAGCAAAACTAGTAAAGATTGGTTGCAGGGAAGGAGGGAACACATACGTATACAGAGATTCGACCTAGCTATGAAGTGAAAACAACTGTGAAAACAAAGTGCAAACGACGTACTCACTGGATAATAAACGGACTCCCACGGCACATCATCATAACTTGCTTTTCGCTATACACGTGTTCAACTTGGTCCTGCTTAATAACATCGATTTTTCGAAGTATTTTCAACGCAAACGTCCTTGATGTCGGAGTATGTGTGACCAAATCCACACGCCCGAATGCGCCCGCTCCCAGAGTTGCAACTTTTTTCAGATCTTCCAACTCTATATCAGCATACTCTCTATTGAATTCAGAATGTCGTGCAGCCGAAACCAGCTCTGCGGGCTTATCTTCAGGCTTCTCTCGCAGCTGTGGTATTGTACCAAGATAATTAATAACTGTTCTGTAATAGAAAATCACATGTCAGGATATACGTTTATGGTGGCTAATGAAAACGTACTCTCGGTCTAATTTCAGACACTCGGTAACCGGTGGATCCGCATAGACAGTAGCTTGACGGACATCAGCATTAAGAATAGCATGCTCACCAAAATATTCGCCACGTTTTCTGTGCGCCACAGTTCTTTCGGATCCATCTGGCTGGATCTTTTTAATTGTCACAGTGCCACCGCGAATAATAAAGAACTCATTACCCACTTCACCTTGGCGCACTATGCAAGTGTTTCCCGGGTAAAACCGCTACTAGGTACACACAGAAGTGAAAATAAAATATTTATTAAAACACGCTTATCAACGTACCAACTTTAGGAGATCAACCAGTTTAACAAGAACTTCATTCGACAGATCTTTGAGTATCGGCGAGGATTTAAGAAAGTGCAAATATTCCTCTTTCTGTTTATATCCTGAGACGAGCATTATGTTTCGGAATTTCACCCGATCAATTTTCCACACCTTTGCCTTGGTCGCAGCTAAAGCAATAATTAATATTTATGTCAGCTGATTATAGCTAGCAAAGGGAATGATATTACCCCTGATGGATGCAAATCGTTTGGCAGAGTAGAGTATAGCTAATTCGCCGAAAACCGTACCGGGGCCGATGGTGCCAATGATGTTTCCTGTCTTGATAACATCGTAGTATCCCTCCTCGGAAACGTATATCTCGGATCCCTCTTCATTTTCGCGTATAATGTAGCTACCTTCGTCGTAGGTGGCCACCTCCATGGCGTCAATCACCATTTCCTTTCTGTCTTTATCCATGTAATTGTTGAGGAAATCATTTCTTTCGATGGCTGTGCGAATAAGTTTGCGAGTGCTATCACGAAAATTGATCAGTGTTCTAGGAAGGAGAAGTTTTGTACTTTTACTTACGAGTCATCTTTTCCGAAAACTTCGATATCGATACTCTTCTTGTCAGATAATTTGGACCTGGCTCTTAGTACACCTCCTTCAGCACGACTGGGCGCATCGATTGTACTGTCCTTTGATTCGAATGTGTCCTGTTGAAGAATAGGTATAGTTTGTTATTGAACGTCAGTGCTCATCAAATTTAGTTTAGTTAAAGTAAATGTGAGTGTATAGAATCAATGCGCTGTAGGCTTTGCTATATGTAAACATGAACGTCAGGTTTTGCTTAATATTATTGTTCCAAAAAACAAAACAGACTAAATTGATTAAACTAAACTGACTAACAACAGAAAAATTGATTTTTTTTTTGATAACCGTGTTTACAAGGAATTGAAACGGTGTGTATTTTACTACCGAAAGGCTTATTGCTTAATTAAACGGGTAAATTTAAAGAATACCAACATTTTTTGCTTAAATTCGAAAGAGAGAAATTTTAAAACTGTTCAAATAGCGTACAGGTATACACAAAAATACTGCTCCTAAATGTTTTCCTTATATCATCAATATGTACATAAAATGTAACGTCACAGAATATAATACCCCTTTCGTTTACGGCCGCAGTAACCTGTAGTAGATATTGGAATATCTAACTTTCATTTTTGTCAAATACTGAATATTGGCTATTAACGCTAACCGATTGTAGGATATTGAAAAACAGGATGAAATTAAAAAAAAAAAAAATACAAAGATTTGTGCTAATAATAATATTAGGGTTCTATCTGTTTTCTATCTGTTAGCTCACGAATTGGGTACGACTCACTAAAGCCTAAAAGCCTATTTGGAAACGCCCAGCAAAGTAAAGATTGGAAAATTAAAAACCCGGTAAAGAATGACCCAAAAGATATGACCTTAAGAAGAATTGCTGGTTTTGGTTCGCGCCAAAATCGTTTAACACTAGTACGTTACAATATTTTCCAACTTATAACAACAAAAATTTCGGAAACAAAAAATAATTTCCAGGATTTTCGGTCTTTTGTGAAAGGCGTTTTATTTTTTCCATTTTTCCGGTCAAAAGTATAGTTTTTTGCAACCAGGTGCAGAATTAAAAGAAACAAAATGACGCCTGCGAAAAAAAATGTTTCAGAGAAAAAAATTGTTTGACGTCCCGGAGTTATATAAAACAAAATGAAAACTATGTTTTAGAAAAAAAGGGAAAACGCAGAATAGTCAAGCATTTTTCCTTAAAAAGCGCTATACCTACTATTCGTAGTTCAAGATTTTAAATTGCGTAAGTGGCTATAGGTAATACAAACCGAGTCATTTGCTTTTAGATTTCTTTAGAGCTGGATCTCTTTTAAAGAACGGAACTTACCTCAGCTCTGACATCTATCTTCTATAAAAACAGAGATGTAAAATGCGTATGTTTCCATCACACTTTTTTTTAATGAGCTACGGTACAAAGGCCTCTCACCAACAAAAATATAAAAATACTAGCGGACCTGGCAAACTTCGTCCCGCCCAAAATAGATTTTTTGATTTAAATAATTCCGAGCATCTAACCTTTGCGATCGATTACAGTTGCATTTTAACTGATGATTGATTGAATGACAAACAATACAGAAACTTTGTACTTTTGAACATTTGTTAAGAAATGCTTTGACGTTGGTGAATTGCCATAAATTAATGAATGCAAAGCATCTAGTGGAGGTCCCATACAGGCAATATAACTTTTAAACCAGCAGAGCACATGCCAGCCGCTTTGTTCATAAATTTGAATGCATTACAAAGCACACATTTTTTATTCATTTGGCCAATATAAGAATACATACTGTAATCAATTGTGCTATCATAATTAAAAGCCTCCAATTTCATTTGTCGTATGCTTTAAATTGAGCGACGTCGGCGACGGGTACGTCGTCTGTCAACCGTGTTTGCATTATCAACCGATTGGTTTATACGTCTACGTCGTTCATTTTGTGATTACGTTCTGGTTCACTTAGTGATCTTCTGATCTTATTGGTTGCAACATAACTCGAATGAAGTGTACGTCTACCAATATTTGAACGTCTTGGACGTGGCATTTCAAATGTTTTCTATGTATAAAAAGTGTAATCATTTAAATTAATTTGTATTATAATTATGTGTGCATTATGTGGTTGTTTTATGTATACAAACTGAACAACTGAGGAACAAAAACTGTACAAAGTGACACTGACACGTTTATAAATGAAAAATGAAAATGAAAATCTTAATATATAAAAACGTTCGTGCGTATGTATGACTGACCATCACGGCTGAACCACTGAAGCTATCCCCCTTATATTCACACCATATGTTTGTGTGGTGCTCCGGATGGTTTATGTTTATTTTAGACCCTATAGGGGGCGCTGGGGTCGCTTTTTTAAAAAATTATTATTTAATTGGCTCAAATTAACACCATATAACACTTACAAAAAAAAAAAAAGTTTTTGACAAAATTTTTACTCGATAGGTGGCGCTGGGAGGTATCTACGACAAGTTAGATTTCCCTGTATATCAATTTTGTATAAACATCATTAAATTTAATTTTAAATAGGTAAATAACATTTCCATTCGATTTCCGGCACAAACAACATAACCAAGGAAAATGTTCATAGCTTTAAAGAAAGCACTATTTTTGAAATTAGCTTCCAGCTTGAAAGATAGGATAATTTTCGACCCGATAAGTGGCGCTGTAGTCGATTTTCGAAACAGTTTTATTGAGACGATTCAAATTTTTGGGATGGTATGGTTGCTTCAAGTTTGACAGAGAGGATAGCTATGGACCCTATTGTTAATACTTTACAAAACATAGGCGAGATAGGAAAACGGGTTGCGGCACTTATCATTCAAAAATAAAACCAAACGCTATTTCTAATTTAATATAGTTAAAAATATTTATGGACATTGTCCAAATAAAGCACTTTGCAAAATCTGAGCAGGACTTAATACGAAAGATACGAGCAAATCCGGGTGGGTACAACTACATGTAAAAGAGGCTGACGTCCGGATATACACTCATAACTCGGGAACAGATTGGTCGATTTTTATGATTTTTGGTTTAATTTCGCATGCGCCCAATGAAGGACATACACTAGTCGGCATTTTAAACGGCTTTGTAAAGAATTCTTTTTATTTTTTCCTTTTTATATATAACTAATTCAAACTTAAGAATACAAAAAAAACAAGATTTTTTCATAAAAACGTAAAAAGATATAAATAAATTTGTAATTTCATGTGTTGGCATAAGTATTTTGACAAGAATGTAAAACTAAGAAAACATTGTTTAGACTTACCAAAAGAAAAAAGAAATGAAAACTAAGTTAGTAAAACTTATATCCTCCTTTAGCTTCAATAACTTTTTGAAGGCGTCTTAGTACCCAATCCACTAAATTTTGGATAATCTCTGGAGATATCTCTTCCCAAAGAGAAGTGATCTCAGAAATTGTCTCCTCCCTTGTTTTATTTAACGAAGCTGTCCTTTTACGTTTCAAAAGAGACCAGACGTTTTCTATAATATTCAAATCCGGACTTTGAGGTGGTAAGTCCAAAGTGTTAACACCAACATCTTTCAAAAATGTAGAAATCTTCCGCGCTTTGTGGCACAGGGCGTTATCCTGTTGCAGGATAAATGATTCCCCAATAAGCCTATCTCCAGAAGTATTATAGAAGCATTATCATTTAGTATCAATAAATATTGGTTTTGGTTCATCGAGCCGGTGGTAGGAACCAAGTCACCCAGTCCATTATACGCCACACATCCCCAGAGCATGACAGAGCCTCCACTATGGCTCACTTTTTGACAAACGGGTCGTTTTTTTTTTTGCCTTACTCCCCTTGGCAATCTTACAAAAAAAGTGTTCTTTGATGAGTTATACTCAAAGGAGCTTTCATATGTCCATAGAACGCTTCTCCAAAACTCCTTTGGCTCGTGCAGATGTTCCTTTGCGAACGCCAGTCTATTAAGCTTGTTTGCCTTCGATATATATGGCACGTCCTTAGCTTTAATTGTCTTAAAATCTCATTTCTTCAAACGTCGTCGGACAGTGCGCTCACTGATTGGGTTCTTTGCCGTCAAATTCCATTGATCATGAGCAGATTGAGGCTTCAGAAAATTATTTTTCTTAAATTCCCGTAGAAGGACTCGGTCTTGAGTGGGCGTTGTTTTGCGCTTAGCTCCTGATCTCGTTAAGTTACTTATGTCGTTATGTTTTTTAAACTTATTAATTTGATAGTGCACAGTTTGACGCGACACATTAAACTCTTTTGCAATGTATTTTACTGCCGTTCCAGCGTTAAACTTTGCTACCATCGAAGATCTGGTAACCAAACTCAACTCTGCCGTTTACCCATGGTTTATAAAACCTTTTAATCAATATGTGTTTTTTATCAGCGTTTATGACCAATTAAAGTTAAATACAAAAGTTGTTTGGCTTTAACGTGCTCAAAAGTGCGAACATATTTACTCAAAGGTTCCGTCAAAATACTTATGCCGCGCAAAAATTTGTTGTCTCCATGAATTCTCATCACCAGAAAGAGAATGCAAAAGGTAAACGGTACAAAATTGGGCATGCATAAAGCTAATAATAGATTCTTTCTTTTGCGCATCATTTTCGCCCTGCTATTTATCGATACTAAACTAAGCTTCATTCAATAGCCAGAAAATGGTTTCGTCAAAATACTTATGCCGACTAGTGTACCTACTATGCTACCTACTCTTTGTCGTGAAAATAAAACTTAATGTGGATTAGTTGAATTTTTGAATTCTTTGGATGTTCCGGGCAGTTATAATTTTGCTGTGCAACGTCAATGCACCGAATTTTTTAACGGAACGCGTTTGATTTGATGGTGAAAGATCAAATCAAATGCCATCCAAGCAACGGTTTCGAGGGGAAAATTTAAGGCAAACATTCTAATTGCTCGGATTCCCCTTATTCAGAACGATTTGCCATTCGTATTTAAGCGTCTTGAATTTTCCGTGCGTCTCCCTATCAATCTCAGAGATGGTAACACCTACCAAAACATTTTTCATATGAAGGAACTTAAGAACGGATCGTCCGATTTGAGCTATCTTATCTTTGTTGTGTTTGTCGCCTAAGGAAGGTTCATCCGACGAAAAAAAAAAAAAAATGGAAAATTTAAAAGGGAATTGGAGAATTGTAGAAATTTATTTTCCATATATTTTGTACGGGGAGTGTTATTTTTTTATTTTTTTTATTTGATCGTATCTAGTATATAAAGTGAGATCGCATTTGTCAAAAGATTATCCAAAATGTCAAAAAAATTTATTTCTGGTGGAATAGTGAATGCTCCAAATTCAAATTATTTTAGTCAAAAAGTCAATATTGGGCGGGACGAAGTTCGCCGGGCACGCTAGTATAATTATTATATTTACATTTATACACTATAACAAATATCATGCCAAAAACAACAAAACAACACTTACCGCCAAGCGCGAATAAAATGTGTACGTACGTTTGTGTTTAAACGATAAACAAATTAATTAATATTACATCCGTTCAGAATGCGAGTTCGATGAAAACAAAAACCGTAACATAATAACTCACGGTATTTGCCGTGTGTATGACATCAGCACACAGTAAAAATACAGCACACGCTCATATGCGCCTACTTTTTTTTTTTTTATATGGACAAAATCAGGAGTGGGATTCTGTAAAAAACGAAACGAAAAACGCTTTCGTTTGCACGAAGAAATTTGCTTGTGTAACGTAGGGCAAAATATTCCTGCGCACGAAAACGTTTGATCGTTTCGCCTTACAGAATCTGGCCCCAGATGTTGACTAACTCACGAACGCGTTGACCAATTTCGTTCAAACTTTAGATAAACCAACAACAACCTAAAAATTTGATCGAATTCGGATTGACCGTTCGTGAGTTATTAAGTCACAACGTGTTTGCAACTTAATTTTTTATATTATGAAGATCCGAAAACATAAAAAAAAAAAAACCGGTCGGGCCCAATCGGGCCGGGGGGAAATATAAATTTGTAGGTACTGCAGTCAAAAAAGGGGAATATTTTGAAAAAAAAAAAAAAATAGTAACAAAGTAACATTTTTTGTCTTCAAAAATAAATGTGGGCTTAACATTTTCTATCTTTATTTAAAAAAAATCAAGAGGAAACAAAACCTAAATAAATAAATTATTAATTCTTATAACAAAAGTTGTGTATTGTTGGCTCTTGCAGCAGGTGATTTTAGTGCTAAATATATAGGAACAGCAGCCTACTCATTTGTCTTAGATCATCCAGCAGCACAAACACATTTACAGTTTTTTTTGTTTTGCTTTCACAGCCAAGGAATCCAATTTCACTAAATATCTATAATACAAGTTTACTTCTATTTATTCCAATAGGAATAACAACAATAGGTAGTTCCTTTTATTGAACTATACATAAAAATTCACATTAAAAAAAAAAACAGAACCACCAAACCACAATCTCGGTAAAATTAATTCTTAACTGACACTCTGACAGATGAAAATTGCCCGAAGCCAACGAAAAGCAAAACAAACTAGAAAGAGGGAAATTCCCTTTTTACAATTACACACAAAATAGTAGTACGAATGTGAAAGGAGGAGTACGGGAGTACGGAGGTGTTGAAAGTAGTACAACATTCCTATGGGAGTACTTTCCGAAACACTGGCACGTAATGATGATAAATTTAGAACTTTTGATAAACAAAATATTTTGAAAAATGAGGCTGCATGGAAAAACTGGGAGTGCCACTTGCCATACAACAAAATTATGTATCTTTTACCTATATTATTATACTATACCTATCTATATATATAAAAATGAATCCCTATTTCCCTTGGTCACGGCATCACGCGTGAACGGCTGGTCCGATTTCGCTAAATTTTTTTTGTTGTGTTTGTTATTGTCAGGAGAAGAATCTTATGAAAGAAAAAGTTAAGAAAATTTCGCGGAAAATTAGAAAATTTAAGAATACTAAACCACCATATTAAATTATATCTAATGTAACCATAGCGCTTTTACAATTCAAACTTTTTTGATGTAACCTTATGGCGATGGCATAACATTGACAGAATGCGTGCTGCAAATATCGTCAACGAGGATGTAAATAAAATAAATATCGTTTAAAACAGATCGGAGTTATTATATTGATAAAATACATATAAAATAATTAATTTATTATTTTTAACAAAAACTGAATTTCTTAGTGCACATCGTCGGAAAATCCTCAACATGTGGCGTTGTAGGCGTATGTCGTTTTTCAGTTCAATTAAATTTTCTTTAATAATAATCTTCTTAATTTATACCTATAATTCTTTCGGGATGAAACTCGATGATGATGATATAACTCGATAACCACTGGGTCAATTTTTATGATTCTTCTTTTGTTTTGTTCGTATTGTTGTATTCCAGGTTAACGCAAACTTAAAAGATAGGATTTTTGACCCACTATATGGCGTTGTAATCGATCTCCGAAACCGCTCACCCGATTTCAATGAAATTTTATAGATTTATATTCTTCGTTCCCGCTTGAAGGATAGGATACTTTTGGACCTGATATATAAAAGAGACTGACGTCCGTATGTGCACTCATAACTCGAGGATCGTTCGATTTTTATAATTTTTGGTTGGAAGGAAGGAAAGAAATTATGCTACCTTACCTCTACATAATTCGGATTTGAAAGTTGGTTAAGTTAAAATTTTGTTGCGAAACATCAATGTACCGAAACTTTACAACGGATCGCATTTGTTTTATGGTGAAGGATCTTACATCAAATATCATACAAGTGATGATTTTAAGGGGAAAATTCAAAGGCAAACACCCGTATTCCGCAGATTTCGTTTATTAAGAACGATTTACCATTCGTGCGACTTCAATTTCCCATGCGTCTCGCTTTCACTATGACAAATAATTTATTGCAAGGATAATCGATGGATGTTTGTCAATTTAGTGAAAAAGTCGAAGGTTGGACGACACGTCAAAATCATTGCGGTTTGGTTGAAAAAAATCAACATTGCTATTCATCATTTATTTCTATTGCATTTAATATAACTTTTGAATAAAGAATTTTAATTGGTCGAATTACATAAATTAGCAAGTGCTTGGTGCATGCTCGGAATTTATTAACAAATTAACAAATTTGGGCGAAACGGGGTTTGCCGGGTCAGCTAGTATATTATATTATTATTCTTTTTTTTTTTTAAATGCGACAGCATTATGTAAACTCAAAAAAACTTAGAGTACATCCATTCTAAGGGGTTTTTTTTAAATTAAGAATAGTACAATAGAAATAGAAAGGGATCTCGGAACTCTATTTAAAAAAAATTAAAAAGCCGATTTCTGCCAAATGTCAGAAGGATTAGTTTCCAAAGAGTTTTCTACAATTTCGCTCACATTTGCACAACATTTTAGTTGCGACGTGTAGATCAGAGTCGTCAAATATTTTTCTGTCTGTCAGTCTTTGGCTTTTGATATACTTCTTGAGGACATATTATTTTGAAAGGATGGCAGTATTGATTTCAGCTTATTTTAAGGATTCCTTTCTTATCTATAAGTTCTTGTCTAAATGTGCCAGAGTGTTGTAGATATCCCATGTTCATCAAGATGTTACCACCTTCGGTCGGCGAGTTGTCAGCTTTTATATATTCTCATACCCCGACAACCTTCTAATTTACCTCATCTTCTTTGTAAAAGTTTTTTTTTTTTTTTTTGTATGTAGATTATAGGATCCACCTGATTAACAGAAAACCTTCAATAATCGGCAGTATTGTTTTTGATGTAGTTGTGATTATGTGTTAAAAGCCAATAAAAAGCCCTAAGTCGGAATTTGCATTTTTGCGAGACTCGAACCTGGGAAACCTCGCTTAGTAGTCCAATACACTAACCACTTAGCCACTGCACCGACCAAATAAAAAACTAATTGCATAAATAGTGCTCTGTGGTTGTCAAAGGTGTTGTTGATGTTGCCGTTCCAAACCGCTCTTCGCATTAGAAAAACTTTGAAAGGTTGTATACCTTTTACAAAATTCTGTTTTGAATATACAATACATCCACGATGAATATAAGAAACACTGATAAGATAGCGTATCGCTTGTTCCCATAATAAGACATTTCTTTTTTAATCTTAGAGTTTTCTTATGCCTGTCTTGGATTCTAATCAAAATATTTCCAGGAAAAAATAACCACGCAAATAAATTAAGTTAGAGCTCACTATTATTCATTAAGGTCAAAACCGCATCCAAAATATTGAAGTGGCAAACGGATTAGGTATATTGCGACATATTCGGTGCATGCTCATTGCTCAATGCTCATTTCTCATCCATATGCTCACTAATAGTTAATCTGAGTTCAAATTTAATAAAGTTTTGACCAACTTAATCTTAGGACAAATTGCTACAGTACACACAGACTTAATTCTAAATTTGTGCATACAAATCATAAGAACAACCCTTTATCCATCAAAATTCTCTGAAATCCTCATTTTCTTGTGTACAAACAGAAACCTAATACCTACAAGGATTACGTGTAGGAAAACAGTGAACTTACCTCGATTTGTACACCGGAGTCCCGTCCCAAACTGGTTGCTGGTTTCTTTTTCTCGACATGGTAGGACGGCTGCTGCTGTTGATGCAACTGAAATTGATAAAAGACGGGAAAAAGTTAGAGAATTTATCAACTCTTGCGTATAAAGACTTCCCCTTCCACAAATGGAACAACAACTACATAAGAAGCGGTGCCAAACTAAAAAAAAGTCTAAGGGAAACTAAACTTTTCACCACGGAAGACATGCTAAGCAGTGTTGTGCTCTAGAGCGCCAGCGAGAAGTGGCAAACAAGTGCAATAGGTATGTGGTTAGTGCGCCTGTAAGTAAGTGCAGGTGAGTGTGGGTGGTTTGTGTAACAGTGTGAATAAAAACCTCATTATCCTTTCGAGTGTTTATTTTGGTCTGTGCTTTGTTGTTCTTTTTATGGTGCATTGTTATTTGTATTCTGTTGGCGGCGACATCACCACTAGTACCACCGCTAACATCCCTCGCGGAAGACACCACTCCATCTAACCCAGCTTCTGTTGCAGGTGCTGGCTGTGGCGGCTGCAGTGCCAACTTTGGTGCTTCGACATATGGCCCCGAAGGATACGTGTGAACTTCAACTTGAGCTTCAGGTGGTGCTTTCCCCGTTGGCAGCACCGCAAAGCCACTGGATTTCAATCCTCTGAAGGACTCTGTAGTTGATGATTGTTTTCCGCCGACAAAAATTACCACCTTATTTGGTTCGGATTCCGTGTTTCTGGGAAAGAGATCGTTTTGTTTTTGCTTAAGTTTCTCTAAGTAGACGGGTGTTTGCAGCGGTTTCGGGTGAACTGTTTTTAGTTCGTTGTCAGTGGCTAAGGCTCCTGCTGCTGTAGGTTTTTCAATTTTATTTGCATGTTCGTGTGCTTTTTGTTTTCGAATTGTGTGGTAGTCTTGGTTTGTGTCTGAGGTTATTGGTATAGAAAGGTTATTTTCTTGTGGCGGTGCTGAAATGTTATCAGGTCGTAAGGGTGGTCTTCGGTCCTTTTTCGTATATGAAGTGGTACCCCGGGTGTCGTTATGTGGAGCAGCAGCTTTTAGTTTCTCCCCACTGTTTTCGTCAGGGGTTTGCTTCACTCGGGACCGCTGTGTGTATTGCTTTTAAGAATTGAATATCGTAAAATTGCAAGGGTAAATACTCACTGTTTTGCCGTTTTCATAAATAAGAGGGTACTCTTCACGTTGTATATATCTTCCGATTTGCTGAAATTAAAAAAAGTACAAATTCTGTTCTTATTATGTAAACAACTAAAAATTGTACTTTTATTTGGTACAGAAGAATAAATTTCTATATCCGCAACTTTTGGAATGTAACGGCAAGATGTTGAAAATTATAACGATGAAGATGATGAAAAAAGTTTTGAAAGTTTGTTTTGCAGTTTGGGTTATGACATAAATTGTTTTTAAAGAGTCTGTTTTATAAAGCCACTACTGTGACTGGTTTATTCAATAACTCTAGACATTTACCTGATTTATATATCTAATGAATATCGTGTCTGCTACTGAATGTTCTAGTTCAATAAGAGTGTTGCTGATAGTTCAGTCTTCGACTGGCATGAAACTTCTCTGCCAGCCCCTGATGTCGAGAAGACTTGTATGGCTTGAGATTTGTTAAACAGACTGCTGAGATAATCAGGATTGTGTACAATAAATCATCGTTATGTGCCTCCAAGAGGTAACTTGGAAGTTTATGAAAAACATTTAAGTATCTAGCATAGAACTTGTTTCAAATGTAGGTATTCTTGAAATTGTATGTTAGGAGATTTTGGTTTGGAGATTTGGAATCGTAAAAAGCGGGAAAATGTTAAGTCCCAAAAATATGAATGTCGAATTACGAATTTTTGTACCAATTCAAGACAAAATCGTTGTGATTTGCGAAAAATATATATTTCGTGAATTGCAACTTAAAATTTTGCAATTGGTGATTTTCGATTCTTTCCGTGTAGTATAACGCTGGGAAGTCATACTACCTGCAAGACATTCGAGAATATTGCGTAGAAATGCTGAACATTTGACACATTCTGGTCAACTTGTAAACCTAAGGGGCAAACGAGGCCATATTTAATGCGACAATAATAAAGAAAAAATCTGATGATTCTAACCAGATAACCTAAACTCAACCTTGAGAATTATTACAAAATCTCAACACCCAACTGCGTTGCATATATCCAAAACTCCATTATATATCTACTACTGTGGAAATTATTAGACCAAAATAACTTAAATTAGTCAAATCAATCCAGTTAGTGGTAAGTAAACATTCATCACATAAGTCATTAATTATTCGCGTATAATTTCGGCACACTTCGTCACACTGCATGACATCAATCGTGTAACGACTGTGGACATTGACAATTAAACACAAAAAGCGATTAATCAACGTGATACGGTACAACGTCCATGGAGATATTTCCGACAAAGGAAGCAGTTAATTGGACGCAGTTCACAATGTAATACAACACGTACTACCGAAATGATTTAATTGAAGATTATTGTTATAGGCAATTATCCATTTGGTGCCAATCACACTATCTACCGGCTATCACTTTTACTCATCTACTGTTTTGTATATAATGTACACACACATTTATTGCTCGCTCATTCCTTCTGTATGTATGTATAGTGTGTATATTTATGTATAATAGTAGTAGGTAGTTTAATTTAAACTTTTCTTCCATAATACCAGCATAAATTGAAAGGATACACACACGAGGCTAGCGAGAGAAAACAGAAACCTTTTAGAAACTGGGCTGGCATTTTCCTGTCAATGTTGCGAGAGTGATTGATGAAATTTCACAATAATTTAGCGGGTTACATTTCCATTCGGAAGGGAAAACAATTCTACGATCAAAATCCTTAGGGCAAAAACAACCGATACTTCAATTGGTTTCCGAAAGACACTGAAGACTGAAAGGACAGAGTACCTTTTTGCTTCAAAGCAAAAAACCTTCAGGCGTCGAAAAACTTAACTCTGACATCGATAAAAGGACACCCGGATCTTATAGCACATTCTTCGAGAAACCCAAAATTCTGGCCCACCGAAAATATAGAACAAGATGGAAAGGTTTTTTAGCCTTTTCGACATAATCGATTGGATTATCTCCAAAACTTATCCAAAATGGCTTACATCAAATTCTTTTACATCAAATTCCATTCCATCGATTAAAATGGAACTTGGAATGTTTGGAATATCCAGCGGAAATCACACAGGCCGGACAAAAAAACGGCCCCGAACTATAAGCCCACAAACTCTAAATCCGAAGTAATCGAGAAAGTAAAGAAAATCTTAATATGTAATTTGTGTTTTTTCGGTGATCGAACACTAACCACTGAGGGACTGCGCCGCTAATTATTATAGTATCTATGTTTTCATCTTTCTTGTGTGTCGTTTTTTTATATAATCATATTTAATAATAGTTATTCTGATAGCTGTAACGATTAATGTTTGCGCTGCACCATGAGTTCTGTTCTTTATCCCTTTAATAATTTGGAAATAACATGACATAACAAAAATTAAACAAATAAATATAGCTAGGATGCATGCGTGCATTGCGTCTTAATTGCAAAAATACACAAACTGACATTAGTTAAATATTTTAATATTTCCTTTGACAATTTTTGTCCACTCGGGTATGCCGTTTTTCCCTCTTTCTTTCCTTACTTTTGCTTTTTTGTCTAGCCAACCAGAGATCAGAAAATCAAGGTAACTACGGTACCAACAAGAAACAAGATAGCCTCAATATACATGCATATCCATTTAAGAATTTGTATAACTTCGGGGTATTTGTAGTGCATTTACATAGGTAACCAATGTCAAGCCATCGAAATTCAATAACAAATTAACATCACTATAAAGGTATAGGTAAGCACTCAATATTGATTTAGTAGGTACCCCAACGCAATTACATTGTTCTGTTCATTTACAATTATTACTCTCTATAGAACAGTTTCAAAGTTAATAGCATTTCAACTATGAATCAAATTGAGAATCGATGGCTGCAGTGACTCAAGTGCAAATAAATTAACAATACATTATTATCGTCCTCAACAATTGCTGCTCGTAGCAATCGTGGAATAAACAGTACGAACAAATATGATAAGAAGATTTCACGCGTATTTTACACAAAAAATAAAATCAACGTCACTTTTCCGCCTGCTATCTGAGTAAAACAAACGAATCATGAGCACATATCTCAAGAGTGCCATCGAAGTCAGTCGTAAAACGAAACTTCCCTTCCCCCCAACATTTCGAGTAGACAAGGTCACCGATTACCTGGAGTAACAGCGATTCACTTGTACTCTGCCCTCAGTCATTTAACAATTCCTCCCAGCAATCCCAACGGGCTTTTAAATATCCATTCTAAGATTCCTACTTCGGTTCGGCCGAGTGTGCATAAAATCCATTAACGCACCTGAGTATGAAACCAATTTCTCCATCGGATTGATGTATTCAAATGAATCTCTGCAGCGCAATAAGCAGCAAATTATTTCCGTCTAGGGAGCACATCCTTAACAAGGACAAACATTCATCCATGCATACGTAGAAGGAAGCACGTACGTTCACATAGCGAAAAATGTGGTTTTTGATTTAAAATTGGATTGCCTCCCACGGGAGTACGAGTTGGAAAAATATTCATTTAGGTTATTTAATACTTTTTTTCTCGCCTGTAGGGGTAAACACAATTTACGGAGGAGTCCTGTCGCAACAGTTTCACGGCATGGGTAATAGGCCTTATCTATGTAGTCGCAGGACATTTAAAATCACATCACGAAGTGGTGAACTACTTTTCATTTTGAGTTTTTCAAGTACAAGAGATAGAAAGGGACCAGGTATACCTCCTCTCAGAGAGATGCCAATCATGGGTAAGCCTTGTTAATCATAAAATAATTCTCGAATTCTGACACAGTTTAAGTAATGAGGTCACGATGTGTCATCGTCAGTGGATGTGAAGTTCGTTACAGGGGGAGTGACAGAGAACTTTGTGATTCTTATGTGTTTCTCAAAAAATATTTAGCGTGAAAAGGCACATACTATACTCTGTCCAAGAAAAATTGTCAGTACAGGGAAGATAGGATGTTTGTCTCTCAGTCTGGTTGCAATGACTTACATAAATCGGTCCCTTTTTAAAGCTCTCAAAGGGTTGCCGTAGTGTGTATGATAATTCGCCATAACTCAGAGAGCAATACTGTTAGGGTTACCATCTTCGAATTTAAAATAAAAATATTGCTGAACGAAATAAATTCCAAAACAAATTCTTTCACTGACGTTTGCCGAATTTAAGTACGAGATCTTTTTGCAATATTGTATGCATATGTATATTTTCACTTTTTTGTACTTCCAATAATATCTTGTCTAGCGTTGGAAGGTCATTATCTATTAAAAATTGATGGACTATCCGCCTAATTGCACATTTGTCCAAATCATCCACCTTGCTCTTGATACCGGAATTATTTTTCTTCTTTGGTGGTGAATTGTGGCCTTTGATTGATTTTTCCCTTAAAAGCCTGTATACAGTTGTTTCCGTAACAGAAAAAACAGTAGCCGCATTTCCTGCGGCTTCCGATTTACTTTTAAAAGGCCATAGAATATTTTTCAGTTGTATCAACAATTTGTTGTTTCTTTTCTACACTTAGATCCTTTGAAGACTTTGTAGCCATGTTTCTGTTTATTCATATGCATAATAAAGCTAACCACTTGCTTAGATGCACTATACGCTATTCAGATAACAACCATTGTTTCCGCCTTACATACACAAACAGGCAATTAGAAAAAATTATATAACCACGACGCAATGTCATATACCTAAACAGATGGTAAAAGGACTGCACTTGTGCAGCTCTACATACATTTTTTAATATAGACATGTATACCTAGATTACATATTTGTTAAAAAATTATTACCCGTCAATGCAGAACTTCGCGGAAACAGTAGCAAAAAAAAGGATCATAAAATCCTTTCAAGGCATTTACTTTACTGGAGAGGAGTGACCGGATGTGGTAAAACCCAACGACCGAAAATAAACAGTATAGGTCTACCTGCTTCATCATTTTGATATTTCAGTGTGAAAAATATTCTCTACAAAGTGAAATATGAATTTATACCTACCAAAACATGCAGAAATATGCCCTAACGAATAAGGCTGAAAATTTGTACTTAGTTTTCTATAATAAAATATTTAATCAAATTTTATCCCTTAAAGTACCATGCTTCTGCATGAATCCGGTTGAGTTGCCCTAGTAATCATTATTAATTTATTGCAATATCTCTACAACGCACATATGATCACTTGTTGCGTTAATGAAATGAATGCATTAAAACACCTCACGAATAAACATTATTTCTAAAAGACAACATTCAAATATATGTTTTAACTGAATATTATTGGATCTTTCAGAAATACAAACAAATCAAAACCGAATGGCAGCACCCCAAATAATATGCCGCTCTCAAAAGCTCTAAAAAGCACCAAAACCGAAAGTTCTTTGACAAAACTCAAAGAAAAACCCTTAATGATATGCTAACATTGTCATATGGTAACACTTCTCTGATGTGCTTTATACCATGTTCCCACCAACGTGATTTAGCTAAATCTACTTGATTTAGCTAAATCATCTCATAAATTACGTGATTTACCATACATTTTCGTGATTACTAATTACGTGATTTAGACGTGTTTAAATTTTAATTACGTATCGGTCCACACAAAATAAAATCGAACATACCTTTATTATGTTCAGCACTTCATTCAGCAAACGAAAATTCAGTGATGGGACTTGAGGAAAATGAAACGGTGGTAGAAAAGTGGTAGAAAAAAAATTGTCCATGATAAATAATTCAGTAAATAATGAAGTAATGGCGCAGTAAATGGTGTATACTGGACTGGAAGTTTTTACTGATGCAATTCTTCGAAAAAAATACCGGTAGCTGAGTGTGTATGGGTAAAAGTAAGTAGTAGCAGTAGGTATAGTAGGTACAATTTTCGATTTAATGATGGAAAATAAATATTATTAGCGAATAGCTTTGTTAAAAGGTGGTAGATTTGGAGTTCTGGTAGAATTTCCGAAAGTGTAAAAAGTGATTGAAATACCACTTAAGTGTTAGAAGTCCCATCACTGGTATGGCAAAGTTGGCGTAAATGCCACATTTAATCACTTAAAGTTCGGTGGGGACGCGTTTCGTGATTTATAAATCACTTCGGCTAAATCACGTTGGTGGGAACATGGTATCAGTCACTCACACTGCTTATTTTGTTTGATGATAACAGCAAGCGAACACAAGTGATCGTGCTCATTCCGCCCGCAACTGTGTGGCAGACTGGTTGTGGAGGGATATAACGCGAATCGCAGGAAAATTACAACAACAAAATTCTTTGGAATGCCAGTGGTTTCGTTTTTATTTCAGTGGCAAATCTTGTGTTTGAGTGCCGTGAGAGAGCTACAGGCACCGCTGGTAGAAAAAAGAGCTTCCCATAAGGCCTGTACTGACAATTTTTCTTGGACAGAGTATAGATACTACTTTAATAGGCGACGCGACGCTTTTAATCAAAGATGTATGAATTAGCATGCAGTAATGGTGTGTGTGAGGAACGTGACAGTATATCTCGGGGACGATTGGTAAATAATATTTATGCAAATGGCTTCTGGGAGAAAAACTTCAAATGATTGGATTCCCAATTTCTCCGATTTTATCAGTTGGCATTGACCGAAATGCCAATAAAATTATAAAAACGGATAAAACGAAGTGAGAAAAAGACTACGCGATTGAGAATAACAGGGAAGAAAGACGAACGTGCTTGAGTGAAATGGTACAACGAACTATTGCTGAAAAAAAAAAAAAAATGTTTACTTCGTTTTAAGAATTTGATTTTAAACATGTACATAAACGGTAATTGTATTTTTCTTTGCATTTCAAATGTTTCTTTCATTTATTTATATTTATTAAAATATTATTTTAGATCGGAACAAGTATTAAATATATTTAACAGCTTATTGTAAAAATTGACCCACATGTTGAATGTATAGATTGTTCTCCAATTTGTAAAATCTTGCATCAATTGAGAAAGTGCGAAAAAACATCCTTGAAATAGGGAAAAAATAAAAGTTTGAACTAGAAAATTTATTTTCAGATCCTAGCAAAAAAAGGCCTCACAAATACGTTAACATAATAAGAGTGGCTATTTACAAACACCTACCTATACTAAAAACCCAAATGTGGATTTGATGAAAATGTTTACGGATTGACTTGTACGATGGATGCCATTTAATTCCAGACCGATGTTTTCAAATAAAGGAATCAAATCTAAAGTTATAAAATCCTGTCGAGGATTTCTCAAAAAAACCGAACACCAACCTGGGTTGGTCCAACTTGTTCGTAATTAAATTAACTCTAATTGACGTTACAAAATTTATTTATTTTGTAATGCGATTTGACAGAGGTCTCGATTAAGACTTAAAACTTATAACTACATTCATGCCATGGGTATACCCATCGACCATGGCCAATCCGCTGAGTCGCCTAAATTCACGCAGCGCTTGTATCCGCCTGCATCGGGTGTTTTCCACATTTCATGTCGTGGGAAAGTAATGCCGCAGCTACATAGTACCGTTGCTGTATATGGGACCTGGCCAATAACCTGCTGACTCGTGGGAACAGGTTTGTTCATGTTCATATTTCCTTATCGCTATGGTGTATCGGGTGGTGATAACTCTAAGATAGGCATATTTTGTTTTAAGTTTTGAAAACAAAGCTGTCCTACTTTACTGGAAAAATGTGTTCGATTCTTGATTCTTATTACTACAAGAAAAAATCGCTTTGGGATTTTTTTTTTTAAATCATTGGTACTTACATAATGTTCAACAAGGTACGCAACGAAAGTTTTGACGACATGTCGGAGGGCAAGGGGCACACTGTTTCGGTCACACGTCGTATATCTGAAGACATATCTTCCAATAGTTATCCCCGGTCTCCTCTCTTCAATGAGTTGTACGAGGATTACAGGCGACGGGAAGACTTTCCCTCGTCACGTTTATCCTCGGATAGAAACTACTCCGATTCACTCCGTGAGACGTAGGATGGATCATAAAAACA
Source organism: Cheilosia urbana (assembly GCA_946477585.1). Lineage (NCBI taxonomy): Eukaryota > Metazoa > Arthropoda > Insecta > Diptera > Syrphidae > Cheilosia > Cheilosia urbana. Next base: position 61,351,951 of record OX297856.1, read on the forward strand.
GCAAAAATGCGCCCTGCGCCCATGCGCGTGTCCGGTCTAGATAACAATGGCCTTCTTCCTCGACCACCACCAATCTTATCGCAAAATGGGGAAAGCTTTTTTTTTTTTGGTCTTCAAAAATGGAGAATTTCCATTTAAAAAAATCTCGTAACGATGGTGTGATTTTTAGCCCTACCAATAAACGTTTTTAGTTTCGACTTTAAACTTTAGTAGTATAGACCGTAGAGTGAATGAAATTCGATAGGTCCGCTATTTGATGTCTACCTTTTTTATTTATCTATTTCTCTGTATTTATTTCAGAAGCTTCCACTGCTATCGCAGTCAATTTGCGTATTAAAAGAAAAGATTATGATGTCGAAAGTAAAATCTTAAAATAACACTCTTGTTGAACAGATTACTAAAAATGGACAATAATTCAAATGGATTGTATAAATAAAGCTTATGAGTTATGACAATGTTAATAGAGTGTTCCCAAGCAAAACTGATCCAACTAGTTTCGCTTGTGGTCAAAAACCGACCATACTTTTTATAAGGATGTTGTTCGCAGCAGCAAAAAAAATAACTATGTATTTGAGTTAAAGCCTAAAGCACTTTACGACAATCTCCTAAAATACATAATCTTATACCTTTAAACGAGCTATTCTTGTATATTTCTGTGATCTCGGAAACGGCTCTAACGATTTCGCTGAAATTTGGTATATGGGTGTTTTCGGGGGTAAACAATTGATCTATATTAGTCTTATGTTTGGGAAAACGCGTGTTTTCGAGTTTTCATGCGTTTTGAGTTTATTTTTCTGACTTTACTGCCTTTTACTCGCCATTACACAAACAATTCTTAATCAATGCAAACAAAACAAAATACTTAGGACAGCCAACACTTTTATAGTTATTTCAAGCCATGAATTAGCTTTCTATGTCCTCTAGAAGCTGAGCTACAACCTTAAATCTAACACGAAAAAAATAAATTTATTTTCTCAAATCGAATACTATCAGCAGCCGCGGATCTTGATCGTTGTTTTGCTTTGGCGTGGTTTGGTGACGCACATCGCACAAGCACGTTCATATGAAAAAAAAAAAACAGCGACAATGTGTTTCTGAGGAAATACGCAGATGGCTGATGACGTGTGGTGTGGTGATGGACGTATGGTGGAGGTGCTGTATATAGAAATTGAGTTCATGGTTTTTGTTTTAATGGTTGTTATAGTATCTACGTTGATACCTACAGTAAAGAATTATTGAAGAATTCAAGACGATATACCTAGGTGAATTATGTTGTTTGATTTATTGAAGTAAAACTTCTAATGTGACTTCCAACAAGGATGCGTTAAACGTTCAACGCTCCTGGGGAGGGGGAATAGAAAGAGACAATGCGAGACTGAATACGTGGCACTCGAACGCATGGGCGTAGTATACCTGTTACAGGCCAGTGCGACCGTTGGTAACGAGTAGCGTCCTCATTATTTCATTTACTTGTTTTAGTTTGATTTGATACACATATAATTTGATAGGGTAGTATTTTTGAACTGAAACTTCTAATGCGACCTCCAACATTTCGTATCTTACTTTAGTTATCAGTACCTGGGCGACCGAGCTTTGCTCGGTTATTAGTATTAATTTTAATTTCAAAAGCAATAAAAATTAAAAAAATATATATATAAACTTGCACATATAAAAAAAAAACAAAAGTAAGTCACCGAGCGGGATTCGAACCCGTAACACTCGTTTCTTGCCGTCCGCGTCATAGTAAAAGGAAAGAAGTAAGACATCTACCGGCATTTAGGAGACTTACATTTTTTTATTTGTTCAAGTTTAGGTATAGGTATATATTTTTTTAAATTTTATTGTTTTTAAAATTACAATAAATAGTAATAACCGAGCAAAGCTCGGTCACCCAGATATTGTAAAATAAATGTAAAAAGCTTAAAGTTGTTATAAGATAACTCTCTCATTGTTACGCGTTCTATGTAAAAAAAAAGAAGCTTGAAACATAAGCTGAAGAACTGTTTAAAATCGCTTTTGTCGCGATCACAGACAAAAATAAAGATCATTCTTCGTTCGCTTTTTTTCTTTGCTTGTTAGGTGGTGCAAACCAGTACCTCCGCAAAACAGATCTAGTACTAAAAACATAACACAATTTTCGATAGGTAATAATGTGTTTTTTTTTGAAAGCAAAAAAGCATCTATAGGAAATTCATAAAAAAATACTACCCTATAAAAATAGTTTTACTCATGTTTAAAATCTTACATGTCACAATAAAAATTTAGAGCAAAAAAGTTATATCGAAAAATGTTCGTTGCGATAGTACTTCATTCAAACCAACCGTTACGTCGTCAACAACTCGTAGATATAATTCCCCTGAATAAAGTAGGTACACAATTGCTTACTTTTAGGGGTACGCAAATTGTATTCCTTAGAAAAAAAGGTTCTAATCTAAGATGATACAGGTATATTTGAATACGTTACTATGGTAATTTATGGCAGCGACAAATTGATTGTCACCAAAATTATTTCAATTACCTGTTTTGTATGGGGAATTCATAACTTAATATTACCAGGCTAATTGGCAGCAGATCCACTGCGCCGGATAATATGCATTATTCAGCGCATTGTTAAATAGCGTGGCGAAGATATCGATCGCTTCTAGTGGCAGGTTCCTTAGTTCGATGTTTGGGATACCTTCAACTCCCGCCGACTTTTTGTTTTTCAGTGACTCAAAGATGAACCGGAGCTCATCTTTACTCACGAATAGATGAGAATTTACATCGGCGATTGTGCCATTTTCACGGTTGTCGTCATTGAACACGGTAAATCTTGGTCCGCAGGTAAAAGTGGTTAAGAAAGGCCTTCTCCTCGAGGTAGCGTTTATACGGCGAACAAGGTTGTTACATAGTATACATAGTCTCAAAGAAAGCTCCCATCAAATCTACCCTTTCCTGCGGATCCTTGACCACGAAAAAACCGCAGTTCATCATCGTTATCATCGTCATGTAACCTTGTCTATGGCTACAGGTTTCAACCGACACTTACATATACACCGATCTCAATGTCAATAAAACGTAAATAAAAACATTCGCACCTGCTTCGGGCTTACGCCATAAGTATGTAGGGGAAGGTCATGTACCTCGGACCGATTATACCTTGGACCGAGTGCCAATTCCTGGCAATTGGCTGAACATGTTGCTAAAAGTTCTTCCATATCTTTTCCTGTATATCTATGGGATTCATTTCAGTTTGAGTACATTTGGCGTATAGGCACGGATGTGTAAAAAAACATAATAAAACAAATCACACCCCGAAAGTTTAATTTTTGTGTTTTTTGTGAAGTGTTGTACTCATTCAATTAAGATATTTCTTTCGAATTACTGGTTTTAATGTGCAAGTTTATATATAAATTTCAATATTTAATAGTTTATTTGCTACAGTTGTGCAAAATAAAGTGCTGAAATTTATTATTTATACAAAAAGTGTAGTGAATGTACCTTGGACCTACGTCTATGCATGTACTTCGGACCGGTAACTAACAACTGCGAGTAATGGGTCACAGATTTTACTGTTTTTTTTGAGCGCGTTTGCGAAAATTAATGGTACAAGCGTGGGGTAGGTCAGACAAATGTCTAACTTAAAACTTAAAATTTAGGGAGCAAAAAGAAAATGCAACTTTACACTGAGACGGCTACGAAAAGACTACCAGATATTTGGTGTCTTCGTACATAGGTACCTACTTACATTAATTTTAATTTCAATAATTTTTCTTTGTTCAACTAATAAATGGATTTACATTTTTTTTAATGGAAAAAAATACTAAAATATGCATTATAATGAAAACAACTGATTCCAAGGTACATACACTAAGAAACCAAGGTATATTCACTGTATGTACCTCGGAACGTTCGAGGTTTGCTTACGAAAAAGGATTTTCCAGGCATACGTTAACTTCTTTAGAAATAATTTTAAAACCAACTCATATCCAATGTAATACATATTAATATAAAAGACGTAGGTTAAATTGAAAAAATTGGCGTTTAACGAAGGAAGCATTTAAAATTGTGAAATCCGGTCCAAGATACATTACCTTCCCCTATCTCTATTGAATGCAAATATTTACCCATCGATTAAATTAATAACCCTATGGTTAATTTAGCGTCATTCGCGTGTTTATCACACTTATCTACTTTTATCAAGTAGCACCAGAGCCGCCACTACTATAGGTAGTATTATATGATCGCACGAGCATAAGATATGTGAAGCTTCCTGAAGTAATAATCATTCATATAATTTTTTTAATTATTCAATTCGAATTTAATTTTAATTCATTTAGGCATTCCGCGAATTTTCACAATCACACACCCAAGAGTTTAGATTAAATTAAAGAAGATAACGATTGTCGGAAAGAATTGGCATGCTTTCGTTTACTTACCACACTTGATTCGTTCTTATCCAAAAAAATATGCCCGTTGGATGGATTGAAGCCTGCCTTCTTTCCTAGCAATCTGGGAAAACATGCCATTTTGTGGTTGATGCGAATTATTTCGCAGCGTTGAGCTTAATATTTATCACTGTAATCAAAAACACCCTTTGTACGCTACCGTGGAAACTGGCTATTCATTGCTTATTCTATATTCTCATTCCTCACTCACTCGGTGGGGGTGGTATACACTCAGTTGATTGTTCACGCACACAACAAATGGAAAGACCTACCCCAGGTTCACACTGACCGACACGATATTATTCAGATATGTATATGGACCTATATAGGACTGTAGGGGTTGGTTCTGGGTGCGAAGTCGTAAATCAATTGTGATCGAACACACATACACGCGTTGCACGAAACCGTTCAAACGAATCTTTCACCTGACTCGGTCAGAAGTATATCTCGACTAATTTACCAAAGCCAATTAAAATTGTCGTCGGTTTGCTACAGTACCCACTCTACATACTGTGCTTGCAGCTGGGGCGATTGAGGTATGTTGGTATGCTTGTACCTATACCCACTCCAACGGCATGCCTAAAGGTTTTCCCGGGACTCCTTATCGATGATTCTCGGTATAGATTCAAGAAGAACTTCTTATCGGAACTCGAAAGGCAGTTGGTTTCTCAGCGAGTGTAGTTGGTTGACTCTCAGTCAGTCTCAGTCTCAGGTTGGGGTGTGCAACAGTGGTTGCATTGTATGTGTGTTAGTGAAATTGATTCACTCGGCTGTGGTTGCTTATCATCGCTGCCGGTGAGAAAGAATGCGATAACATCGAGTGTTTTTTTTTTTGTTTGTACTGTTGGTTCTGCGCTTAATTTGTCCTAATGTTCTCCCAATTAATGGCTCATATACGGTTTGGTGTTCACCTTAATTGTATTTTTGTGTTTACACAACTATGTTAGTGGGTATGATAGTAGTTTGTTTAGGGTGATTCTGTTGTTCTTGAAACCTTTTGATAATTCGGCATGTTGTGAAAGTTTGGAAATATGTTGTTGTTCGCTCGTGTTTGGTCAATTTGTTGTTACTATAAAATAAAAATCGTATGGTATATCTGCAGGGCTTGCGATTGTCGCACTGATCAGAAAAAAAAAATGTCATCGGATGTATTATAGTAATCACTACAGAGACAGACTGCGATTTTTCAAATATTGTTAAAGTACATAGGCTCCCGCTTTGAAGTAGCTATGCAATTAGGGTTGCCAGATTTTGCTCGCAGCTCGACGGGAGAAATAGCAAAAATATGAAAAAAAGAAACAGGATTTTTCCAAATTTCTCTATTTATTTATTTTATTAATTGAATGCTTAAGAACAGTAAGATATATTATCTTATAAGTTTGTCAAGCTAATTTTACGATTTCTTAACTTTTCCTAATAGAGAACTGCTAAAAAAAGAATAAGACATTATTTAAATTAATGAATACGTACTACAAGTTTTATCTCGAATTAAATAAATAAATAAAATACATAATTCTTTTTATTCATTTGAATGAAAGCTGTCAGTTGGCAAAAATTATATTTGTATCTATCTATATATGATACTACATTTACCTCTTATTTTTTTCATCATTCTTTTAAATTAAATCATGCTGAAAAGACAGCTGCGTGTAAAAGAGACTTAAGTGTAATAGAGCACGCACTCACTTCTCCTGTACTGCTCCTGTAGTGTCATACCGACTTAAGACTAATTTAGGATGCATTGGGTGTGTTGTAAACAATGAAAGATGTTTGCTGTGTTTTTTTTTTTGCATTTAAGCCGCAACCCGGGACAACCGAAACTCTGTCTTAAATCCCGGCAAACTGGGATTACGTCTGGTAACGCTATACGCAATATCCAAATAGACAGGTACTCCGGAAACAATGTTCCATTAAGTTTGTGTACAGACTATTTCTAAGTGACATGCGGAAAAGTAATACCTACCTAATTAAAGTGGTGTGCAAGTGCCAGTATAGAAGCGGCAAAAATGGGATTAATATTGAATGAGGGCAAAACCAGAATACTATCAACAGAAGCGACACACAACATCGGCGAATGGGACATATAGTCACAATAGACAACTATAACTGCGAGGTAGTTCGGACTTTGTCTACCTCGGCTCCTCTATTTACTTTGAAAATAACATCACTTTAGAAATCAAGCGAAGAAACACATTGCCAACCGCTGATGTTTCTTCGGCCTGAGAAGTCAATAGATTATATTTTTATTAGCCTGTGTAGGTAGTCTCCGATTGCCAATTATTTTCTATTATTTAATTAGGTATGAATGTACAAAACGGAGTTCGGAGTTTCCTTTTTTAATTTTCATTCTCAATTACAAACAGGCCATTTTCTAAGAAAATCTAGGTATATGTTATCTTCTATATAATTCGTTTATTACCTATATAATATCTATATCGATAAAAATCAGTAGATCTAATTGGCTTTTTCTAAAAATGTATTGTACGATAAGCAACAAAAAAAAAAAAAAAAGAAGAAAGAAACGGAATTTGCCATCAAGTTAGAGATAACCATGACCTCAGGAGCCGATGGAAAGAAGTTCCCCAGTCGTACTATCAGAATTGATTGAAATATCGTGTTCGAAATTTGGTACGAAAACAATACCTATTTCACAAATATTCTCTTAGTTAGTTAGTTAGCTTAACTAATTCAACGTTGTTTATTTTTTGATTATGTGTATTTAATAAATTATTTACTTATTTGTTTATTTCTTTGTTTATTTATTGAATATTTATTTACCTGTAAATTTATTTATTTATTAATCTATTAAATTGTTGATTTATTTATCTGTTAATATATGTTTTTTGTTAATTTACATATCAATTAATTTATTTATTTGTTAATTTATTTATTTGTTAATTCAATTATTTGTTAATTTATTTATCTGTTAATTTAATTATTCGTTAATTTGTTTATCTCTTAATTTATTTATTTGTTAATTTATTTATCTGTTAATTTATTTAGTTGTTAATTTATTTATTTCCCTAATATAACTATTTGTTAGTTTATTAAATTGTTAATTTACTTACTTGTTAAAGATTTATTTATTTATTAATATCAATTGCCTTTTGGTTCGTTAAATATTTCTTTTAAGTATTGAACGTAATAAAAATATCTATCTATCTATCTTAGTACGTATTTGAGAGAGTTAAAAAGGAAAAACATTGTGTAGGTATTCACTGTAATGGCTACTACCATTCTAAAGTTAAAAGCTTTTTATTCCCAAATTTTATGGGATTATTTAAAAAAAAAAAAAACGTTTAAAAAATCTAACACGGTAGTTTTTGTGAAAGCCGGCAGAAGGGCCAAGGTTAAATTTTCTACCTTTCGCAAACTTGAAGAATCGAAATTTCGCTACGTGAGTTCCGAATCTGCTTGCTTCCTATCATCGAGGAAGAAAACATTTTATTTAAATTTGTAAGCCATAATAATTTAAACAAAATAATTAAAAATACCGACGCTTAGGTGAGGTTAGGGAAAGTTGTGTGGTGCGCCAGCACCATTTTCATTCGGAGCTCATTGTAATTTCCTTCACAATCTGCTGGACTATTCATCTTTCTGGCTATTTAAATCAGTTGGTACTCTTCGCGAATTTGTGAAGCTACGGTATTTCTGCTCCGTGCAGTTCCGAGACATTTTCGAAGAATCTGGACGCTAGGGATCGGAGTCATTATTCTTGGAGAGCGGGACATTGGTACAGGAAATGTTGGATCGATCGATTCCATTTACGGAGCATGGACTTGGTTGCGCAGTGTCCAGTGACTATGTGTAAATTCAGTATCGCATACCTCGCATCATGATGGTCTTCATGATGCTTTGCAAAATGTTCATTAATGCCACCTATTGGCATCGCTTTCAACGTCAAATGACCATTCTTGCAAAATTGATAAATCTGATGCGCAAACATAACGAAAAAAGGCATCACATAAATACCTGATGAGCTGTTGATTTGCCGTCAAAAAAGTGAGAAAAATGTCGGAAGAGAAGGAAAAGTATGTATAATGCTTTTGACAGAAAAGCTTATACTTTTTTGTTGAATTCTTTATTTTTATTTTTCTCACAAACAATGCGGTCTTTAACTCAAACGTCATATTCAATCAACAACGCATCAGCATCAGCATTAACTGTGCATCGCATCAGCATCGCCAATAAGCGCAAATGTTTGACGTTTCTGTATACCTGTGAACATTCGAATTGAGTTCTCGTCTAGAGACATGAGAATTGTTGTAATTTTTGCTTTCAGAACATCGACATTTAATATAAAACGTTACAATTTGAATTTATATAGTAAAAAAAAAAAAAACAATTAACGAATTACAATACATATTAACAAAATATGTTTGCTATTTTGAAAAAAAAAGAGTTGATTAATCAAGATGTAGCACATATTATCTTGTTTTTTATCTTATAACGGGTGATTTTTTAGCTGGTTTGGTTTTGGCAACACTGGTTTTGACAGCTGACGTGTGTTTAGTACCTTGTGTCACTGTCAAACAGCTTCAGTTTGGTTTGCAATTTAACCATGGATCGTCTTACAAATGAACAACGCTTGCAAATTATTGAATTTTACTATCAAAATTCGTGCTCGGTTCGAAATGTTCATCGCGCGCTGCTTCCATTTTATGATCGGCATTCTCGACCATCTGAGCAGTCTATTCGGAAGATTGTGACCAAATTTCGCACCAAATTTACTTTGTTGGACATTAAACCACCAACACGTTTACGTACTGTGCGTAGTGAAGAAAATATTGCGGCCGTATCAGCTAGTGTGACAGAAGACCGCGAAATGTCGATTCGGCGCCGTTCCCAGCAGTTAGGCCTTTGTTACAGCACTACGTGGAAAATTTTGCCGAAGGATTTGTGCGTAAAGCCTTTTAAGATACAGCTTGTGCAAGAACTAAAGCCAGCCGACCTACCACAACGCCGAATTTTTGGTGAATGGGCTCTTGGAAAGCTGGCCGAGGATCCGCTTTTTTATCGAAAAATTGTGTTCCTCGATGAGGCTCATTTTTGGTTGAATGGGTACGTAAATAAGCAAAATTGCCGCATTTGGAGTGAAGATCAGCCAGAAGCATTGCAACAGCTACCAATGCATCCCGAAAAAGCCACTGTTTGGTGCGGTTTATGGGCCGGCGGCATTATTGGGCCATATTTCTTCAAAGATGATGCGAATCGCAGCGTTACTGTCAATGGTGAACGCTACCGAGCGATGATAACAAACTTTTTTTTGCCCGAAATGGAAGTTCTTGACTTGCATGATATGTGGTTTCAACAAGACGGTGCCACATGCCACACAGCACGCGAAACAATGGCGCAATTGCGAGGCGAGTTTGGTGAACAGTTAATTTCACGTTTCGGGCCGGTCAATTGGCCGCCTAGATCGTGCGATTTGACACCATTAGATTATTTTTTGTGGGGGTATGTCAAGGCTAATGTGTATAGGGACAAGCCCGCTTCGATTGACGCACTGGAAGCCAACATCCATGCATTCATTCGTGAGATACCGGCCGATATGTGTGAAAGAGTATGCCAAAATTGGACTCAGCGGATGGACTACCTGAGACGCAGCCGCGGTCAACATTTGCATGAAATTATCTTTAAACATTAAATTGCAAGGTTCAAACTATCGATTCAAATAAATATTTCATTCAATTTTCGAATTTTTTGTGTTTTTTTTTTAAAAAAGTTCTAAACCTCTTAAAAAATCACCCGTTACAAACAAAAAATGCTATTGGCTCATATTTGGAGGTATTTTATCTCCTTAAAATGAGATTATCTAACCTTTGCTTTTAAAAGAAGTCTCCGAATAATGATGGGTTGGTACATATTAACAAAGCTCCACTTGTATCGCTGTTCGCATCCACCATTCAAATTTAAATTTGCCAATCCTCAACGGACAGACAGCACATCATTAACCGCCAGTTCTTTTCCATATCGAACTGCAATCGATATCTGATGCTTTTGTCTTCTGTTTGAGTGATACAACAAGATTAAAAATAAAACGAGAATCAGCACAAAGGACAAGAAAACAAAACGAACTCAAAGGGAGTTCTAAAATCAACAAACAACTAAAAGTCTTTATTCTGGCCGGGATATAAACCAAAGACAGGATATACAGCGGATTCCCATTGAAGCTTTTAGCATTGGCTGGTGGGCAATTTAGATCAATATGGTAGCTGTAAGCGTTGAAGTCCTCAATGAAAATAAGATTTCATGGATTTCGCGATAATGCATGACAGGATAACATTTCGGTTCATTAGAATATTGATAAGGGTTTCCGTTTGACATTATCTCTGTTGTGCGAGTTCTGTGCAGAGAACGGTTACATTGAACGTTCCGCAGTTACAGATAATAAAAGTAAGGCAAATGAGGTTTAAAAATCTAAAGCAAATTGTTGCTAGGTCTTATTTCGTTTTTTTTTTTTTTTGGTTTTCAAATGAGATAATGTGAAGAATTAAGGGAATGGAATGGCATTCGTAGAAAATTAAGAACAGGCCCTATAGAAGTAAGTTGTTGCTCTTTTATTTAGTTTAAAGGGCTCATTACAATGCATATTAGGAAGCATCGAAAGCTCCACAGCGGATGGTCATACTAGCTCTCTTTCTTTACCCTTAGTGGTTTCTTTTTTGCTTGCAAATTACGGGCGACAGAGGGAAACATACTCTTTTTGCTACTTTGTTTTATATATATACTAGCGAACTGCGTTCCGCCCAAATTCGTTAATGTAATGAAAATAATAATTCCGAGCATGCACAATTCACAAACATGCTAGTCAAATTCGTTCGTGTCAGTTTACGACACATACAGTTCACTTTATGGGAAACATGGGAATTCAAGATTGATTCCATAAAATTCCAGCGATTATCCCTTAAAAGTCATAGCAAAACGGGAAATTGATACGCTTGCCTTTGAATTTTCCACTCAAAATCATCGCTTGGATGACTTTTGATTTGATAATTCACAATCAAATCGACCGCGATCCGTTAAAAAATGTCCATGGATTAAGGTTGCGCAACAAAATCATAGCTGAGCCGACTGACTTTCAATTTCAAACTGTATGGGTATAGCGGTAAGCCCGGAATATGAAGGAATATTAAAAGGCGCGGTTCTCCATACAAAGTTCTATCCCCAATCCCATCTCCTTAAAGTTTTATTTTCACGACAAAAAGTAGCATATGTCCTTCCTTGGGTCACTACGAATCCACAAAGCACGATCCATTCCCGAGTTATGAGTGCACATACGGACGTCGGTCTCTTTTACAGCTGTACCCACCCGGTTTTGCCCGTAACTTTCGTATTAAATCCCGCCCAGATTTCGCAAAGTTCCAAATGTCCAATAATAATTTCAATTATACAACTTTAGATAGCGTTTGAATTTTTTGTTTTATTTTAATGGAAGTGCCAACTATCGGGTCCAAAACTATCCTATTTTAAAACTTTAAACAACAATACCAAAATAGTGTCCTTTCTATCCAACAGTAACCAACCATACACACTTACAAAATTTAATTAAAATCGATTGAGTAGCTTGACAACAGCGCCACCTATCGTGTCGAAAATAGTCCTGAGCTGTATACGCAATGTTAATGTGTGGAGAAAACCCAAAACTTACCGAAATTCATGTGTTTTTCACTCACGCACATAACACACACATACGTTTTCCGATTGCAACCAAATTTCACAAAAAACAATAGCAAAGATGTGTGAAAGTTTTACTAAAATCGGTAAATGCGTTAAGGCGTGAATCGGCGAAAAACGAACACAATTTTAATGCTCCTTTGTCCAATATTGGTGAATCTTTACAGGAACACTCCCAGGACAATACCAAAGACTATATTTATCTCAAGTTGACTAGATTGGTCTGGACTATAGCTGTACTGTGTACCTATACCCTGAATGCAAAATGTCATACGGTAACTTAACTTTTACTACGTCAGCCGCATATACGAAATGTCAGTTGAGAAAGTCTTGGCTAGATTCGCCGGCTACCCTTCCATATACTTCAATTATACAAATTTTATTTGACCGATACCATAAGTAGTAGCTTTACATACTTTGCCTCTATTCTGGAACTGAAAATTGCGTCTTATAAACAGCCCCGCTAACCGCCAATTTTTTAGTATTTTTAATGACAATTCTGTAGTACGATCTAACCCCGAGCAATTAAGTAGGCTCTTTATAAGACCTAAATGAATCTTAAGTGGCGAGCGCACATGCAAAAGGAATAACCTAAACTAACTAAAGGGAATTAGATAGAAGACCGTCTCTTGGTATGACTTGCTGTTGGATTATAATATGTGTACTTAGACAAAGCAAGTTCTATTCAAGTGCTGAAGTTGATGAATGAGGACATCTCAGGACAAAGTTAATTGTAATATAATACCAAAACCGAAACGTTTGCGTCTTAAGGTAAGCTGCAGTAGGCCAATTGAGTTGAAAACCGAAACTGTCGAGCAGCCAACTCCTCCATTAATAATGGTTCTGCGTAAATGATGTTCAGGTTCACCCTTTTCTTGTTCACCACACTTTACTTATTGTAAAGAAACGGTTACTGGATATGTAGTAAGTTTTCCCTGAGTACGTTTAATTATTACCACTCAGGTACTTAAACTTCCCAATCAAGGAGAACGGTGAAATTATTAATGTTTTGACTTTATTTAACCCAAGGTATGCAAATACCGGAGATTGAATTATACGAGCAACTAGCATATGCAAGGACGATATGAGTGTGCGTCTTATGGGTGGGTACCTATGGATACCTCAAACTTGAGCTGGGTATACGTGTGCGCCCATACCCATGACGTATTTTGTATCATGTTCAATTTCCTTCTTCAGTGGTTGAGTTATTTCCCACACTCGACGAAGAACTTTTCTGGTGAGTGTTGTGAGTTTTCTGCTATATAGGTAAGGTACCTACATATATGCAGTTGAGAAAATTGAATTTTCTCACAACACTAGAAGCTAAAAAGGTGTAGCGCGATATTTACCTATCACATGTGCATGTCCATCGTTAAATCAATTTCGTACGTAGCGAGAAAAGTTTCCTTAAGTGCATCGTGCTCGTAACCAATTATTTTTTTTTTTAAGTGACGTTAGGGAGGGCAGCACAACACTTTTGCAAATAAACGGATTTTAGACTCAAGAGATACAACTGAGTTTTTTTTTTGCTAGGGGATGCTATTATTTAAAGTAGGTATAACTTAAACTAAGAAAATTAAGTCGAACTGTTAAGACGTATTGGTGCAGGATGCCAGACTAGTAAATAGAATAGAAAATTTTTTTTATATATCGTCTGCGAAATCATCGTACATTTTGATACGCCATTTGAAAAAAGTGTGTAATTTTCATGAGGTTCCATCAAGCCCCCAAACCACTACCTGCATTCATCCCTGATTAAAGCAGATCCTTCGATAAAGATTGGCTGTCATTACAGATGCATAACTGAACTTTTCCTTTCACTAGCGAAGAATAAAGTTTGATGTCTTAAGTTTCCACGAAACAAACTGCACTTCAGGCTAGTTCTGGATTTCTTCTGTGATCGGACATCGGAGACCTTCTAGAATTCTAGGGTGCTAACTATAGCCAGTCCCGAAAGCTACGGTTTTCAGAACATATCTTTTACAGAGAGAACATGTCCTCTTTTTTGTCAGCGATCTATTTTGCACTTTCTTTTTTCGCTTGCCTCTTTTTTTGTCCTCTTTATTTTTTCTGTCCCCTTTTTGTTTTCTTTTTTAGTATACACTGCGCATCATCAGGTCAGCATACCCCTGTTTTAAGTAGTTTTCGCTCATTTCTATTAATACTAAAAAAGCTCAGATTCTAAAAAATCTAGGGATTATTAAAAAATCAATTTTCAACTAAATAAAACAAAAATGAATGTTTCTCTATTTTTCTATAGGTATTTTTTATAATTTTTTTTCCAAATTAACCTAAAAATTAACAATTTAAAATATGTCATCAGGTTAGCACACATCTCTTATTTATTTATCTTTTTTTTTATAATTTTAATAATGAGTTGATCTTCCCTTATTGAGAATGATCTCATAGATCCGATTAGGAAGCGATTCGTACAACTTTCCAATATAAATCAAAGACGTGGTTGACCAAGCACCGTTAATGCCTTAAATTAATTATTCCTCTTTGGTAAAATATTGCCTGCCAGATTCGTAAACTTTGCGAACCAGCCATCCCCACGCGTTTTCTACAGGGTCTCCGCCGGGAAGGTATACTACTTTGTTTGTGTATAATTTTTGATTAAATAAAAGAGAATGGATCTTATATTGGTAAATATTTTATTTAATGTCGGCAATTATGTATGGAATACAATATCAGGTAAATGTCCGCCTCTGTTAGTCTCACAAATGCGAGCCCTTTTGAACACCTTTTTCATTACATTCTCACACATTTCACGCGGTATGCCATTAATTTCATCACGAATATTTTATTTGAGTTACTCAAGCGTTTCTGGTTTGTTTGCATAAACCTTGCTTTTCAGATATCCCCACAAAAAGAAGTCCGGAGCAGTCAAATCAGGCGACCCTGGACGCCAATCAATATCACCATTTCTTGAAATAACTTGTTGTGGAAAAAGGTCTCGCAGTAATTCCATTGTAATCCTGGCTGTATGCGATGTGGCACCGTCTTGTTGATACCACATGTTAATCAAGCCCAAAGCATGAATTTGTGGCGTTTAAAAGTTTTCAACCATATCACGATAGCGCTCCCCAATCACAGTTACCGTTACGCCGTTTTCATTTTTAAAGAAGTAAGGTCCAATGGTTCCTCCTGACCAAATTGCACACCAGACTGTAACTTTTAATGGATGCAAAGGTGACGGATGAATCACCTACAGACCCTCTTTCTTCGAAATCTTTCACTACACGATAAATAGTGCATTTTGTTGGCACGTTGTTTCTCCCAAAAATTCCACGTAACTTTCTCATCGTCACAGTATTCGATGATTGATTTTGATAAAATGTTTTAACGATTAAAACACGTTGGTTTATCGAATATTTTTCCATAATAAATTTGCCACGTGTCTACTTTAAGACTGCCAAATATGAACTGTCAAGACTTATGTTTTCCGAAATGGCGGCAAAACAAAGTAGTATACCTTCCCGGCGGACACCATGTATAATATTGATCTCCGGTGAGTAAGGCGGCCACTGCAATAAATCGACGTTTTGTGCTTCAATCCAAGATTTAATCACCTGGGCAGTGTGAATCGGAGCATTTTCTTGTTGGAAACGCCATGGCACATTTCCAAACAAATTTTTAAAATAGGGAAAACCAGATTCCAGTAAGTTTTTAAAAGTTTTTGAATTCATATTCGTGTTTAAAAACTGCAACTCGCACATACCGTAGTAGGAGCTAGCTCCCCACACCATCACACCGCCCACACAACTATAAAGTCGATCCAACTGGTGTTCCTCCTTCCGAAGATGATGGAAATAATAATTGATTCCATCGGGTCCTTTTAAATTAAATTTCTTTTCATCATCAAAGACAACATAGCGCCAATCAGACTTCCAGGCCAAGTGCTCTCGTGCGAAAATTAATCGTTTTTATTTTCGAGCATCGGTAAGTGGTGTTTTTTTTTTAAGTTTAAATTTTTTTTAAATGTGACGCATTCCTTATCACCCTTTGAACAGTAGATAAGTTTGCTTCAAAACCAACATTTGCCCTGATCATTGCGGTTGATTCATGAGGGTTGGAAGCTTCTCTCAAAATTGCTCCCTCATCAACATCGGAAATCATTTTATTGTTACCGCCCTCCTTTCTGCCGACTTTTTTTGATATTTCAGTTAATGAAATCTTCAACTCTTTATAAGATTTGATTTTTGCTTTCTCTTCAACCGATAGCGCTTTTCCTTTACCCTTATTTAAGAAAATAGATCACTTGAGCAGTAAATAAATTTTGGTGTCAATACGTGCTTAAATTCCGATTATAAATGAAATACAAATTGCATGTGCTAACCTGATGACGTAAAAATTAAACACATCTTTCGATTGAAAATAAAAGAAAATAGCAAAAACCATATAGCGGTATATTGTTATCGCATATTCTCTTTGCCAGTGAAAGTGCATACAAAGATGAGAAAAATAGAAAACAAAAAAGTAGCTGCAAGTTAACAACAACAAAATAAGAAGCAATTATATTAGACTGATGAAGGTGTGCTAACCTGATGAATTGCTTCATTTTAAAACTTTTCAGTACGCCCATAAAAGTTATCAGTGGTAGCACTTTTCCGATAAAATTTATTTCTTCTCTATTTAACATCATCCACATCTGCCAGCGTTGCCAGTTTGTTTTTTTTTTCCAGATTTAGGGTTTTTTGTTCGACGGGGGGAAATCTGGGGGTAGATATTATTCACTTTTTTTTTTAATTCTATTTTAATTGTATTTTGTTATAATATCCTTTTTGGTACCATTAAAATGAGTTTCCACTGAAAAATTAAAGTTATAGGCGTTCTGTGAACGTAAGAAACGCGTAGGTAGGTTCTTGTTTATAAATAAGAATTTCATAAAATTTGCGTAAGGGATTAGTGGTTAGAATGTTGAATTACTAAGCTAGGGGTCTCAGGATCGATTCCCGACAAAGTAATTATTTCATGCAATTTGTGCTTATGTCAGCACTTTTTCTTAAAATCTTCACATAGTATCACTCCTTTGCTCTGCTATCCGTGATAACACTATACCGATACCGGGGACCGGACGCTGTGTTGGTACTTTAACATTTTTTGAAATGTAGAAAGCGTGATTTTATATTTAAGGTTAGGTAGGTGGGTTCGTGTAGCACATACCAAGCCTCTACTTAACGCAGATTATTTAAATGAAACTATTTAACTTAGTAACCATTCCTTTGACTTTTAAAAAGATGGACTTTATGAATCTTAATTACGTACATTGCTTTAAAATTACGTAGGTTATCAATGCTTTCAGGTAATTTCTATGTCTGTATTTCTGACAGCTGGAATGCTGTATTTAAGATCTTCTCTGAACATGTTCTTAATCTTACAGACGAAGACCACTGCCATTACATATAAATTCTTTGGTTTATAATACAGTCAAGACAATGATTTTAAGATGGCTTATATTGTTGTACATATTCTAGCACATTTCAATATTTTTCGCATTGGATTATTCTAAAGTTTTTGGAGTTTATTTTTAAGGGTTATGTTAGGTTTAGGTTTGTGGGCTTGCACGTAAAGGTTCCGCGCCACACTCAGGTCAAAATTGACCCATTGTGTTATGTTACACAGAAATAATAAACATGGCTTTTTTCGAGTCATATACAGTGCGACCTCAATAAAAGCAACTAATAGAAATTTGGGCAGTTGCTTTTATTGAGTTTGTTGCAATAATCGAGTCAAAAAATTGTAGGTGCCAAAAATGAGGCTACAAGTTAAACATCCCAGAATAGTAAAAAAACGTGTCTTGCACTGGTAAAGAGACCAAAACTGATCATTTAATTCGTAGGTATTAGAAAAAAAAAATCAAATTTTAATTGTTTTTAAAAAATTGATAAATTTTTAATTGTGTCTTTTTGCACGCAGAATTCTTTTCCACAGCTGACTCTCGTAAGTTTTGCAGAGCTAAAATGAAAAATATATCTACAAATAGCGAACAAAATAAGAGCTCATGAAACAATAGTTGCTTTTATCGAGTCACCTTTTTTTGAGAAGTTGCAATTACTGAGTCAACAATGGTAAGATTTAAGGTGTTGCTTTTATCGAGGAGTTGCACGTATCAAGGGTTGCTTTTATTGAGGTTGCACTGTAGTACTATTGCGAATCAATAAAATTGTAGGTACATACTTAACAATTCTTTGTACACACAACAATTAAATAATTATCTCATTTATTGTATAGGTACACCAAACTAACAATTTTTGTTACACGAATAATTTTTTGCATTAATGTGATAAACAAATTGTCACTTTTCAATAAATTCATTTTTTATTGCGAAAAAGTTTTCAATAAGTTACACTATAGTCGTACTAACAACCACAGAAATCTTATTGACTACAGGGGTTGCTCAATTGACAACTTCGTCCTTCCTATAGAATACCATAAAAAAAAAAAAAAATTTAGCGGCAATTTGCATCATATTGCCAATATCGTTCATCGATTTTAAAAAATTTCAGTTGAAAACCTTCTTTATTTCTTTATAAAGGGTGATTTTTTAAGAGGTTTAGAACTTTAAAAAAAAAAAAAACCCAAAAAATTCGAAAAAAATGAATGAAATATTTATTTGAATCGATAGTTTGAACCTTGCAATTTAATGTTTAAAGATAATTTCATGCAAATGTTGACCGCGGCTGCGTCTCAGGTATTCCATCCGCTGAGTCCAATTTTGGCATACTCTTTCACACATATCGGCCGGTATCTCACGAATGAATGCATGGATGTTGGCTTCCAGTGCGTCAATCGAAGCGGGCTTGTCCCTATACACATTAGCCTTGACATACCCCCACAAAAAATAATCTAATGGTGTCAAATCGCACGATCTAGGCGGCCAATTGACCGGCCCGAAACGTGAAATTAACTATTCACCAAACTCGCCTCGCAATTGCGCCATTGTTTCGCGTGCTGTGTGGCATGTGGCACCGTCTTGTTGAAACCACATATCATGCAAGTCAAGAACTTCCATTTCGGGCAAAAAAAAGTTTGTTATCATCGCTCGGTAGCGTTCACCATTGACAGTAACGCTGCGATTCGCATCATCTTTGAAGAAATATGGCCCAATAATGCCGCCGGCCCATAAACCGCACCAAACAGTGGCTTTTTCGGGATGCATTGGTAGCTGTTGCAATGCTTCTGGCTGATCTTCACTCCAAATGCGGCAATTTTGCTTATTTACGTACCCATTCAACCAAAAATGAGCCTCATCGCTGAACACAATTTTTCGATAAAAAAGCGGATCCTCGGCCAGCTTTCCAAGAGCCCATTCACCAAAAATTCGGCGTTGTGGTAGGTCGGCTGGCTTTAGTTCTTGCACAAGCTGTATCTTAAAAGGCTTTACGCATAAATCCTTCCGCAAAATTTTCCACGTAGTGCTGTAACAAAGGCCTAACTGCTGGGAACGGCGCCGAATCGACATTTCGCGGTCTTCTGTCACACTAGCTGATACGGCCGCAATATTTTCTTCAGTTTTCTCGAAAGCTTTGCTTAGTGAACACGCCGCTAGCCGTTTTATTTATTACCGCAATTTTTTCTATTGTCATTTTAATATTTTTTTTTTCCTTTTTTGTTTGTTTTAATATTGCATTTTATTAATTATTCCCAATATGGTAGAAACCTGTGATATTTGCAATACTGGCATAATGTCTGGTGACTCCATCAGTTGCGGAGGGATATGCTCCAGGGAATTCCACACCAAATGTGTGATGCTTTCCGAAGCAGCCCTCCAGCTGATGAAGGCAAATAATGGACTTTGCTATAAGTGCAAAATCTGCAGGGGGATGCCTTTACTGGGATTAATTTCCAAGCTTAGTGCATTAACTAATGAACTGAGTTTGGTTAAATTAGAGATTCGGGAGTTGAAATATAATTCCTCGCAAAAAAACAGTGCTTCGGAATTGCCGCCGGGAAAAAGTTGTTCTGCTGAAACAGGTGTTTCTTTTATTGACATACCCGTTTGCAGTAATGCACAGCCGCCGTCTGTGGAAACGGAAAATGCCTCCGGAGGCTCCGCAATATTGAAAAAAGTGTCGCGAAAAAAACCGCGGAAAAATAATAAGCGCGCGAAAAAAACAAAACCTTCCAATGGTTCGGTTGATTCCGCGTTAAATTTAGTTGCGACTCCTCCAATGGAGCTGCATGCTGCCGGCTTTCATGTCGATACTAGTGAAAGTGCACTGCGGAATTATATTTCAAATAAATTGGCCATATCGAGTGACCAAATTGATTGTTATAAACTGGTTAAGTCGACCGCTGACTTAACCAAGTTACGTTTTATAAATTTCAAAATTAAATTACCGGACGAATTCATCGCGCGAGTTACACGTTCCATAATACACATCCCGCCGCATCAGCAGTTACACGTTCCATAATACACATCCCGCCGCATCAGCATAAAATCACACATCCCACATTCTCCAACATAGCTACCATGCCACCGTATCAGCATTCTTTTATTATTAAGTTACACATCCTCCAAGCATAGCTGTACATGCTGTACATCCCGCCTTATCAGCATAAATAGTTAACTCATAAGATCCAATTGCTTTCAAATAATGTAATTAAACTCCTCGTCTTCAATTCACTTCTAGATAGTAGGTATAAAACCAACTGTAAAACTGTATCAAGATTCATTATTGTAATAAAGTACAGACAGAGCGAAGCTCTGATAAAATATTCTTTTAATCTTTTTCACGGTCATACTTATAACTGGCGCAGTCGGTAGGATGCCATTTTAATGGTATCCCGCATTAAAACGAGAACGAGTGCATATTGTTCGATAAAACTGCAAAAGTGAACCAATAATCATAACAAAAAGAACCCTAGTTAAGTGAAGAAAAATCCAGAAAATTGTTGTATCAATAAAATATAACAAAGTGAACAAAAATCAAGAAAATTGTTGTATCAATAAAATATAACAAAGTGAACAAAAATCAAGAAAATTGTTGTATCAATAAATTATAACAAAGTGAACAAAAATCAAGAAAATTGTTGTATCAATAAAATATAACAAGTGAAGAAAATCCAGAAAATAATTGTATTAATAAAAACAAAAAACCCTATTAAATAAAAGAAATATAATTCATAAACTAAAAGGAAGAACTGGAAAAACCCCGTATAAGTGAACCAGCATTCATATCAAAAACCCTAGTTAAGTGAAAAGAAGATTGAAATCCCAGATTACTTAATCCAATTGAAAAATCTAATAATGGAGATATTAATGTAAGTCTTGCTCGTTTATTTTTTTTTATTTTTTTTTTATTTTTATTATCTTTATTACTATTAAATTTTGTTTCTATAATTTTTTTCCTCAATGCGTTACACTCGGTCAAAATCAAGATTATCCAAATTATCTAACTCACTTTCGAATTTATTTTCCTCTAACCAAGAAGAGAACCCTTCTGGCTCTCATTCAAGCTCACATATTCCAAATAACCAACAATTCTTCGAACCAAATTCGCTAAATAACTCAAGTGAAATACTTTTAGGCGAGAACAACACTTCAAACATTTCAAACGAACAAACTTCCTTCCATAGCTCAAGCCAAAATCTTTCAAACAAAAATAACCCCGAACAATCAGTAAACATGGCTCAACTTAATGAAATTTTCAACACTTTACGAATCCCCGATGTAGTGAAAGACCTGCCAACCTTTGACGGCAACCCTAGACTATTATATGAATTCATTACCAACGTTGAAGAAATTCTCGAACTTCTAGAAACTATTAAGGAAACTAGCTACTATAAACTTCTTTTAAGATCAATTAGGAATAAAATCGAAGGTTCCGCCAATGAGGTGCTCAATATGTATGGCACTCCATTGGATTGGGAAAAAATCAAAGAAAATCTGATCCTCCATTACGCAGATAAACGTAATGAGACCTCACTTATAAAAGATCTGCATTGTTTACGACAAAGCAACAAAACAGTAGAACAATACTATAGTGAAATAATAGAAATTTCGTCTGCCATCAATAACCACATTCAAATACATGAAGAAGAACAAAACGTAGTTAAGGCCAAATTAGAATTGTATGGTGAAATGTGCTTAAACGTATTCCTGTCAGGACTACGGGAACCACTTGGTTCCACAATAAGGGCAATGAAACCAATATCATTGATGGAAGCATTTTCATATTGTATTAAAGAACAAAACACATTCTACCAAAAAGTAGAAAGAAATCCTATTCAAACTAAAACCCAACCCAGACCTGTTATACAAAATCCACCCGTTCAATACCAACGAACTTTCTCATCCTTTTACAGACCACAACAACCCCATTATCCTAATCCTGTTCCACGACTCCCCATGATCAAACCATCCAGTCCTACTCTCAACAACAATAATACAACAATCTCAAACATAAGAGCACCTTATCAAAACAATAGGCCGAATTATAACAACCCCAATACTAACAGATACCAAGCACAAAATCAAGGTCCTTCAACTAACCGACATTTTAACAACTTTTCTTCATATAACAGACCTTACAACTTTAGACCCGACACAAGAGAAGTTCACAATATCTCTGAAGAATATAATCCCCAACCTAATAACGAAATACTTATTGAAAACAATTCCGATATTACGAATAATGGTCAGACAAATCCAAACTACTACCCAGAATTAGACGATTACGTACAACAACCTGAAAATATCCCAACCGAAAATTTTCAACCAGAAGCCTCAGATCATCCATCGTCTATATAGACATTAACAGGCATGGACATACCCTTCCTTATATAAACATATCTTCCCCATTCGGGAAATCATTAAAATTCTTAATCGATACGGGAGCATCAACTTCATTTATTAACCCTGAGTACGTCTCACTCAAAAACATACAAGAAATTCCACCCATATGCATCACAACAATATTAAATAAACATACAATTAATAAACAAACAATCCTTCCCAATTTTATCGAGTTTAATCAACCAGGAAACATGCGATTCTTAATCTTTAAGTTCCATGGCTACTTTGACGGCCTTCTTGGCCTAGACACCCTAAAACAACTTAAAGCGAAAATAGACCTAGAAAGCGGAAAATTGATTACCAAATTTACTCAAATACCCCTACTCTTCAAACCCAATTTTAAATCTCTTGAATACGTTATCCCACCAAAATCAAAATTTATAGTGAAACTCCCCGTTGACATACAAAATGGAGACATTTTTATAACAGAAACTGAAATCAAACCCGATATATTTACATCAGAAGGTTTATATAAAGCCGAAAATTGGCATTGTATAATCGAAGTTCATAACAACGCCGATAGTGCAAGGACTCTACTCCTCGAGCACCCACTTAAAGCACTAACCCTCTCGGATGTGCATACAATAGAACTTAATAGTTTCGAAACACCAGGCACAGAAACATATGAAGAAACTCCCACTGATATTACCAAACTAATCCGAAGCTCTCATTTAAATTCCGAAGAAAAAAATTCCTTATTTAAACTATGCAAACAATTCAGCGATGTGTTCCATAAAGAAGGACAACCATTAACATTTACTAATTCTATCAAACACGAAATTAAAACGACGGACGATATACCCATTCATACGAAAACATATAGGTACCCCTACATTCACAAAGACGAAGTCCAATCCCAAATTAGAGACATGCTTAATCAAAATATTATACGACACAGCTTTTCCCCTTGGAGCTCACCCGTGTGGGTAGTTCCCAAAAAAAAAGATGCTAGCAACAAACAAAAATGGCGAGTAGTAATCGATTATCGTAAACTAAACGATAAAACTATAAACGATAAATATCCACTACCAAACATCAATGAAATACTTGACAAAATTGGTAGATGTATGTATTTCAGTACCTTAGACCTCGCCAGTGGGTTCCATCAAATAGAAATGAATCCCAAAGATATGCAAAAAACCGCATTTACTGTAGAAGGTGGACACTACGAGTTCACGAGAATGCCGTTTGGCCTC
Organism: Cheilosia urbana; assembly: GCA_946477585.1. NCBI lineage: Eukaryota > Metazoa > Arthropoda > Insecta > Diptera > Syrphidae > Cheilosia > Cheilosia urbana. The sequence continues at coordinate 61,376,052 of OX297856.1, forward strand.
AAAAATGCGCCCTCCACATTTCAAAGGGTTATGGATAATATCCTTAGAGATTTGGATGGTTGCCTTGTGTACTTAGACGACATTCTTATCTTTTCAACATCCTTACAAGAGCACGAAGAAAAACTTTGTCAAGTACTTAAAAGACTTAGACAAGCCAATCTAAAGATTCAATTAGATAAATCAGAATTCTTACAAAAAGAGACAGCTTTCCTTGGACATATTATCTCCAGAGATGGTGTCAAACCAAACCCTGAAAAAATCAGAGCAATCAAAGAATTTCCCATACCTAAAACTGAACGTGAAATTAAATCCTTCCTAGGATTACTCGGTTATTATAGAAAATTCATTAAAGACTTCTCTAAACTCACAAAACCTTTTACAAAACGATTACAGAAAAATACCCCAGTCACCATAGATGCAGAATACATAAAAACATTCGAATTATGTAAAGACCTACTCAGTAATGACCCAATCCTCCAATACCCAAATTTCTCACAACCTTTCGTATTAACTACCGACGCTAGCAATTACGCTCTTGGCGCTATACTATCGCAAGGACCCATAGGCAACGATAAGCCAATTTGCTATGCTAGCAGGACACTTAACAGTTCTGAAATAAATTACTCCACCATAGAAAAAGAATTACTGGCCATAGTCTGGGCCACTAAATATTTTCGCCCCTACCTTTTCGGCAACAAATTTAAAATCATCACAGATCACAAGCCACTTCAATGGCTGATGAATCTCAAAGAACCAAATTCCAAACTCGTACGGTGGCGATTAAAATTAGAAGAATTTGACTATGACATCATTTACAAGAAAGGAAAAAATAACACTAACGCAGACGCTCTTAGTAGAATCCGAATTGAACATCCCCATAACATTGAACTCAACACCAATGACTCAAATGAAACCTCAAACCAACCTGTACAGAGCACGTCAGTACTACCACTAGAAATTGAAAATAATAGAATCCCTATATCTGACCGCCCGATTAACGAATTCTCTCTCCAAATAATACTAGAAAAAAATGATTTCAGACCCCGAAATTCCTTCCAAATGATATTTAGGAACAAACAAAGAAGAATATTCAAAGCCCAAGACTTTACAGAACAAAGCCTCATAGAGACATTTAAAAAATTCGTCTCTCCAAAAAAACTCAACGCCATCTATACAGATGACGATACATTCAAAAAAATTCAGTCTGTCTATTCAAACCATTTTTCAAGTTACAAAGTTATCAGATGTACCCAAAAAGTCTTAGACATAATTGACCAAAACAAACAAGAAGAAATCATTAGAGAATATCACACTAACAACAACCATAGGGGAATAGAGGAGACGTTACTCCACTTAAAAAGGTCATACTATTTCCCTTCTATGAAACCAAAAATTACACAAACAATAAATAACTGCGAAACATGTCAAACCATGAAGTATGAAAGAAGACCCCCTAAACTAACGTACGAAATACCCGAAATCCCAGGAAAACCTCTTGATATATTACATATAGACATTTACTGCATAAACAATAACCAGATATTAACCGTAATAGACAAATTTTCAAAATATGCAGCAGCATATACCCTTCCTACACGGAACAGCATTAGTATCATTAAATCAATGAAACATTTCATTAGCCTACACGGCATACCAAAGAAAATTGTTTCAGATCAAGGGTCCGAATTCGTTGCCAACATATTTAAAGACTTTCTTAAACAATATAATATTGAGCTTCACATAACTTCATTCCAACAATCCTCAAGCAATTCTCCTGTCGAAAGACTTCATTCGACCATGACGGAGATTTACAGAATTATACATGAAAAGGTTAAAGGAAGGGACCATGACGATATCCTTAACGAGACCATATTAACTTACAATAACTCTATACATTCAGCAACTAAATTTACCCCACACGAATTGTTCTATGGCCGCCCATACCAAATAAACGACATCCATTTCAATAACGAACATGACTATTTAGATAAAATCAATTCCATACAATCAAAACTTTTCCCAGCGATTAAAGAACGATTGGAAAAACTAGCCAGTCAGAATATAACAAAGTTAAATCTTAATAGAGAAACCCCAGTAGATTTTGAAGAAGGAGCTACCGTTTTTAGGAAGGAATGTAGACGAAATAAGTTGACCCCTAGATTCAAAAAACGTATAGTAAAGAAAAACAATAAAGTAACAATAATTACTCACGATACTAAGAAAATTCACAAATGTCGCATTAAAAATAAACGCAAATTACAGGTTCCTACTAACACTAACAATAATGATGACAACAACAGAGACACATAGACTTGAAATACACGATTTATCCAACAACTTCGGCATACTTCCATTGAAACTAGGAGAAGCCAGGATGACAAAAGGTACTAAGAAACTGATACACATAGTTAACCTAACCAACTATGAAGACAATTTAGAAAAAATCAGAAATACCCTAATTATACTAGATAAAAACGATCCAAACTCAGAAATCACAGAAATCATCCACCTCAAATTTCAAGAACTCGAACGAAAACTGCATAATCTATTACCAAAAATACGACAAAAAAGAGGATTGTTGAACGGTCTAGGTACCATTATAAAAACAATATCAGGTAACATGGATGCAGATGACGCCTCGCAAATAAATAAAGAACTAGAACTTTTAAGGAACAACCAAGCTACACTTGCAACAGAAACTAACAACCAGATCAAAATTAACCAACAATTGATAGACAGATCCAACAAAATAACTAGACACATAAACAAACAGCAAAAAACAATAGAGACCTTTCTTAAGCTTTTCCAAGAGAACCTTAGCAACAAAGTTAACACCGAAGAAGAAAAATTAAAACATATGCAATACATACACAGGCTCGACTTCAATATCGATCTACTAAATAACCACTTATCAAACATTGCTGAAGCCATTTCACTCGCACGACTTAACATAATATCCAAACATATACTAGCCCATACAGAATTAAATGAAATTGTTCAATTTCTAAAACAACAATCTGTCAACATAATTTCAGATGAACAATCCTATGAATTTCTCAGCCTAAAAGCATTTTACAATAACTCTGATATAATTTTCAGCATTGAAATTCCAATTTTGAGCAACAACACCTATTCCTTTTTTCACACCATTCCACTACCTATAAATAAAACGCTTACTATCCCAATTAGCCCTTATATTGCAATAAACGAGCATGACATGAAACAATTTAATAAAATCTGTAATCTTATTCAAGGCACTTATTATTGTATAGAATCAAATAACCATTTCATAAATCAAGAATGTATTAGAAATATCCTACAAAACAAGCCAGCAAATTGTCACATGATCAATACCACCGAAGAAACCACAGTATTCCAACCCATAGCGAGCTACATTCTACTGATCAACACCAACAACATAGTAGCAAATACAACATGCGGACTTCCAACATACACGATCACAGGAACAAATTTGATTCATTTCCAAAACTGTACAGTTTACATCAATGGCATAACATATGACTCAAGAAGCAATACCTTCTGGGACAACATAATTATCCACCCATCAACATGCAAACAAATAAACGCCTCATCAATAGTTCAGAAATTAACCTTAGAGAAACTAAATATCGAACAGACACACAATCGCAAGGAAATTCTTAACTTCTCCTCAAAATTTATATCCAAAACACAATCTATTATACCAATAATAATAATTTTTGTCCTAATCATCACCAGCATACTAATTATTTTCAAAATCAGAAGATATACCCAGGAAACAAGAAAAGGAACCCCGGAAACACCACCAGACGCAAAAAAGACAACATCTGATCAAAACCAGCATAAATCACTCCCGACGAAACAACGCCAAGGTCATTCTTTCGTCGGTCACTCATCTTAAAGAGGGAGGAGTTACACGTTCCATAATACACATCCCGCCGCATCAGCAGTTACACGTTCCATAATACACATCCCGCCGCATCAGCATAAAATCACACATCCCACATTCTCCAACATAGCTACCATGCCACCGTATCAGCATTCTTTTATTATTAAGTTACACATCCTCCAAGCATAGCTGTACATGCTGTACATCCCGCCTTATCAGCATAAATAGTTAACTCATAAGATCCAATTGCTTTCAAATAATGTAATTAAACTCCTCGTCTTCAATTCACTTCTAGATAGTAGGTATAAAACCAACTGTAAAACTGTATCAAGATTCATTATTGTAATAAAGTACAGACAGAGCGAAGCTCTGATAAAATATTCTTTTAATCTTTTTCACGGTCATACTTATAACTCGCGCGCATTAGATTCATCCTTTTGGCCGTCGGGAATTCGCGTTAAGAAATTTTTGACAAAAAACGGAGTTGTCTTGCCCGTTGCGGAAATCAAAACATAAACATTGATTCTCTGCGACGGCGGGGCACCTCCGTTGTCAATCATTTTTCGTATTCAGTGTATTATCAGAATATTGGTGGTATGAGAACAAAAACAAAGGAGCTTTTTGTTGCGCTCTCAGATCATCAATATGATATTATCGTCTTAACGGAGACATGGCTGCACCCACATATTTTTTCAGCTGAGATCTTCGATGCTTCGTATGTGGTTTACCGAAATGATCGCTGCCGAACAAGCAGCGAGAGAGGTGGGGGAGTTTTAATAGCTGTGTCATCTCTTTTTCAAAGTAGGCAAATTGCATTGGAGCATCGATCGGTTGATGTTGAACAGATGTGTGTGTGTATTGATTTACATAACATGTGTTATCAGTTGTATGTTTGCGTCTCCTACGTTCCTCCTGGTAGTGCTTTTAATGTGTATGAAAAACACATTGAAAACATTACTCGTGTTGTCAATAATCTTAAAACCACTCAAATGCCTTGTGTATTGGGTGACTTTAATATTGGTGATGTCACATGGAGTAATGTGGATGGTGATGCGAATTTAATACCTTTTAACGTAAATCATGATTATGAACAAATAGTCATTGATGGTCTTCTTTCTTTGGATTTATTTCAAATAAATTTTATTCGTAATTCTCTTAATAGAATTTTAGATTTAATTTTTATTAATAATGAAATTAATTATAATATTTCAGAGGCTGTGGATGTTATTGATTCCAATAAAATCCATCATAAAGCCTTACTTTTAAAGCTTAATTTTCTTAGTTTTTCTGGTGAACGTTGTAGTAATGATTCCGCGTTATCTTATAACTTCGCAAAAACCAATTTCAGTGCACTGCAGGGATATTTAAATGATTTTGATTGGGTTGAAATGCTAAAATCCCCCGATCTTAAAGGTAATTATGGTATATTTTTGGATAAAATAAATTCTGGTTTTGATTTATTCGTACCAAAGACGCGTCATAATAATAAGTTTAAAATTCCTTGGTCCAATAAAAGATTGGTTAATTTACGTAATGTAAAAAGGAAAGCTCATTCGCGTTATTTATCTCATAAAACAAATTCTAATCGTGAACTTTTTTTGAGATTCAGGAAAGAATATGAGTTTTTAAATCGGTTTTTATATAATCAATATATTTTGTCTGTTGAGTCGTCGGTAAAGCGCAATAGTAAATCGTTTTGGAATTACATTAATTCGAAAAGAAATACCACAGGCTTGCCTAAGGTAATGGAATTTGAAAATGTAAGTTCAACAGATTTAAAAAGCACTTGCGACTTGTTTGCTAACTTTTTTGAGTCGGTGTACAATGAGTGTCATTTGCAATTAAGAGATAATCATTACGATATGATCTCTGATGCTTTGGATATCGGTGTCCTGCAGTTATCGGATGAAGATGTAATAAAAGCGCTCGATAAACTTAATTTTAATAGCAACCCAGGCCCAGATGGGATTCCAGCGGTAATATTAAAGAAATGTTTGTCTTCCGTTTTTCTTCCTCTTAAAATTATTTTTAACCAGTCTCTTGTTTCTGGTGAATTCCTTAATGAATGGAAATATTCTTTTATAATTCCAATTTTTAAAACCGGTTTGAGGCAAAAGGTGGAGAATTATAGGCCTATATCTAAGCTTTCGGCAATACCTAAATTATTTGAAAGTATTGTTAAAGACAAACTCTTTTTCGCGGTAAAAGAAATTATTTCTAGTAGTCAACATGGCTTTGTTCGTGGTAGATCTTGTACTACTAACTTAGCTTTGTTGACTAATTACATTTTTAATAGTTTTGAGAAACGTTTACAAGTTGATGTACTCTACACTGACTTCACAAAAGCCTTTGATAGAGTGCATCACACCTTACTTTTGGCTAAGCTAAAATCGTTGGGTTTTCATTCCTCAATGCTAAAATGGTTCGTTAATTACCTAACCAATAGAAGGCAAATGGTAAAGGTCGATAATTTGACTTCTCGTGTAATTGAAGTAACCTCGGGCGTTCCACAAGGTAGTCATCTGGGCCCGTTGCTATTTATTTTATTTATTAACGATGTCCACGAAATATTTAAATTCTGTAAAGTTTTGACATTCGCGGATGATTTGAAGTTGTTTTCTCGGGTTAATAATATTTCTGATTGTATTCGCTTTCAATCAGATATTAATAAGTTATCGGAATGGTGTAATCACAATGCTCTAGAACTTAATATTTCTAAATGCAAGGTGTTTACGGCCTACCGTATTGTTGCACCCCTTTTTCATAATTATTTTATAAATGATCTTAGACTTCAGCGTCTTGAGGAGGTAAAAGATCTTGGTGTCATATTTGACAATAAACTAAATTTTAATTTGCATTATGATTACGCCATTGCTAAGTCTAACTCGTTGTTGGGCTTTCTTATGCGTAATAGTAAAGACTTTCGAAATGTACATAGCCTTAAGGTTATTTACTGCTCATTAGTCAGGCCATACTTAGAATATTCATCAATTATTTGGGAATCACCATATGTCTTACACAAACTTAGATTCGAAAGAGTCCAGAAGAAATTCACGAGATACGCGGTTCGTAAATTATATGTGTTTGATGAGCTTCCTAATTATGACAGCAGATGCGCATTAGTCGGCTTACAAACCCTCAGTTTCAGACGCACTGCAACTTCTGTCATGTTTGTTCGCGATATTATTAATTTTCATATTAATTCACCAGAACTGCTTTATCTTTTAAATATATATGCCCCCCAGAGGTCTCTGCGGGTTAGAAGCTTATTTTTTACTGAAAGGCATAGAACCAATTATGGTAACAACGAGCCTATTACAAGATGCATAAGCACATTCAATGATCTCTGCAATGAAATTGATTTTTGCTTATCCAGAGCAGATTTTAAAAATTGCGTTTTTTCATTGGTTTTTGATTAGTTAATTTAATATTTGAAGTAGTCTATAAGATTGAAGATCGGTAGATGAAGCTAAGTCGCGCAACGAACAACAGTTGTGTAAAGCGATACTGAGAGGTCACACTAAGAGAACGTAGTGTTTTGTGTGTCCTCGATGATGGTAAAAAAAAAAAAAAAAAAAAAAAAAAAAAAAAAAAAAAAAAAAAACTACGCACAGTACGTAAACGTGTTGGTGGTTTAATGTCCAACAAAGTAAATTTGGTGCGAAATTTGGTCACAATCTTCCGAATAGACTGCTCAGAAGGTCGAGAATGCCGATCATAAAATGGAAGCAGCGCGCGATGAACATTTCGAACCGAGCACGAATTTTGATAGTAAAATTCAATAATTTGCAAGCGTTGTTCATTTGTAAGACGATCCATGGTTAAATTGCAAACCAAACTGAAGCTGTTTGACAGTGACACAAGATACTAAACACACGTCAGCTGTCAAAACCAGTGTTGCCAAAACCAAACCAGCTAAAAAATCACCCGTTATTTTAACAATCACTTTAATTATAACAGTTACGAATTCAGAACAAAACGTAATAAAGAAAATAGTTTGCATAATTAAAATACCAAAACTTCCTCGACACACTGTTATATATAGGAAAAACGAAAATCCAATAAAAACTCTTGCACCAGCTCGGATTTAGGGAGAACAAATTTTGCCCTATTAAGTTAAACCACGAATTCGCTTACCTACCGCAGGGTATGGGCTTCACATTTAATTCCAAACTTATTATGAATACAGAATACATATTGAAGTGTAGAAAACATCACCTGTCGGCTGTCGCACCTGATGAATTCGATTTGCATTGTGAAGTAGATTCCTGGTGTGGAATTTATAGCTATAGCGACTTTTGGCATCGATTAACTTTCTTATTAAATAAAGGGTATGCCGTGAAACTCTCGGCTAATTTAAGCATCATAATTATGGCATTCTGTATATCGAAAAGGGTGATTAGACACTCATTGGTTGATTTGTTGAAATGGTAGTTGTGAATTTACATTAAAAATTACAAAAAAGTGTTGCTCTGGATAGGAAAGGGAATGAAAATGTATTAATGAAGTTTTTCAACTTGTTTGTATAAGCGAAACTACTGGATTAATGATATTTGACGTTGGATGAAAATCTCATTATTTATCTTGTGTTATTGCGACAGAAAGAGTCGCAGTCGTTGAAGGATAATTAGATCTCTGGATTTATATCAAGACATATTAAAGCTCTGAATTTTATATGGAAACAACGCACAAGTTTTAAAGGTAAATTTTTGACGATATTTTTATAGCTGCCTAACTTAAAGTCTTAGTTTAGGGATGTTATAGAAATATTGATCTAATAAATACGATAATTGCTTTACAATAAAAAGGAAAAGCAAATCACAACTCCGCACTTAAGTAGTTAACTGGTGAGTTACCTCACATGCCATTGTGGCTTAAGGTGGTATACCTCAACTGTGTCCGGAGACCGTATGTAGGTTTGGTCGGGAGGATGTCGAAAACATCTTCTGTGACTGCCAGGCTTTTCAATTTTAAGAAAACGTGTCTTTAACTTTGAGACTCGCACACCAGCAGATCTTATGAACTGTGCTAATAAGGACTTTAGTAGCCTTCATTAGGGAGGTCACTCGTCTCACGTCTCTTAGATTAACCTCTCCCCATCGATATGTAAAATAGATCTTTAAGATCGCAAGAAGAACACATAAGTAAGTGCTTAACAACTTCAATTTGCCTTGGTAAATAAAATCAAGCAACAAAACTGCAGGATTGCATACCAAGTAACAGTCTTGCTTTGCTTGTCAAGGAAGCTTATTGAAGTATAATTAAGTTAAGTGATGGAGGGACAGGTTGTTAGGGGTATTCCCAAAATTAATCAAGCATATTATAGTTAAAAAAAAAAAGTCAGCAGCGATAAGATAATAATAATTTTAATCATACGCTAAGTAGGTACTGCCTTCTTGACCATAAAATAGCAATTATCTATTGTTTTCGCTAAGAAATTTGTCGGCCTTGTGGTTTTAATCGAAAATGGCAATACGAAAACCAAATTCGGTTCAGTAGTTCCGTCCTTCCTTTATGGCATAAAGGCTTTTCTTCAAACTTCATGTCTCCATTACGTAGTAAGAGAAATATATTGTTTTCGTACAAAATTTTGAACTCGAGATCAATTCTGACATTACGATGATAGAAGAACTCAAAAAAGTGGGTCGCAAAATTGATCCATCTGTCCGTCTGTCTTACTGTAGATTTCAACAGAAATTGAAATTAAAGCTAAGGTAGGTGAGGTTTCCATGACTGCATAACTAACGGGTGATTTTTTAAGAGGTTTAGAACTTTTTTTTAAAAAAAAAAACACAAAAAATTCGAAAAAATGAATGAAATATTTATTTGAATCGATAGTTTGAACCTTGCAATTTAATGTTTAAAGATAATTTCATGCAAATGTAGACCGCGGCTGCGTCTCAGGTAGTCCATCCGCTGAGTCCAATTTTGGCATACTCTTTCACACATATCGGCCGGTATCTCAGGAATGAATGCATGGATGTTGGCTTCCAGTGCGTCAATCGAAGCGGGCTTGTCCCTATACACATTAGCCTTGACATACCCCCACAAAAAGTAATCTAATGGTGTCAAATCGCACGATCTAGGCGGCCAATTGACCGGCCCGAAACGTGAAATTAACTGTTCACCAAACTCGCCTCGCAATTGCGCCATTGTTTCGCGTGCTGTGTGGCATGTGGCACCGTCTTGTTGAAACCACATATCATGCAAGTCAAGAACTTCCATTTCGGGCAAAAAAAAAGTTTGTTATCATCGCTCGGTAGCGTTAACCATTGACAGTAACGCTGCGATTCGCATCATCTTTGAAGAAATATGGCCCAATAATGCCGCCGGCACATAAACCGCACCAAACAGTGGCTTTTTCGGGATGCATTGATAGCTGTTGCAATGCTTCTGGCTGATCTTCACTCCAAATGCGGCAATTTTGCTTATTTACGTACCCATTCAACCAAAAATGAGCCTCATCGCTGAACACAATTTTTCGATAAAAAAGCGGATCCTCGGCCAGCTTTCCAAGAGCCCATTCACCAAAAATTCGGCGTTGTGGTAGGTCGGCTGGCTTTAGTTCTTGCACAAGCTGTATCTTAAAAGGCTTTACGCACAAATCCTTCCGCAAAATTTTCCACGTAGTGCTGTTAGGCAAAGGCCTAACTGCTGGGAACGGCGCCGAATCGACATTTCGCGGTCTTCTGTCACACTAGCTGATACGGCCGCAATATTTTCTTCACTACGCACAGTACGTAAACGTGTTGGTGGTTTAATGTCCAACAAAGTAAATTTGGTGCGAAATTTGGTCACAATCTTCCGAATAGACTGCTCAGAAGGTCGAGAATGCCGATCATAAAATGGAAGCAGCGCGCGATGAACATTTCGAACCGAGCACGAATTTTGATAGTAAAATTCAATAATTTGCAAGCGTTGTTCATTTGTAAGACGATCCATGGTTAAATTGCAAACCAAACTGAAGCTGTTTGACAGTGACACAAGGTACTAAACACACGTCAGCTGTCAAAACCAGTGTTGCCAAGACCAAACCAGCTAAAAAATCACCCGTTAGTTTTTGGCTAAAAAAAAATGTTTGACTTCGATAAAACTTTAAAGACCAAGTAATGCTTGCATCCCGAACAATAACTCGTAATAGTTAGTATAGTTGACAAATACTATTTTTCAAACTAAACATTGAAATATTTGGTACTGTTTTGTCTACCAATATCTACAAAAACCGCTCTAACGATTTTTATTAAAATACACACTAAATATACTATCAGTAGATATTCTAAATAAGATCCCGTACTTAGTTTCTCAATACCGCACTTTAAAATTCAATTTGCAACAACCATTAAAAATGCAATAACAGCAACGTAAAACTCAGTTCAGCAAATATTACCCACTTCTACTTTTTTCAACCATTTTAAATATGCATCTTAGAATAAAGGGTCCGCCAAATAACTTTTTTTTTTGAAAATGCTATAAAAAAAAACCTTCCGGTTAATAATGGAAAATAATTTCATTCAAATGGCTGCCTCGCCATGTTGTAGAGCTTCATCTGAAAAGATGATTTTTTTTTGGCAAAATCGGCATCTTCTCTAAGTCGATCGCAGGCCCACTTAGCGAAGCGAAAACGCAATGGATGGTCAGTTGGCTTCAACTCCTGAACCAATTGGACTTTGTATGGCGTCATACCAAGGTCTTTATGCAAAATTCGTCTCAATGATGTATCCGAAATGTTCAATTGTTGAGAACGACGGTGAATTGATGTTGATGGCGCTTCACGCACACTTTCTGCCACAGCAGCAATTTTCTCGGGTGTACGCACTGTTTTTGGCTTTTCACGCTTTGGTTTATCGATGAGGATGCCAGTTTCTTTCACTTTCTTCACAAGATAACGAACATACGGAGCTGACGGTGGTTCTCTTCTTCCAAAATCCGTACGCAATTTTCGCACACATTCTGCAACATTACCATGATTTTCAAAGTAATGTCGCAATATTTCCCAGCGTTGTTCAAGCGTATACACAACCATATTCGTTCAACGGAAGGATAAAACTAATTATCTGTCGAATCAGACATGAGCTAAGTGTTACCATTCGCGAAATTTGCGAAAAACGAAAAAACGTTAGATGGCGGACCCTTTAATACCAACCACTTGGAGTTTACACAATCAAAATATCCTACTTCATTTGCACCCCCACCCCCATACACCTTCATCGTAATATTCAGTTTATTACTGCTAATGCAAATTCAAAAACAAATCTCTGAATTCTTATACATATACCTTACTATATATATATAAATCAACTAGCTGACCCGGCGAACTTCGTTCCGCCCAAATTCATTTATGAAGGTAATGAAATTAATAATTCCGAGCTTTCGCTTTATTCTGCTTCATGTAATTCGGTCAATTCAAATTTTTTATTCAAAAGTTATATTAAAATTTAATAAATAAATAAAATTTCAACCGTTAGTGTTAGAACCATTTGAAAAAAAAAAAAAAAAAAAACGCTACGAAAGTGTTCGACATTACTAATCTAATAAAATTCAAATTGTACCCATCGGCCTTACTCAAAAACTGTTGAACTACAAACAGCGATACCAACCGTATGATAATTATGCTACATGTATGATAATTTCAGGTCTTGTATGATGTATGATAGCAACCTATTATCATACGCAAAATGTATGATAATTTGCACATTCTTTAAAAATTGTAGCATAATTGCTTTTATTCCCACAAAAATCTATTGTTACTCATTAAAGGTATAAAAATTACACTTTTCAATAAAAGTGAAACTTGTCATCACTTACCAACCTAGTACTTAGCACACTGAGGCACTGAACTGACTTGTTGCCTGAATTCTGAATACCTGTCCTCTGTGCAGGAGCAACACAAGCCCACCCACATACCTTTTTTCTACCTCTTTCTCTTTCTTACAGATAGTAAAGTTCATTTTTATATGGTACCTATCTAACCGTATCATAAGTCACTATCACGTACCATTACCAGTGTTGTTATATCGTGGGATTTATCCCTTTTCGTGAGAATTTCGATGTCCGAAAAGCCTTTCGTGGGATAAAGGGAAAAAGAACCAAATCGTGGGATTTTGAGGAATCTAACGAAAAACATTAAAACTATAAATTTTTGCTGAAATTTCATGAAAACTCCTACATTTCACGATGATTATTAACACACTCAATGTGCATAAGAAACTGCTTATATAAATTGTGGGTGCCTATCAACTCGCGGTTTTCATTTCGCAAACTATTATCTCGCGACGGTTTGAATATTTTTCAACTATTTCGCAAAGGTCATATGGCAAACTGCCATTTGGTCTTGCGATCATCTCGCTATAAGATTAACTCGCATAACTTCGTTAGCATTTCTATGTTTTGCTATTCTTTCAACTGGCTTTTTGTGTTTTTGCCTTTGCTTATCTTGCATACCGTTATTTCGCGCCATGCTATTTAGCCGCTTGTTTATTTCAGCATGCATTTTTTGTCACTTTCACTGGTTTTACACGCAGTGTTCTTGTGATTGCCTACAGGAGCGGTTTAAAGCGCGTTTGATAAAATATACTGGCAAACAATGGATGATACCCAAAATGCAGAAAAAGTGTGCAGTGTTTTTAAATCCATTAGGGGTAGAGACAAAGTAAATGTTGAAGGTTTTTCTTATGACTTTGAGAGAATTGATAAAAATGAAAATTACAAATGGAGTTGTGAACTGCGAAAACTCAATGATTATAAGTGTAAAGTGCGTTTAATTATGATATGTTAATAAAATTGTTACCTATACCAAAAACTTTTGTAATTTTACTTTTTGAAGCAACAGTGATTTTGCTACTATTTTATTTTGCAAAATGTTATTTTGCTTTTCTAATTTGTTTGGCTTTCATCTATCACCATGTTAAAAATTTCGCGCGAAATTTCTTAACATGTGATAAATGAAAGCCAAACAAATTAGAAAACCAAAATAACATTTTGCAAAATAAAATAAAGCGAAAAAAGGGAACGCGAAATAATAAATGCGAAATATCTTTTTGGCAAAATAATTACAATGCTAAATGAAATTTTGCCAAATAAAAACTGCGAAAAAACAAAATGCGAGTTGTTGATATGCGAAATAATAAAATGCGAAATGATCGCAGCGAAATAACAAAATGCCAGAAAAAAACCGCGAGTTATACCATACCCATAAATTGTCTCTTATCAAAATTTGCTAGTACCAAAAAGTAACCGTAATAATGTTACAAACTGCGATTTTTTTACTAAAAGTTAATTAACCGTGATTTTCTTTCCTTGTATAAATTGTATAACAAATTTTACTTCTAAAAACTGGATTTTGAGGCGAAAAAGTTTCATGAGATTTAAAAGGGATTTTGAGTACAGTGAAAAGGGAAAAATTACCACGCTTCGTGGGAAAAAAGAAGAGAGAGTGCTAACAACACTGAGCATTACTACTCTTACTCGTCTTACAGTGTTGCCCCCTCAACTGGTTGAAAATGTAACGTGGCGGATTTAAAGTGTAATCTATCTTAGCATTACCCCCCCCGTTCGTTCCAAAAAACTGTGTATGATAATTTGTTGTCTCGTAAGATAATTCGGAGGTAATTGTATGATAATTCATGTACAAGAATATGGCAGCACTGACTACAAACGATGAAACTTTGCATATCTATTCTATGCACTATTATACCTATTCTACCTGTAATATAAAATAGAAGATAGCCCGCATTACTGGACACTTTTTATTCGAAATTCAAGGGAAGCCTGAAATGCCAAGATCGCAAAGAGAATGAACGAGAGAGATTGGTTGACCCTGGAGAAGGTAAAGTCGGGGAGGGGGCTTGTTGCGCTTGCGTGATAGGGTAATGGATTGGCATTTGGGGATGTTGAGTTCTCAGCAATTTTTGAGGCACCAGGTCGAAAAACGATCGAGGTCTTCTTGAAGGAGACAGGAGTCTTGAGGTGAAAAGATGCTTTTGAAGAATTTAGTATCATCTGCGTAGAGAGAGAGGGACGAGTGTTTGATGGCCTTCTCAAGATCATTTACCGTTAGGATGAAGAGAAGGGGACCTAAATGGCTGCCTTGTGGGACACCAGATGTTGGTAAGAAGGAGGACGAAAGTACGGACCTAAAGCGAACGCTATAATACCTGTTTTCAAGGTAGAAAGATACCCATTTTATCAATATAGGTTCAAATCCGAGGGCAGACAATTTGAAGAGAATTAACTGGTGTGAAATCTTATCAAAGGCCTTGCTGAAGTCAGTTGTAATGACGTCGACTTCGTTGCCATTTTCTAAGGTTGAGACGGCAAAGGATACAAATTCCACGAGATTTGTAGTAGTCGATCTACCTTTCAGGAAGCCATGTTGGTAGGGTGAAATAAGGGACTACCTTCGAAAACTTAAGACTTCGTATAAAATACGAAGAGTTTGGCAATTGGGCGGTAATTGGTAACTTCATTTTTTGGTCCTTTTTTGTGTATCGGGGTAATGAACGAGGTCTTCCAAATCTGGGGAAATTCTCCGTTTGAGAGAGAAAGACGAAAGAGATCAGAAAGTGGGAGCGAGAGATTTGAAGAACACTTCTTAAGAAAAATGGCTGGAAGACCATCTGGGCCGGGTAAGAATTCGTCATTAAGCTTTTGTAACTTAATTTCAATTAGAGAAGGGTCTACTGTTTGAGGGAGAAAGGGACCGATAGAGAAGTTCGGTAGGTAGGTAAAGTAAGAGGGATCCGGTGCGAAGGAGTTATCGGCAAAAGATAGCTTAAAAAATGTGGCAAAAAAGTTTGCAATAGTATCTGGGTCAGTGGAAGATATATTTTTATAAGAGAGAGAAGGAGGGTAGCCGTCGGATTTTTTCTTATAATTGACGAATTGGAAAAAAGACTTTGGATCGTTTATTAGATTGGTGTGTGCATCATTTAGATAGCTTTGGTAGAGAGAGTTATAAAGCTGGGTAAAATTAAGATAACTACCGAGATAGTTGGAAAAGTCGGAAGAAGAACCGGAGCGGAGAAAAACTGCCCATAGCTTTTTTCTTTTATTACGTAAGGAACGAAGTCTTCGATTATACCACGGGGGGGAATTGGATGAAGTTCTATGGCAAGAAAAAGGAACATAGAGAGAAATGGAGGTAAATAACTCTCTGTAAAATATGGAAAGAGCATCATTTAATGATAGATTGGCAAAATCGAAAGAGCATTTACTAAGATATGCATTAATTTTTTGGAAGTTAGCCTTGTGAAAGTCGTAAGAAGAGATGACTCCGGGAGAACTGGACTGGGGTGGAGAGCTGTGGAAAAATGAAAGAAGAAGAGGGGGGTGAAGGTTGTCGATAGTAGATAGACAAAGAGTACAAGGCGAGACTGAGGAGTTAATGGGGTCAGTTGTGAATATAAGGGGTTGGGGTCGAAATTCTGGCGAGGGCAAAATTCTTTTTTCAAAATTCTGCTTTCAAAATTCTGTGTTACAAAATTCTGCTTTCCAAAATTCTGCAAAATATAATTATTGTTTATTTAAAACATTCTACCTACCTTCCTACTCACTTGTTATAGAAGAAGAGGTAAAAGGAGTTTTTTTTATTGGTTTTAAATTTGCTCTCTTGGTTTAGACAAATATTCTGTTAGTATACCCTTGTGAGTGAACGTGTGCTTCTAAAGTGAAAATGAATATTATCTGTAATTAAATCCAATAAAGGAAAAGATAAGTTGTGCGTGGATGGATATAATGTATTATTGTGAAAAATTAAGTAAATGTGAAATATCGGTTTTCTTAAGAGATTATCAAAAAATATTGTTCTCACTGGCTTTGTATAGTTTCAATGCTGTTGTTCCTTTTTTGTTGGTAATTGCAATTATGAAATAATTTGTCACTTTTTGGCTGTTTTTTTTGTGTTCTTGGTACCCACCTGTGTACCTTCTTTATATGGAATATATTATAAATTGTTGATAAAGTTGAAAAATATTTGTTTTCTTTAAATTTTTAAATTGAAAAAAAAAAAAAACAGAATTAGCCGAATTTATTTGTTTAAAATATTGCCTGTCAGAATTTTAAAAAGCAGAATTTTGAAAAGCAGAATTTTGTAAGACAGAACAGAAAAAAAAACAGAATTTTGTAAAGCAGAATTTTTGTGTTAAAAGTCAGAATTTTGCAAAGCAGAATTTTGAAAGCAGAATTTCGACCCGCTCCCGAATATAAGGTCTAATTGCCTACCCATGTAATTTGAGACCCCTCTAACTTGGCATAGACTAGAGTCTGTCAGGCTATCTAGGAAGAGTAATTCCTTAGTTGACTTGGCATTTGAAGCTATAAAGAACGATTCATCTTCTGAAGGAGTCCAGTGTAGCTGAGGCAGATTAAAATCGCCGAAAATAAGGATATTGTCGAGGGAGTCAGATGAGTCGATTATTTTGTCAATCGCGTCAATGGCAAGTTGGTACGATTCGATTGGTTGGGCTGGTAGAATATAGAAACACATAACGTAAAGGGACCTCTGGGAGAGTGTTATTTTTATTGAAACAAAGTCTAGTTTTGAAGATGAGGAAGTAGAAAGCGGGGAGGCGTCAAGGCTATTGTGAATGGGCAGTAGAACGCCTCGACAAGGAGAATCGTTCGTAGGGCGGGTACTTTCTTCGTCTCGAAAGACATTGAACGAAGGGGGAAATAACTCTTGGCTCTTTATGTCGGGAATTAGGTTGGTTTCAGTGAGGGCATATATATCGAATGGGAGAGCATGAGATTGCTCAGAACGGCACTGGTTTTTGAGCGCAGGCCTCTTACATTCTGGTAGTAAAAGGTAAGAGGAGTATTGTTCGGGGGTGGTGGGTGAAGTGATGGCGGTATTGACACTTTAGGGACGAAAAAATTTGTTGTGATCGGCACGGCTCCGTTGAAGGTGTGAGATACGCTTAGAGCTGATATGAGAAGCAAAGGCAGATAGGTCTTTGTCCACGATGGCCGACGAAATGTTAAAGCCATCGTGATAACGGTTATAGATTTCTCGCAAAGAGACCGGATCAATAGGAAGGCTTTCTTTTTGAATATATATCTGAACGTTTGTTTTGGTTTTACCTTCAATGCAGATGGATTCAGGTTTATCATACAAGGTAAAGTCGAACATTTTCAAAAAGCCTGTGATCTCTCAGCCGTGACATAATATATCGGCCATCAAGGTCGTTGGGGGAGGAAATATTGTTTAAAAACTTGGAAGTAAGTTTCACTGCTGGGGGGAGTAGAGGATCAAACATTGCAGAAGCCTTAGAGATTGGGGTAGGTCTCTCATTAAGAGGAGAAATAGTGGGAAGAATAGAATTGGTGCTAGCAGAGGTAGACGGGGCAGGATTGAGAACATGGGAGTGTATGAAGTTCGGGTAGTTGGAAGTCGATGACCATCGCTATGAGTAGTATCAGCAAACGGGCCTTAGATATTTAACGTAAACTGTTGCCGTCTCACACTTTTGCAAATATTGGAAGGAACCTAGTTAATCCGAATTCATTTCCAGACGTGAGCAACACCTTTCACCTTTCAATTATACCTTCCTCAAGCCCCTTGATCCCCAATTTTTGAAAAAAAAAGATCGAAATGGCCCCAAGTCAAAAGTGTTTCGTAAAAGAAAATTAGTTTTTTTGTTAAAAATAAATGTCTTTATTGCTCTATTTTTTTGTTCTAGGAATATTATTATTTTATGTAGAGGGCCCTTTTTCGACTTGGTCTCCTTTTTATTAGTTCATGGTATTCATGTACAATTATTGCCTCTCTGAAATTGTTGGTTTCCTGCACTTGAAATTGTTGCCATTCAGTTAAAGCCAACAATTTAATTTCCGAGCAAAAACGATCATTATATGCTAAGCGTAAGCATACCTAGACGGTGTCTGTGAACTGAGCAGAAGGAGATCTTTTAAAAACAAGTGACACAATTAAGTGAACCAATGACGCAACTGTTTGAAGTGTCCCGCTGATTGGAAATCGTTTCAATTGAAAAATCAAACTTGCATGTACTCATTTTATCTCCCTTTCAATTCAAATACACAATTTAAGTTGTTTGCTTAGAAAATTTCATAAGAAAAGTGCACACCCTATTGAAAGTCAGTGAATTGAATTTCTCCATTACACCGGATACGAAAACCGCGCAATCCTCGTACACGCTGCCAGCTGCCATTGAAGACCGGCATAGCATGTAATATTCACGATCCCGATTAAGGTAGCATCTAAAGTCAGCCAAGTTGAATAATTGCTGCAAGTTATTCAGAAGGAAATACCCGAATACTAAGACTGTGTAATATGACGTTAGCATTGAGCAAATGAAAACATCCCGTTCCCGACAAGCAATTATTTATTCAGTGATGTTCCCTTTTTGTATGAATCCTGCATAAATGTCAGCTAAATGCAATGTTGTTGAGTGCGGATTTTTCCATACCTACAGAAATATATCTCACATGTGCGCTGGCTGTCTTATGCCCTAAATACGAGTACGAAGAACACGGATTCATGGAACCCATGTCAGCATTTGGTAATAATCGCGTGGGGAATTCGGCACAAATTGTGAACGTACGCCCTTGGTTGGTAGTAAATTATTTAAGCAATTGCTCTGCAAGAACGATGTGTTTTTGTCTTCGTTTGAGAGAAGACGTTGCTGTGATTTGAATATGAAGTCATTTGTATGCAAAATTAACAAATATGTGAATTTAAATTCAAACCTAGATTATGCAAGAGGTTTGAATAATGCTGGGCTGGAATCGGCTAAGGCGATAGTTGATCGTCGCTTTTATGATTGCCGTTTTTGATTATCAACTCTTCTTCACTTAGAGTTTTAAACGTCACTTCCTTGCCGACGCTGTCATTCCAAGCAGCTGATACATATTCGAAGTGTTTCTTTTTTATTGTGTAAAATTTAGGCAAGTGAATTTGAGAATTATATAATAATATATATATAATATATTTGTTTTCTTTTTCTTTTTTTGTAAGTCTCAAGGGAATAAAGAAGAAATACACCCATTGGTGCCGCCTAGTCAGCCCCAACTTGTATTTGATAGCCACCACCCATAAAGACAATTTAAAGTCGCAGGCAGTTCATGTATGGTTGGAATGGAATATGCATTGACCTTATTCCAGTTGGTAAATGAAGCAGCCCCAAAACAATCATGAACCTTTCTTTGTTAAGTCGAACATTTTTCAGGAATCTAAAATAAATAACTTACATATTGTGTTGACAATAATTTCTTAAAGAATATCTATGAAAAAAAAAAAAAAAAAACGTTATGAAGTTCTATAATATTTGCTTTATTTCTTAAGTGAATTCCGAGCAATCGGACTTTTCTGTAATTATTTTCTTCATTTCTCCCTACGGCATAGAATAATTCCATTGAAGTAAACATTGCGCTCAAATGTTCTTATTTTTTTTTATACCTAACTTATTTCACAAAACTTTAAATTGTTGGTGGAGTTGAAGCCGAGCCAACCTACGAAACCTGACGAAAACGACACACAAATAGCTGTCGCAAGCAAGCCTTGGAAAAAATGCGAAAGTCAATTTGATAATCACGTTACAGCCAAAACATGAATTTTGATTATCAACTATCAACTACTAACATCTTAGCCGATTCCACCCAGGTATTTTGGTCGTACGCAAAATTTGTCTAATTAGAAGATTCAATGATTAATGACTTTTGTTTGTGTTACATGCATTGTGCACCAAAACGACGCGTTTAAGAATCGTTCATACATTATTTATGAACAACTTCATTGAAATTCGGACACATCATTTTGCAACAACAATTTAGATTTTTAGAAGCGCAATTATTAAGGAAGGCAATTGCAGTTTCATGAAGGCAATGTTTTGGTCATTAAACAAAGCGAAATATTCAAGAATTTGTGCATTGCGTTAGTGAATATTACATTGAATGTAAGAATTTCAACTCTATGAGAATTTTTTCAGTGTAATAGGATCAGTATTACAAATTCAAAAGGATTTCATTCTATTGTGCGAAATTTCTTGCATTAGAATCCTGACTATAAAATTAAGAGACCAAAATATATATCTGTACGTATTTTCCATTTACCGTAAGATATACCAATGCTTCATATTTAAATATTTTAGGCTTAATAGTTCTCAAGCTATATTAAGGGGTTGCTTGCAGACGACACACTTTTAGATCTGAATGGATTGATACACTTTAAGCTGGAAGATTTTGTTCAATCCAGCCGTCTGGTTACAATAGTTCTATTCGCATATACCTATTTCCGAGCCAAACAATAAGAATCTGTCAAACTCAAAAAACGGAGCGAAACTCTCTCAGAGAGTTCCAAATATACGCCAAAATACGTGGGTAGGGAATAGGCTTCGAGCTACTTTGAGTATCTTTCATCTTTGATATCGAATCCTTAGAGAGAAATACATAGCTTAACTTTTTGCAACAGAAGAAATATTTTAGTAGAACATTCGACCACCACCGAATTTTCCTTAATTTCACAGATTTTTTTTTTATGCAATTGATTTTTAAGAAGGATTTTGAATTTATTTCTTGTCAAATTTGTACATTCGACATAATAAACTGCGAACGCGAATGTTGAACTAGTTTAATGGACTTCACTTTAATACGTGAGAGTAAATGCAGTTACTGATTCTTTTCTTTTTTAATAAGGTTTATTTATGTTTTTTTTTTTAATTGTTAATTGAACTTACAGCATTACAAGTACCTACATATTTTTGACTTTTTTTTCCAGTCAAATCTGTCTGGAAGGCCGATTTCAAAATCGCAACCCTGGTTATAAGGCCATAGGTCCCCACATGCTTCATAGATATTCTTTTTGGGGGCCTCAACAGTCTGAGCTAGCTTTCCATGTCGAAAATTGTTCGCACTTCTTATTTGCATGATCCTCCATTTCAAAAAATTCTTAGTAAACATCTGCTGTGTGATTTGATAAACCTGGAGTATTTCGAGGATCAAATCTACATTATCTTTTTGGTACATTTTGTGTCAGGAAATGTAAACGGGAAAGCAAACAATGGAGTCATGTAGCGCTGATCAGTTAATTATAGTTTTAAGAGTTCTTGGTTGGCAATATTTGGTAAGATGCCTTTTAAGAAAGAAACAGAGTCGGATAACATGTAACTACATAGTTTAAATATTAAATTTTAAGGAGACAACAAATTAAATACGACAGTTATCTCGGATATTAACTTTCATCAGTCGTTGAAGCTGGAAATACCGAAAAGGGCCGATCACTTGTTAAACACACCAAGAACATTATCAGCAGCCGCGGTTCTTGATCGTTGTTCTGCTTTGGGGTGGTTGGGTGGCGCACATTGCACAAGCACGTTCATATGAAAAAAAAAACTGCGTAGTGTTTTCTCCAAATTAAGTGAAACGAAAGAGAAGTATGCGGCGTGAATGTATAATTAATCAACAGCGACAATGTGTTTCTGAGGAAATGCGCAGATGGCTGATAGATGACGTGCCCTGATGGATGTATGGTGGTGTATGTAGAATATGAGTTCAAGGTTTTTGTTTTAATAGTTGTTATAGTACCTTCGTTGATACCTACAGTAAATAATTGAAGAATTCAAGAAGTAAAGACGATAAAGGTGAATTATGTTGTTTGATTTATTTATTGTTGGTGTAGATACAAATTTCCGTTAAGGCTTTTGTTTTAGTGGTTGTTTTGATATTACCTACGTTGATACCTACAGTAAGGTAGTGGAAATTTAGTACTTACGCTGTTGAATTTAATTTTCTTAAATCGGTGTTTTAGGTAAATAGATTTGTTTGATTTATTGTTTCACATTGACAATATTCACCGCTTTGTTTTAGATAGACTGTTAATTTTAAATAAATATGCCGTTGAAAAAACGGTCAAATCTCTTTTATTGGAAATAATTACACAATCTCACGCCGCGTACGAAGTTGCGGGCACAGCTAGTATTTAAATAAAACAAATAAACAATTTAAAATTAAACAAAAACTAAAAGCAAAAACCCCGCACCCTCCCAGTAATCCAACAGTAAACCCAAGCGGAGCGGTTGCAGGGGGACGGCATGCCCCCAATACGCTAAGTTTTTCCGCAATAATCTCCTAACGTATACTTTTTTTTAGTGCAGGCCATAGTCCAAGCGAAATAATTGCTATTTACTTAAACCTTCGCACAGAGCACTGCCCTTATTTTATTGCTAAGATACTGAAAGAACGCACACTGCCTGACCTTGCCTCATTCACATTTAATTCCCACACAGCAGACAACTTTGAAAAGAATTTGTACACATTAATGTCACCTGGATTTTGACTCTCGGGTAGCGACATTTATATTGCTGCGCTTCTTTTATTTTTCCTCTTCCAAATAGAGAGGATATGGAACCTTGAGTTAAAAATATTCTTTCTGAAAAGAAAACATAATTAAATGAAAGAATATTTGAAACAAATGGAAAACCCACAGCAGTGTTACCGTACCTTCGCCATTATCATTATAGTCAATTCAAAACATTGAAAAAGATAATAAATTATGATGGTGTGCTCTTGTAAAAGAACAATATCCGAAAGCAATTTTATATGCAACGCACATTCACGTGTAGAAGGTATTGTGGTTTTGTCATTGGAAATGTTTGTACTTGTTATCTATCTAGGAACTTTCTAAACAGGTAATAGAATTGTTTCGTGGTTGCACAAGTTATAAAAAAAAATAATTTAAAACAAATTTAAAAATTTTAAAATAACTAAATACTAATACTACTTACAGCGCTTTACAAATAAAATGTCTGATAGCAATGAATAATTATAAGTAGGTATAGCGACGGGTCACGGTTCACGGCTTTCTGATATTTTAATATCACATATGGGTAATGGGAGCTTTTTGTTAAGAGAATCCATTTCAGGTTCAGTGAGGTAGGTAGGTATCTATTCAGATTTTTTTAATTATTGAACTTGAAACTATGCGACGACTATGTGTGGAATTCGTTGGTTCGGGGTCTATTTATATTCGTATGAAAGATAAGTAAAGTTCGTATAAAAAAAAACTTCAAGTAGATATACATCATTTACCTTGATTGACAATTTTCGTAATTCAATGCTTAATAGATTAAAACAGTGACGTTCATTGCTAAAATGATAAAGAAATGTACATGCCACTCTTCCAAGATTTTGCTATCTATTTCTAGCAAAAATGAAGGTATCTACTCGTACATTCGAATGGCAATTATACTTTAAGTATGTCTCTTTTCCAAAGTTGTTTTTGTCTCTGGAAAAACTATTCGTAGGTAATTGTAATTGTAATTGTAAGTGCTAGGCCCTATACACTGCGACCAGAAGAGATCTATTGTGTTGGCCTTTATTATTTAACCCATGGAGCTGTTGAGGCCCTTTATAAACCTCAGCACCCTTCTTGGTTCCATGTTTCCAATATCTGCAGGACTTAAAATCGCCCTTTGCGTATGGATCGCTCTGCCCCTGGCCACCGCAGGTCATTCGCAGAGTATGTGTTCCGTTGTCTCCTCCTCTTCTCCGCAGAGTCGACAGGAGTCATCGTCGGAAAGTCCAATTTTTTTGAGATGATATCTTAGTGGCCAGTGACCAGTAAGATAACCCGTTAGGATCCTTAGATCCTCTTTGCTTAGCTCAAGTAACTTTTTTGCTTTACTACGAGCTGGGTTAATGAATCTTTTTGCCTGCCTCTGTCCCTTTGATTCCGTCCAGTATTCGGCCAGGAGATCATCTTCCCATTTCCTGAATTTTGAGTGTATGTAACTCAAAGGTAACCCGAAGTAGGGTTCAGGACCGGTGAGTAGGTGTGATGCACCTCTTCTCGCCAGACAATCTGCTCGTTCGTTGCCCTCAAATCCCTCATGGCCTGGTATCCAAGCAACAGTGACCGTGTTGTCCTTTGCCAGTTCTTCGAGGAGATTGAAACATTCCCAGACTAGCTTTGATCTGATCGAAAACGATCTTAGGGCCTTAAGGGCTGCCTGGCTGTCTGAGAGGATGTATATATGGGCACCTTTAGTGCGCCTCCGTAAGCATTCCCGGACACATATCTCTATGGCGTGTACCTCCGCTTGAAAGATGCCTGGTGATTTACCTAGTGCTACGGCTCTTTGGAACCTAGGCCCATAGACCCCAGCACCGGTGGCCTCATCTTCCATCTTTGAACCGTCGGTGTACCAGATTTGTGATCCTGGTCGTGTTACGAATTGGTTGGTTCTCCAGGTACTCCTGTCAGATATGACTATCTTAAATTTTCTGGAGAAGCGAAGTCTTTTAAGCATGGTATCTGATACTTTGATCACAGGATCATCTTGAAGCATTTGTAATACTCGAAGGTGTCCTGTCAGATTTCCTGCTTTGAGATTTGATATATCAGGGAGCCTAAGGGCACTGAGACTCGCTTCCTTCTTTACAGAAATATGTAAAGGCAGAAGGCTGAGCATTGCCCCTATGGCTGCAGTTGGACAAGTTTTCATTGCCCCTGTTATACCAACACATGCTAAGCGATATATCTTGTTTAGTTTTTTCTGGGCCGTCAATTGTTTAAGAACAACAGCAAGGAAACTAAATTATCTCCTGTTGAAAAGATATTTACAAATTTCAGATATTTGTCAGCCGACAAAAGTTTTGAGCAATCTTTGACGTTACTCTATTTTTTCTGCCTATATCGGAATGTATCGACATTTATGAACCTACCTACTATGTGAAAAGTTGGGGACCAAACCCTAAAATAATTCTGTGGATGTACTAGCTAGACTAGCATGTATAGGAACAACCGGCGCAATTGGGACAACACCTACTGCTGGAATGAAGGCAATCCTCAACCTAGTACCGTTAGACTTATTTATGCAAGAATACACGGAAAGAACTGCAAAGTCACTAATTGCAAAATTTTGAGTTGCAAATCACGACATATATATTTTTCGCAAATCAAAAAGATTTTAGGTCTGTTCCTTTACTTTTAAATCTTGCTAATTTTTACTAATTCTTACTAATTCCTACGAATTTTTAGTCAGTGCCGTTCCTTAACTCAAAAAATTCGTAAAAGAGAGCGTCATCGAGAAAGCAAGATATTTCCCCTCCAGTGAGAATCTTACGAATTTTTACTCAACAAATTTCTTGGTGTAAGAAGTGAAAAAGATGTCAGTCATCTTACAATTAATAGCTGATTTGAACTAGCAAGAAATGGTTCTGCTATGGATCAAGATCGGGCGATTCAGTCCATCAAACCACCACTCTGTAATCTCAGATATAGAGAGTGGAAAATAAGATCCGCATGAAAGCATATAACAGGTGGGAAGAATTAACCACTTGTGATATTTCGGAAGCTATGGCCGAAATATAATCCAAGTCGGACTAGCAAGTTCATGCGGTTTGATAGAACGACGAGGTATAAACTGTTAGGGGCTCTAATGGGTCACAACTTCCTAAGAAACCACACTTCCTAATTGAAACTCACGAATGACGATATATTTAGGGACGAGGAGGTACACGAGGACACCTCAATTTCTCTGTCAATAGTGTCAATACCCAAGTCTATGTCACTCGAGGAAAAGAACACTTGGAAGTTATTACTTCCATGAGTACATGCACTTTCTGACGTCTTACTGTCTGACCTTTACAGGTTTATGAGGACATCGGGATGGCTATACTGC
Organism: Cheilosia urbana; assembly: GCA_946477585.1. Taxonomy (NCBI): domain Eukaryota; kingdom Metazoa; phylum Arthropoda; class Insecta; order Diptera; family Syrphidae; genus Cheilosia; species Cheilosia urbana. The sequence continues at coordinate 61,402,572 of OX297856.1, forward strand.
GCCAGGTAACCACAAGAGGAGAAGGGATGGAGACCACCGATATAACATCAACGGCTAACCCAAAAAAAAGAAAGAAATCATAATGGGTCCACGAGGACCTAAGTGAGGTATTGCAGGGCTCACCCTGCTCTACCTACCCGTTTATCTAACCTAAGAAGCGATATGGAAATTTGACACACTCAGTTTTCTTTTGTACAGACTATTAAAAGTAAAAGCTAGAAATCTTACAGAATCATACAGAAGTACTTTGCGGCAATACCTAACGTGGATTACATCACGCCATATTTATAACTCATAATACCTTTCTCTAGCGCCTACCCCAGCAGGGAAGTATGGAGAGATGGACCTGTACCCAACACGCAATCCGTTCCCGGATGGCTATGACCATCTCTTCGTAAATCCAAAACAGAGAGAAGCATGCGGAATAACCGGAAATATCTCTCTACTTGTAGGTATCCTAACGGGACACAACACCACATAAAGAAAATGCGATTGATCGAGGAAGAACTTTGCAGAAGCTGCGTTGACGAGGGAGGTATAGAGGACACAACCCATTTCCTATAAGGAGTGCAGCAGACTGGTGACTTAAGTATCGGTGCATTCGTTGCTATTTCAAGTAGTACATGTGTGAATAAATAGCTAGTCAAGGATTTTCGATAGGCGCGGGCGTAGTGTCCTAGACCTCTCATAGAAATTTACAATCCATTAAGACGGAAGGACAACAGTCTTGTTTTTGAATTAGTCACAACTCCATCATCTCTTCCTTTCAACACCACCTATTTTTTTTTTTTTTTTTTTTTTTCAACATGTAATCACTGTTCTTACTGTTGTTGTCATGAGATGAGATCGCTTAAATAAATCCAATTCTGCGACTGAGAAGTGATCGTTTAGTAACTGTCAGACACAACTGGAGCTAATCTTCATTCCGGTGTTCATTCCACTCGCTGTTTTACTTTTGATAACCAACTCAAACAAACTGTTTAAATATACGACATTTTTCTTGATCTTATATTACGGATCTGCAGCATTAATAACACAACTTTAACACAACTATAAGAAACGATACACATTATGTTCCGCGATAGGTAGAATACCCAAACGGATTCAAAAGCAAGGGCACATGATAGTGTTGTCCGTATTCGCATTCCACAATAATTTCAATAAATGGATAGAAGCTCTTGACTTTCTTGGCAGCGAAATATGGTTTCACATCGAAGCTAAGCTTAAAAATTCCACCCTGATATTGCTCGGGCGACAATAGCTGGGAAACTCGGCCATCGCTGTCTGTTTCCGACTGACAAACTGGCGTCCAGGCATCGTTGTTTAGTTTATACACGGTTATTATAACATTTTTCACAGCTTTTCCTATTGACGTATCGAGGATGTGGGTTGACAGAGTTGGTTCGTCAGTCATCTCAACTTTTTTAACCTCACTGAGATCCTAAAATAATATATATTAGCGTATTGCTTAAAATGATTTGATGGTGAAAGTGATAGATACCTGCTTGGTCTCAATGCGAAGACGTACGTGCTCCCACTTGCTCATGTTGAATACTGCATCAGCGTTTCTTTTGAAACCTTAAAACTGAAATCAAGATTATTTACTTGTTCTCGATAAGCTGAAGTTATCTCGTCTTGTGTTTACTATTTCTGTATGTATTTTGTTGATAAGTGTAAACTTGTTTGATGATTTTGTAATCTCTGATGTGAATTTTGTCATTTATTTCTGGTTAATGTGGTTTTCTTTGTTTGAAATACGTCACCGATTTATGCAATCACAGTTGTAGCTTTGGTATCACAATAATATATATATAAATATTTTTTCAAGTTACAGGGTGTTGTGATCCATAATAGCTTATGAAATAAATCCTTTTTCTTAATTTACAAAGTGCGGCATGGCGGCTTGAGCAAAGTGAAGGATTTCTTAAAATAGTTACATATTCTACGAGCTACGACCTGCTCTTTTGGCGTTGTCAACCAATTTACCAATTTACATGTCATTGGTACAGTCGGCAGATTTCGTCTCGTTGCTTGGGTAGCGAACTGACGTTTCTTATTTAGAAAACCTACCCTTTTTTTTAATTAATTAATTTTGCAAAATATATTTTTTAATAAGTTTCTTCCTTTGGCCATCCGGAGAAATATTAAGTAGCCCTCTAGGCACCGCATTAACAACCTCGGGTACGATAACAGACAGTTGTTGTCTTCCGTAAATTGTTGAATCGTGGAATCTGTAGGAATCCATGGGCTCTTCTCCTAGTATTAACATTGTGCTGAATTGATTGTTTATATACTGATGATCGTTGTAGTATTCTTCAAGTATACTGAGACGAAAAAGTTGTTTTATATTATATTTTATTTCTCAACTTATTTTTTACTGTGTTCATCATACTAAAAATGCGTTCCACTTCGGCATTTGACTGTGGAAGCGACATTAAGGACTATTCACATGAGAGCGAATTGCGAACTGCGAACACGCGAATTTCGTAGGTTTTGACATTTCATTCACATGAAAACTTTTTTTGGTCGCAGATACCCGCGTATCAGTTTCATTTTTTAAGGTAAAGTTCCAACGAATTTTTCTGACTGTTTAGTGACAAAATCACTAAAACGGCAACCGTGGTGCACACCAGCCCACACACGGCACACATTTCCGCACACCGCACACCGGTGTACACACAAGTGTGCTGACTGTGAACCAGAAACAATACTGAGACCCCCAACTTCGGCCTATTTCCCGTTACCTTACCTACAAGCAATACTTGTACGAAGGGTACACAATTTAGTGCGCTAGTATTGATACATAGAAATTCGTATTGACAAATGTCACGATAAACTTCAACACACCAACATACCCTCAAAAAATATCAACAACTTCCGGTGACTTCCGGTGTCGGCAAAGTTGCTGCCAGCGTTCATAGAATTTTGTCCGTTAAATTTGAAATTATTCGTTACGCGTGAATAGTATTTTATTTTAGGAATGAATGCACTTTTTCTGAAAATATTTATGAAAAATGATTACTAGAGAGTGGTTGTAGGAAAATACAAACATTTTGAGTAATTTTTCTTCAGTTATTTAAGTAAAATTTACTCGTGAAATCGAAGTTAATGATATTAAAAAGCGGAAAATACACAACAATGTTTGTCCTAATATGTTTCTAGTATATAAAACAACTCTTTTAGATACCTAGTATTATTAACCAAACAAATTACATTAATCGACTTTTGAAAACTTATAATAACCAACCAATAGCATTCAGTTATCTTAAAATGTGGTATTCCCGAACTCTATCACATTCCCCCATGGTTGGTAGCGGTTGGCAGCATTGATTTTATATTTTTTGTATGTTTTAACATGTCACACGGATTCTAAATTGATATAACACCAATAGGAAAACAAAATGGCGAATTAAAAAAAAAAAAAAAAAAAAAAAAAAAAAAAAACTGAGGGGCCCAGCGGCAAGAGGATTGTGAGTTGGGGGTCTCAGTATTGTCTCTGCTGTGGACTGTGGGCCGCTTTACTGAGTGCCATTGGGTGGTTTGTGGTTATTATATATTTTAAAAAGGCGAAAATAAGATGTTTTATATACATTAGAAACGTATGGACAAACATGGTTCTGTATTTTCCGCTTTTGAATATATCAACTTCAGTCTCATGAGTACCTAAATTTTTCTTATATAACTGAGGAAAAATTGCCCATTCTTTTGAGCAAAAGAACCAATATTCCAAAATATAAGTCAACTTAGTCCTAAGGCCCTTTTGAACTTGGTAAGTTCTAAGATAAATTGCCTTATATTCCTTAGGTATCCGAACTTTTTTAAACCTGTGTAAAATTAACCTAGTTTTTGGTAAAGATATGGCAAGTTGTTTTACCTTAAATCTTGGATGAATTTAGCCTAACATTTTACCTTAGGAATGCATAACTTTACCTATTTTAATTTTTTTAAATGTGTAAGATCCACCTAGTTTTTGGTAAAGGTATGCCAGAATGTGTAAGCGCAGTAGCTTAATTGTTAGTGTGTTGGACTACTAAGCGAGGGGTCTAGGTTCGAATCCCGTAAAAAAAAGAAGAGGGACTCTAGCCCTAGCTTCTCACAACTATTCGTTTTGTGTGAGTTTTTCATTTTTGGAACGAATGGAAGGGACTTATACAATTCTATGCCAACTCCAAACGGCTTATTGAGAAGTGCTTTCAAGACAGTTATACTCTCGAATGTTTGTCAGACGATCGCGGGAGGTGGCGCAGTGGAAAAAACCCTGAGTTGGAATTTGGGTTTTTGCGGGAATCGAACCTCGACCTCTCACTTAGTAGTCCAACACACTAACCACTAAGCCATTGCGCTCAATAACCAATAAATAACAAATTGTATGCCTTTAACTACCTTAGGTTGATGAATGGTGATGATGATGAGTATTTAGGCGAAAATTCATCTATTGAGACAACCGGAGGTAAAGTCACCTTAGGTTTAAGCAGAGTTACGTATGTCCTTAGATGGATAACACTTATTTGTATTTAGGTTAAAATACCTTAGGCCCTTAGGTAATTTAAACTATTACTCATTGTCATTACCTATGCCATGCATAAACTGCCCTATTTGTTGGCAGACTTATGCTTGTCCAAAACATTTCATACAAAAATATTTACCTAAGGCGTTTAAGGGTATTTTACACTGTATTTTTCTCTGGGTGAAGGTTAGGTATAGGCAAAAAATACAAAAACATTAAACAAAAATACACCAATTCAGCTCAAATTGGCAAGCATTCTTCCGTATTGACCCGTTAAAAAAATACATTGAAAACGCTATTTCTTCGTAAGCTGTAAGAAAATGTTTCAAAAGTTAGAACTTTGAAATAGATAACTATAATCAACTAAGTAAAAGCTTAAAAATATTTCATTGCACTTTTATTAAGTTGCAGCAAATAGATGAAAACAAATTCTCGGAACAAATGAAAGCATACGCCTTGCTTGACAAGTTAAAGTAGCCATGAGCTACTAAGGACTTCCTCAGAATCGAAAGGTATAGTCGACTTTAGAGTTTACTGGACTCTGGACGACAAATAGTCTGCTGTTAAACAAATTTAAATAGTTCTTATATTTGGATTTGTCCTACTTGGTTTGTACAATGTACGAAATAGCTAATATTTTAAGTTTCCAGGTTCCGAACTCATAACTGCAAATGTTTTAACATAAAATTAACCATTTAAAATATTTAAAATGAAGGCTAAAAAATGCCGTATGCCCAATATGATTTTAACAACAATCTCTACGCGGAGCGAATATTTAATCACATCATACACATTTACATAGTATGTAGTTTATCTATTGCTTTTTACTGACTCCCAAATAATATAATATTGACATGTCTAACAATGTAACTAATTTATCTTTCCAGGAATTCAGCAAAACAACATCAACCACTAAGCCGTACACTGTAAAACAAAAATCTTACCACATAAAATGTGCTGAGAGCGATTTGCATCAACAGTATTCAAACAGCAATACAACAAATGGAAATCAAATGTATATCTGCACAAAACAAACAAAATGAGACTACATTACAATACATCTCTCGAGCTACTTCTGTGTTCTAAGTGAACAGGACGAGCCTCATCAGACCATTGATTTGGTAAAAAAAGACCATTCACAAATGGCGATATACAGACCCTTAATAAACACGTAATTAACTAAAATTGAGGTCAACACGGAAGGAGCAAACACCAGCGCAATCGATATCCGATGTCGAACATCCGGACGAGGAAATATTCCCTATGGGCCGGCACCAATCAAACCAGGATGTTGGAAAATAATTGCGAATGCTTATAAAGCGGTGTTTAGCTTATCGACTCATGCGGCGAGGGGTCTGGCCAAGCCATTATGTACTTGGGCGTCGCTCTCAGTCAACAGTTGTGAAATTCATCTTCGAATTGAAACCGAACCCGTAATTTGAAGGCTAGTTTGTGTTCTTGTTTCCTTTTTTTGCCGTTAATTACCTGCACTGGAAGCCAGATACACGTCTGTACGATACATAAGCCCGGCAGGATTTAACCTCAAATAATAGTCGATGACGACATCATTTTTTCTCATTATCCTATGCATGGTGGCTCTATTACCAGCCAACACAAACGAAGAACTCACAGCACCAGCTTCTGGCAGTGATAGGTGGTCGGTGGTGGCGGTTGGCAGCGATAGGCTTCGCAGCTCTTCTATGCCTTCTACATCAGCACTTGGCAGCGGCAGTAGTAGTAGCAGCAGCTCATTTAAAATTCCTCCTCAACTGGAGCAAAATCGTCACAATGCCAGAGCATCAACCACGTCGACTATCAATCAGGGGTATTACCCGGGTACATTTTCGCCACCACCACCGACGACGCCACCAACGCCCATACTGCCCAAGCCACTTGCCCAAAAACAGGCTATCGAAGAAACTACGAATAACACCGCCCCCATTTGCGGAGGATACTATCGCGCCTCGGCCGGCACCATTCAAACCCCAAACTTTCCACGAAAATTCCACACACCCATTCAGTGTGTTTGGATTGTTGATGCGTCAGAGATTCACGCCGAGGCCGGAGCAGGAGCCAACGTTTCCATAGTCGTGTATCTAACGCAATTGTACGTATTGGGCGGACTAAAATTTACTGAATACATGTACTATAGCGATGACTACAAAGTGCCAAGTCATCGGGTTTTCCAGCTCACGGAAGACGATGTGACAAAAGTGGCGTGGATACAATTTACCAGTCAATACCTTGAGATTCGGTTCGAGATGCGTACTCTGGAAGGCACCCATTTGAGAGCGCTGGATCGATTGTTGGACGTTTACGGGTTCAATATTACGTACGAAGTCGATGCCAGAGTGAAGCCATACCAATGCAATGCGCTGCAGTGTCGATTCCTCGGCCATTGTTTTGCGAGTGCGGATTACACGTGAGTTTGAGTAGTGGTCTTATATTTTTGTTTTCCTTCTTCAGGCTCCTGATAAAAGGTGGTGTACACCTACCTACTGGTACTGGGAAAATTTTGGGGAAGTTTTTGCAAATTGAATTTCAAAGAAGTCCGGGTGCACAAGTGTTTGTTTTTTCCTGTGCCAGGGGTGAGTTTTGTGTGCAGATTGGAAGTTCGTTGATTTCGCAAATTGATTTCTGATGTCGTCTGAAAATCCGGTCTATGCAAGTGCATGAATTAGGTATATTGAGGAACTACTATAGAAATGTTTTCCTTGCACGGAAAGTACAAATTTGTGAGAACATTTCGAAAATATTTGTGGTGGACTATTATTAATCTTCTTAAGTTAAATAAAAAGCTTCGATGACGTACTGGACTAATTGATCACTTTTGGTATCCAGGTTCATAGTTTTCTGAAATTATGAAGTATGTCGAAGTTTTCCAAAAATACATTGAAGGTAACAGTAACAAAGCTCTACGTTTTTTCAGAAGCATTTTAAAGTTCACGCGGACAAAATTTTAAGATCAAATCAGGAAAAATATGCGCCAAATCACGAAAAGTTTATCTACTTTTACAGCTTAGCTCAGGATTTACTAATTCACGATTCACTTTTTACTCGCAATTCTAGAAGATATTGTCCCTCAAAAGTCGTGAATCAAATCTTCTCATTGTCAATTATCTGATGAAACGAGAAATACCCTATTGCCATAACCGATCGCATTTTGACACAAATAGGTAGTTATCAGTGAAGTCGCAGTAGCTTAGTGGTTAGTGTGTTGGACTGCTATGCGGGAGTTCAAGGTTCGAATCCCGCAAAAACCCAATTCCGCCTTTGTAGGGTTTTTCCGCTGCGCTACCTCTCGCGAACGTCTGAAAAACATCCGAGAGTATAAATGTCTTGTAAGAGCTTCTCAATTAGCCGTTTGGAGTCGGCATAAAACTGTAGATCCCTTCCATTCGTTCCAAAAATGAAAAACTCACACAAAACGAATGGTTGTGAGAAGCTAGGCCTAGGGTCTCTCCGGACCTGTTGCGCCAACTATTTATTTATTTTATTTAGGTAGTTATCAGTGTTGCCGCAAGCTTTTTTAAAAGTGTAACAATTTTGTTCAAAAAGTGTAACAAATGGATAAAAAATGTAACAAACTGGAAAAAAGTGTAATAATAAAATCATCGTTTTTCAACTCAAAAAATTTCTTTATTAGGAACTCTTTATCACATATCAAAAAAAGCCCTTTTTTTAACCTACCTGTCCATTTTGTGTTTAACAAATAAAAACAAAAAAAAACAAAAAAGAAACAAAATTATTGACCATCGAAGTAGATTTCAATTTCTATTTCACAAACTATTTACCACGAGATGTAGAACATTGTTAACGGCGACGCGGCGAGACAGAAAAATGATCTTGTCTTTTCTCGTTCCCTCCCAACTTTTGCTCTGTGTAAACAAACAAATACATTGACAGAAATTGGTAGAAGTTTGCTCGAAGAAAAAGGTGCTGTCAGTTCAACTTTTCAATATTTTTAATGAGAAAATCAAAAAAGGATTTTAATGGGAAAAAATTTAATGCCCAAAACACATGTGCAGAATTTTGCATGCAGTGGAAATAGAACCCACACGTTTAAATGGGTGAACACATGTAAATTCAGCATGCGTTGCAGAACTGCAAGTTGTCCCTATTTCTAAATCCACTGCAAACGACAATGCCACCAAAACACAGAAAAATTAAAAACTAAATTTGAATGGATTTGGCATCATTGCGATTGCCGTTTATTCAAATATTTTGCGGCTCACACAAAAATGGAAGAAAAACTAATAGAATTTTCAACGAAAACATTATTTCAGTTAATCGGCTAAGGTATAACAACTTTTTGTACGACTGGTAAGCCGATAAAAGCAATACAATTAAGCGAATTTTATTGAATTTCTCAATTTTTATTTTCAACGAATTTAATTACAAACAAAAACAAATCAGCTGCTTAGTCGGCGAATGACAGTAGCTGATGCAAGCATGTCAAACAGTTTTCTGCACATCGTCGCTTTCACGGCAAAGTGACATAAGTCCAAAATGTATGATTTTCAGGAGCGATGTTTAAAGTTTTGCGTCACACAAAAAAATTGTTTTCTAGTTAACTAAAAACAATATACAAAGTGCGTTTACATACAATTGAAGTATTTTTCTGCTTCTTTCAGATAGTATATAAATTTGTACAAAAAGGCAATATTTAAAAAAAGATATGACGTTTTGCGAAAAATCTGATAGTTATTTAAGTTTTTATTTTCTCACGAGTTGCAAGTGTCGTTTTGTCGCTTTAAATTTTTCGCAATACGCCGTTTTGCCCAAAAAAACACAACCAATCTCGACGCACAACTAAAAAAATGTCATTGCGCAACAAAAAATCGTGGGGTTTTTAGTGGAAAATCGAAACGACGCTTTTTAGAACGTGGAAAGTAGAAGAAGTGGAATTAAGCCGTTTAGGCAGAAAAAAAAAAAAAAAAGAATTGTGATCATTTTTGTATACTTAACTCAAAAATGACAAATTTCGACTTATGTCACTTTGCCGTGAAAGCGACGACATGTGTTTTGCTTGCAGTATTGCATGCTTCACTGCGTCCAGAAGTTCTGCACATGTGTTTTGGGCATAACAAAGCGAAAGTAGCATTTTCAAACATTTTTTTTTCGTATTGAAATTAAATACATAGTTAGATATAATATTGTATTTATTTAGGTAGTTCTTAAAATATCAAGTTTCGTAAACTATTTTTTTGTTTGTTTGTTTAGTTCCGCCTATATTGCCACAATGTCGTTATTTTGAGGTTCACATTTCAAAATAAGATCGAAAGCCCCAATCAACAAGCGCCACTGTTCATTTAAAATTTCCAAATCTGCTTTCTTACAGGGAAAATCCTCAAATAAATTTAAAATGGTTGGCTCTTAAGAAATGTAATACTTTGGGTAAAGATGTAGTACGTAGCACGGCGTTAAAAAATCCATCAAATATATAGCACAGTACTACATTATCTAGTACAAGTGGCAACGCTGATTACAACCGCTTGGTCTTGAATTGCAATTCAATAGTGCTGGCGAACTAATAGGGGTGGATTTACTACTTTAGTAGTTGCAGTTTACAAATCGTTATTCGTAAATTGAAACTTATTTGTATCAATTTGCAATTTACGATTCTTGAATTAGAAAATTAGGAAACTATATTCTCAATTTACAACTTATATCTAGTGATTTACAAAGGTTATTTTCGAATACATATTTATAGTCGTATTTTTTTTTCTTGTGATATCCGTGAGACTCATGCGACGCCATATCGTCCGGAGACAACGGGATTTGTATGGGGTGGTTTTTCGTCTATGCTGAATTTAAAATACGCACAAATGGCTTAGAAGAACTTGCCACGAACTTGATACGAACAAACCTTAATAATCCTTTTCGATTACATAAATTACAATCCCTACCAGTTATAATGCTCATAATCCCTAGGTTAATACACTCACTACCACTGCGAACTAACTAATTACACCTAAAAAACTTTAACGCGACTTCTTTAAGCGAAGCTGTCCAGCAAAACCTCAAAAACAAAGAAATAAAAAAAAAAAAAAAAAAAAATGTGTGTACATAATATTCATCCATAAAAAAAAGGGATTTAATTTTATGTCGGCTACCTGAGCATAAAAAATCTACAATAAGGTAGTTAGTTCCATGGAAATAAAAAAAAAAAATTTTGCAATTCACGACTTCTCTACCTCAATTTACATGTCGTAAATTATTATAAGATTTTACTAATTCATCAGTGGTAGTAAAACACCAAATATTTTTTGCAATTTGAGATTGTACCTAAAGTGATATTTGAGAAATTGACCTTTTGAAGTGGTGAATTGAGCCAAAAATGTCGCAAATCACTACAAATAAAAGAAGCTCTAATTAATACTTCTAATCGTAAAATTCAACAAATAGAATTTGATATTCTTCTACGTTTTCAATGTCAAATTACGAATTTTTGTATCAATTCAAGACAAGGTCTGTTCCTTTACTTTTGTAGTAAGAATGGAGAAGACTGTCAAATTGGCAGTGGTGGGGATAAATTCTCTCACGGAGCGAGATACTTACGAAAAAGTTAGGGAACGTTTTTGTAGTAGGTAATCTATGAAAAATGACAGATACATAATTCAAATATTAAAAGAAGTGGTACGAAAAGTCGTTAAAATATCTGATAAACTCGAGTAATTTGCTAATTTACTACGAAATGAGTTAACCGAACTTAATTTTGATGAATCCAAGTACCTATGTATCCGTCGGAATGAAAAATTCTCCGCAACGCATACTCTTTCGGAGGCTTCCGCATCCAATTTCTGTCGAAGGATATCGGAACCTAGCTGTCAAAAATTTAACTAAAAAATGATCTTCAAATTGCTCTTCAGCGTAATTCGCCGATATGCGTTACAAAATGTCGGAACAATTCTCCGAACAGTTATTCCGAAGAATACCTCGCAACAAAAATCCTCCGAATTGTACATATAAAATCGGAGAATTTTCCGACCCGACGGATACCTCGCTAGGGCCGTGTTCTTATTACAGCGAGGAATAATTTCGTCGCCACTTTCGAAAAGAATCTTGAGAAGAACATTTGATTTGATTTTTCCGCCTGTTTTATTATTATTTATTATTATTTTTTATTAGCAGGTAATTAAAAATTACAAGATAATATAATTTTAACGAGCCTAGCTGCAGAGACTATTGGCTCCCGCCTGTTTTAATACGCAACAAATCAAGATAAATGCACGCATTTATGCCAAATAGAACGACAAATTTCAAGTCAGCTATTAATTGTAAGATGACTGACAGCTTTTTCACTTCTTACACCAAGAAATTTGTTTAGTAAAAATTCGTAAGATTCTCACTGGAGGGGAAATATCTTGCTCTCTCGATGACGCTCTCTTTTACGAATTTTTTTAGTTAAGGAACGGCACTTCGTAAGATTTAAAAGTAAAGGAACAGACCTTTAATCTTTGTGATTTGCGAAAAATATATATTTCGTGAATTACTCCAGCTTTTGGAAAGTGGCTCGGTTTTGCTTCAGCTAGGCGGTGTTAAATGTAGCAGTAGTTTGCAAATTGTGAACTCGAAATTTACACATTACCAGTATTAAGTTTACCCTGTTGCTTAGTATATATTTTAAAAACGTCTTGTTAATAAACCGACATTAAAGGAAACAATCACTTTACATGCAACATCTCGCACTATTCTCTAACAAAGAATATACCTGCCCAAATTTAAGACCATTTACGGCCTCATTTAAACAAAATTTCCTGGCTTAAAGATACACGCGCACATAATTTATATATATTGTTTTGTTTTTTTAATGCAATGCAGCCAAACCACAACCGAAAATGAAGCACTTATCCGTCTATTTAATTTATTCAAGGCTAGGTAACTGCTCATCCGACCCCAAATGAGTTTTACCAGGCAGGATTGCCGGTAAAATAGTCCTTTCTTTTCTTAATTATTACTATTATTTCCCCATTATCCGTGCCCCTTTGTTCTTCTCTGCAATTACCAAACACGCTGACTATATAATATAACAGATATAGATATTACTTGCATTGCAAACCACCATCAAGGACTTGTGCTGGTGCTGGATGCAAAAATGTAGACTCTACATAGCAAAGAGCTCCTCCGAACAATTAATTTTCCTATTTTTATTCAATTCAGAAAAGAGGATGGCCAATTGTAATTCAACTTGAAGTTAATTGCAAGTCTTACTCCTTCCAGCACATACCTACCCACTGACGTTTGTCGTCTATGAATTTGGAATTCCTGTGGGCCGACCACGAGAAGACACAGCGCATAGTACTCTGCAAATTAAAGAAACGAAGTCTTATAGCAAAAAGGCGGATGCACTAATTGCATTTCACAATATAATGAGAAATTTAATATTTAGTTTCAAAGGTATCTCCATCCGGTAGTCGTCATCCTTCGATGTAATTCTCGTGCCACAAACATTTGCATTTTGATTTCAAACAAAAATTAATATTTAGCTTTTGTGGACTGCGGTTATTCGTAAAACAAAGCGATTTCCATTTAGTCAAGTAGCCAAACACACACCACTCGTTGGTTGTACATCTTAGAACGATGGTGTATTATGTCCTCGAATGTGTACATTAGAAAAGCGAACTTTTTTTGGCAAATGTCCTCGAATGCATTCCTGATTTCACAGCGCGCATTCGTGCCACACAAATTTGCACATTATGAAATTTTCAAGTAGACGTCATGTCTTATTTAAAGGATTGAAAGGATACGGGCATGGATATGGTTGTCGTGTCCTCGTGTGCGCCAGCAAAACGGGATTTGGATGAGAGCGATAAACCTTCTTATGTTTCAGATTTGAGCCACGGCCAAAACACAGGGATATGTCCCGTGTCCCCATGCTTACACATTCTGGCTGTGTATGGAAAGTTGGAGCTCCCCACTCTGGTATTTGGTTGGATAGATTCCTTTTCATTTGCTGTGGCAAGAAACAAAAAGAAAAGATTATTTTGGGAGGGAAGTTGCGTCTATAGTTGATAGCTATGCAAGCTTTGCCAAGTGCAGTTTGTCGATGGTGTGGATGACATGGAAGAGGGGATGTTCAACTTAGAGATCATTTTTCACTCTGGTGTATGTACTTAATGAGTTTGTAGGGTAAATAGTTAAAAAGGCTGCAAGTCGATAAGGGTATTTCTATTTCACTTTAAATACACTTTCTTAAGTTGTTTGTGCTATATCCTAGATTGGATTTCAAATCAAATTCCTGGCAGATCCAAAATGAGGAGTTATATAAACTTACATACGTAAATATTTTACGGTTGCTTGAGTAGAACTTAAAGTAGCTATACTAAAGACCAAATCGAAATTTATGCTGTCAATGGCTTCGTCTGCACCGAAGAGAAATATATCGCCCACAGGTTGCTTGTGCGACATGTTCCATCGAATGCTGTTGCATGAGATGTTTGTTTGTGTGTAAATAATGTGCCATATTTACTTTACGACTGTCAAGGATAGTTGAGGAACAAACAGTTTTAAGTAGAAAGTACATTTTTTGTTTAACTTTCCGCGCTGCTCAGGTCGACCTGGTTGATCGACTGCGCTATATCTAAAGTTGTTATAATGCTACCTAAGAGTTATTTTTTATTTATTTCGGAATAAGTTGTTAGTTAAAGAACATTCCTGTTCTAGTTTCCGACTTCCATCCTATTTTTTTGAATTTATTGTCAATGGATATTGTGGTAAGTTCGTTGGGTTTTGCTTTATACCCCGTCATTTCAAGGATTCCACCATAGTATGGTTTTGCATTACGCACTGCAACTGGAGTTGTAATTGACGCTGTTACATAAATAATTGTACAATAACGTAATTGAAGCTGAGCTCAGTGTTCAGGTCATTAGATCATTGTTGAAAGTATATCGATGTCGATGCCTTTAATGTCATCCCTTTAAGAGTATTTGCGAGCATTCCTGAATGGCATGTATGTACAGTAAACATACATCATCATCATCATCATCATTATATTAATACGTGAACATCCGAGCTTTCCGTACGCTTTTTTAGCATTTAATATGAAACGAGGAGGATGAAACTTATGCTATTTTAAAGGTACTGTGCCGTAGATGTGCACAAACCCAAAATCGTGGGTATATGTCGCCATTAAGCCTGGTGAAATTAAGTTATGAATTCTCCATACAAAACAGGTAATTGACAAAATTTTGGTGACAATCAATTTGCCGCCGCCATAAATTACCATAGTAACATATTCAAATATAAATCATCTTAGATTAGAACCTTTTTTCGAAGGAATGCAATTTGCGTACCCCTATAAAAGTAAGCAATTGCTTACCTACTTTATTGTAATTCAGGGGCATTATGTCTACGAGGTGTTGACGACGCGACGGTTGTTGAATGAAGTACTATGGAAACGAACATTTTTCGATATAACTTTTTTGCTCTAAATTTTTGTTGTGACATGTGACATGTGATCTTAGAGTTTTAGACATGAATAAAACTATTTTTAAAGGGGAGTAATTTTTTATATTTCCTATTGATGTCTCTTTTTTGCTTATAAAAAAAAAACGTAATTATCGGAAATTGTGTTAAGTTTTATAGTACCAGATACATCTGTTTCGAGGACAAAAGTGATTTTAAACAGTTCTTCAGCTTATGTTTCAATTTTTTTTTACATAGAAAACGTAACAATGAGAGTGTTATCTTATAACAATTTTGAGAGATTGCTGTAAAGTGCTTTTGGCTTAACTCAAATACATACTTAGTTATTTTTGTTGTTGCTGCGAACAACATCCTTATAAAAGGTATGGGTGATTTTCGACCACAAGCGAAACTAGATCTTTTAAATATGAAAGTTTTATTAAGCGAAACAAAAAACAAATAATAGCCAAGAAACAAAAAATGCCTGAAAACTTGATAATATAATCGCACAGTGAATTCAAACTGAAATCGTACAGTGTTACAATATCACTCATGTTGAACTCAACACTCATCCTCGATATTTGGCTCTAAATATGATGGCTTGACCCCGATGCGATCCCTTAATATTGAAACCTTAGTGGGTTGCACCGTGCACCCATTGGCTTCGTGAGAATATCTGCACTCATATCTTCTGTGGGAAAATATTAAAGCTTGATAATATTTTTAGCATAAAAGTCTCTAATAAAATGAAATCGGTTATCAAAGTGATTTGACTTTCTCCAAGTGCTCCCAAACTTATCGAGCTGTACGGCACCTTGATTATTTTCCTTGATAACAATTTTACCTAGTTTAAAACATTTTTATCGAGAAGTAGCTTTATGGAAGCAGTTGCTTGCATGCTTCAGAGTGAAATATATCGACTCAGCTTCAGTTGATGACAAAAAACTGAGACTTGTTTCCGACACAACTAATCTTTGGCTGATCCCTTGAAAAAATTAACAAATCTGCTGTTTGATTTAAAATCTGACGTATCTCAAGTCTCACAAACACATTCATTTGGCCTAGATCCAAACTACAGTTGCAGATTTATACTATTCTTGAAGGTTCTTAATACTCGTTTTGCCTTCGTCCAGTCGCGCTGAGTTGGTTGACAAATCTTTCGGCTTAGAATGCAAGTTGCTGCTGGTATATCTGTTTTAGTATAATGTATAAGCCGCAAGATAAAGCAAAGCTCCAATCAGGCTGCGGTGTAAATTGTTTGATGGAAGTTACGGAGTAGCGTCTTCTCTTAAGTAACTCGGCTCCAATGGAAATACCATTTTATTATTTAAAAATTGGAGTTCATACGTACATACATTATTAGGTACTTTATTCAAAAATTAAAACACACCAAACATAAATAAAATCAAAACTAAGGTAGAAACCAGAACAGATGGCCATAAATGAATCAAATGAAAAAAAAAAATAAATAAAACGGTACTAGCTGTCATTGATAGGAATAAATATTCCTACCTACGTGAGAAGAGCGCAGGTGCTCAACAGATACCTACAACTATACATAGATACCCAATCCAATCATCATACAACATCGACATTGAAACGCATCCTCTGAACTGAACTAATCAAATGCAGGACAATGACAGGGACAGAATATTTGTTCGGGTTCAATTGCCTGCTGACGACTATCGCTGAGTGAATTCATGAATTAAAAATGCAATTGCATGCGTCGGGCTTAACCGATGGGAAACGCAATTAATATTGATATACAAACAAAAAATGTCACAAAATATTTTTGAGGCGGCACTCATGAAATGGAAATTACATTTAAATTTATTAAAAAAAAAAACATTTGACAAAACAAAGAAAACAAAAATAAAGCATGTGCATTGTGCACATTTTTTAGCACCGTCACCGTTCAAATCGGTATTGATTTTCATGAACTAATTGCCTGAGGTTAGCACTGCAATTTATAAGTATTTAATATTTATAGTATAACTAGAAGACCCAGCCACGCGTTGCTGTGGCTAAGGTCGTTTGAATTTTTTTTTTTTTTTTTGATTGGGAGGTGCCACAACCCGTTTTCCTATAAGCTATCCTATCTTTCTAACTGGAACCAACCACATATGTAGGTGCATCCACAAAATTATATTGAAATCGGTTGAGTGGTTTCGGAAGTCGCCAATAGCTCCAACTATCGGGTTCAAAAGGAGCCTAATTTTGAAACGGGAACCAACCATATACATCTACTAAATTTATTGTTATCGGTTAAGTGGTTTCAGAGATCGAGAGCAGAGCCACCTATCGGGTCTAAAAGTATCCTATCTTTCAAATCTACTTGAAATACATTAATACGAACAAAACGAAAAAAGAATGATGAAAATCGACCCACCGGTTTTCGAGTTATAACGTCATCGAATTTCACCCGAAGGAATTATAATATATTAAACATACCTATAATTATAACTCTTTGTTAAATAATGAACACATAATTTGCAATAAAAAATAATGCGACTATAAATTCAGTTATTAAGAAGATATTAAGAAGAAAAATTATAGCTTGAATTACATCGAAACAACAGTTGAAAAAATTACAAAAAAAAGTGGAAAAATGGGGTATACTCTTCCATAATCCATCACAGAAGACTCTGTATATCTTTTCTCAATTTCAAATTTTCGCTTTGTGGAAAGCTCGAGCATGTTCCAGCTTTCATTTTTCCTAAAGCTCTAAAAACAAACACACTCAAAGGACTCGATACTAACTTGTCAGTTTCAAAAGAAAAAGCTCTTTTTCACTCGGCCAAATTTGTTTATTATTGCTTCTGGAAAATTGGAAAAAACGGCTTCTAAGCAAATTCTCTTAAGTGGGCGGAGCTGACGGTTTATTTAATTCTAGTTTATGGTATCAACGTAGGTAATATCACAACCACCTAAATCACAACCTTAAATTCAATGGGGCTTACCAATAAACATTTTTAGTTTCGACTCTAAATTTTAGTAGTTCATTTCCATACAAATTTCGCAATTGTGAGCTTCCATAAACTTAAAGTCAAGAGTTAAATTTGTTATTAGTATGGCGCAATTTGTATTTAAACCACCACTCCAACTCCAACTCGCATACTTCTCTTTCGTTTCACTTCGGAGAAAACGCAGTTTTTGTTCAAAAGAATGTGCTTGTGCGATGTGCGCCATCCAACCACCCCAAAGCAGAACAACGATTAAGAACGACGGTTGCTGATCGCGGAGCAACCTGTGACACGTGATTTTAATATATAAGATGTGCATTTGTAGTAGGTATGCCTAATTCCATAATAGGGATATGTGTAAGGTAAGGGGGGTGGACTAAGGATGATATTGTTCCCTGGTAGTACTGGGTGGCACGCTGGTGGTCGCACGGCGACAGCTCGTCGGATGGGGGGGATCTTCGTACTACCAAACCTACCCACAAAATAAATTATCGTGCCGATATGGAGATAGACATAATCATATTTCGATGGCCTTGAATGCCGGTTAATATTGCACACCCTTGAGGGATGGCAAGGTAATGAAACGTAAAATTAAAGAGTGAAAACGAGAATTAGAAACAAAATTAAGAGAGAGTTATGTAACAAAAGAAAAGAAGAAGAATAAAGAGAGGAGTAGAGGAAGTCTGGTGTCGTTGACTTTTATAGAATATCAATGTATTTCTATGATAGGCTATCCCACCCTTAAGCATGACCGAAATCATAACTCCGTAATTATCTTCAGCCTGACGTTATTTGAGATAATCCCTAAATTGTTCTACATGAGTTCTCACACCCTACTCTCCTTTTCCCTTCGCTTAACCACCACTCATTATCGCCAATCTAAATCACTTAGATGATCATAATGAAAGAGAACTTGTCTAATTCAAAAAAAAAGGAAAGAGCCATCTGCTTATAACCAAATTTAATATTTATCATAATCTTCAGCTCTTCATTTCAATAGTTTTTATAAAACAGCAAATTCAAATAATCTTATGATATTAACTAAAATCAAATCTGAGTCAAAAATTCTTTAAATGATTAATTTGTATAGCATCGCAAGTGCAACAAAATTAATAGGTCATTAATAGGCAAATAACCTTTATGTATATCTAGGTCGGTATTCGATGTATATAATATATATATGTACGTAACACTATCAGAGATTAGGTTATGTGTTTTGTGCTGATGGCACATCTAACTAGCAAACTATCTTATTAACTAACCTAAATGCATGTCGATAAAAAAAAAAAACTTTAAGTAGCCAAAAGATTACTCACGGTTTAAACTTCTTTTTGTTACTGTTATTTATGAAGGTATTTGTTGTCCTTTTTTTTTTTGATTAAAGTTGGTTTGATGTTCCGTTTCTGCAGACTAGTTGTGCGCACATCTGGGTCTGGAGTTCATGTTCTATATTATTTGACTGTTTAGATAAGCAAGTATATATGTATTGTAAATATTAAGTAAATCTTTTGGCGATTCTTACCTGGGTTCGACTATTTGCAATATTTAGCAGAATTTAAGTATACTTATTATTATAACTAGCTTACAATTTTGTATTTAATTAAAGGTGTAGTTACTTCAGTATGTTTTGTGTGAAATGTTGGTAATTTAAGAAGGAAATGGTGGTTTAAAAAAAAAAAAAATGTTAGGTTGTTGGATGATGTAATGCGATGTGTTGCGGGTAATAGTTGCCGAATCCTATATACGTGTTTGCATGTTTCAGTGTTGTGTATGATTTGTATGTCCGGTTATTGATGTTTTATTTGGATTGTTCTGTCTGGGATGCTTTTGGGACGCTTAACTACGAACTTTGTAGTTTAATTTGGCGATACTGCGTAATCTAGTGAGGCGATTTAATTGGCAGGTTGGAGCGGTGTCTGATGATAATTTCGTTAGGTTACACTTTTGTTCTTCTACAGAAGGTTTGTAATTTCCTTGTTTCTGGCTTTAAAGAATAGCACGAGTGATCTTTCCTTCGACTATTTAGGGGCACCAGCTCGTTTGGTCAGACGAAGCACTGAATTGCCTGTATTCACTATTTGAAGCGAAATCGGAAGTCACTCGTGCTCGTTTCGATCGAAATATTCCTGGGATTTGGAAAGGAAAATCTCTTAATAACAACACAATCAATTGCACGATGTGGATAACTCTTACCGATTTAAATTTTAATAGATTAGATTACACCACGTGATTAATCTAAGCTCTCTTCCACGGCTGGTATTCAGTTGGGAGACGCTTATTGTTGAATCACTCTTTTAGTGCTTAAAATTCTTTAATTCTTGTCAACTTACAGTAGGCTAACAGGTATAAATTTCTAACAAAATGGATTAGAAAATAAAAAAAAACTAACAAATTCTAACAAATCACATTTTACCATTTGACACCGTACAATGCGAGTACTACCAGTTGCTAACCAAGAAAAGGCAGCTAACAGGGCAACGTGAACTATATATTAACTATTGGAGAAAATGTGAACACAAAGTGTGGTGTAAATTTCGCCTGATGAAATGTACAGCGGTTTTGGCGGTTTATGTATAAGATAATAATCAGTACCATCAGTGCATATTTTTAATGATTTGTGCGACGTCAAATCAGCATTACACTAAAATGATTTTCAATGCGCGCGCTACATATGGAATAACATAGAGACAACATACATACATGTGAAATTATTATTGCATTGGTCAAATAAAGTAGAGCCGAATAGTATGTGTGCCTACTTATAATAGTAAAGTGTTGTCTCAATGTTTAGACTGTTAATACCAATAAAGAAAAGGAAAGGATTACGAAAATACGCGATCAAATTAAATAAATAAATTAGCCTGATGTAAATACAATTCTACATACCTAATTGATATTGGAAAACTTGGAAGTTAGGACTTTCGTATTCGATTCGTAATTTGATCAGTTTAGTGATTTACATTGTAATTATGGACTGTAAAAAAATTGTTGGACTTATCAGAACTGGAAATTTGTTGTACGTTAGAGAACAGATATTTAATTAACGGACCTTTTAAAATAGTTTGCTAAGCTTGCTTTAACCAGCTCCTAGTCATCTATATATATTCAACTAGCTGACCCGGCGAACTTCGTTCCGCCCAAATTCATTTATGAATGTAATGAAATTAATAATTCCGAGCTTTCGCTTTTTATGTAATTCGGTCAATTCAAATTTTTTATTCAAAAGTTATATTAAAATTAAATAAATAGGTAAATAAAATCAAATACTTGTCGGCCAACCTACCGCTTTTTCACTGAAGTGCTTTATGGTACACAACATTTTTTGTTCTATTTCTATTATCGGGTGCGTACACGTACAAAGCGAGAGCTTTGCCGACACGTGAAATTCAAGATTTATGCCACACACATCCAGCGATTATCCTTGCGACTTATTAATTGTCATAGCAAAAGCGAGACGTACGGGAAATTGGAGACGCTTAAATACGAACGGCAAATCGTTCTGAATAAGTGGAATCCGCGGAATAAGAACATCTTCGCCATTGCATTTTCCAATAAAAATCGTTGCTTGAATAATATTTGATATTAAATTCTTCACAATCAAACGCGTACCGTAACAAAATTTTGGTTCGTTTAGGTGGGATAGTTGGTGGCTTCGTTTTCATCCATCACGGAGTCGACTGATTTATATGAATGCAACTCACCAGCGATTTGGTTTTGAATGGCGAAATTCAAATGATCGACGTTCTTGTTTTTCGCAGCCAAAATCACTCTTTTCTTACCCTCAGCCAATCATGGTCAATATAATTCTGACCGATATTCGGGAAAACATTCATGATAAGTTCTTCCGGTGTCGTTGTAAAGTTGCAAAAATGTTGTGGAAACTCAATCAGGGCGGTGATTAAGTTTGCTGGAATCACACCATCGCCCATTGCCAACAATTGCCTGGAGAACTCTGCAGCGGACTGGTTTGTTATCAATTGCAATTTCTTGACGTATCGCCATAAAGCAGACGCTTCAAGCAAGCATTCAATTCATCTGCCGGAGTTGATCTCGAAATGACAAACAGCGTTTGACGAAAATCGAATCATAGCAAGATCATTGCTCCACCGAAAGGTCGCTTAATCTTAAACGATTCAGGGCCTCCAATGCGCGTTTGTAAGCCATTGGGCATTCGTCCCATATGATAATCTTAAATTGCTGCAGTACTTTCGCCATCGCAGTGTTCTTTGAAATGTTGCATGTAGATTCTTCTTCCACTTGCAGATTCAATGGCAATTTCAATGCAGAATGAGCTGTTCGACAGCCTTCTAACAAAGAAGCCACTATCCCAGAAGAGGCTAGGGCCAAAGCGATCTCAGATCTCGAACGAATTGTAGCCAAAATCAATGAAATCATGAATGTATTTCCAGTTCCACCGGGCGCATCAAGGAAGAAAATTCCGCCATTTTCGTTATCGACTGGTTACATCAATTCATCGTACACTTTCTTTTGTTCTTGATTCAACATTGGCATATTTGTTCGAACAGCTTGACTCAATGCGATTCGACCGAAGTCCATTTCTCGCTCCAATTCTGGATTAAATGCGTATTGCATTGAACAATTTGGCTGTGGCATCCCCAATTTGCACAACAAATCGCCACTCATGAGCAGACACATATGTATCCTCGATCAAAATCAAAGCTTTGTTGCGCATTTCATCTGACATCTCCAGTTCATTATCCGATGTCACAGTACGAATTCGATGCAAATATCGTCTTTGTATTATCAAAGTATCTACTTCATTTCAAAAAGTTACTTAATGTAACATAGTAAACATAATTTATTAGAACAAACTTTTTTTTTGTTAAAAAAAAAGCTTTCAAAATTGTTGACAACAACAATTTGCTTGGAAAATAATTTTTAAAATATTTTTTTTTTTTATTTGAAGTGTCACTACTCGATTTCTATCCAGTTTCTTTTTTTTTTTTTTTCAAAGTGTACAAAAATGAATTTATTGCAATGGCGGTTGCGCCTTCTTTCAAAAATGTATCCTACTAATATATAAACCTTCTCTGCATGGTCTGGCAGTCGGTAGGCTGTCACACACACATTTAGTAAGTTATTTTTATATATATAGAAGACGAGGTACTTATATTATTTTAATTAAAAAAATTGTTTCAATCTTAGCGCCACAGGCGAAAATATTCATTATTTCTCTGTCCGGAACCGCGCAGTGCCACCTGAGTTTTGAACATGCCGTGGCAGAGGATTCCATAGGCGGATGGTGTTTACAAGAAACTGCCGTTCAGATGTAAGACAAGAAAAACGTGGATGTAAAGTTGAAAGGATCTGTTTGATATATACTGAAGCTTATTTTATTAAAGAGATAACTAAGGCTGATTAGTCTGGATCACATTAGGCAGCAATGCAAGAGATCTGCAACTAAGTAAATGATCAAGAGACATGTTATAAAGTAATTTCGCGAAGCAAGAAATTCGATCAAATCGTTTAAGATAAGATTTAGATTTAGATATGTATTGTTAAACGCGAAATTAAACTTTCACCTGCTATCAGCGTCACAATTACAAAAAAGTTTTCAACCGTAACTAAGAATGGGAGTAATGAGTGTAATGAGTGAATGAAAACGTGTTTTTCATTGGAGTATAGTAGTATCACACATTGATGTGAGTATCGCATGTCATTTTGCCATTAAAAAACATTACTAAACTTCAGGCTGTCTTTGAGAATTTTAGTCAAAAGTCATTAAATTACTACCTACTAAGAAAGCGGCTTACTGATAAATCATCATTTTTAATCTTCACCTTCTATAATTTGTGGGTCAAAATATGCAAAAATATGAGGTCAAAAAATTCAGCCGGATACTAAAAATGATTAGTATCTATCCCACAAAGTGTACACCCACATTCTTAGGTGTTGTGAGCACTTCGGCCCAAAAAGTATCTTTATGTAGGCGAGGATACAATATCTTCCCCTCGGCCAAGTATCTAATTTCTTTTAATTTCCAAAAACATATCGCCCATAAAACGATAGCCCACCCACGTTACAATTTACAACCATCGCATTCACACCGTATTCCGTTGTTTCCTACTTCCTTTAAGATTCTCAACAAATGCCAACCAATCTCATCGTTCCACTTGTAATGCGATGCTGCATTGCTGCTCTGCATCGTTAACTGCAATAGTGATTATATTAATTGGCCATTTTAAATTAAACCAATTAATATTCAGATTGCCAATTAGGCGTTATATCGTGCACACGAACACCAGATTAAGCGCCGAATTTAATTAGTTTTAAGTAGCGCCCAGGCACTAAAACAACCGAAAAAAGAATGCCTGCCCAGTTTCTCTTAGATTGTGCATGCTTACGTAATGTTCGCCAAGCCAATTATAAGGGGATTCGATTTTGTTCTCAGGAAGTTTCAAGTACTTTTGAATTGAATTTGACAATAGATGGTGGCAATAGAAGTGCAAGCGAGCAAAGTTTCTGAGGGTTCATATTTCTTTTTCGTAGCAAGTTGCATCCTCTTGAGAAAAACTGAGAGACTCTGCCTGTAACCAAGGGCGACGGAAATGAAAAACTCTGAACACAATTGAAAGCAGAAATTTTGAAAATTCAATTTTATTACTCGATAAAGTTATGAAGCCAATGACGGTTGGGTCTGGTCCCTTCGTGAAAGGGCAGCTCGTTTGTAAGAGTTCGTGATCGAAATGCGAACGATTTGCTTTACAAAATTCTCAAGGACTGAGTTTTCGATATAAAATGGAAACTAGGCTGTGGACTAGCTAATTGGAAAAAAGTTCCGCTGTAAATAATGGAGTCGAGGTCCTTTAGTGAATTAAGGTCACAGTTAATTCTTAAAAAAATAC
Source organism: Cheilosia urbana (assembly GCA_946477585.1). Classification (NCBI taxonomy): domain Eukaryota; kingdom Metazoa; phylum Arthropoda; class Insecta; order Diptera; family Syrphidae; genus Cheilosia; species Cheilosia urbana. Next base: position 61,427,318 of record OX297856.1, read on the forward strand.
ACTATGGACTTATTGCAACACTCGTCGGTATATTGAATACGCATAGTTCCATTCAAAGTAGAATATAGCATAACAAGTTATTTCCTTTTGTTCCTTAAGAGATATAGGTGGTGTGTGGCACACTAAACTATTTCGGTGACATAAAGCTCACGCTGAACAATTTATAATGTAAGTACCTACCTACCTGATAGGCTGTTTGTTCGAGTAAACATACAACTGTGTTGACATTTTTCGCTGCCCAAAATATTTTTAGTTTCTGCAGCTAAGGCTGAATCATAAAAAAAAACCCATGCCCATGGTTTGGAGAACTCCTAAAAATAGCTGCAAAGCTGCCACACCAATCTTCGCAGGAAGTGCTACAGATGTTTACATATCACAACAAAGCAATTACCACGTATGTTTGCGTTAAGCTACTCTTAAGAGACAATCAAAATAAGACAAAAAAAAACCTCCACCCTCCAGAGCAAACATGACCCTTACACGGACCTCTGAACTCTGTCCGGACCCGCAATCATAAAAGTAAGTAGGACCTTGTTATTTGTAGATTAAATATTTGTACCATTGGCTCAAGTGTCCCATATAAAACTAGACTGTTCTAACCTGCCCGCAGTTTCTATCCAATGCTCGAACGAGCAATTAATTTCATTTTAACGTCCTGCATTGCTCCCTCGTGCGCTTGTTACACTCAACGTTTTATTTATAGGCTTCCACTTGACAATTTATTGCCCTCACGCGAAGGAATCTCAGCCGGCTCCTTAGTTTATTCTTTGTTTCTGCGTGAATGGAAGAACACAGAGCCAGACACATCTTGCAAGCACAAAACTTTCATTCATTTGTCGTGCAACTAAAAGGAGCCGCCTTATAGTCCCTTAATCCTTATGTAGACGAAATGATATATGTGCGCAGAACGTGATTAGCAAATTGACTTGCAAACGTCTGGCGGTGGATAAATCTTGAATAAAGCCAAACGAACAATTGATGTGTGCTATTTGCTATATTCCTACAGTGTGTACGCAAATTGGAAATATGGCCAAGGAAAGTCTAATTGAGATTGGGTATTTTAATTACATCACAAGTTTTATTGTCTAATCGATACCGGCTGTTGGTAGAATGTTTAACTGGTTCTTTTGGAGGTATCGGGGAACTGTCCAGATGCGAGAATCTTTTCAGTCGTAGAAATATTAATTGGACCCCAGGATCGGCTGAGTAAAAATATAATTTCAAATTTTGTCTCTCGGCTGTTTGTAATAGCTACGCCATATATTCCATCTCGCGGTTGATTGTAGCAGGTTGATATACTAAAGCACTCTTTGATATAACTATGGCTAAATAAGTCCACAACGAGTTTTGGGCCTAATTTCCGTTATAAATTCTACAAATTAAGCCAACATTTTTTGGTCTTATTTCCAAACCAAATTTGAAAATTATGCCAAAAGAATAAACTTTTTCTGGCGTAATTTCCATTTTATTTTTTTGCTATTTTTCCAAAAATTATGGCCTAATTTCCTGAATTAAATTCCATTATTTTTAAAACTAATTAAGCTATATTTAATAAAATTGAATGAGCTTTAACATGAATAAAAGATAAATTAATTCCATACACTGAAAAAAAAAAAGTTATTTGAATTTCTTAAAATAGCAATATTCATCAGCCACCCTGTACAAGACTGTCTGATCGTTATCTTTCTTAACAAGAAAGTGAAGATAATTGTTAAACGAAATACTCATACATTTTTATGACACACTGTAACTCTATATCGATATCGATATCAACTAGTCTAAAATAACTGAAACGCAGCATCAAGTCTAGCAGATGCTCGTTCGGGACAGAAATAACGTCCATGGACATTATGTCACCCCACATTTCTTAGATTTATTGATCTTTTGAAAACACACATATACAAGCCCGACAAACCACCTTCTGCAGTTTGACAGACTATCAATGATTAAGTTAAATAGATTGTCGCGACTCAGAAGAGCTTTAATGCGGCTCAGAGACTATGGCCTCTTTTAAAACTATCTAGCATCCTTCCCTGGTAAGGTGTTTTTTTCTTACATCGTCGCTCGTGAAACGCTAATTCGCTCTGAATCTGAAAAATAATGGATTGAAGCATATGTAATACAATTCAGTAATTGTCGGCGGTTGTAAGACAGCATCCCTGACTTGTGATAGAACTTTTCCATCCATTGATTCGACGACCGTGCTAAATGGTTTTTACAGATGAAACTCCACTGGATTTATTATACTTTTTTTATGAATTTAACTCTCGCTCACAATTGCGAAATTTTTATTGAAAATGTAAGCATTGTGAACTACTAAAATTTTAATTAAAAGCTAAAATTGTTTATTGGAGTAGACGAACACAAGAAAGAAAAGATAGCTCAAATCGGACGATGGGCGTTCTTACGCATGCAACTTTATTATATATATGCATTAACAAATTCCTTAGAATCAGGACGTACAATATGAAATCATTAGCAAAAAAACAAAATGTTAATTTAAAAACCAAAAAACCCGACTGACTGTAAAAAAATCTCACTGACATTTGTGTGACAATTGTTTTTTTTTATAATTAATATTTTTATATTTATTTGTTTAGCCTATTTCACTCCAGGAAAAAATCCCAATTTAATGACACCGCACTCTCCAAAATCGGTCAAGCCGTTTGGGCTACAGGGCGTCGCTTAGGAACATACTCTGTGTCCAGTCGGGTTAAAATGAAATTTGTATTAACCAATTTTGTAAAGGTAAAGTTGGAAAGAATTTGCAGCTTTAAACAGGACTGGTCCCTACCACTTCATTACTTTTGGACTGTTGTATATTCTTTAAACAAAAAAGTATATATTGTCTTTTTAATTAAAATAATCCTACCGCTGCGTTAAATATGCATTCCCTTAACCGGACCCTTAAATCCAAAATATAGCTAATTCAAGCAATGGTCCTCAAATAAATTTTCGAAATATAATTTTTTCTAGGGTTTTGTAGAAACTGTCTTTGGTAACACTTAATTAATTTACAAAAATAAAGCTACAGGTCTTAGATGTTTCTTATTACAACATACCCTACATTTATGCGTATCGCACTATTTTCCTCCTAAGGAAAAGGAAAAAAACAAAACAAATTTCCTACCATAATCACATAAACCCAAAACCCATAGCCCGAAGTCGACATGATTTCCCCTGGAAGATACACCCTTTAAAAAGAAGAAAACCACAACTGCAATATCAAAGATTGTATAGATAGGAGATGTAGACGTTTCCCTCCACCACACCCATAGCATGTTCCAGGGCTTAATGTCCAATACAATATTTCTGCTCTATTACCTTCTTACCTCCGTTCATTTTACTACAAGTACATCAGTATACTCATATCTACAGCACAACTTAATAGGGTGTGCGACGTATATAAGAGAACGCTTTTCTAAACACAATGTCAGTAGTGGCTATTGGTTGGTCTACCATAAGAGTATCCTCACAAGGTTTTCGCCTCTGGCCCTGACAATTTCTGAGTTATGTAGTTTCCCCGCTAGGCAAGCCCCTATAAACAAAACACCTTGGCCCGAGAGCAAAAGAAAAACAAAACGTCCACAGAGACTTATAACAAAAAAAAAAAAAAAAAAAAAAGTGCATTAGAAATAGAAGCGAAAGCATGCAAACTTCGGGGCACATGGGAAAAGTTTGCCTACGTTCTTAAGTTTTTCTATTTTCTTGTACTTTGGGTGCGATTCTGAGTGCTTGTGACTGCAGTCACGTTTATTATTAATATGGACGCACAGGAAATCTGTTTTTGGTATAGGTATGAGTGTAATTAAAAAAGAAAAACTTTTGCCGCATTTTATTTATTATTAGGGGTCGCCCAGTGGTCGAAATTCGACCAATTTGTTCTATAAGTTCATATTTGCTTCAATAGCGCGCCAAATCGGAATGTCCACTGGTGACGTATTTCTCTCTCTCTCAAACAAAGTCGTTGCTCGTGGTTGTTACTGCTCTGTGAACGGAGTTACTACTACAAATGCATGCACCAATGAAAACGCCCTTCGCGGCTAAGTCGTCTGTTCGCGCGTTTATTGACGTTTATTGACAAAGTCGCCTGTTTTTTTTTTTTTTTTTTGGCAGATCACTATCTACCTAATACCTTTCAAAACCAGTTTGTTTGTGTTTTCGTCCTAACACACTAACAATTGACAATTGAGATTTTTGATCTTACTAATTATAAAGTGGATCAATGAATATTTAAAATTTCTCTATATACTATGTTTTTTGTTATAACTCTGTCATCTTTATAAAGTTTTCCCTGTGCATTAAATATAAAATTAAAATACCTTACTCTACTACACGCAACATATAGCTGACCGTGTGAAAACACTGGTCGCCTCAACATTATTCCAATTTTATTAAAAGTTTGTCCTTGCGTTTATTTATTTATCGTCATGGCAAATACAGGTATAACGGGGAATTGTGTTCTTTGAAATTGAAAGGTTAATATAGTTCCCGAAAAAGTCAAATTAATTCTTGGTATCAAAATTGTTTTTTTTACTGCTGTTCCCGTTAATACATACATACACACAATCTAAAGTATGCAATTTTTCGACATCGCATTCTCTGATTTCCCATGATATGAAATGTTTCCCTTCCGATTGGCAGATTATTGCCTCACACAGTTGACATACGTGAAGTTAGCCAGCATTTGCTCATTTTTAAGCGATTCCATATTTGAATTGCTATGGAGCTATGAAGGGGAAATATCGGAGCGCTTAAAAATAGACAATCGAAACCATTTCAGGATTCCCTTAAATTGCGAATAAAAAGTGTCCAGTAATGCGGACTGTCTTCTATATTTTATCAGAGGTAGAAAAGGGTGCATAGAGTAGATATGATCGTCATCGTTTGTAGTTCAACAGTTTTAGAGCTATGAGGACCTTAAGTTAGAAGCCAACATTTTGCTTAAATTTCATATAAATCATAAACCGTTAGGCCGATTGGTACAATTTGAATTTCATTAGATTAGTAATGTCGAACACTTCCGAAAATAGATTTTAGAAATTTTATCACTTGCTGCGGTTTCAGAGATAACACGGTTTTAAGGGATTGCGATTTTTTTTTTTCAAATGGTTTTATCTTTCTAACGGTTGAACTACAAACGAAAAGAATTTCATTACAAACAACTACAGACGACTGTCTATCGAACTGCATTTCACGTTTTTCATTCTAGAAAAAGTGCGAGCTAACTTCACGTAGGTGCAATGTCGTTGTTGTAATTTCATCCAATTCGCTTAAATTTACCTACTGTAATTCATATGGGTGGAAACACGTTATAGGCAACTCTATATTAATATAGAGATTACGAATTTTTTATTCATATTTACATCTATTCGATTTATCTCTATATTTATAAAAATAAAGAAACTCACACAAAACGAATGGTTGTGAGAAGCTAGGCCTAGGGTCCCTCCGGACCTGTTGCGCCAACTATTTATTTATTTATATAAAAATAAATTGCTTTGCGTTATGCGAGAAACAGATTAACACAGCGACATCAAAAGCATCTTTGACAACTTTTTAGAACCACTGTATTTTAATTACTTTGAACACATTAGCACAGCAACATCGACAGTGACATCAACGTCAGAGCCAATCCTAAATTCGCTGTTGCTGTTGCTGTCAAAGTCGCTGTGTTAATCTGTTTCTCGCATTAGTCGGGTAAAGGCTCCAGAACGGCTCGACCGATATGAATGATTTTTGTGTTGTTTTGTTCGTCTTGAATCAGGGATGGTTTGGGAAAAAAGAAAAATCGGAAAATTCTTAACATTTGGCGCTGTAGGCGTGTATTTCGTTTTTCAGTAAAATTCTATTTCTTTCTTCAATAATAATCTTCTATGTAATTATTATTATACCTACCTATAACTCTTCCGTGGTGAAACTCGATGATGATATACCTAATTCGATAACCACTGGGCCAATTTTTTCTTTTGTTTTGTTCGTATTGTTGTATTCAGTTTTAGACGGTCTCAAAAGATAGGACTCCGAAACTGCTCAACCAATTTCAATGAAATTTAGTGGTTCTGTATGGTTGGTTGAAGCTTGAAAGATAGGACTATTTTGAACCTGATAGGTGACGCCGGGTGAGTACAGCTACATAATATAAAAGAGACTGATGTCCGTAAGTGAACTCATAACTCGGAAACGGATCGTTCGATTTTTACGGTTTTTAGTTTAAAATCGCACGGGCCCAAGGAAGAACATACGCGATTCGTTGAATTCTTTGGATATTCCGGGCTTACCTCTTCACAATTTAAAATTGAAAGGCAGCTCAGTTATAATTTTGTTGCGCAAGCTCAATGCACCGAAGTTTTGTAACGGATCGCGTTTGAAGGATCTCAAATCAAATGTTATGCAACCGACGGTTTTGAGGTGAAACTTCAAAGGCAAACATACTCATTCCGCGGATTCCGCTTATTCAGAATGACTTGTCATTCGTATTGAAGCACTTTGAATTTACAAATAAATTATTGCAAGGATATTTGTGCATTTGGAATCTAGAATTCCCATGTTTCTCACTTGGTAAATTTTGGGAAAAAGCATAAGGTCGGCCGACACGTCAATCGTTGCGGTTTGATTGAAATACATCGACATTGCTATACTTCAGTTATTTCCATTGTATTTACTTTCTATGAAAAGATCAAATCAAGAAGTGCTCTATGTTTCATTGAAAAAAAAGTACACTTCCAGGTCAATTCTTTACACGACAGAAGTGTCCGGGATATTTTTAAAGAATTGTCCTTTACTTACCAACACACAGGAGCAAAGTGGCAGATTTAAATGTTTTTTTTTTTTGCGTTGGTAATAAATTATGCACTATGTGATCCGAGAGTATACAATTATGCGTTGAAAACGTAAACTTAAATTGAAATATATAAATCTGGCCTATTTTATATTCATTTTTACTGTGGAAAGAACATCAGCAACAGAAAATCAAATCTAACAGATGGTGTCTACCACCATTACAAAAGTGCTTCATCGAATTTCATCGAAAAAAACAATTCTGAATTTCGGGGCAATTCTCTCAGATCTTCAATGAAAAATGCTATAATATAGCTTTTGAATAAAGCATTTGAATTGGCCGAATTACATAAAGTAGTCCTTGATCAAGCATAATTAAACTTGACTTCAGAAATAAGTTATCTATTGATTACAAAAAGTGTTTCTGATTTCGCATAAATATAATTAAGTACACAGTTTCATGGGTGAAGAATACCTATACGAACGATTTAAGAAATCAAAACAGAAGAAGAAACAGTTCTTGAGGCAAAACACCTAATTAAACATTTGTTTTCTTAAAAAAATATATAACTAAAATTAAAGAAATAATTGGATTACACCATAATCCATAACCTCTACGTTCTTGTTTTAAGAAACTCCTACTTCCAATTTAAAAAAATATTTTTTTCCGTGTACTTCCGCAGTCCAATCGCCTGAATGCCGGCGTTGACCTTTCACATACCGTGGTGGACACATAAGTAGCACACTCGTTTGTTGAATTACATACAAACTCGATCTCGTATATATTAAAGTAATGACATTTTTAGTTTGATGTAACATGTCGTCGCTTTCACGGCAAAGTGACATAAGTGGAAATTTGTCATTTTTGAGTTAAGTATACAAAAATGATCACAATTTTTTTTTTTTTTTTTTCTGCCTAAACGGCTTAGTTCCACTTCTTCTACTTTCCACGTTCTAAAAAGTGTCGTTTCGATTTTCCACTAAAAAGCCCACATTTTTTTGTTGCGCAATGACATTTTTTAAGTTGTGCGTCGCAATTGGTTGTGTTTTTTTGGGCAAAACGGCGTATTGCGAAAAATTTCAAGCAACAAAACGACACTTTTGCAACTCATGAGAAAATAAAAACTTAAATAACTGTCAGATTTTTCGCAAAACGTCATATCTTTTTTTTAAATATTGCCTTTTTGTACAAATTCATATACTATCTGAAAGAGGGAGAAAAATACTTCAATTGTATGTAAACGCACTTTGTATATTGTTTTTAATTAACTAGAAAATAATTTTTTTGTGTGACGCAAAACTTTAAACATCGCTCCTGAAAATCATACATTTTGGACTTATGTCACTTTGCCGTGAAAGCGACGATGTGACAATTGGAGAAAATAGATCCGTTACAATTACTAGCTCAACATAATACCAATGGCTAGAGCGAATAGTTGTGAATTAAGGCCTTGTCATATAATTGGCATACTTAAATTTAAGTAAACTTTTTCAAATATTTTGTTTTATTAGGATCTTGAATTCGTAAGGTAAGTACGGAGATGAAATCTCAAGGAAAAACGGTTTCAGAAATAGCAAATTTAATAGGCTGTTCCAGAAAGCTTGTTTATAATGCAATTTGCCATTTTGTGACATTTGGAACTGCAAGAAACGTTGCTAGAGCTTCCCGCGCAAGAAAAACCACCATTAGAGAAGACAAATTTATACGCAGATCCTGGGCTGTAGACTCCTTAAAGATATTGAGTCATAATACCACGGCATCTCTGTATCTTCCAGAACAATAAGACGACGTTTTAATGAAAGTAACTTAACAAGCTGCAAGTTCAGAAAACTCCATCCAATAAATGTAAAAATAGTAGCGTCAGCATAACCATACAACACACATATCTCTCAGTATATGAATATGATGCTTTGTGATAACAAACAATCACTTCCCTCTGAAGCGGCCCATAGACAGCACACTTGTGTACACATCAATACAATACAATTGGCGAGACCCATATGTACCCGCCACAACGTGGGATACAGAAATATTGAAACAGTGGCGTGATGAATCTGCCCTCGGCAGAACAGTCATTCCTATTTTCATAACTCTTACCGTTTCTTTTATAAAGTGACCCTTTTTCGGCATTAAGACTGAGCCCAGTAAGGTCTTAATTATGGCATACTGGAAAAAAGAATTGGAATGACAGCAATGAGGGCTGACGTTTGTAGAATTGTGTTACCTGAGTAAGCAAGAGAGAAATTTTGCGGAAACGGGTTTCAGGCTAATGCTGCAAGCGCCCCCGTCCCGTTAAAACCTTGGAAGGACTCAAAGTACGTTCAATGTTGCGTCACCATTAAGTTGGTGGTGTAGGTCTAGATGTAATATTCCTGGTTAGCACCGATCCGGCTCTGGCACAAAACCCCATAAGGGCTTGTGTCAACCCTCGCATGGCCTCACTGCTTGCAAAGACAACCATGGGATCATTAGGTGACTACACATTCGAACATTGATAGCGGCTTTGAGTGGGGACCAAATAGAAATGACTACAACAAAACCAAACAAAAAAACCGGAGGCACAATGGAAAAGAACGAGGCAAACCTCTTCCAAGTTGGACAGAGGGCGCTGAGGTCACCAGTTGGCCAAGCAGCAGTGTCACAAATATACACAGAGCGACCTGCAATACGATCACTGATGGTCGAACCACCCAACCAGCAATCTGATTTCCACAAGCTTTGTGAGCAAATTAGAGGCCTGATGGTGGAAATGCTGGAAGATGACAAAAGACGCTCGATCCACCAAGCGATGCGAAATGCTATCGAAAGCATCAGAGCTCTGTACGAGCTCTCGGCGATTCAGCTGCACGATGAGAAAGCAAAGGAAGTGATTCGCCACAACAATTCCTCTCAAACTTCATCGTGGTTAAAGGCGACTTCGGAATACGAGAGAAGACCACACCCATCAAATGGTGTTGCAGACAACGAACTACCGGAGCCAAAGCGTTGAACCACAAATTTGGAAAATGTGAATTTTTTCTAGGCGGGTATATTCAATTATCAATAGAACAAACAAATTTATATTAAAGACCAAGATTTCTTGCAACTATTTTAATGCTAAACAAGCATAATAATATAAATGAAATCGAGTAAAAAGTCAGTTACAAATTCGCATTTGAATGATTTGACAACTATCTGTTAGCAATAACCATTTATAGAGTCCAAAGAAATTTCTTGGGCTAATATTTGCAGGTTTTTTATGGAGGGGAAATGCTTTGTTCTCTCTTATCGTCTTTCTTTTGCCCAACTTTTGCATAAGGGAACAAAGTTTGACTAATTTTGGTGAATGTGTTCGAATGCATTATCGTTAGGGAACAAAACTTTTATTTCATATATGTGCAAATTGTACAATTTAATCTCTTTATTTTTTTTCAACAGAAATGGCTGATATCAAAGAATTTATAGAATCAAGCCGAAAATAAATGAATGACATTTCTTTAAATTCATTCGTATACCGTTTCCGTTTTTTTTTTTACTTTAACTAAATATTATATTTCTATGAAGAACAAGGTGTGCTATTTTTGTGTCCACCACTGTATGTTTTATTCAAATCAATTTTATTGCGCTGCGTATAAACTAAGTGATGGCACAATCTTCAATGTCGCAGTGCCACCCAAAAACTGTGTTTTATCCAAGCGACATTGACACGAAGACATACTATCGATGTTGTTCTCGATCACCATGTGAATCACCGAGTCTGCATTTATGCATTTGCACAATTATTTTAACTCATCGTATCGCAATGCTTCTATTGTAGGTACTTTATTATACTTTGTCTGGTTTATAAACCTACATAAGTTGGCAAAACCGTCTGGTATCTACCTCTTTTTGGCTTTGGACTTCGCAGGCCAACGACTGATAAAGCGTTAAGTGAAATTAAGTGCAATTTTTATGGCCTGTAAATATTGCATAAAAAATAATATTTATTCATTTTGCTACAATGCGACTGCGAACTGGTATGCATTGCAACTCGCCGATATCACCCAAATGCGGTGCAGTAAACAGGAACGAGGAGATAAATTAATTTTATAGTTGTTCTGCACAGGCAGTAAAACGTGAATTTCGGGAGGAAACGCAGCCATTTGCCAACCGGCGACAGATTGTTTGATGTTTGCCACTTGCTGTGCTATGGTCTTGATGATGCGTGAAAATGCAATTTCAGCAGTGTACGTATAGAGGCAGACTTTCAATGGACGAGCACGAGATGTTATGAGAATGAAACACAATATAATGTATTGTACTCCTCGTTAGGACGTCCTTAGAAGTGTCGGTACACTAGGCCAAAGACAGTCTGCCAGTGCACGTTGTTGAGGAATTTAAACAATCCTCTTTACATTGAGTTGCAGATGATGCAAAGGCGTCCCATTTAACAAATGGGTGTTACAAATTCATTATCTACTTAACACTCTTTCTGATTGCAAATACGAGTAAGTGTGTTTTGTGCACTTTAAGTTGAAAAAAAAAAACAAAAAAAAAAAACGAATAAACTGTGCACTTAACAAATAATGTTTATTTTCGAGTACAAAGGCAGTTATTATGACGATTTGGATCTTTACAGACAATTACGTTACGATATTGAAATGTACGAATGTTAGCATCTTTGACTTACTTTTTATATGGAAGGAATTGGTTCCCTGTCAATAGGATAGCTGCAATTTTCAGAAAATAATTTATACAAGAATTAGTCATAGATATGTCTAACTTTGTTAATGATGATTTCCATATGTTGGATATAGTCGTTAAATATAGCTGGTCGGGGAATATGTACAGTTTTGTTTTCCTTGCTGCACCAGCGCTTACAGGATCCTAAGGGTTCGACCGACATATGAGTAGACAAGAGATAGGTTAGGTTAGGTTGAAATGGCTGTCGGCTAATTGGTTAGGTTAGTCGACACACTTAGACCATTATAAGGTCCCTTGTGATACCACGTGAATCTATAATTCATTCCTCCTACTCGTTGAACCAATCGAAGCTTCTAATGAAGCGTAGTAGATTTCGGATGTCTATGTTTTTTAGATCGTTCAGATCACTAAAGTAGAACGCTCCAAAGTGGAGTTTTCGTCTCTGTGAGAGAGCCGGACAAGTACAGAGAAGATGGAGAACAGTCTCCTCCTCCTCCTCGTCAAAACAGCTTCAGCAAAAATCGTTAGAGAATACACCAAGCCTTTTTGCATGCCTGCCGATAAGACAGTGTCCCGTGATGACACCTACTCTAGCACTAATATGCTTCCTATCGAGGAAGATCAGATGCCTAGAACGTTTTAGATCCAGCTTTGGCCAGATCTGCTTTGTCGCTAGACAAGTCGAGCCGGTTGACCACCTAAGATTTGTTCTTTCGATAGCGTCCAGCTTTATTTTGAGTTTGCAAGTAGCGAGTGGAATACCTAAGGAATCCTTAATTGGGAGCAGAGGTATCGTAGTTCCGTGTTTGGCGAGTTCATCAGCCCTGTAGTTACCTGGAATATCCCTATGCCCCGGCAACCAACAAAGGTGAATGTTGAACTCCTCCGCCATCTCTCTGAGAGACGAACGACAGTCTTGGGCTGTTATGGAATTCGTGGAGACTGACTCCAGGCACTTGATAGCGGCTTGACTATCAGAGAAGATACGGATATCTTTAGCAGATATCACGTTTTCCCTTAGCCAAGATAAGACCTCTTTTATCGCCATTATTTCCGCCTGAAAAACGCTACAGTGATCAGGAAGACGGAAGGAGAGACTAAGATTAAGTCTATTAGAGAAGACACCGCCACCAACACCGTCCACAGTTTTCGAACCATCTGTGTAGAAATGGATCGATTCATCATCCACGGATGCTTCCTCCTCCCAGAATGATCTAGTAGGAATGGAGACCTGGAAGTTTTTATCAAATTGTAGTTCTGGTGTGGTGAAGTCGATGTTTTCTGGAAGGTTCCTAATGTTGTTGAGGATAGCGGCATGGCCAGTTGTTTTGCTTGTCCATTGTGAAATAGCTTTGAGGCGTACGGCTGCAGAAGCTGCCGTTTGCCTGCTGAAGATGTCAATGGGTGTCAGATGAAACAGGATGTCAAGTGCAGCGGAGGGGGTGCTGCGAAGAGCTCCGCCGATGCACATGCAAATCGTTCTTAGGACTTTGCTTAATTTATCGCGATTAATCTCTTTTTCTAAGGCAGTCCACCAGACAACCACACCGTACGTGAGTATAGGTCTTATGACCGAGACATATATCCAGTGAGTGACACGGGGCTGTAAACCCCATTTGTTCCCTATGGCTTTTTTGCAAGAGAAAAGTGCCACAGTGGCCAGGTTAACTTTCTATCAAAAATAAGGCCTAAGTATTTAGCTTCATTTGAGAACGTCAAGCTAGTGCCATTTATAGATGGAGGGTCAATGTGTGGAATCTTATATTTCCTAGAGAAGAGGACAAGTTCAGTTTTGTGAGGGTTTACGCCCAACCCACAACTGTTTGCCCATTTTATTAGCTTGTTAAGAGCGTGTTGTAGAAGTTCTTTTAAAGTGTTAAGGTACCTTCCTGAGACGGCAATAGCAACGTCTTCCGCATAGGCAATCACATTGTAGCCTTCCGCTTCCAGGGATATCAGCAGTTCATTTACCACTAAATTCCAGAGAAGGGAAGACAGGACACCACCTTGTGGTGTTCCTCTACTGACAGATCTTCTGGAAGATATCTCACCTAGACTTGAGTTGATAATTCGGCTATTAAGCATCAAATTGATCAGCTCGCCAAGTGAGACGTAAACGTTCAGAGCTGCCAGAGCACCAGCGAATGCAGATGAGTCGACGTTGTTGAAGGCGCCCTCTATGTCCAGATTTACTAAGTCCCAATTCCGAAGACCACCAATGTGGTTTCTTCTTCCCTCTTGGAAGAATAAGGGGACAAGAGGAGGACATTGCCTTGTTTAAAACCAACGTAAGATTCTTGACTTTAAGATCAAGCTCATTGGCATTACAGGGAGTACTTGAGAGCTCTGGGGTAATTGATTGTTTCAGAGTCTCCCTATATTTGAGCCAATCTGTTTTTCTGAGATTTCTGAAAGGAAGTTGGCAAGGAGAGTCATCGGCTAAATTGAATTGAATATATGGATGATCTGAAAAGGAGTGTTCACTGTTCAGCTGATACTTTCCAGTTGGTAAGCAGCTGACTAACGGTATCGGAGACAAGGGTGATGTCTAAAACTTCTTGTCGGTTTTTTGTGATGAAAGTAGGTTCGCTTCCTACATTGCTTACGATAAGGTTTGTTTTTAAAATGTAATCAAAAAGTAACTCACCTCTATCATTAATGTCAGTACTACCCCATACCGAGTGGTGAGCATTATCATCACACCCGATTATGAGGTTGGTTTTGGTCATCTCTGCTTCCGCGATCACTCTCTCTAGTTTTTCCCCAGGGAGAGAGCCCGTGTAGTCATGGGCCAGATATGCCGATGCTATCCAGTATGTGCCTTTCGGAGTCACTAGTTTAGCAACAGTTACATCTAGATCACTGAAAATAGGGAGTAAAAGTAATTTAAGGCTACGTTTCGCTAGTATACATGATCTGGGTCTACCTTTATCAGTCACATACAGCTTTTCGTTTCCAGGAGTCTCGAGTCCACGAACCATGCTGTTGTCAAACCATGGTTCCTGTATCAAGACTATGTCTTCTCTGCTCTTTGATAGGCGGAGGATGAGGGCGGCCGAAGCCTCTATGGAGTGATGGAGGTTAATCTGCACTAACTGCAGCATTCTTGCTACAATCAGGCGGAGAGACCTCCACCACGGTGTTGTTAAGTTCTTCCGCTTCTGAAGATGAACCAAGAAGTTCATCCTCGCTCAGAAGAATTTTGTTTAAATCTTCTATGTCCATGTCCGAAAGTTCGTGATCCATGGTAGGAGTGATTCTGCTGGAGGCATCGTCATCCAGTGATGGAAATGGAACCAATGCTCCAGGGTCTGAGGCTCCAGGTTCTGAACCCGTAGGGTAGGGGGCATGCTGCCTGAATCAAGCTCATCTTTTTTGTAAACTTTAAGGGTGATGGACTCGAAACCGAATCTAATCACCCCTTTACTGAGCGTTAAGGGAGCAAGCGACTCTTTGTTGATGACGATAAGAGCGCGCCTATAGAGACCTCGTTGCTTCGCCAGCTTTACAACCTTCCAGTTGTGAGTCGGGAGGGTAGGATTGCTCAATCGAATAATTTCGAGAACCTCCTCACTTGATGAGGGTTCGGCTGGGATCCAGGTACGAGTTCTAGGTCGGCTTGGGATATCCTCCCTTGCGAGGACATCGAGTTTCGCACCCGGCCAAACTTCTCCGAGTCTGCCTATGGCAAACTTATAGAGATCGCAGGACCTCTGATCATCGCAGGCGATAAGCTTCACGTGGCCCTGATGCCATCCACCATCGTAAGTCCCGGGTTGTCCCTCATGACATTTAAGAAGCTGCCTGAAAGCTTCGTCTTGACCACCTGCCATCGTTCAGGGGAGATGGTGCCATTATCATCACTGCGATCGATCACAGCAAGCACAGTTTTATTTTTAAGAATGGCGTGGTCCCCTCCAACGATCTCTGGCGCTTGGACGTGGAGTCCTTGCTAGTCGCTAGTGGATCGTTCTTTAAAAATGATTCAGCCCATTCGACTCTGCTCTTCTGTTCGGCGGTCCTATCAGCCTTCAAAGTTGCTCCGAAGACCTTTAGGATATCAACAGCATGACGACGTCTGTTATGCGTCCTTTTCGAGGGTCACGATTTTTCCACAGCTCGCCGCTGCAGGAGCTGTGCCAGTAGTCAACGAAGTCGCCGCACTACTGCCCGGTTTTAAAGGAAAACCGGTCTCATTTTGATTTTGTTTTTTTTTTTTAATTTTATTTTTATTCATTGGTGATTCCCCGAGTAGCGGAGGATTGAGGTCCGTCTGTGCAGAGATCCGCAATACACAGATAGGTCTGGCTAATCCGGAGGTCGCCAGGTATCCGGATACTCCGTATTCGACTTGAGCTATTTTTGAAACTGGGCCCCCAGTCACGCTGATATTCGGCACTGGTCGTATGACACCTTTATCCGGCCCAGGCGGAAATAGGATAGGATAAGAGATAGAGTTAAGGAATAAAATGGAAGGAATGGGTCAAGAAGGGAAGGGAGGGGAGAGGGAGCACCCTTTGGTTTTATGGTTCATCTGGAGAGATTCTCGAGAGTCTTTACCACTACTCAGCCCCCACAACTCATCAAGTTTGGTGCTAGGATGGGGGTAGACAAGAGATGCACTCCTTTGTTATCGAACTGGAGGTGCACATTTATATTATGAGTCAGTTCGAATTTTTTAGTTCGGCTTCTGAAAGAATGTCGCATTTACCCATTCTATTTTGTCGTATGGTTTCAGTTGCGAATATGCCCATTTGCTTCAAAGGCATTATAAGGCCTATTAAAGTGAACCAGTTATAAAAAAAAAGTTTATAAGTAGTTTTGATCTTAAGGCACGGTTGAAGTTAAAAACAAAACTATATTGGATGAAGTGCCGAGGCAATTCGTTAAATCTTTTTTTAGTAATGATAGCAATGGACGTATTTTAAACAGTTTGTCATAGTTTGTTTCAACTTTTTTTGGCTGTTTTGAATTTTTATTTAAGTGGAAACAACTTTTTATCTTTTCAAATCTTGATCGTGACATAGCATCAGTCAAAAAACTGAATTTCGACTGCTTTAACCAATTCATTCTTATCTGTGGTAATTTAATGATACCCATATATAAAAGTACACCGATATAACGCCGCATTTCCAATGGTGCGCATTTCAATTCCATGCCAAAAGTTTCAATTGCATATAGATTGCTTTGCGATGTGAAATACTTCTTCATCAAAAAACTCTCAAAAACCTCTATTGATGCCTTGTCGCCATAAACGTCATCAACCTCAGCACTTCCTCTCCAGGATGCATCGACGCTCAGCACCTGGTCAGCATTTCCCGTCTCTCCACTTCAATGCGGATGCGGACACTTCAATTTTCTCAAAACTGACCCCAGCACTTACCTCTTCGTCAACATCGCAGTTTCTATACTCGTCATCATTCAGCAAATTTTCAATCATTTATGATTCTACCTCCACCTCTCTAGCTAAAATCTCTTCAATTGCTTCAAAATCGGATTCATCCCATCCTCATCAACTTCATCTTCATCGGGTGACTGATCTCATATGATCATATTTGGCAATATCTTCTATTTCAGCACCAGTCGGGCCTTTCTTCTGCGAACGATTTCCTTCAAATCAAATTTATAAATAATCCTTAACTCCACTATGGACAAAAGCTGCTTATAAGCAACTTTAATTTTAAAAAAATCCTATAGCTCTCTAATTTTTTTTTTTAATGAAAAGGTAAATAAAATAACTTAACTTCGTACTTCAATATTTTAATAACAATTCTTTTAAAAGCTACTCGGAAATATTTCAAAACATTACTTTTTTCTAAGCATTTTTTTACTGTACCTTTCGCCTATGCAAACATACTCTGAATGACTTTCCAAACCCTTCGTGTCTCACACTAACAAAATATGAGATAATTGTTTGCAATTCGACTGATGCGTACTTTTCTCTGTAGTAGAGTTCGCTGTAAAATCTCCTCCTCCATAGCCCGTCAACGCAAACGGGACCAGAATTTTGCGTTCGAAACGACCAATAAGATCTTCATCCGCTTTTGATAGCGTCCACTCTTCTGCACCATAAAACAGAACTGGGATGATGAGGGTTTTATACAGAGAGTCCTTAGTATTTCTCGACAAGGCCTTACTAATTAGTTGCCTTCTTAAACTGAAGTAACAGCGGTTAGCAAGTGTGGTTCATCGCTTGATTTCTGATGTGATGTCATTTGCAGAATTAATAGCGGAGCCGAGGTAGACAAAGTCCCGAACTACCTCAAAGTTGTAGCTGTCTATGGTGACGTTCTGTCCGATTCGTCGATGTTACGTGTCCCTTCTTGTTCACATTATATTTATACATTTTGTTTTGCCCAGGGGTTACCGAGTTATAACATCATCGAGTTTCACCCCGAAAGAATTATATATATAAATAGAAGAAGAAGATAGATAACTTTTGTTCGCCAAAAATTACAAACAGTTTTTAAAAAGCTTTAGCGAAACAATCACTCAATAATCAATTATAACTTCAAATGTAACAAAAATTCATCAATGATGCCGAATAGTTTCATGGATGATGAATATAAACATTAAAAATAAAATAATCAAAGATTTTAAAAGAAAGACTTATTATTTTTTCCATGGCTTCATTACACTGGTCAACAAGGTTTTTGCCCAACAATAATGAGTTATAATATCAGAAAGTACTAGGTAACTAGTTATCAACCATATACGTTTCATAGTTGGCTTAGCTCGACTTAATGAGATATGCTAGTTGAAGATTGTACTGAGTGCGCGCACGCCACGCGCCATCATATTTACCACGAAAACATTGTCTGCGTTTTCCGCAAAAAAAAAAAAAAAATCTTTGCAAACACAACACAAACTCTTTCCTCCGTTTTTTTATGTCAAAATTTATCTTCGATTTAATGCACCGGACATTTATTTCGCGAGCTAAATGAGTGGAGACTTTTCATCGGCCGATCTATATGAAGTTAAGGATTTAGCGTGCGAACAGGATACTGATGCTTTGCTAAACTGCCTCGCTCAATTTTATCTTTGTAGACATTTGTGTATAGGAGCAGTGATGCCAGATCGGGGGATTTATGCCTTTTTGTGGGATTTTCGCACTTCAAATAAGCTAAAAGGGTAAAAGGGATTTTTCAAACCTCATAGTACAAGAAAAGGGATTTTACTTTTTGGTCAATTTTTGTTCATAATTTGCTACTTTCATTAAGAATACAAAAATTAGTCAACCTTACATCAAATTAAATATTATCATGTTTATGTAAAAAAAAAATCATTGAAAACGTATCTTACGATGTATTTATTTTTGTTAGCTTGCATAGTTAGGTAATGTATAATGTAACTTGTATTTGGTAATAAGAAAAAAGACTAAAAGCCCGATTCTGGTAAACCTCACTGATACGTCACAAGTCACAAAACCCTCACAAGGTGCGGTGAAATTTATTTCATGAGGCTTTCGTATTCTGTCAGCACACTCTCAACTTGCGAGGCTCACAAAAACAATCGAAACTGTGATGTCCTATGGAGCAGGTCACAAAATTGAAAACCAGTTATAACGGTTCATAAGTGACAATATTTGTATTGGATGACACTGGTTCCCTATTTCAACATACTTAATGACCCGAAATTCCATTTCATGCTATATTTATAATCATTTCGGGAAATATAGATATTTGTTGGGGCATTTGATTTGTGACAAATGTCGGAAATAATTATTTTTCTTCAGTTCTAAAACATTTCTGTGTTAATAAATATTTCGCGTATTCGCGAATCACAATAAACCTCACAAGAAATCAACCTCACAAGGTCTTGTGACTTGTGAGGGCTCCCAATGGCAGAATCTGGCTGTAAATTTAATGAAATAGATGCTTTATTTTAATTTTATATTTCGTGGGATAAATTTGGGATTTTTGAAATTTTGGCGAGGGATAAAAGGGATTTTTTGGGTATAACCGTGGGATAACCTGCTTCTAAAGTCTGGCATCACTGTATAGGAGCTAAAATTTAGCGCGAGCAGGATACTAGGCTTTAAGACAAACTTTATTAACATTGCTTTCAATTCACAATTGATCGCATCTTTTAATTATCATTTTCGAGTGGAGAAAAATCCAAATCCATAACATTTACAATGGGATAATGACAACTAAAATAAGATACGATGTGTTGGAAGTCGCATTAGAAGTTTCACTTCAAAAATACTACCCTATTAAATTATAGGTATGTGTATCAAATCAAACTAAAACAAGTAAATGAAATAATGAGGACGCTACTCGTTGCTAACGCTCGCGCTGGCCTGTAACAAGTATACTACGCGCATGCGTTCGAGTGCCACGCAATCACTCTCGCTCTGTCTCCTTCTATCCCCCCTCCCCAGGAGCGTTTAACGCAACAGTGCTTTCATACCCCCTCCATGGTAGCGTTAAACGTTTAATGTAACCTTGTTGGAAGTCGCATTAGAAGTTTCACTTCAATAAGACATTAATTGCCAATTTAGTCATTATTTTTGGAAATTAATCTTCACCACAGAATATTCTTCTCCCAGCATTTGGTGCCAATAAACTCACTCACCATTGCATACTCTGAAGCGTGAGCGATACCCTCACACCTTTGAGTATGCAATGCTTATAGTAGCATTAAGCATTTAAGAAGTTTCACTTCAATAAATCAAACAACATAATTCACCTAAATCGTCTTTACTTCTTGAATTCTTCAATTCTTTACTATAACAACCATTAAAACAAAAACCTTGAACTCAATTTCTATATACACCACCAAGCACCATAAGTCCATCAGCGCACGTCAACAGCCATCTGCGCATTTCCTCAGAAACACATTGTCGCTGTTGAATATACACATTCACCTCGCATACTTCTCTTTCGTATGAACGTGCTTGTGCTGTGCAATGTGCGCCACCCTCACTCTCGCTCACACCTTTGAGTATCCAATTACTAGCGTTAAACGTTTAACGCGACCTTGAGTTGGAAGTCGCATAAGAAGTTTCACTTGAAAAACTACAACTGGGGGGTTTGCATGTTAACGTCATCACTAGAGCGAACATAATAGATTTGTTAAGGTGGAAACACATTATTTTGGTAAGTACCTATTTTTAGTTTTTAATGGAATCTGAAAATTCTGTATATTTGAGTCTGAATTCTGTATTTCTGTAGGCAAAACGAAAATTCTGTAGATTGGTATACAGAAAATTCTGTAGGGTTGGCATCAGTGCCTGCAACAACATTAACCAATTTTTTCGACACTTGCCGAAGTCAAGAGTTTGCACGAACACTTACTTATTGCCCCGATATTGGAATGCGTCGTCGAAGATGTTCCAGCGGCGGAAACAAGGTGAAGTAGTTCCCGGATTCCGTGGTGTTTATTCCGTGGTGTGATGCAATTCGTAGAATATACACAGTTCACCCGAAAAACGACGAATGCTTCTATTCGAGAATGCTTTTGGACAGTGTTTGTGGCCCTACTTCGTTCGAAGCGCTGCGGACTGTTGACAGTGTGTTGTGTGCTATGGCCGACGATATTTTGCATCGAATTCCCACTGTGAGTGTGACATCGGATAATGAACTGGAGATATTAGATGAAAAGCGCAACAAAGCTTTGATTGTGATCGAGGATATGTGTCTGCTCATGAGTGGCAATTTGTTGTCCAAAATGATGACACAAAGATATTTTCAGGAAATCTTGATGGTTTTGGCGTTCATCAAGATTATATGGCCTTTTATAGTGATTTGACGTCTCAAGATGTCGTTCGAGAAGTTAAAGTATACGAGTTGGAAGATTTTGATCATTTTTTCACAGAAATCATATATAGACCAATACCACAGATGTGTGAAAGTTTGGTTAAAATCGGTAAATGCGTTAAGGCGTGAATCGACGACAAACTTACATTAAGGCTCAATTTTTATACGTATAGATTTCGGCGGAACGAAGTTCACCGGGTCAGCTAGTATCTTATATAGGTAAATCAGTAATCTTCATATTCGCATACATAGCAGGATGCTACCGCTCAAGATTATCGCTTCATGTAAAATGAATGTAAGTTTGATTTTAAATGTATGGCACAGATAGAGTAAGGGTAACAACCTGGTAGATAGGTAACATGAAAACCGAAAGTGCATGTCATGTGACATGCTTCATGCATGCTACCGCATTCGATTTGTCAAAGGTGATATGAAAGTTGTATTTCTCTCTAACTGTGCCAATTCTGTACTGTATCCGTCATTGTATACAAATACACTTGCCTATGTTCAGATAGTTGCAATATTTTTTTTTTTTTTTTCACAAAATGTTACCATGGTGCTTGGTAAACGTCAAGAACATATACTCGTACTATACATTCTTGTTTCTATCCTTCGCGTCGCATACACAAATTGGATCGGTTAACACACAGAGTGCTATGTGGGGGTATATTTGCCATAGAAGACCGATCCCATCAACATCGAGCTCTCTCAGCTCAAGTACTTTACAACTAAACTGAAGGGTGAAATCACAGCCCGACATCAATTTACTTGCTTTAGGTACTGAATAAAATCGTGAACGTGTAGAGGTGAAAACATGCGCTGTAATTATAGCCATACCTAAAACGAAACCGTAAAAATTTTCTTTTAATTTTTTTTTAACCACTTAAACTTATTGGTTGAACTCAATCTTAGTCTTAAAATGTTGCTTATGAATTATATCTAAAGCTAGTTTATCATTTCTCAATTTCAGACTAACTCAATTTGAACCAGAAAGATACACAATCGAGCAACGCGTTAAAATTATTCAGGCTTATTATGAAAATGGGCGTTCAAATCAAAATGCATATCGTGCACTTCGTGAATTTTTCGGTCAATTTAATCGTCCAAATGTGCGTACAATCGGAAAAATCGTTCAAAAATTTGAGCAACCCGGATCTGTAAGAGATGTGAAAACACAAGTGCATGCTCGTAGAGCTCGTACTGCAGAAAATATTGCTGCTGTTCGCGATAGTGTGGCTGAAGAGCCGTCCACCTCAACTCGTCGTCGTGCCCAACAATTGCACCTCTCACGCTCGTCGTTGATGAACATTCTGCATAAAAACTTGCATTTACGCGCTTACAAGGTGCAACTGTCTCATGAATTTAAGCCACTTGACCATTTCAAGCGTCGTCAATGGTCAGAATGGTAACAAGAAATGGCAACAGTGGATGATCAATTTTGAAGATTATCATCTTCAGTGATGAGCCACGTTTTCACCTCAGTGGATTCGTGAATAAGCAGAATTTCCGCATTTGGGCGAATGATAATCCAAGAGTGATTTCCGAAAAACCAATGCACCCACAATGGGCTGGCGGCATCATCAGGCCGTTTTTTTGCAAAATGAGGCCGGTCAGGCAGTGACTGTAAATGTTGTTCGCTATCGTGAGATGATAACGAACTTTTTATCACCCGAATTGGAAGATATGGATGTGGACGATATGTGGTTTCAACAGGACGGTGCCACTTGCCACACAGCTAACGAAACAATGGCTCTTTTGCGCGACAAATTCAATGGCCGTGTTATCTCACGTGGTGGCGATGTCAATTGGCCGCCAAGATCATGTGATTTGAAACCGTTGGACTTCTTTCTTTGGGGTTTTTTGAAAGAAAAGTTGTACGTCGATAAGCCAGCAACAATTCAAGAGCTAAAGGATGAGATAATTCGGCACATTAATGGCATAGAACCTCAATTATGCCTCAGCGTCATCGAAAATTTGGACCATCGGATGGAGGTGTGCCGCCGGCGGCCATTTGGCCGATATTTTGTTCCGTGCATAATTGAACCATACCACTATTATCATAATAAAAAGAAATGTCAATAATTTCCTAAATAATTTGTGTTTTATTCAAAATCTACATCGGCCCTTAAAACCTTTATTTCCATCAGATAAAAGTGTTTAGAAAGAATCATTTCTAAGGTAGGATATCCGAGCTATTAGGTTGACAGTTCAAAAACCTCTGGGTAATTCATAGTTATTCTTTATCCAATTGGTTGGCGTGTCAACAAGTATTTCCAACAAGCGTATGATCTGATAAATTTTCCGGCACCACTGAAGAAGAAATAAATCATTAACAACTTAAATATTTGGCAAACAAAAGTATTTCCAGATACAATTGGAGTTATGTATATTATGTATTATATGGCACTAGCTGACCCGGCGAACTTCGTTCCGCCCAAATTCATTAATGTAGGTAATGAAATTAATAATTCCGAGCTTTCGCTTCATTCTGCTTCATGTAATTCGGTCAATTCAAAATTTTTATTCAAAAGGTAGGTATATTAAAATTAAATAAATAAATAAAATTAAATACTTGTCGGCCAACCTACCGCTTTTTCACTGAAATGCTTTATGGTACACAACATTTTTTGTTCTATTTCTATTATCGGGTGTGTACACGTACAAAGCGAGAGCTTTGCCGACACGTGAAATTCAATATTTATGCCAAACACATCCAGCGATTGTCCTTGCGACTTATTAATAATTTTCATAGCAAAAGCGAGAAGTACGGGAAATTGAAGACGCTTAAACACGAACGGCAAATAGTTCTGAATAAGTGGAATCCGCGGAATAAGAACATCTTCACCTTTGAATTTTCCAATAAAAATCGTTGCTTGAATAATATTTGATATTAAATTTTTCACAATCAAACGCGTACCGTTGCGCAACAAAATTATTACTGAGACGATTTTTAGTTTCAAATTGTGTGGAGGCAAGCCCAAAACATCCAAAGAATTTACAATTCCGTGGGATAGAAGGTGGCTTCGTTTTCATCCATCACGGAGTCGACTGATTTGTATGAATGGAACTCACCAGCGATTTGGTTTTGAATGGCGAAATTCAAATGTTCGACGTTCTTGTTTTTTGCAGCCAAAATCACTCTCCTCTTACACTCAGCCAATCATGATTAGTTCTTCCGGTGTCGTTGTAAGGTTGCAAAAATTTTGTGGAATCTCAATCAGGCCGGTGATTAAGTTTGCTGGAATCACACCATTGCCCATCGCCAACAATTGCCTGGAGAACTCTGCAGCGGAAATGACAGGCAGCGTTTGACGAAAATCGCCTGATAGCAAGATCATTGCTCCACCGAAAGGTCGCTTATCATTACGTAAACGATTCAGGGCCTCCACTGCGCGTTTGTAAGCCATTGTGCATTCGTCCCATATGATAATCTTACATTGCTGCAGTACTTTTGCCATCGCAGTATTCTTTGAAATGTTGCATGTAGGTTCTTCTTCCACTTGCAGATTCAATAGCAATTTCAATGCAGGATGAGCTGTTCGACCGCCTTCTAACAAAGTAGCCGCTATCCCAGAAGAGGCTAGGGCCAAAGCGATCTCAGATCTCGAACGAATTGTAGCCAAAATAAGTGAAATCATGAATGTATTTCCAGTTCCGCAATTTTCGTTATCGACTGCTTGCATCAATTCATAGTACACTTTCTTTTATTCTTGATTCAACATTGGCACATTTGTTCGAACAGCTTGACTCAATGCGATTCGACTGAAGTCCATTTCTCGCTCCAATTCTGGATTAAATGCGTCTTGCATTGAACGATTTGGCTGTGGCATGTGGCATCCCCGAGTTTGCACAACAAATTGCCACTCATGAGCAGACACATATCCTCGATCAAAATCAAAGCTTTGTTGCGCATTCCATCTGACATCTCCAGTTCATTATCCGATGTCACAGTACGAATTCGATGCAATTGACATCTCCAGTTCATTATCCGATATCACAGTACGAATTCGATGCAAAATATCGTCGGTCATTATCATTTATTTATTTATTTATTTCATCTTATAAGTATACAACTTATTTTAGATTACTTTGCAATAATTTATACAAGAATTTTTACAAATTATAATTTACTTAAAACTACAGATTTACAATGTTCCCTACTCATATTGAAATCTATTAGGTTTTTGAATTTATTGTAATTTACGCAAGCCATAGTGATAGGATCATTAAGACCATAATTAGTTCTGTGTCTAGGTGGCATAAAGAAAAAATTATCCCTAGGACGAAGAACACGAGAAGGAGCATATACATTAAATAAAGACAACAAAAACGAACAATCAATGCGGCCAGTTAAGACGTCATTAGCAAACGTTGCGGAATAATATATCCTTCTTTTAGAAAGAGGTTTCAAATTTATTAAGGAACATCTATCTTCGTAGGCTGGAAGATTATTATTCCAGTCGAATTTTCTTAGAGCATACCTAGTAAACCTTCTTTGAATTTTCTCTATGCGCGATTCAGCATTGCGGTAAAAAGGATTCCAAACAACACAGCAGTATTCTAATATCGAACGAGTCAAGGTATTATAGAGAGTTTTAAGCGTATATGGATCATTAAAATCCTTAGAGTTTCGAAAAATGAAACCCAGCATTTGATTAGCTCTGCCAACTATGTAGTCAATATGCGATGAGAAGTTTAGTTCAGTGTCAAAAATGACCCCCAAGTCTTTCTGTACTGAAACTCTATTCAGTGTAGTGTTTTGTATTCTATAATTAAAAAATATAGGGAACTTTTTTCTACTAAAAGTAAGAGCCGAACATTTTCCAATATTAAAATAAAGGCCATTAAGAACACACCAGTCATTTAAACGGTTTAAATCATTTTGTAACGCTATGACATCAGACATACAGATTATTGTCTTGTAGATTTTTAGATCATCTGCGTACAAAAGACATTTTGAGCTTGATACAAAAGTGGGTAAGTCATTGATGAAAAGCAGAAATAGAAGAGGACCAATATGACTTCCTTGGGGAACACCTGAAAAATTTCGAATTTCATTCGAAAACGCGGATCCAATTTTAACAAATTGTTTGCGATTGGTCAAATAATTGCCAATCCATTTTAAAATATTAGAATGAATTCCGAAAAGTTC
Organism: Cheilosia urbana; assembly: GCA_946477585.1. Classification (NCBI taxonomy): domain Eukaryota; kingdom Metazoa; phylum Arthropoda; class Insecta; order Diptera; family Syrphidae; genus Cheilosia; species Cheilosia urbana. Next base: position 61,453,674 of record OX297856.1, read on the forward strand.
AAGTTTATTTAAAAGAACATTGTGCTGAACGCGATCAAAGGCTTTTGAAAAATCAGTATATACACAATCTACTTGAAGACGTTTTTCAATATTTTCAAGACAGTACTTGGTAAAAATAACCAAGTTTGTAGTGGTTGATCTACCACTTACAAACCCGTGCTGAAATTCAGAAATATAGTTGCGAACAACTGAGTACAACCTTTTTTTAACAACTGCCTCGAATAGCTTAGGAAACAGTTGCAGCTTTGCTATAGGTCTATAATTCTCGATACATCTCTTAGAACCCGATTTGAAAATTGGAGTTATGAACGAATATTTCCAACAGTCAAGAAACTCGCCAGTAGATAAGGATAAATTAAATATAATCCTTAGTGGATCAACTAGGCTATATTTGCAATTTTTAAACAATAATGGTGGATAGTTATCTGGTGCTACGCTGACACTCGAATCCAGTAATGACAATTCCGAGAGGATTTCATCATTTGTTAAGGAAATAAAACCTAGGTCAATTATGGGCTCAGATTGACCCGAGACACTGCAATTAATTTGCTCACTAACAAAATTCGACTGGAAAAATTCAGCAAACATGTTACAAATTACGTTTACATTAGGTACTACTAGAAATTTCGTTCAGCGACATACAAGAAGGTATTCCTAAAGATTTCCGTTTAGTGTTTAGAAACGACCAGAAAGCTTTAGAATCACGTTTTATATTAGTCTCAATTGCTGTAACATAGTTCTTATAAACGAATTTCTTTAAAAAATCGTATTCTTTTTTCAAACGCAAAAATTCATGACGCAGAGATAGGTCGTTTTTACTTTGTCTACACATCTTATACGTATAGTTTTTCAATTTAGATAAACTCCTATTAAACCATGCAGGTTTATTAGTACTTTTTACACGTTTAGTTGGTACGAACATAGAAATCGCGCGTTCAAGTATTTTTCTAAAGTGCAAAAATGCATTATTTAAATTACTGGAATCAATGATATTTGCCCATTCAACACCATTAAGAAAATTATTCATTGCATTATAATCTGCTTTTGAAAAATCAAATTTTATATTTTCCTTGAATTGTTCAAGAGACAGCGGATTCAGTACCGACAGATTAAATGAAATTTGCAACGCATTGTGGTGAATGCTGTTAACAAGTAAGGGGAAATCGGCTTCAGTGACAGTAGCTTCAAGCTCTTCAGTGACAAAAACTAAATCCAATACATTTCCCAAAGAGTTGCGAACTTCATTTAGCTGGCGGAAATTACCAGCTGACATAGTGTCTACTACTTCAACTTCATTAGCTCTGTTAACATTAAATGGGATAATACATTTTTCATCCTGAGAAAACAACCAACTTATATGAGGCAAATTAAAGTCACCTAGCACTACAGCAAACGAAGAGTCATCTAAATTTTTAACGATATCAATAATATTTTTCATATGAGCTTTGTAAATTGCAATATCTGAATAAGGTGGAATGTACGAAACAAAGAAGTTTATATGAATAAGATTACCATTATCAGTATAGAAATCAACACACACACAGATTTGTTCAATCAAACCTGTTGATTCAGATAGTGCAATTTCTTCGCTTTTAAAACATGAACGAACAGCAAACAATACTCCGCCACCTCGTTCCAACCCAGTTTGAATGGGACATCGATCCTTTCGGTAAACATTGAAGTCAGCGGTGAATAATTCAGTAGAGGCGATTTCTTTATGCAGCCAAGTCTCAGTCACAGCAACAACAGCGTATGAGCATTCAACGGTGTTAAGAAAAAAATTATTTAATTTCGTTCTCAGTCCTCCAACATTTTGGTAGAAGAGAGAGAAAGAACAGAATGCAACAATGGACGACGGAACAGCAGCAATTCCAGTAGCAGCAGCAGAAGCAGACTGAATTAAGTTTGAGCGTTTTGGTGTTGTGGACGCAACTCGTTTTTTGGATGGAACTTAAATATGCGTACACGAATGCCATTAAGCCACATATCAGAGTTGAGAAATTTATCCAGCAAATCCTCTGGGACTCCCAGTTTGAAGTTTACATGCTTTAGAGCAATTTCCTCGGTGCCTTCACGAATAAGTCTATGGCACTTCAGTATCGAAACATTTACGTTAAAAGCAGACGAAACATATTCAAGTATTGACTGACAAGTCGTGCCCGGCTTGAATGATGACAAATGAAGCCATTTCAGTTTGGTTACAACTTCTAATTCAATACCATTATTATTAGAGCTTAAGTTGGTTCCAACAATTGCAGCATTTTTCTTGATGATGTCTCTAGTTTTGGTAGCGGCAACGATAGCGGGGGCACTAACAGTATTCGCAGCAATAGCAGCAACCGCAGCAGCAGCAGTTGTGGTTGCAGAGGTAGCAGTGGATGAAGCAGCATCAGAGGTAGCATTAGCAGTAGTTGAAGCAGCATTAGGTGTTACAGAAGCTAAGGCAAACGCATCAGTTTTGTTGACGGTAGAAATGGATGAGTCCGAGTTGGACTGCATGACAGAATCAGCAGATTTCGAGGTTGAATTAGTAGGCCTTGCCTTAACTTTGGCGGCCGTAGAAGAACTTCGGAGGGTGCGAGGGCTATTATTCCTAAATTGAGTCGTGGAAATGTTGAGTTGCGAGTTTGACGCGTTGGATCGAGTAGGTGCGTGGACTTTACTCGATGTTTGAGAGCGTGTGACGATCTGATTTTTATCACCGACACTTGACGATCGCAGAATAATTTCCTTTAACTCCGAAATTTCTTTGTACAAAATATCGAATTTTGTGTTAATAAATTCGTTGCTTAACAATGAATGGTAACAATGAGGGCACTGCAATGTAGCCATTACGATTGATTTAAAAAAAAACGATATATCTCAAAAATATAAAAGAAAAACTTTGAAAATAAATAATCACGTCTAACTCGTGGGACTGAATGGTCGCAACTCATCATCTTTGTATAATCAAAGTATCTACTTCATTTCAAAAAGTTACTTTATGTAACATAGACACATAGTACACATAATTTATTAGAACCAATTTTTTTATTTATTTAAAAAAAAAACTTTCAAAATTGTTGACAACAACAATTTCGTTGGAAAATTATTAAAATAATTGACAACAACAATTGCTTTTAAAATTTAAAATATTTTTTTTTTGTATTTGAAGTGTCACTACTCGATTTCTGTCCAGTTTCTTTTTTTTTCAAAGTGTACAAAAATTAATTTATTGGTATGGCGGTTGCACCTTCTTTCAAAAATGTATCATACTATGTAATATATTAACCTTCTCTGCATGGTCTATTAACCAAAAAAAAAAAAAACTAAATCAATATCGGATGTGTGTGGCAGTCGGTAGGCTGTCACACACACATTTATCAAGTTATTTTTATATATACCTATAGATTAATATTTCTGAATTTTTTATTTTTGTTTTTTTAATTCAAATTTAAACAAAAGCTAGAATCTCAAGGAAAATTCAAAAATTCAAATTTAATGGTCAGTGAAGTAAAAGCTCTGTTCGAATTTTCGAACTTACTTTAGCAAAGTAGGTTTTTATTCATACCGACTCAAAACAATTGCTAAGGGTTTTTACATTACTTCACCCTTCTTACGACCCAATGCAGCTGCCTAATTCAGAAATGTTAAATATGGTATGGTACGACGCCATTTAGCGAGATTAACATCGTATTTGTAGGGGCTGTGGCTTTGTGGTTAGTTTGTTGGACTACTAAGCGAGGGAACCCAGGTTCGAATCCCGCAAAAACCTCTCGCGATCGTCTGACAAACATCCGAGAGTATTACTGTCTTGAAAGAGCTTCTCAATTAGCCGTTTATAGTCAGCATAAAATTGTAGATACCTTCCATTTGTTCCAAAAATGAAATGAACTCACACAAAACGAATGATTGTGAGAAGCAGAGACAATACTGAGACCCCCAACTCACAATCCTCTTGCCGCTGGCCCCCTCAGTTTTTTTTTCAAATTCGCCATTTTGTTTTCCTATCGGTGTTCTGTCAATTTAAAATCCGTGTGACATGCAAAAACATACAAACAATATAAAATCAATGCTGCCAACCGCTACCAACCATAGAGGAATGTGATAGAGTTCGGGAATACCACATTTTAAGATAACTGAATGCTATTGGTTGGTTATTATACATTTTTAAAAGACGATTAATATAATTTGTTTGGTTAATAATACTATCTAAATGAGTTGTTTTATATACTAGAAACATATTAGGACAAACTGGTTGTGTATCTTCCGCTTTTGAATATCATTAACTTCGATTTCATGTGTACATTTTTCTTAAATAACTGAAGAAATATTGCTCAAAATGTTTTTATTTTCCTACAACCATTCTGCAGTAATCATTTTTCATAAATATTTTCAGCAAAATTGTACTTATTCCTAAAATAAAATACTATTTACACGTAACGAAAAATTTCAAATTTAACGGACAAAATTCTATGAACGCTGGCAGCAACTTTGCCGGAAGCGAGCGGAAGTGGGACACGCAAGGTGCGAGTGTGTTGGCGAGTGAAGTTACGTGACATTTGTCAATACGAATTTCTATGTAACAATACTAACGCATTTAGCGTGTACCAGCCCATATAAATATAGCTTGTAGGCAAGTAACGGAAAATCGGCCGAAGTTGGGGGTCTCGGTATTGTCTCTGGTTATTGCACCGTGCTTCCTCGAAGAGGGAAGATTGCAAAACGGAGAGTTTAGAATGAAAAACGATTGTTTATATAATTTTGTACTACAGAGCTCGCTGTCTACGCTGGACTGCGACTCTGAGTATTTATTTATTTATATTTATCGGATTTGTTTATGTTTTACAATTCAGACCCGCTGTCTACGCTGGGCTGCAATCTAATTGCTTGTTAGTCTAACTCTCGTTTTTCCTGGTCACAACCTTCGCCTTTTATACTATTATTCTTCATGACCCATCTCCTATCTTCCCCCTCCACGCACCATGGTTTCCTTACCAATTACCATATGTGCATACGCGCTATTTTTAGGTATTGCTTAATTGTTTTCCGTTCCCATTAAAAGTACCCAAATGACATCTTGGGTGTCATTTGCCTTACGCTGGTGTCAAGTGTCATCCATTCATAAATTATTATTATTCCCTGATACCATCACAACGTAGTATTCAGCTGGATATGCAACTATTGCAGTTTTGCCATATGTCGGCGTGCCGCTGTGCAATCGGAGCTGGGTTACGTGTGTATCGTATTGGGCAGGTATGCACTTGACTCATTGCGCTTGGGTGGCGTTTGGGTAAATGGAAAAACAAATAAAAACAAAGCAAATGACCTATTAATAGCCACTTGCTCTGGTAATTTGGTGTATGGAATGGATTGCTAGTGAGAAGGTGATGATTAGGATAGGTCATGAGTAGCGTATGGTTGTGCGGATCACAACATTATCTTCTCTCCTTACGCATCTCGTCAGTATATACGAACCTACACTGAGACAATCATTTGTCTGACTGTCAACGCCCTTTTCGATTCACCTTCCCTTAATTGTTTAATTAGTGCCAAAGTGGCCATGAATTAAATTGTATTTGCAAAACAAAAACAATTTCAAACATCTTCGGCTCCGCTTCAAAACGGCTTTATCACACCCTCCCAGCCAACATTATTAACCAACACCGAAAAGTTTGTTTATTTTACACATAAAATTGAAGAGTCTTATTCAAGACAAACGTTCTGTTTCACAAAGGTATCCATATCAAAACTTATCCTCTACTATAAAATGCGAAAGAGAGAGCAACTTCAATACTCTTGCAGGATACGTCCACACCAAAGGATAAGAGTGTATCCTATTACATTGCTGTTGACTTGACTGTGCTAAATGAAACCCTATACACAAATTGTCTTTTCGACTTCGCACAGCGGAACTTATAAGTATAGGTGTGTAGGTATACACTTTGCAATGAAGAGGAGCAACTCCAATTTAGCTTACTTCTTACCTCCACCATCCCTTACCCGCTGACAACAATAACTTGTCTTCGCTTATTGGCTATTATTCTATGCTGTCGCTGTATGTACACCTTTGGGGCTTTGGGCTTTTCGTTCTCTGTTATTCCATCTACAACACGAAACATTTCGAATTTTTTTATTGATCTTCATCTTAGCCAGCCGTCCCGTCGCTTCGTACAGTAAGTCTGACACATCAAGCATGCTGCAAAATAGTCCCTAATTTTGTAAAAGATGTACAGCAAAGATGATTCTTACTTAAATTATGAAAAGTTTCTCCCCGCATCCTTAACGACTCGAACGAAATTTATTTTCGGTGGAGGGGTACTTTCTGCAAAGAGATAGTAATTTCGAAAATGAATGAGCTGAACGGGCGGATTTAAAGCAAACAACGAACAGCGGATGAATATATATTGCCATAAGGAATTTCAATCTAATTTGTTTTGTAAATTTTTCTTAAACTCATGAATATCCTCGCTCAACGCAAGAGTTTAAATAGATTAAATACAGAATATGGATGACAATTGGCCTGAGCCCTGTTGCATACGTAATTGAGAGTGAAACAGAAAAGCTCTTTCCTCTTTGTTTCATTCACGTTAGGTCTCAGATTACATAATTTGTACCTACACGTTGTTGGAGATACGTACATACATCTTTTATGGAAAACCGCTGCAAAAAGTTTTCAATTTAGGAACTATAAGCTTTACAAGTTGCAATTAGTTGTACATATAAGGTGAAAAATATACCAAATATCTTCTAAATGCATTCTTAAGGACGGATTATTGAATCCTAAATAAAATAATTACTTTTTCATCAAAGACTAATGCAGCAGTAATAATTTACAGCACTTCACTTTTGTTTTTATCAAAGGAACTTAATATATATATACAGATAGCTAGATTGAAAAAAGCGAAAATGAAGCAAAACTAGCAATACCGAGTTTTATTTATTATATGCATAATGATGAGTTGATAATACTTTGTTGCTGAATTGCTTATCCAAGTGCCCAACGTCCACCAAATTGACGTTAACAATCAGACCTATAATTACTCTAGCTTGTCGACAGTGGATCAAATATTTATATAAACAACTATCGCAAAACGCTTTATAGAAAATAAAAAGGAGTTGTATGTTTTTTTCGTTGACCTTAAAGTTGCTTTAGACACCTGTGACAATTTAATTTGACCACCTGTTGGTATCATTTTAATACGCTGGAAATGAAAATATAATGCACGAGTATGACAGGTAGTCGCTGTGGCTTAGTGGTTAGTGTGTTGGACTACTAAGCGAGGGGTCCCAGGTTTGAATCCCGCAAAAACCCAAAATTCCAACTTAGGGTTTTTTTTCCACTGCTCTACCTCTCGCGAACGTCTGACAAACATCCGAACATCCGAGAGTATAAATGTCTTGAAAGAGCTTCTCAATTAGCCATTTGGAGTCGGCATAAAATTGTAGATCCCTTCCATTCGTTCCAAAAATGAAAAACTCACACAAAACGAATGGTTGTGAGAAGCTAGGCCTATGGTCCCTCCGGGCCTGTTGCGCCAACTATTTATTTATTTATTTATGGAAAATAAGATAAGATATTTCAAATCATGAGTTGATTGGCATTTCAGGTACCTCATTTTCCAATTCTTACACCAAGAAATTTGTTTAATAAAAATTCGTAAGATTCTCATATAGAGGGGTATCTTGCTTGCTCTTTCTATGACGCTCTCTTTTACGAATTTTTCAAGTTAAGTAACGGCAATGAGTAAAAATTCGTAAGAATTCTTATCATTCTTCAGACTCTGCATACTCCGTACGATTGGACACTTGTATTTAGGCGCCAGGAACCAGGATGTGTACTCGGAATTATTATATTCATTACATCAACGCTAGTTTTATGAGTACCTAATAAAATAAATAATTTGGCCATGGTCCAACACCCATCTAATCGTCTAGTAAAATTCTGATTGCTCAAATTCACTTGATTATACATACCTATATGGTATATGGTCTGTATAATTATCCCGCAAATATATGCTAATTGTGTCTATTGAATATGTAGCTTCAAACGCAACATAGATTTGCTACTGCATTACCTATTCAAAACACTAAACACAGAAAACCGACCAGTGTTAGAGACTTTTTATTCCTTTTAAAAGCAATGAATTCGATGAATAACATCAAAGTGGCCCAGAGGCCAGAGCATTTAATCCGGTGCTACATAACTAAAAATTCAAATTTAAATTTTCGAAAGTCTAAAAAAGCTTCCAATTTGTTGGCCGGTTCTACGTTTCGTTGGTCAGTAAACTGTTGCTCGTATTTTTTTCCCAATTGGACAATAATAAATTTGCTTCCAGTGGAAAAAGTAGACACACATAGATATTTGCCCTGTCGCATGCAGAACTGAACTTTCTGATAAACTCTAAACTCCACAGGAAAAGAAAACAAATCAGAATGTGTATATGAAAAATGAAAATTGTGATGCGGAAAACTATGCTGTTACTGCAGCTGTGTTCCTCTGAAGCGTTCTCGCGTTTAGTTTTAATTCATTTCGCATACCTTCAGGGAGTTTGTGTAGGTACACACTTTTTTGTTTAAATTTCATTTTCAAATTTTGAATTCCACCCTATGTGATTTTTTTACGCAAAGGTATCTACATCGACCACACTGCTGATGCACACAAAATATAGAATTTCATTTGCGAAAGCCAAAACCAATCCTATAGCAGGAAAATTGGCAGATGTTTCATTCTGGATCAAAAATTAATTTATTTATTTGAGTATGATTTTATATCTTTTTTTTCGGAGGTTGTTACTATCGGATGGAGCACTTAGACACAACTACTGGTCCATTGTACTGCCAAACAGACACCTTGCTTTACTGTACCGTAAAACAGTAATACTTTGACCGATTTTAAAATGTAAAGCTTTACAGGGACTACAAAAATGACCATACATACCTTTTTTTCGAAAACTCGAAGTTTAATTGAATATTTAAGACTCGTTCACATTAATTTATTTACAAAAAAACAGCCTGGTCAAAGTTTTACTCTGAAAATTTTAACTTTGACCGATTTTTATTTAAAGAAAAATTAGAATCTTGTACAAAGTTATAATAATAGGAAAAGTATTAAAAGGAAAGCAGATATATACATTTTTTGGTTTCAAATTATTTATACCTATTTCAAGTGTTAAAATTACAAATTAAATATAAGAATAAATACTTAAAAAAAAAAAAAGAAATACTTCTTTATAGGAACGCAAAATGCTGGCACACATTCTAAATTTTCATTGTTTTTGCCAGAAAAGTAATTACTAAACAAAAATAAATTAGCACGTGCAAAAAAATCGGTTGGAATCTATATAAGAAGAAAACATGATTGAGTTTTGTCCAAAAGAAACAGATCTAGTTACCTACCAAGTTTTACTTTGTACTTAGAACCGCGTTTACTAAGTCTTCCAATGATGAAGAAGGACTTAGAGGCTCTTCTAAGAGCCCATCAATTTCCTCTTCATTTTCTACCTCTGAGAAAGGATCTGCTGGGGGAAGAAAGGTTTCTGCCAAATTTAGCATCGAACACCCTTGTAGCTCTTCTATACTTATTCCTTTACCAGGTGTCACTTTAACTTTGGTCCTTTTTTTCCTTACGGACGTATCCTTACCATGACGCATTTCACTCAGCATGTTAATGACACATGAGGAAACGTTGTCAGAGGCCTCCTCCGTACTTGCTTCATTCGGAATCTTATTCAAAACCTGCTGAGGATCGAACGGCACAATTCCACATTTTTTAAATCCAGCAATTAGATTTACAGATACGTTGTCTTCTCCTTGTGACTTTTCAACTAACTCTTTGAGCAACTTGGGAAATTTATCTTTTGCTAAGATTTGTGAAGTTTTTGATCTACCTTCCTTCCAGTTTTTTAGGATTCCTCTCCATGGCTGCAATAAATGAGTTGAGTTCGGTAAAAAACAGGTAAATCGGATGCTATTAGCCTGTGCAGCTTCTATTACCTCAACAGAGAAATGGCTGGAAAGGTTATCGCCCAGCAATACAATTTCACAGTCATATTTCCTCGTACACGGTACAAAATGGTTAAGGAACCAGTCTTTAAATATGGCTGCATCAAACTAACCTGACTTACTTCTGTTATATTTTGTGTTCCTTGGTCCACCTTGCATCCATTGTTCCCACAGTTGCTCAGACTTGTATACAACATAAGGGGGCAACATTTCTCCAGTGGCTGAACCACAAAACATTACAGATATGCTGCTCTTTGAACTGTCCATAATTCTTTCTGGGTACTTGCAACCTTTTTTAAAAATGCATTTTTGAGACCCGGGATCGTCGGACAAGTTCGTCTCGTCATAATTAAAAATATATTGCGGTAAAATATATTGCCCACTATCCAACGACAATGTGTTTTTCAAATGACTAAAAATCATGATAACATCATTTTTAGTCAACTTTGCCTTTGATGGTTTCAAGTTTTGACACATCCTCTTACTTATAAGGTCATTTCGTCGTCCCCTCCACAAGCAGGACATTATGGTGGTGAAGCTCAAGCCCAATACATTTAAGTGTTTGGCAAAAGCTTGGTGGACCGAGAGGATGCCCACGAGCAGTCTGCAGTCGATTCAGACGATTCACGCCACCGACACTCAAGTTGACGAGAAACCCAAGTATGAATGTATGACCTAACCACAGATGTAGGCAGACCCAACCCAGGTTCAGGTCCTAAGATCTTATTTCGCTGGATACCAGTGTGACCTGGGACCCAAACAAAATTCACTGTATTTAGCCTTCCGATCAAATTCAGAGAAAGCTTAAGCTCGAGCAATAACTTAGACGATGCAAGAGGGTTAAGCAGCATTTGTAATACAGCTTGGCTATCACTGCAAACGCATATAATACTTCTTGCCCTCCACCTGTTTGTCATAATATAGCGCATAGAAATAAGGAAAGCGAAAATCTCCGCTTGGAAGACAGACGCATGGCTACCTATGGGGTAGTGAAGTCTAATGTTCTCGCTTTCCACGAAGACTCCAGAACCAGACCTCCGTGAATACACAATGGCATTCTTTCCCTGGTTCAGAGTCTGGCCGAAGCCATTCCGTTGCCTGTGGAAAGTTGTCGCAATAGGATTTCTGGTGTCACTGCGTCAGACGGCATATGTATCCATAAGACCGGGGTCAAAGGATAGTTTTCGAACAAGTTCTTCAAAATTTCAATGCGCGTGGTATACTAAAAGCCACCTCTTGATAAAAATATTAAGGGGGAGGTTCATCATAGCATCTAGAGCGGAGCCCGATGTGCTGGGGAAGGCCCCTGTGCAGCTGAGACAAACCGTTCTTTGAAGTTTGGCAAATGAGACAGTAACACGTTTCCGCGAAAGCCTGTCCCACCATACAACCGATGCATATGAGAGAAGTGTTATCATTGTCGTATAGATCCAAAGGACCCTTTTAGGAGATGTCTTGCTTGGGCCACAGAAGCTTTCTATCGAGAATTACTCCCAGATGTTTGACTTCATCGGAGATCCGGATAGTGACACCTTTTAACATAAGTTGAATTTTAAGCCCATTTCTTGTGCATCAGTCATAGGTCAACCCCAAGGATCTCTGTGCCCGAGAGTAGACTCTCTCTCTCTCTCTCTAGGGTCTGAACAGACAGAACGGCGACATCATCTGCTTATGCTTGTGTATAGGTTCCAAGAAGATTGAGAAGCGTTATAGCAGAGAGCCAACTACCATACACCATAAAAGGGGAGGCAGAACACCAGCTTGAGGGTAGCCTCTGTTTACCCCTATCATGACGCATTTGCCATAATTCGCCGTGGCAATCAACATTTGACATTGCTTAAATCCACAGAACACCAATGTTTCATCTACACCATGGTGCCTGGCTGTAATATAGACGAAAGTACCCAACGCGTACTCCTTCCGATCAAGAGCACTTTCAATCCTATAGCGTGGTATGCAGTTCTTCTGAAAATAAATTTTCCAGTGGTCTCCAAATGGACAGCGAAACGTCTGCGAAAAGGCAGCAGAAAATAATTTCTTTAGATTAGATCCAATTTGGTTCCTTAAAATTGTCATTTCAGACTTATCGTTATCTACGCTATTCGCTTTATTTAAAGTTTGGCGATTTTTAGGATCCTTAGGAATTTTAATTCTGCAAACGTACTCATTTCGTATACGTAACTTAAGATTTCTAAACAGTTGTCTTTTTCAATTATTTGGCATTTCAGATTTTGATCTAAAGCCTGGTACGCTGCTCAAGTGAAGTGAAATTTTCACTGCTCTCCAAAAAATGCTGTGAAATCGAAAGTGAAATATTTTTTTTTTGGATATTTTCGTGGAGAAATTAATACAGGGGACTGAGCAGAAAAAAATGTTTTTCTGGAATTCTATAAGATTAAGGATAGCTGTAGTATAAAATAAACACATTTGTTTCACTCTTATTTTACTTAAAATGAAAACAGATGGAGGAAAGAAATTGCGAGCTTTGTTTTATTGTAGTTCATAGGTTCTAGTAGTAATAATATCTGATTTGTACATAAGACCAGTGTAACACATTTTAACAATCAAGAGTGCATACCTAGAGAGTATACCGCACCTTTTGAAAGATCCGGGAATTATATTGATGTGATTACTGAACCTCATTGTAGTAGCACATTTAAATACTACTGTATTCTTATTTGCAAAACTTCCTTATGTGGTATTCGATTATGCTTCTTCAGATTCGATCTCCAGATTTCGCGTGGCTAATCGAATATAAGAACATCACTTGCCCTTTTCTGTGTTGACATTCGTGCGATTGGAATTTGTGTAGCCTTCAACACTTTTCAAAGCGTTTTCCACTGGTTAAATTTTATATTCAAACATTCTAAATTAGCGTCCAGATTGATTTCTAAATATTTATACATAAATAAATTACACAAATAGATTCACCTGATGCAATTACTTTCTTTGCTGTAGAGAAAAAACAAACTCAAACGCACTTGTATTGGTAAATCTGAGAAAATATATAGATTCGCAAAAGTGCTCTGAAAACTGGAAAAGATTGTGTTTTTTTTTGTACCAAACGCACATAAAAAGTGCTCTGAGAGCCTCCACAATAATATTTAAGGATTTATTATTAATTAAAGTAACTCTTATTCATTCATTAATAGTAATAAAAATGCATAAAAAGAGTATCGTGCTCAATTTTATAACGCAATTGCAGCAGCCGCCGTGTCGCCTTTACAAAAAGGAGCTGCGAGCTGCGAACAAATCATTTTTTGTATGAAAACACTTAATTGCCATTTTAGTATCCATAAAGCATTTTATGTAATTGATCTGGCCGCCGATTAAAAATCTGTATGCTTATCTTGAGCAAAACAGTGTATAAACATTTTTTACTGAGGCACCCTGCTCATCAAAAAGGTCATCCATGCCACCAACTTTTTGTACACCTAACTTTATGGTACTATATTCAATGCAAAAATGGTAAAAGAAGTTCGAAAAATGCAGTAGGTACTCTCTTTGAAATCTGAAATTGAAATTAATTTCTTAACCGTCGTCCTGCTAATCATTTTTCACGCCGATATGTCAAAAATTTAATGCGACGGACAATAAAAACCAAGTGAAATAGCTGTGGACAGATTTTAGTTACGCCACCTACAGCTCAGTTTATGAAATTTCCATGCGGAAAGTTCATTTTGACATTTCGCGGTGAAAAATTTGTATGAAGAACTGGGTTTCACTTGAGCAGCGTGCCAGCCTTAAAATTACAGATTTCTGCTGCCAAATCGAACATAAAATCCAAAATTAGTTTCTTTTGTGAGTTCGCCGCAAGAAAACATATTTTTCACTTCCACTGAAAATATTTACATTGCAACTGATTTTCACATTTCGAAGTAGTTTAATGCCCAAAACAAATGTGCAGAATTTCTGGACGCAGTGAAGCATGCAATACTGCAAGCAAAAGACATGTGCAGAAAAATGTTTGACATGCATGCATCAGCTACTGTCATTTGCCGACTAAGAACCTGATTTGTTTTTGTTTGTAATTAAATTCGCTGAAAATGAATATTGAGAAATTCAATAAAATTCGCAAAATTGCAATTCCATTGCATGCGATATTCCGCACGTGTGTTTGGCATTAACATTGCAAAATGGAAACTAGAAAAAGTCACTTGTGTTGTTTTTTTTTTTTTTTCATTTAATATTACCAAAAAATGTGCAGTTTTAAATTCCATATTTGAGTTTTGATACTTTCAGCTTCAAAATTTCTCAATTTGGCTCCACCCTCTTATGAAAGCTGGCAGCACTGCAGCACAAATGCCAAATTTCCGCTAGCAATTAATGTCTCGGATAATAAACGCGTGCGAAAAGAGAGTGGAGAATTGTACCAAGCTATCTATTTTGCAGCAGCTGCGTACTGCAAAACGAAAAGGAGAGCGAAATTTGTCGTTCATGATTTCGTTGTGTTACTTTTGTATGGGATATTTCGTTTGAGAAGAACTGCGTACCACGCTTATAACAACGAATTTCTGAATTTCAGTTTCACAGGATTTCCCGCGCTGATAGGCATGTTGTATCTCAGAAAAATGATTTTATACTTGGACAGCATCACTAGTGCTTTTATACCGGGCATAGTATTTGGTTGGATTAAGATTAGTATCAATTACAGCTCAAAATTTAATTCTGTGCTAATTCGACGGTATGATTATAAACGGCTTTAACTTTTGTCGAATGAAAATCAATACTCGATATTCAATGTGGAAAATCCATTAAGGATTAACCCACCTCTAGATTTCAGTTAAATGAATAGGACGTGAATGTGCTTCTACGACACAAAAGAATATTAAAAAATAACAAATTCCATTAGATGAAGAAAATAAATCAAAATCCATCCTTCAGAGGCCGGAAATCCGTACTTGAATTATTTCTATAGAATGGATTCGTCAATAAATAACTATGGATATGAAATTCTGCCATATGTACAGCTACAGCGATTCAACTGAATACGGGTGTTGGGCCAGAGTTGTTTGCATCGTTCACAGATTCGTTTTACACACACATAACTCCCCCAGCAACACCCGGGAATAATGCCACAGCAGAATTTAGTTGATTTTTTCGGTCTATCGTACTTTCGTCATTGAATCTGTCGATTTAAGGTTGAAGTTCGCTTCACAAATAGTGACTTTCCTCAAGTGCTTACGAGACTGAAAAGCGATTTTCTTACTATTCGTCTGTGGCCTTTTAGGATCATGATTAGGAAGAGGGACATTTGTGGAATTGCCTTCGATAGCACGATAGGTTGGTACTACGGGTACAATATGATCATCAAGTGTGAATCAGTTTTTGCTATTCACTTTTTTTTTTTAACGCGGAATTTAAAATAAAAACAGAAATTGTTTTTCTGTGTACTTTATGGGCAATATAAAATTTAGTCGCGTTCAATTCAATGTCTTCTTTCTGTCAAAATATGATGTAGGTACCTACCTATTTTATTATACACAAGTCGGCAAAGGTATGTTGACTAAAAGTTAAATTTCATAAATTCTAGGAAGAAATGAAAAAAAATAATATATAGATTGCTTACTTAATTAACAGTTGAACAAAGACAATTTTTATTTTTAAATACATTAATTTAAATTTAATATGATAAATAAAATAATTCATACAAAAAAAATAAATAAATAAAAAGTTGGCGCAACAGGTCCGGAGGTATTGATACAACAAATTTAATACTTTTCATACAGCAATCGGTTTTACTGTAAATCACAAATATAAATTGCAAAGCCAATGAAGTGCTAACAATATTTGTTGCAATAGTGTTAAAGCTTCATTGGAATGCACCCAAACGCTCCAACAAAAAATTTCTTCACGAAATAACGATAATTGAAGTTAAAATTTACTCATTCTAAAAATGTTCTTGGACGTATAACAACTCTTATACGATACTAGAGTTCGCCCAGTGGTAGGAATTCGACTATTTTAGTAGCCGAGCTTAAACGCAAAATTTTGTAAAACAAATTGCACATAGCATTGCATCTCTGAAAAATCTTCCCAATAAAAAAAAAAAAAACATCAAGCGAATATGTTGTGTTCAAGATTCCACAACACCAAAAAGTAAATCTTCTTGACCAACAATTACATCCCTTTTCAGATATTAGTTATTATTAAACTCGGTTTAATGCGAATAAAAACTCATTAATTTGAAGTGTCAAAACTTCTCCAAAATGCATCTTCTATCCTTTCACGTAAAATAAAGCTGTCAAGGCAGGTGCACACGTTAAGGAAACCTTTCATGTTAGTTGGTCGCCATAAAATTCAATCATTGTTTTATCATATTAGTGTGAAAATTATGTTGGTAGAAATAAGTCTTCTCTGTACTTTATTGTAAAAAATTGTACTTAAGAAAATTTAATGTTGTGCATAATAGTTTTCGTTTCGTCCTCAACCTCAAAACAAATAATTATTTTTCCTTCTACTCAAAGCAAAGAAGCTATTGCACTTTTGATAATCGCCGTACATATACACATACAGCCTTCTGTACATTTAATAATAATGTAAATTTAAAATAACTTCCTAAAGTCAGTAAATTCGTCGTGTTATATCTACCACATTTACACCGAACTGAAAACTGTTTGTTTTCGACAAAAGACTTACAAAAACGAATTGAAGCGTTAATGAAAGATGGGTCCACATGGACCTAAGTGGGCCGCAGTATGGCTCGCTCTACCGTATCCACCCATAAACCTAACCTAATTAAAGTGTTTGCAGAGAACACCAACAAGGTTTTTTGACGTTTCAATCAGCTGTGAGTGACGCTAGCTCTGAAATTTCTATGTAGAATAAATACCTATTTTGTTAAATTTATTTTAATAAAAATAAATCAATTAAAAGTTATATTATTCCATGAAATGAGAGCGGAAAATTATATCAGTATATTGCCAGCAGCTGTGAACTCCAAAGCCGACTGAAAATGAAGTCCGTCGGTATTATGTTGCTAATTTTGAAACTTCCAAATAAGAAACACTTTCTTTTGGAAGTAATCGATAGGCAATAAATATTTTGCTCGATTTCGACCTTCTAACAATAAACCGTACCTAAGGCATTTATATAGTGTGACCAGATAGCCATACTTTTTCCATTTGCTATGTTTCGGCAGCAGTCACAGTTTCCAATGATACCCAGCTTTCAAAAAATTCAGTAAGGTTTGAAATTTCATCATGCTTTCCGAACGTTCGGAAATTAACAAAACATTTTTATCGAAATTCCTGCTGTACCTCATTTTCTGAATTTCTTTTTCTTCTAAACTTAATCTTAGTCACATGCAGTTTAAATAGTTCCAACTCGTAGCCCAAAGATAAAAACCCTCCCGCCATATTAGGGCAACAACTTCAGACACTGTGAAAACCCTCATTGCTTTTGAAAAACTGGATATTTCTTCCTGCACCTACTGTTATCACTTCCAAATATTTGTTGCTCAACGGAAATCTTCGGAAACCTCTTCACAAGATGGAGGATTTAAAAACGCACCGATGTGGATTTTGATTTAAGTACGTAGGATAATAAAATAGTTCAAATGACCGACTTTTCCAATTCTTTATTCGCTCCTTTTTTTATGATTTCTCTTTTTGCCTGTACATAGCTAACTGTTTTTTTTTCTCTTTGCAGGACATACCACTGCTTTTGCTTTCCGGGTTTTAGTGGATCGGATTGTGGTCGTGGCCCATTGTGTGAGGATCCGCATACGAACTTCTGTCAAAACGGTGGAACATGCAAGTAAGTATTGCTTAGCGTATCTGTATATACGTAGACGGTAGACGTACCCCATATGACACTTGTGTGTGAATTTTGATTTAACTTTTCACCAGGACTTTGTGTTTTTGAAGGATTTATGGATTTTTTATGGTTGTTTTATGTATTTGCTAGAACATATTTGCCCTTTGGATTTGTCTTTGAGGCTGTGCGCCAGTTGTTGTTTGTTGTAGGGCGATGTTACATTTTGGTGACGATAATCGTGGCCGAGGTCATTTGAAAGGAAATGCAATACATTGCGGTTATGGTAGGTTTAGTATCGTAAAATTGTATTATCCATACTTAAATAGCTTTGCGGGTGCGGTATTCCTTGTTTAGAGGTATAGATTGTGAAATATGCACATGTGCTTTGATTTAATCCTGATTCATAAAATATGAGTCGAATAGTTTTGTTTGTGTGAAGATTTGATTCAATGAATATTTATGTAGATGCGTTACAAGTAATTGGGTTTCTAGGACGATTTCATAAGGACCATGAATTGGGTGTGAAGTAATAGTGCTTGGTGTAAATGATTTTCATTGTGGAGAACTAGCGGCGAGAATCGATACAATACCACCGACCATAAAGAGATGCACATTATATCAGAGCACCAAGACAAAAACGAGCACATTAAATGATGATCTTTTTCGGAGGTTGGGTTGATTGGCTGTATTTAAGTGGCTGTATTTCCGCCTTTTGACGAAGGAAAAACACAAATAATGCATTGAGCGCCGTTTTGAGACCACAACTAACGGAACCTGAAGAAAAAGGGGGAAAAGGAAGTTAATGGAGCTCAAAACTAGCCTGCGGAGTTGAGAAATTTTACGATCTTCTTAAAAAAGATACTTTGGATGGCCGAAAGGTCATCATAAAAAGGGTAACCTAGTGCACTGCATCTGGTTTTTGGCTAGGGCCGGACACTCACAAAGAAGATAAAACACTGTTTTCGGAGGTAATTTAAAAAAAAAATGTGTATACGTTAAGAATTAAGCTCCTAGAATGATCCTGGAGGAAAAGAAATGGTGGCTCTTATGTCAGGACAGGTAGCTATCAGTCTTACTCATAGCATTTAATTAAAGCTGAATTATTGCTAAATTTATTTTAATTAGAGAAATTTTTTTTAGAGATAATTCACTCATAATCAAATGTCAAACAATCAAATACTTAATTTTGAATTTAACTGTCAATTAACTGTGGTTCTACCTGTGCGCTGTGCCTACAATCAAACTATGGGTGGCGCAGCATTTTCTAATTTTTTAGTAAACAAAGCCGATTAAAAAATGAAAGTACAGTAAAAGCTCGTTGATTCTGCATGGTTGGGGGGAACGTCAGTTCGAACGAACGAATTTTCCGAATTAATGAGAAATTTTTTGTATGCACTAAAACGCGTTCCTGTAGTCGCAGTGGCTTAGGGTTAGTGTGTTGGACTACTAAGCGAGGGGTCTCAGGTTCGAATCCCGCAAAAATCCAAATTCCAACTTAGGGTTTTTTTTTCCGCTGCGCCACCTCTCGCGAACGTCTGACAAACATCCGACACTATGACTGCTATGACTGTCTTGGAAGAGCTTCTCAATTAGCCGTTTGGAGTCGGCATAAAATTGTAGATCCCTTCCATTCGTTCCAAAAATGAAAAACTCACACAAAACGAATGGTTGTGAGAAGCTAGGCCTAGGGTCCCTCCGGACCTGTTGCACCAAATATATATTTTTTATAAAACGCGTTCCTATTGATGGAAAAAAATTAAAGAACCAAGAACTTAAAACAAAAATTATTTTCTTAACACAAAAGATTGCAAATAATAACTTTCAAATCGTTCGAGCCGTTCTGGAGCCTTCCCGACTACCCGACTAACGCACAGTAATTGATTTTTATATATGTAAAGATTTATTTTTGACAAAAAATGTTACGTATACGCCCCCCCCCCCCCCCCCTTTTTTTTTTTTTGTTAATAAGTTTGTACTTGAAACATCTGTTTTCCTTTATTTTCGGCAATTAGGTTTTAGAATATTCTATAATATTCTGACAAATATTATCCATTGGCAAGATCTTCATAGGTCCTATACCATCATGGACATCTTGCAACAAAACTCTCCATATTGAAATTTCATATCGATTACCACGTCCAGAAATATTTGCTGCCACATTCATTTACACATTCAAAGTTCATTGTTTCTCCTCGGCCTCACATCTTTCTTATAGTTATAAAACAAAAACATAAGAAAGTGACGTTAATACCATTGCTTGTAAGTATGTACGGTCTTTGTAAGAGTATTAGTTTATGAGTTATAGGGGCGTGGAACCTCAAATACAAAAAATGCATTCAAAATATAATATTTCGAAAACCACCCAATCGATTGAGTTCATATTTACACACAATATTAGGTATTAGCCCAGGAGCATACTGTATACCTGTGGAGATTAGTCAAAATTGAGTGGCACCGCCCATACAAAAAAAAAAAAAAAAAAACATTAAAAATCTTAGGAATCAATCATGAACCAATACAACTACAAAGACCGAACCATGGTATTAACGTCACCTTCCATGGGAAATTTCCAGGTTCACGCATTACAGAGAATATTGGCGACAAACACAATACAACTTATTTATATACATAACGGGTGGTTATATTTTAAGGGCCGATGTTGTATGTGAACCACACCTAGGTAAACGTAAAGTTTTTTTTTCAGACTAACTCAATTTGAACCATAAAGATAACACGCGTTAAAGTTATTCAGGCTTATTATCAAAATGGGCGTTCAAATCAAAATGCATATCGTGCACTTCGTGATTTTTTCGGTCAATTTAATCGTCCAAATGTGCGTACAATCGGAAAGATCGTGCAAAAATTTGAGCAAACCGGATCTGTAGAAGATGTAAAAACACCAGTGCATGCTCGTACAACTTGTACTGCAGAAAATATTGCTGCTGTTCGCGATAGCGTGGCTGAAGAGCCCTCTACCTCAACTCGTGCTCGTGTCCAACAATTGCACCTCTCACGCTCGTCGTTGATGAACATTATGCATAAAGACTTGCATTTACGCGCTTACAAGCGCAATTGACTCAAGAACTAAAGCTTCTTGACTATTTCAAGTGTCGTCAATGGTCAGAATGGTGGCAAGAAATGGCAACAGTGGATGATCAATTTTCGAAGAATATCATCTTCAGTGATGAAGCACTGAGATCATGTGATTTGACACCGTTGGACTTCTTTCTTTGGGGTTATTTCAAATTAAAGGTGTATGTCGATAAGCCAGCAATAATTCAAGAGCTAAAGGATGAGATAATTCGGCACATTAACGGCATAGAACCTCAATTATGCCCCAGGGTCATCGAAAATTTGGATCATCGGATGGAGGTGTGATGCCGATGTCGCGGCGGCCATTTGGCCGATATTTTGTTCCCTACCTAATTGAACTATACCAATATTATCATAATAAAAAGAAATGACCAAAATTTCCTAAATAACTTGTATTTTATTCAAAATCATCATCGGCCCTAAAAACTTAACCACCCTTTATATATAGATTTCCATAAAACTTGATTTGCCCCGTATAATTTTTCGTTTACTTTATTCTTCATTATTTTCTGCATTCATCCAAAATGCCATTTTCCATTTTCTTTTGTTTAATATGTCATTAAAAATCGCAATTTGTTCTTATTCGGCTTGTTTGTTATTTGCTTTGATTTCTTGATTTAACAGATCGCATAAGAGATAATTCGAAACTTGACAAATCTAATGAGAAATAATTCGAGACTTGAAAACACCAATCCGTAAAAGGCAAAGTATTAAGTATTATTTTTTTCATTTCGGATATTTAACAGAGTACAAAATCAAAGCGGAACGAAAAGCACTTTTGAATAGGATTGCTTTTTGAAACGAAATAAAGAATAGGGCCCCAGGACCAAAAACAGATTCGCCCTTAGCAATTTCTTCAAACTTAGAGCTAATAGTGTTGGCAGAATTTTTTTAACAGAATATGCTAAATTATATGGAGGAATAAAACAAAATATGCTAAAGTTGAAAAC
The DNA here is from genome assembly GCA_946477585.1 of Cheilosia urbana. NCBI lineage: Eukaryota > Metazoa > Arthropoda > Insecta > Diptera > Syrphidae > Cheilosia > Cheilosia urbana. The sequence goes on from OX297856.1 coordinate 61,475,459, forward strand.
TAAAACTTTATTAATAAAAAAATAAGAAAGAAACTTAAATTTAATTGAGCAGCACGGCTCACAGGTAGTTGGCTTGTAATTTGATTTTGGTTTTTGATGTTTGACGTATACAAATTTTTGGTAATGCCAAATACAGAAAACTTTGATGAATGCATTCGATAGTTGTATGGCAAAAAAATATACCACAAATGCACGATTATTTATTTTTATGATGGATATACCTAAAGTATTTTATGTTAAAAATTGAAAATATGCTACCTATTCACATTTTATTTATAGGTACTTGTGAATATGCAATATAAAGTTTAAATATGCAAGATTTAGCATAGAAAAAAAAAATGCTAAAATGGCTCCATAGGCAGCTTAATAGTAGGTAGATTTCATAAATGTTATTTAACAATGCGCAAATAAGTAAAATAGCAATGAACGTCTATAATCCTTTTTATTCTCAAATGCTCATCACATCTACCGCGGTCAATTTAAACGCACTACGAGCCCAAACGCAAAATAGTTGGTCTATGCTATTTGACTACGAATTCATTCTGTTTAGAAATTCAAACTTGTGTTGTTTCTTGAAATAAAAAGTTTCTGTGCGGGTCCTTGCTATGGTTGCTGTCTTAACTTTTGTTTCATTTTGTGCCATAGAGTTTCGATTGGCGAAAGATCAGGGCTGCTGGATGGCCATTCTATTAATGGAATGGCTTCAGTAGATAACCAGGCTTTAGTTGCCTTTGCTGAAGTTGTGTTATCGATGGAAGCAGATGCTGTTCCAAGATGTTGCGATATTTCGCAGAAATCACAAGGCCGTCAACAAAACATAGACTACCAACACCACGCCCAGACATGCACCCCCATATCATTTGCGATGCTGGAAACTCTATCGTTCGTTTCAGACAGTCTTTATGGAAAGCTTCTTTGGAGGTGCGAAGTACACGCTTTCGCTCATCGCCAACACAAACCTCAAATCTGGATTCATCGCTCCAAATTACTTCCCGCCACTGATGTAAGGTCCAATTTGTGTGCTCTTTAGCCCATTCAAGTCGCCTTTTCTTTTGCCTTGGCGTAAGAAGAGGCTTTTCTTTCGCCTATTAATATGGGTTGAAAAAATAACAATGCAAAACAAAGAAAATATTTTTAAAAAAACCTTGTAAAATTTATAATCCATTTTCTTCATGTCGATAGATATTTCTTTTTTGATGCGGCTTTTCCACTCTACAGTTACCCCAGCAGCAGTTTGACGACGATTTTCCTTGAGTATTATTTTTAATACCCTACAATCGCGGGCTGTAGCTATCGGTGGCCGCCCAGTTTTCTTTCGGGTCTTAATGCTACCCATCTAAGTAAAGAGCGAAATAATATTCTGTACTGATGAACGAGGGAGATTGAAATTTGTTGCAATTTTGTAGTTAAACTACTAGCCATTTTTAAAAGCTTTTATAATTGATTCCTTAATACCTTTAGATAAGGGAACACCACGTGCCATGATAACTCAACAAATAAATTTCAACTTATTGCACAGGTACACTTATAACCTGCCAAAGCAAGAGCACGCTTGTTTTTGCTTAATTTTTCCTAACGGTTAACTTAATCATACGATGTGGAGTAGACCAACTCTTTTGCATCGCGAATGCCGTAGATCAACTATTTTGCACTCATTAACATATGAGAAAACACACAGTTTTAACGGTATTTGTTGTGATATTGCTTATTTGTGTCAGTAATTCAATCAAAGAGTATAATTGTCTATGAAAAGTTTTTTTTATTTTTTTTAAATTAAATATGTATGTATGTTAAACTAATAATATAGAAGTTTCCAAGTGCAAGAAAGTGGGTGGACCAACTATTTTGCGTTTGGGTCGTAGGCACTACTGAAGCCTTTGACAAAGGCTTATATTAATAAGCTTCATCGTTAATAACTAAATATTCAAACCACTCGGATAATCTAGCACGATAAACTACAATAAGATACCCATAACATTCATAGTGAACGCGGCTTAGCAACATATGAATAGGTATAAATTAGAGATACGAGTACCTACTGTATGTGGGATACTGGGTTAATGTTTCAATGCATTCCATTGCCGACTGCCGACAAACTACATCCTTTCTGATTACATGCATTGTGATTTGCCAAAATTCTTTTTATTATTAAAGCTATTTCCAATGGAATGTTGATTAACTGCTAAAGCCTACTATGATTTTAATGACAATGCACAAAATGTAATTTAAAATCAAATTCCATACTAATTCCGCCACGTACATGGATACCAATTTCCTGCACATTCAATTTCCATATAATACGTCCGTGCTCGTATTATGTTTGTTGAATGTATATGTACTATTGCAACCCCAACGATTACCTCTAGACAGATCCAAATATCAGTTTACCACCCTCAAGACTATTCCCTTTCGATATGGCAGCCGTCACTAAATAAAACACATAACCCAAAGTAGAAGTGCTGATCTTCTACTGGTGGACTTATAATGAGCAGGTCCAATGACACTATAAATTGAAGCATTCACATATCAACAAAGATAGACTTGCACCGTTATCCACACAAGCTCTAAAGCTATTCACTTTGACGGTTTGTTGATATTAATTTTGTTTTTCTTTTCCTGTATGTAACAAACAACTCGTTCGCTCCTTTGCAGGTTCAGACTTCGGAGTTGGACTTCTTTGTGCTTAAGTGGTGAAGTTTTTCAATTTCGTTCACTTAAATCCGCTTTCCGCTTTTTAAACAACGGAACAAGATGTGGATTGAACATTTCCATGGAGCAAAAACAAAAGGACTTTCCCACTTAGTAAAGAGTAGTTCCTTAAGATTGTTGGGCTCTAGGATTTTTTTTTTTTTTTTTTTTTTTTTTTTTTGTGGTGGTGTGGATTTCCAGGACATTTTCTAGACTGAGTGAAAGTTAGTGCAATTGTTGGCATATGTTCAGTGACTTAAAATGAGTTATTGTTGAGCTGGCTGTCGAGTGTTGGTCACACGGTTTACCGTCTGAATCCGTTTGATGTGTTAAAACTTTAATGTTTGCTATTTATAGAAGCTTTGTTTTGATGGCAAATGGTTGGACTAGAAAGTTTCTTAGCCCTTTTAAAAGACAATTATATCTGCGAATAGTGGCAATACAAAAGGGAAGGAACGCTTCAATAAAATTTAATGCTTTTTTCTTTACTTGCTACGTGTTGAAACGTCTGAAAGAGAACTAATGTAAATAGGCAAGGGGAACAAATTTAAGGACCGCTTTCACTGCATTAAACACAACATATTCGCTTGATTTTTGTTTTCTGGGAAGATAGTGCATAGATGCAATGCTGTCTGTAATTTTGTTTTTCCAATAATTTGTGTATAAGCGAGGTCAATATAATGATAGAGCTTCTACCACTGTACTACATGTGCGAATGCGTATTTCTTTTGTGTATCTGTATCAAGTTTATTATTATTATTTACTAGCTGACCCGGCGAACTTCGTTCCGCCCAAATTCATTAATATAGGTAATGAAATTAATAATTCCGAGCCTTCGCTTTATTCTGCTTCATGTAATTCGGTCAATTCAAATATTTTATTCAAAAGTTATATTAAAATTAAATAAATAGGTAAATAAAATCAAATACTTGTCGGCCAACCTACCGCTTTTTCACTGAAATGCTTTATGGTACATAACATTTTTTGTTCTATTTCTATTATCGGGTGTGTACACGTACAAAGCGAGAGCTTTGCCGACACGTGAAATTCAAGATTTATGCCACACACATGAAGCGATTGTCCTTGCGACTTATTAATAATATTCATAGCAAAAGCGAGAAGTACGGGAAATTGAAGACGCTTAAACACGAACGGTAAATCGTTCTGAATAAGTGGAATCCGCGGAACAAATTCCCAATTTGCACAGCAAATTGCCACTCATGAGCAGACACATATCCTCGATCAAAATCAAAATTAAATTCTTCACAATCAAACGCGTACCGTTACAAAGTTTTGGTTCCACACACACATTTAGCAAGTTATTTTTATATATATAAATATAGATAGATATAAATAGATTACATATAAGGCAATTACAAATTACAGGGTAATAGAATTCAAGAGTCTAGCTTTGGAAACTATTATCTCTGATCATTAAAAAATTGGATTTAATTATGGATTAAAGCTTATACAAGAGAGAAATTTATTTATGTTTTCGATACCTTTTCTCGCGATTTAAGATTAAGAAATAACTTAATTAGCCGTAAATTATCAAACTAACATGACGAATGTAAGACTGAGTACCAAAATATTATTCTATTTTAATAATGGAAATTGGCTGTTTTTCTTCGTTTGGCCTACAAATTCTACTCCGTGACTTTTAAACCAAAATTGAGGAAGAATCTATCTATATCTACCTACATGGCTCAATAGAGACTGACGTCTTAAGTAATAATGGCTTAAATAAAATAAGGGGATACAAAAACTAATTTGGATATCACTAAATAGAAATTGAACATCTACCCACCGATAGAAGGTATCACACGAACGCCCAACACGCCATAACGTAGGAAGTAACCTTTTAGGATTACGTAGTTTCTACCTTAATTACAAACTTTTGAATTCTTATGAATAGGAAAAATAAATAAACTGAAAGCGCTCGAGGTTATTTTTCATTTAGAAAATATGAGAATACTTTCAGTTTTGGCTCTTAGCGAACTCCATTTGGTAACAATAAGAATACTTTCCCCAAAAACATTCAAGTAGGTAAGTAAGTTTAGCGATTGTTTCCACAATAAGCTCGAGAATAGACCAAGGACCGTATAAATTCATTAAGTCTGTGTTTACGTTACGATCAATTTTGGTTTGCCCGTGATTATAAATCAGTGATGAAGAGTATTTGGTCGTAGTATTTTCATTTTGTTCACCAAAGACAAAACAATAACTTTGCGACAAGTTGCTCAATTTTTTTAGGTGATTATTCATTTGGCAAGTCAAAGGGAGAGTGACATTATTTTCATTTAACAGTTTTGTTGCTTAAAAAAACAATGCGTTTAAATGTTTTCGTTGTGCATATAAGAGGTGTCAAACTCTTTTGTTCAATACCGCCCACATTCTTCAAATCGCTTCCAACAGACAGTCTATGTCTATTTTAAAACAGAAAGATGTCATAATTATTATGAACAACGATGTTCAAAATTACTTTGATGTACCTATTGTTTTATCGACCCTGCCCACGTTTTAAAAAATGAATTTTTATCAAATTCAGAAGCAAGTTGCCATGAATATCAGGACATAGTATTTTTAAAAAAAAGTTGTTGTAATTAAGGTGCCACTCCCCGCTGTACAAAGACCATCACAATTAGTTTGATAGATAAACTTGTTGAAACTATACGCATCAAAGTTTTAAATTTTGCAACAATATCATTGAGAGAGAGAAAGCGTTTAGTGTTTTTACCCGACTATCATAGTACATACAGTGTTATAGGCTAGACAAATAATATTGAAATGTAAATAACAAAAAATAAAAATAAAAAAATGTTAATCTAAAAAAACAAAAAACGCGACTGACTGTAAAAAAGATTATAAAAGAGTATAACGAATTGATAATCGGTGACTATCTACACAATCTGACAAAAATATGCGTAGCCTCCGACTTCCAATTAGTTATAAGTAGGTACCTACCTGAAAGTGTCTTGTTTTGATCTTTTTAAATATTTTTTCAATCAGTAAGGTTTTTTTGGTTTTTAAAAATAACTTTTCTATTTGTTAATGAATTGTAGCTACTGGGTCGTACATACGTAGCTTGCTTATTATTTTTAAAGATGTAGGTTTGGCAAATTGCAGACCTACCAGAAAAGTTATTATTAAAAATTAGTTAACTTCACAATTTTAGATGTATATAAAATGTACCTTACCAAAACATTTCGACGAAAATTGAAGAATCGCGCCCAAATTTTGGTTCCCTACATCACCTGAATATAATGACTAAGTAATACCTCGCGATCTATAGCAGGTAATAAAGAGGTCTTTCGCTCTTTATCATGTTTTCAAGTACCTTACACATCGACTTATATATGCTTCTGCTAGAATTAAACAATAACATACCATATTTACCTATTCCCAAAATCGTGACTGTACCTGTTTTTTTTATTTTATTTAATTCCAGACACATTGGTGATGCTGCAATTACATGCCATTGTCCGCCAGGATTCAAAGGAAATAAGTGTGAAATATCCGAAATAAATGAAATTACAATGGGTAAGTCAACTATTTTCACTTTTATACAGAATTACAATCATTCGGCTTATGCCAATATGCATCCTGCATCCATCAAGTGGCTTTAATGGAGATAAGAATACGAGTATTCTGTGACATAAAGCAAAAATAAAATAAAACCGATGTGTGATAAATTTTACATTTCAAACGGAGCGATATCTCTTAAGCCACCTAGATCAATTTATTGTTGTGGACAATCGTACAATAAATAAATAACTTTCGTCACATATCTTTACGCCAGAAGGTAAATGTAGCCCTATCTGTATCGTTTCTGTTGTCCAGAGGGCACGTTAAATCTTTAGAGCTGGATGTAAATTAACCTTTTTGTCGTGTTGCAATGCTCAAGGTATTTTCCATTAATATACGCACCCTAGGAAACAAGCTATTTGATTTGGAACGAGCTATACTATGAAAACTATCCAGAATGAGATTATCGTGGAATGGTGATGTTTAATTTATGTTGTCTCTGGACGAAGCCACATACCTACATAATATATATCCGTCCAAGCGTCTATAGAAAATAATTCTTACTTTAAAGCTACCACAGTTATTCATTTATACAAAATTGTAGCCGTTGAAAATAAACACTTCACTTAAAATAAGCAACAACATGAGAAATCCCAGCACTATGTAAAGCTTTAGCAAACTTACCAGCATATATTTGGGAACTAATAAACTTCGAAACGGCGTCTAGCTTCCGATTTCTATGAACATTCAGGCATTAAGGTCATCCCACACGAATAATTGTTTATTTTATTTTTATTTTTTTCAATTTGAGAATCCCTTCCATGTATAGAATACCACATCAACTCTAATTAAACTCTCTCATACAAAAGTAAACAGAAATAGAAAATGTTAGCCCTGATTATCACCTAGGTATGTGAAGTTAGCCCGGACTTTTTCTAGAATGACAAATGTGAAATGCAGTTCGATAGAAATTCTTTTGTAGTTGCTTGTAGTGAAATTATTTTTTATCAAAAATGTCTTATTTCGGAGATATAACAGTTGCGTTTGCACCTATAACTCCGAATTTCCAATAGGTAGAAATGTATTGCAAATACTAGTGCATAAACCATAAAGAAACTTTAATAACTGCATTTGAAATTTCTAAATTCACTCAAGTGTTACTTAATAACGCGCAGTAAAATCAAAAAATATATCCCTTTAGAGTAGCATCCATATACGGATTTCCCACCCATAACAAAACAACGGTAAACACATTTTCGCAAAGCATTCATCCCTGTCCATCGATATGAGTCACTTTGTCCATTGGCAGCGACAACCAGTCAATCAACCCCTATTTTATCTCACAAATTTCTACTTGTTTCTATTCCTTCGAGTAACATTAAAAACTAACCCCTTTTAAACAATTTATAATAACAAAAACGCAATATTTGCAAAGTCTGTAGGTACTCTTTTCTATCGAATACAATTCAAATTTTGCGAATTTGTCACAAAGACGAAGATTTATGTGGTTTTCCATTGGGACCACCAGAAATCTTTTTCAGATCTCAGATTTTACTGTGCTAATGGAACGCGCAACGAGATTGATCTGCTTTTGTAAATGGATTAGTGCGTTAATTGACAACAATATCAGCTGTTCAAATGGCATTCGTTTTTGGCTAAATCACAAATGGATATCGCCCTCAAAAATGTTTTCCTTCTTGTAGATACAAATGAAGTATTATTGGTGGTTTGTAGTCTTCAGATAACGAGGGAGATAATGAAGATAATAATTCCTCCGAAATCATATCCATAGCTATTTATGTATTTTGTTATTTTGGTTTTCACGAAACTTTGCGCATTTGCCTCGAAATGAAACTTCTTAAACTGACGTTAAACAGCTGTACAAAGTATGCGTAAATCTGAAAAAATATCGAGATCTGCGAAAAGTGATCCGAATCGAAAAAAAGATTGATTTTTCGTCCCAATGGAACGCAAAAAGTGATTTAGATCAAAAAAAAGATTGATTTTTTGTCCCAATGGAAAACCACATTAGATGCAACTTAAACAAACACTACTTTGTCGCACAAACTCATATCACTATTTACGTTACCAAGCAACTCAAAAGAGTGAAATCTTTTTTATTTTTTTCCAACTTTCCAACGGTTAAACTACCACCGAAATAAAAATTCACTACAAACAACATGTCTATCGACTGCATTTCACGTTTTCCATTGTAGAAAAAGTGCGGGCTAACTTCACATAGGTGTTCCAGGGCAATATTTAAAAATTAATTTATGTTTTTTATTAACATTAAAACAATGAAAGATAATACGCAAAAGACTTTAAAACAGAAAGCGCCATTTGTCGGATTGCTTTGAAAAATAAAAAGTACTCCACTACACTCGCGCGACACACATTTTTATATCTTTAAATAAAGCCAATTTGTTTGCTCCCGATTTGGATCCTATTCCAGATGATAGGATATGGACGTTAAAACCTGTGTTTGAGGACATTTAAAACTTCATGAGCCGAATTGGTTCTTGTACTTACAGTTTAGCCAAAGGACAAAAAGGGCTCTGCGAAATAAGGCCCAAACAAAAAACTAAACAAGGCCCCAAAAAGTTATACTGGAAACAAAAACGATTTTTAATAGAATTTGGGGTGTTATTTCCTTTTTTGGGGCCTAATTTCCTCATGAAAATTGGGGTGTTATTTCATTATGAAGTAAGACCAAAATAAAAAGAAAGGAAGTAAGTCCCCAAAACTATTTTTTTATTATTAATTGTTACCCTTCCGACATGGAACACGTATGGGCATGCTGCCCCCCTGCAACCCCGTGCTTGGGTTTACTGTTAGATTACGGGGTGGATGCGAGGTTGAGTATATACAGTGTTCCTTTAATCTAAATTCGTTTATCCAATATCAACAATATTAAATTAAAATATAGTGAACAAGCAGTTTTCGTTATTTTTATTTTCATTATGAAATAAACCCCAAATTTGGGGCCTTATTTAATTTTCTCTTTTGGAGCATTATTCCACTGGGGCCTTATTTCCTGCAGCCATTCTTCTTCTCCCACTAATTACTAACTCATAGTACTTGCGTCCATTCTTTCCAAGGTTATTTAAGTGGTTATAAACAGTCTTATGTTAAATTAAATACCGAAAACTTCTTAATGACAGCCAATATGCTTTCGATGTCAGCAGGTCCTCTTTTGATGTGAACTGTTATCTGACAGAAAAGTGATGAGTGATGATGATGACAGACAAGCTCTATTGTCAGAAATGTGTTACTTCTTCAAAGGTGAAATGTGTGGCTGTAGGAAATAAGGCCCCAATGAAATAAGGCCTCAAAAGAGAAAATGAAATAAGGCCCCAAATTTGGGATGTTATTTCATAATGGAATAACACCCCAGTTTCAAATATAAAATAAGTCCCCACTGCGATGAAATAAGGACCCAACAAAAAATGAAATAAGGCCCCAAATTTGGGGTTTATTGTATAATGAAACTAGCTGACCCGGCGAACTTTGTTTCGCCCATTTTCGTTAATGTAATGAAAATCGCAATGCACATGTCTTTTATGGTACACGATGTATAAAGAGGAAGGTGGAAGGTCATACATTTGACTTTATGAGAAACATGGGAATTCAAGATTGATTCCACAAAATTCCAGCTATTGTACTTGAAACAGGAAATTGATATGCTTAAATAAGAACGGCAAATCAATCTGAATAAGCTGAATCTGCGGAATTAGAATGCTTGGCTTTGAATTTTCCACTCAAAATCGTCGCTTATTCCATATATACCTATATATACATATTTTATATGATTATTATAAACGGTTATTATTTAACTACCATTTAAAAAATCCATCATCAATCTCGACGAAATTATCTATGACTAACAACAGTAACATTCCACATCCAAATCCCATAAGCATATGATGTAAATCTGAAAACAGTTTTAGAATGTAAAATTGTCCAAATAAAACAAAACTACAATTAACCTTTCAATTTGTGAAGTTCAATTCCGGCTTCAATAGAACCAATTAGCATCTTGATATTTTCCTTTTCATGCCCGCAACTATAACATTTTTCCATTTCGTTGATGGTGAAACGAATTGATACTTTTACTTCATCAATTCCTAAAAAAAAAAAATTTGAATTAATTATGACATTAACAATGCATCTTTCATTAAACCCACTACGCTTGATTTGTTCGTCAAAGTTAAAATCCTTTACAAAACGTTCATCCATTTGATTCAATTCAGGATTTATTTCCATAGCATCCGATGATGGAACTTCCATTAGTGATAAAAATTATAAAACAATACAAATCTCATTAGAATTCCCATAAACTTACCAACTTGAGTTTCTAGCTCCTTGACATACTTAGTTACGCAAATAATCCCCTTCGCGTTGTAAATCTTTAACGATTTCTATCATTCGTTCAAAAATCAAAGTCATGTAATCGTTTCATTTCTTCTAAAGCCATTTCTGAAACTTTAAAATTAGCCTCATATTTTTTGGATTTTTTTGTTTCACAATCATAATTATATATATCAGTAACATAAAACGCAGATTTGAAAACAAAGAAAGAAAATAGAAAAAGAAAAATTATTCCATGCGAAATGAATAAAACAAACTCATGATTTTTGACTGAAAGAAAACAATTCAAAATCCTTGCAAAGTAAAAATCAAATAAACTCACTTTCCTTGTTGAACGACAACAACAACAATGATTAACACAGCTCACACACAAAAACAACGAAAAGTATAGATTGCAAACGGATTGCACGGGTTTCTCTAACGAAAGAAAAATATCATCACATTAAAAAAATATACAATTTCAATTCCATTGCATTGTGTCTGAATTTCATTTGATGCATTGTCGTTAAAATTTGTTCACACAATTTAGTCGCAATATTTAGAAAAAGAATTTATAATACTTAAACAAAGATGGAGTAAATCTAAACCGAACACAATTTTATTTTATCGACACCATTTTTTATTTTACTTTTAATTAACATTCACTTTCTGAAAAACAATTCAAAGTTCTTGCAAAATGAAAAACGCATAAGTTTTAATCACTTTTCTTGTTGAACAACGTAAAGTAGAGATTCGAAAACGTATTGCACGGGTTTCTATAACAGAAGAAAAACTTCATCACCTTAAAAAAAATACATAATTGAAATTGTCTGAATTTCATTAACGAAGATACAGCAAATGTAAACCGAAAACAATTTGATGGTATCGACATGACTTTTTTTTACAAAATTAACACTCACCTCAACCTTAACTTTGCACACCTAAATCGGTAAGCTTGAACAGCACTACTATCTACCAAAACTTTGTGTGTGTGTTAAACGCATTGAATTTCAAATCAACAAACAATGTCAATTCCATAGAATTATGATATTTATTAAAATTTTAATGAATTTTCAACCTATTACATTTTTTTTGAAAATGAAAGCGAGTGTTTTTTTGTGTTCATTACGTATTATGTACATTATACTGCATCGTTATGATTGATGATTCGGATTGACCAATACAAATCCACCAAGCCCAAAATAGGAAAAATCGAATGATCCATTCTCTAGTTATGACACGAACGTCAGTCTCTTTTCTATATAGTTGTACCTACCCGGTTTTGCCCGTGCTTTTTGGACCTATCGCACATAAGGACGTGAAGCTGGGTTTCGCGCAGCCCTACCACGTGATATGTCATTTCGAGTATCAAAATTATTACTTGCACGCAGTTCGTTGATTTGGAAAGCTCTAGATGCCGCTCTAGATGTCGGTTTACGTTTTCGACGCCCAAAATTGTACCGTATACGTACCATTTTATGTTCAAAAATGTGGCAACACCAACTAAAAATTTAACAAATAAAATTAGATTTGTTCGCAAAATAAAATCAAAAATTGAGAATCATACATACCTAACAATATTTATTAGCATAAAAACAATGCGGTGCCTATAAAATTAATCTCCAATGAACAACTCAATGTAAAAAAAAACACGAATCTGAAATAAAATTTAATTTAATTTTATTGTACCTAGTTTTGTTATCTGTCCGCAGACTGTATACTTACGTGGTAATTAGGTTCCTAATAATAATAAGAAAAATAACAAATCCTCCTTTTCATTTTCTATGTATTTTTCTTTTATTTTCTGTGTGACTTTTCGAATATTTGACTGACTTAATATAAAAAGAAAATTTGCGAATATTTTTTTCTTTAAAGTATTTTTTTATTTATTATTTATTTTTAAGAAACATGTTACGTATACGCCCTGTAGTGTTCTAAGTATCTGTAGTGACACGTCCTTGTTATTTGCTTGTTCACTGTTCAGTCCTTTTATTCTCCTTTATTCTAGTAATCTTTCAAACATATTATTTATATTCGACATGTTGATCGTACTCGTTTTTATAATAGTACAGTACAGATTTTGTCGATACTAGATCACTTTCTTCTCTTTCTTTTTTAAGAATGAAATATGTATGGTATGTATGTAATTTAAATATGAAACACTGCTTCGGATCCTTTTCTTTCCAATATAGTTTTTAGTAATTCACACTGAAATAAATACCTAACCATTTGTCGATTTCTCGAGCAAAATCAGCTTGCCGAGCAAGTCATTTACGTTTTATTCACATTGAAGCAAATACCGATAACCATTTGTCGACTTCTCGAACAAAATCAGCTTGCCGAGCAAGTCATTTATTTTTTTATTCACATTGAAGCAAATACCGATAACCATTTGTCGACTTCTCGAACAAAATCAGCTTGCCGAGCAAGTCATTTATTTTTTTATTCACATTGAAGCAAATACCGATAACCATTTGTCGACTTCTCGAACAAAATCAGCTTGCCGAGCAAGTCATTTATTTTTTTATTCACATTGAAGAAAATACCGATAACCATTTTTCGATTTCTCGAACAAAATCAATCAGCTTGCCGAGCAAGTCATTTACGTTTTATTCACATTGAAGCAAATACCGATAACCTAAACAGCTTGCCCCGTATAAGTCTTTTTTTATTTTATACAGCACGAAATCGAAATCACATATAACTATACACGAAAACACTTTTCCTTAGCATTTGAATTGTTAAGATTCATATTCATCCTGCTGCTGTTTATTTTCTTGTGCTTTTCTTTGTTTTTATTTTTTTTATTTTCTCCTCGTCGCCAATGTAGTGTTCTAAGTATCTGTAGTGACACGTCCTTGTTATTTGCTTGTTCACTGTTCAGTCCTTTTATTCTCCTTTATTCTAGTAATCTGTCAAACATATTATTTATATTCGACATGTTGATCGTACTCATTTTTATATAGTACAGTACAGATTTTGTCGATACTACACGCCCCCTTTATGGACATCTTACAACAAAACACTCCATGTTTGAATTACCATATCCAGAAATATTTACTGCCACATTCATTTGCACACTCAAAGTTCAATGTTTTTACTCGGCAAAAAATGCATTCAAAATATATAACTTCGAAAACCACTTAATCGATTGAGTTCAAATTTACACACAATCTTAGCTATTGGCCAAGGAGTATACCTGTGAAGATTAGTCAAAATTGGACAAAGGGGAGTGGCACCACCCATACAAAAAAAAACATTAAAAATCTAATATCTCATTAAACAATACACCTACAAAGACTATATATACGTACGATCCATGGTATTACCTTTCATGTCAAATGTACAGAATCAAAATCGGTTCACGCATTCCAGACAACATTGGCGACTAACACAATTCCATATCGGAAGGGTAACAATTAATAATACAAAATTTACTTGGGGACTTATTTTATTTCTTCTTTTTCATTAAGAAATAAGGCCCCAAAAAAGGAAATAACACCCCAAATTCTATTAAAAATCGTTGTTGTTGTTTCCTATATAATTGTTTGGGGCATCAGAGCCGAAATGTGTTTGTGCTTTCTGGCCGTTAATTTCAAGTTCTGTTCCTTGCCTCCAAAACGCTTCTTCGTATTTTTTTATGATCTCTTGTCTGGCAATTAAAATCCTTCGGTGGTTATAGTCCCACATCTCTAACGGCAACGCATGTAATGCTCATAAAATTCATATCTCACAGCGTACTTTGATGGGGTGTATCTAATAAAGTCAAATTTAATGCTTTCATTGCAGGATTTCCAGATTGTGCGATATATCGCAAAACGCGCCATATTATTTTTTCCTATTTTGCGGTATAAAATTCGAATTTGCGATATCTCTTATTTTTTGCGATCTTTGCGATATTTTGTTTCATTAATTATTACAACAAAACAAAATTCTAATTTAATAAAATTAATATCTGGGTGACCGCGCTTTGCTCGGTTATTACTATCCGAAAACCCCCATATACCAAATTTCAGTGAAATCGTTAGAGCCGTTTCCGAGATCACAGAAATATATATACAAATGTATATACATACATACATACAAGAATTGCTCGTTTAAAGGTATAAGATAAAAATTAAAGAAAATATATATAAACTTGAACATATAAAAAAATTTAAGTCTCCTGAATGCCGGTAGATGCCTTTTACTATGACGCGGACTTATTACTTGCTTATGCGACTTCCAACGCTAATAAAAGCATTGGATACTCAAAGGTGCGAGGGTACCGCTCACGCTTTAGAGTTCAGAGTATGCATATATACATACAAGAATTGCTCGTTTAAAGGTATAAGATTAAAACAAAAACCTTGAACTCAATTTCTATATACAGCACCTCCACCCAGCGATGCCAACCTAGGCTTTTTATGCCTTTTAGGCATTATTTCATTAGCTTAGGCTTTACGGCTTTTTTGTTTCCAAAAACGCATCTTTTTTCTATTTCAAATATTTATTTATTTTTTGATCTGATGGACTACAACTGTGTTTGTTTTGTTCAATGCTATTTACCTACCTACTCATGAAACTAAAGTCATGAATTTTGTTCCTATTTCTTCTGTGATTTATACATAATTTAAGTTTTTTTTTTGGAAATAAAAATTGTTGTTGTTAATTTTGTTATATTTGTGTTTAATTTTTGATTTATTGTTCCAATTTACATAAAAAATTTTTTTAGGCATTATTTTATTGAAAAAGGCATCTTTTTTTCTCAAGTTAGGCTTTTTTTCGTCAAAATTGGTTGGCAACGCTGCTCCACCATCCGTCAATCACCACACCACACGTCATCATCTGCGCATTTCCTCAGAAAGACATTGTCGCTGTTTTTTTTTTTCATATGAACGTGCTTGTGCGATGTGCGCCACAAAACCACCCCAAAGCAGAACAACGATCAAGAACCGCGGCTGCTGATAATATTCGATTTGAGAAAATAAATTTATTTTTTTCGTGTTAGATTTTAGGTTGTAGCTCAGCTTCTAGAGGACATAGAAAGCTGATTGATGGCTTGAAATAACTATTAAAGTGTTGGCTCTCCTACGTATTTTTTTTGTTTGCATTGATTAAGAATTGTTTGTGTAATGGCGAGTAAAAGGCAGTAAAGTCAGAAAAATAAGCTCAAAACGCATGAAAACTCGAAAACACGCGTTTTCTTAAACATAAGACTAATCTAGATCAATTGCTTACCCCCGAAAACCCCCATATACCAAATTTCAGCGAAATCGTTAGAGCCGTTTCCGAGATCACAGAAATAAATTTATATAAATACAAGATTAGCTCGTTTAAAGGTATTTAATTAATTAATAAAATTATTCTCATTTGAAAACACTAAATACAACCATTATTGCTTTATCAAAATTTGGTGAACTTCAATTTCTAGAGCTAAGTCAGTTTGGTTTAAGTGCTCTTTCTTTGCCAGCAAGTAATACCATAATGTATAGTAGAATGGTCGCGTTTATCGCGTTGCCAACTGTGCAAGTTTGCGGTGAACAGCCCCAGGCGTATTATGCCCGAAATGGGATTCAGCTGTTTGGTTTAAGGGGACTCGCACGCGCAGCTGTCTACAGACTATTACAATTTTCGGGCGGAGCACACCGATAGCAAAAAGTATTTTTATTAATATCTATTTCCTGTAAAAAAAACAGTTCTTTATAAATCAGTCGGACAGAGACGAAATTCGCAAAGCACATCACTGCTTCATAAATCAATTTGCTTCAAGTCCCAATTATCAGTTAAATTTTACCCAATTGTCCAACCATGCCTCTGCAACACAACATCAATTGCACCGAATTTAAAACTCCACCTGAAATACTATACCTTCGCACAGTGTCCTCTCAAGTCATAAACAGGCTTATGCGCTACATCAGTAGTCAGTGGATATTGCCAACAATTGTACACGTACTTGAATGGAGCACCAAGCAAACCACCTCTAAGGCCTTTAAACTCCTTTCAAGGGAAAGAACACAATACTGTCTGCCTTTCAACTGCTTATCTATGGAATAAAAAAATAAAAATAGAAATACCTCTAGTCTACCGCAGAAAGTCCTGTCGACAAAATTTCTTACCAACCACTGTGCACAGCTACTTCCACTGTTTTCGATACCATTCGGATACAGTTTACTTGAGGAATTGCTCCCAGTAGTTATCGTTGCAGAAAGTGGAACTGCTGTCATATTGGGGCAAAAATTGAAATTACAATTGCACCACTTGTAAAGTAATTTTAAGGTTTTGTTTACCCTGCCCCATGGCAATCGATTTGAATTTGATTTCCATGAACTACGAGTAGACGCTATGGTCCCTTGGCATGTGCTTTTGCTAGCAACTTTTCGCGACGGCAAGCATTGTCGAGCAAAGTCAAGTTCCTTGGATCGAGATCAAATGTTGTTTAGAAGTGCAGAATCAATATACATGCATTTCCCGTGATACCCCCATCATCATTGTGGTGTGGTCTATAGCACAGGGACACGATACCCACTTGAGCTATGGGCATGCTGATTTCCATATCATTTTACAACTACGTCATTTTACATTTTCCAAGGCTATCCAGATGGTATTGTTTGCTATACTACTCTACCACTGGCGTATAGGCAAGCCAGCCATTCGCTGCACCTACATAGGGGGCGATCAAATAAAATAAGGCTTTCGAGTTCAGGGGTCGTACATAATAAGCTATATGCCAACTAAAGGGAGGTGAACGGAAGGAAGGAAGTTGTATGTTAATATTTGCTGTACATAATTAGACCAGAATCTGGTTTTCTTTGCAAGTAGAACTTTCCAATGGCAGGGAAACTCGATTCCAAACAACGCACCGAGTGCTGCAAAGTAAATTAAGCGTGAAAACATTTACACTTGTATAAGTACCTACTGATAAAAAAAATAACTTACAATCGAAACGGGAAATCGATTTTATGGAAATGAAGTTATTATGAGAGATTTGAATGGTCTTTAAATTTTTCTTTTCAGGTTGTACAGGAAACAGTTCAGGCGATTGCCACAAGGAATGCGATTTTAAAAGTTCGTTTGGTTATCCGGTTGGCGGGGCGCAGAGTAGCAACAGCATAAGCAGTGGAAGAGTGGCTGGTAAGATAATATCGACATTAACATTGTCCATAGAAATATGTGTACATGTATTTATTACTAGGTTTTATTGACAAAGATTCAATATCAGACTCCTATTACAAGAAATAAATAGCTGCCGCAACTATAATCGTCCAACTATAATCGTGGACCTATGGCTTTTTAAAAACCATTTAGGATAGGTTAGGTTAGAGGGGCTGTTTGCATTATATGCAACAAGGGGTCGCCCCGTGGCCGAAATTCGTCCAATTTATTCTATAAGTTCATTTTTGAAGGCGAAATGAAGGGGAACTATCAAAGTGCTTAAAAATAGGCAATCGAAACCATTTCAGGCTTCCCTTAGATTGCGAATAAAAAGTGTCCAGTAATGCGGGCTATCTTCTATTTTATATCAGAGGTAGAAAAGGGTGCATAGAGTAGATTCATCTTTTGTAGTTCAACAGTTTTAGAGTTATGAGGACTTTAAGTTAGAAGCCAACATTTTGCTTAAATTTCAAATAAATCATAAACCGTTAGGCCGATTGGTACAGTTTGAATTTTATTAGATTAGTAATGTCGAACACTTTCGAAAAAAGATTTTAGAAATTTTATCACTATGCTTGCTGCAGTTTCAGAGATAACACGGTTTTAAGGGATTGCGATTTTTTTTTCAAATGGTTTTAATTTTCTAACGGTTGAACTACAAACGAAAAGAATTTCACTACAAACAACTACAAACGATTGTTTATCGAACTGCATTTCACGTTTTTCATTCTAGAAAAAGTGCGAGCTACCTTCACGTAGGTGCAATGTTGTTGGTGTTGTAATTTCATCCAATACGCTTAAATTTACCTGCTGTAATTCATACTGTGTGGACATTTTTTGTATTGTGCACTTCTGTGTATTGTCCCCTACTCAAATACATATAGTGTTGACATATTTATGTGACGTATAATAGCAAAAATAGGTGGAAACACGTTATAGGCAACTCCGTATCTTGTAATATATAAAAACGTTCGTGCGTATGTATGACCGACCATAACGGCTGAACCACTGAAGCTATCCCCCTTATATTCACACCATATGTTTGTGTGGTGCTCCGGATGGTTTATGTTTATTTTAGATCCTATAAGGGGCGCTGGGGTTGCTTTTTTGAAAATTCTTATTTATGGACCGATTTGGCTCAAATTAACAATTAAAAAAAAAAGTTTTTGCTCAAATTTGGACCCGATAGGTGGCGCTGGAAGATATTTAAGACAAGCTAAATTTCCCTGCATATCAATTTTGTATCAACAACATTAAATTTAATTGTAATAATATAGTTGGCGTTGGTTGTCTACACTTTTTTGAATTTGACATTTCAGTAATTCATATATCATTTAGCTGTACAATATTGATTGACGAAAACTCCAAATTAGTTTTTAATCAATTTTAAATAGGTAAATAACATTTACACAAATAACATAACCAATGAAAATTTTCATAACCACTGAGCCAATTTTCATGGTTCTTCTTTTGTTTTGTTCTTATTTTCGTATTTCAGGTTTAGGCAGTCTTTAGAGAAAGCATTATTTTGGACCCGATAGGTGGATGTGTATGGTTGTTCTAACTTGAAAGATAGGATATGTTTCGACCCAATAAGTGGCGCTTTTGTCGATTTCCGAAACAGTTTTATTGAGACGATTGAAATTTTTGGGATGGGTATGGTTACTTCAAGTTTGACAGAGAGGATAGTTATGGACCCTATTGTTGGTACTTTAAAATACATAGGAGGGATAGGAAAACGGGTTGCGGCACTTCTCATTCAAAAATAAAACCGAGCGCTATTTCTAAAGTTGTATAATTCAAAATATTAATGGACATTGTCCAAATAAAGCACTTTGCAAAATGTGAGCAGGACTTAATACGAAAGGTATCTACGAGCAAATCCGGGTGGGTACAACTACTTGTAAAAGAGGCTGACGTCCGGATATTACTCGGGAACGGATTGATCGATTTTTATGATTTTTGGTTTAAATTCGCATGTGCCCAAGGAAGCACATTATGCTACTCTTTGTCGTGAAAACAAAACTTTATGGGGATTAGTTGAATTTTTGAATTCTTTGGATGTTCCGGGCAGTTATAATTTTGCTGCGCAACGTCAATGCACCGAAACTTTGTAACGGAACGCGTTTGATTTGATGGTGAAAGATCAAATCAAATGTCATCCAATGACGGTTTCGAGGGGAAAATTTGAAGGCAAACATTCTCATTGCTCGGATTCCCCTTATTCAGAACGATTTGCCATTCCGAAACAAGTCAAAAAAAAACAATATGGGGTGACGCGTGTTTGTTCTCAGTGCAAAGATAAGAGAATAAGTGCTAAAGTTAGAGTTCAACTGTTTTTTAATTTAAAAATATTGCAAGAAAACATACATTAAAGTGTTTGGCCTGCGGCCGAGAGAAAAAACAAAATTTACTTGAGTCAAATATTTTTCTGTACCGAAAAATAGTGAAAGGTAGCAAAATTAAATTAGTGGAATGTAAAAAAAAACTCTTTTTATTTTCAGAAGAGTAAAGCGGCTAAGTTCTATCTATTTTCTATAAATTTTTCCACGGATTAAAGAGTCTGCGAAAGACATTTCCCGGAAGATATAAATATGCAAAGTAAAGTTATTTGATCTTTTCAATTTCAAAATTTCAAAGAGCAAATAATTTTTTTACATGGAATAAATTTATTTTTGATAATATGACTTTTCTTGTAGGTATAGGTATTCTAGAAATGTAATTAAAGAAACGCGTTTTATAAAATGATGGCAACAAAATATAAATCAGAGACAATACTGAGACCCCCAAATTCAGCCGATTTCCCGTTACCTTGCCTACAAGCAATACTTGTACGGAGTGTACACAATTTAGTGCGCTAGTATTGATACATAGAAATTCGTATTGACAAATGTCACGAAACTTCAACACACCAACACACCCTCAAAAAATATCAACAACTTCCGGTGACTTCCGGTGTCGGCAAAGTTGCTGCCAGCGTTCATAGAATTTTGTTCTGTTAAATTTGAAATTGTTCGTTACGCGTGAATAGTATTTTATTTTAGGAATGAGTGCACTTTTTCTGAAAATATTTATGAGAAATGATTACTGCAGAATGGTTGTAGGAAAATAAAAACATTTTGAGCAATTTTTCTTCAGCTATTTAAGAAAAATGTACACATGAAATCGAAGTTAATGATATTCAAAAACGGAAAATACTCAACAACGCTTGTCCTAATATGTTTCTAGTATATAAAACAACTCATTTAGATAGTATTATTAACCAAACAAATTACATTAACCGTCTTTTGGAAATTTATAATAACCAACCAACCTTATCTTATCTTAAAATGTCGTGTTCCCGAACTCTATCACATTCCCCCATGGTTGGTAGCGGTTGGCAGCATTGATTTTATATTTTTTGTATGTTTTTACATGTCACACGGACTTTAAATTGACATAAAACCGATAGGAAAAAAAAATGGCGAATTTGAAAAAAAAAAAAAAAAAAAAAAAACTGAGTGGGCCAGCGGCAAGAGGATTGTGAGTTGGGGGTTTCAGTATTGTCTCTGATATAAATGACTTAATTCGTATTTTGGCTGCAATAAAAGAGGATAAAAATAAAACCTTTGCTGTTTTCCGCAACCGAGGAGGACATAACAAATGCAGATTTAAAAAAAAATAGTGCGCGCGGAAGAAGTGAAACTTCGTAATGTGGAAATGAAAATAGGAAGGGGTAGAAATTGATTTTTAGTGAAATCATATTGTTTCTTTAAGCCTAGTATCCTGCTCGCGCTAAATTTTAGCGCCCCTAGTCTCCACTTCGTTTCTCCACACCAAAGATAAATGGTCGCTTAATTATTATTAAACATGATATAGATGGGACAAAACCCATATGCTAATGAACCATGAGTACCATGACAGATATCAGTAAACGTAATTTTAATAGAATTTTCGAATTTCAAACTTGAAAGACGTAAGAAACCTAGAAATTATAAGAAGAAGTTCGATATGTGTCCTCAAACTTTCCGCAATCTCCTTACTATAGTAGTTAGAACACTTGTTATTACCCAAAAGACGACGCCAAATGAGAGCATAAGTCCCCCTGAAAATCGATTCGCTTTATTTATATTTATATGTATCTCTGTTTTGGCTCTATTGTTTGGCTTTGCGTTTTCTTTTATTTATTACACAAACATTATCTGCGTTTTCCACCAAAACAATCATAGCAAACACAAGACAAACACTTTCCTCCGTTTTTTTATGTGAAAACTTATCTTCGATTTAATGCACCGGACATTTATTTCGCGAGCTAAATGAGTGGAGACTTTTCATCGGCCCATCTATATGAAGTTAAGGATTTAGCGTGCGAACAGGATACTGATGCTTTGCTAAACTGCCTCGCTCAATTTTATCTTTGTAGACATTTTTGTATGGGAGATAAAATTTAGCGCGAGCAGGATACTAGGCTTTAAGACATACTTTATTAACATTGCTTATAATTCACAATTGATCGCATCTTTTAATTATCATTTTCGAGTGGAGAAATATCCAAATCCATAACATTTACAATGGGATAATGACAACTAAAGTAAGATACGATTATTAAATTATAGGTAGGTATGTGTATCAAATCAAACAAAAACAAGTAAATGAAATAATGAGGACGCTACTCGTTGCTAACGCTCGCGCTGGCCTGTAACAGGTATACTACGCGCATGCGTTCGAGTACCACGCATTCACTCTCGCTCTGTCTCCTTCTATTCCCCCTCCCCAGGAGCGTTGAACGTTTAACGCAACCTTGTTGGAAGTCGCATTAGAAGTTTCACTTCAATAAGACATTACCTGCCAATTTAGTCATTATTTTTGGAAACTAATCTTCACCACAGAATATTCTTCTCCCAGCATTTGGTGCCAATAAACTCACTCACCATTGCATACTCTGAAGCGTGAGCGGTACCCTCACACCTTTGAGTATGCAATGCTTATAGTAGCGTTAAGCATTTAAGAAGTTTCACTTCAATAAATCAAACAACATAATTCACCTATATCTTTACTTCTTGAATTCTTCAATTCTTTACTGTAGGTATCAACGTATGTAGGTATGTACTATAACAACCATTAAAACAAAAACCTTGAACTCAACTTCTATATACACCACCATAAGTCCATCAGCGCACGTCAACAGCCATCTGCGCATTTCCTCAGAAATACGTTGTGGCTGTTGATTATACACATTCACCTCGCATACTTCTCTTTCGTTTCACTTTTGTTGGAGAAAACACCACTCATTTTTTTTTTTTTTTTTCATATGAACGTGCTTGTGCTGTGCAATGTGCGCCACCCTCACCCGCGCTCACACCTTTGAGTATCCAATTATTAGCGTTAAACGTTTAACGCGACCTTGAGTTGGAAGTCGCATAAGAAGTTTCACTTCAAAATACAGGGTGTCCGCCGGGAAGGTATACTACTTTGTTTTGCCGCCATTTTGGTAAACATTAGTCTTGACTGTTCATATTCGGCAGTCGTGAAGTAGACACGTGGCAAATTTATTATGGAAAATATTCGATAGACCAACGTGTTTTAATAATTAAATCATTTTATCAAAATCAATCATCGATTACTGTGACGATGAGAAAGTTACGTGACATTTTTGGGAGAAACAACGTGCCAACAAAACGCACTATTTATCGTGTAGTGAATGATTTCGAAACAAGGGGGTCTGTAGGTGATAGGCTCAAGCATGGACCACAACGTACTGCAAGATCGGCTGAAAACATTACTGCTGATCAAGGAAGTGTTCAAAACAATCCATCAACCTCAATTCGACACCGTGCTCAGGAGCTTGGTCTTCAAAGAACAACTTTGGCGACAATTTTGCACGTGGATTTGCATTTTCATTTAAGATTCATTTAAGACACAAGAGCTTCTTCCACAATACCATCTACGCCGCCGTACATATGCCAATAGGATGTTACAGCTAGCCCATGACAACTCCGATTTTCATGAAAAAATCATAATGAGTGTCGAGGCACATTTTCATTTGAATGGATATGTGAATGAACAGAATAGTCGGTTCTGGGCAATGGAAAACCCTCAAATTATTCATCAGTCAGCTTTGCATCCTTTAAAAGTTACAGTCTGTTGTGCAATTTGGGCAGAAGGAATCATTGGACCCTACTTCTTTGAAAATGAAAACGAACGGTAACTGTGAATGGGGAGCGATATCGTGATATGATTGAAAACTTTTTAACACCATAACTTCATGCTTTGGGCTTGATTAACAGGTGGATTACCAGGCCAGGATTACAATGGAATCACTGCGAGACCTCTTTCCACAACAAGTTATTTCAAGAAATGGTGATGTTGATTGGCCTCCACGGTCGCCTGATTCGAAAGCAAGGTTTATGCAAACAAACCAGAAACGCTTGAGCAACTCAAACAAAACATTCGTGATGAAATAAATGAAATACCGCGTGAAATGTGTGCGAATGTTATGAAAAATGTGCTCAAAAGGGCTCGCATTTGTGAGACTAACAGAGGCTGACATTTACCTGATATTGTACTCCATACATAATTTCCGACATTAAATAAAACATTTATCAATATAAGATCCATTCTCTTTCATTTAATCAAAAACTATAAACAAACAAACTAGTATACCTTTCCGGCGGATACCCTGTATTTAAGTGTATCACACATGTGGAGATTTATTATGTTTTATAAAATGTTCAATAAATATTATTACAAAATGCATTTTTTTTTTAAACGTCACACCCTGTGCCTCATTTCGAAATCGTTTTTCTACTCCCATCCCTCTTATGCCATCTATTTCTCGTATATGTGAGACTACAAATTGTCAACTGATAAGAAACACGTGGAGAGTATCTCTACTCGTTAGTAGATATACCCTGGGCACTCATTCCGTATGTCGATTATCGCCAGACGATAGCGTTTCGACGATAGCTTTAATTCACGTAACTTTAATAATCGTTTATCGTCCAGACGATATCGTTTTGACGATTGAACATTTGCTTCACGTAAGTCAATAATCGTCTAAACGCTATCGCCTAGACGATACAATTTGAGCGATACCTAATGAGGTGTCGTTTTGCATTGATTTGTGTGTTTTGCAATCAGCTTAAGATTTTTTTATCGAATTTCAAGAAGAATAATTGACTTTAGATATTTTTCAAATACATACTACCAAATATATAAATACCTATATTTTAAACTTATTTTGTATGAAGCTCATGCAAAAGCAAGAAATATTGTAGAAAGGTGTATTGGTGTTTACTGTTTCAAAAGGTACAAAACGTAAATCATTAACTTCATATGGTATTAAATTACTTGTTGTCATAATCCTCAGGTCGATGTTGAGTTGTACTTGAAAAAATAAAAAGTATAGCTACGAACCCAGAAAAATTGCGATTTTTGCAAATGTTTGTTCTGCCCTCCATAACAGGAATCGAACAATACGAAGACTTGGCAAGTGCAATTTTAAACGACTCGCAAGCCGAGTGAGACAGTTGGCTTCAAAAATGAGGGATGAAATAAAAAACTCGCTTCAACTTCAATTATTTTATTGATGTTATATTTTGCTTGGTAGCTGTTTGGCTTATTACCCTTGGCCAAGACCGGATGGTCATTCATGAAAGCAATTAAAATTGTCATATGCATTGCTGAAATACATTTCTTCGGTATTATTTGTTAATTTTAATAAACTAAGGTATAATTTAATACACTTTGCAGTTTTCAAATTTCCCGGCATCAAACACAAAATGATTGAAAAAAAGTCATTTCTGACATTTTAAACGACATCTAATTGGAATTTTCACTATAGTTTGAAAGTCTCTGAAGGAAACTCAGTGCTTTCAATGCTCTCTCTCGTTGTATACAAAAAAACGATAGACGAGACGATAGTGATAGAGTTACGGAAAGCAAATTGATGACGAGATCGTTGACTACTATCGCGCAAACGATTATCGTTCTCAGAGTTACGGAATGAGTGCCCTGATCAGGGGTATAGCTTCGTAAAAAAAATACGTAATGGAGAAAGTTAAATATACCCAGCGTGGGTCTGTAAAAGTACTCCATTGATCAAAACATTTTATTACATACATTCAAATTTTCTACACAAAACACCTACATAAGAAGCAATCCATTTGAATGTAATTATTTTAAACCTTTTTGAACCTTTTTTTCTGAGAATTTCAGAGTTCTTCGAACGTTTGAGATTCTGTTTTATTTAGTGTCTAGTATCTGATTTGTCTATGATACATACGACTTATCATATCTTTGAGTTCTCATAATGAAAGTGTGCCTCAGGCAGAGCTATTTAATTTATTTCCGTCAGCTGTTGGTGTGTCCAGACGTTATGTACGTGGGGCTATTGGACATCAAGATGTCTGAATGTATTTTCGCTTTCGGTCTGAGATGGTTATATTTCCACAGCCAGTCGAGAAATAGAACCCCATATAATCATAATTTTTCTGTAGTGCAGCCAGCTGGTTTTCTGGAGACGTTAGAACTTTTGTTATCTTTGCGGAAAAGCCGGTGTCATATTTAGCCTTGCCACTGTATGACTGCTTATAATTGATTCGCGAAGTTTCCTGAAGCAACTTCGATTAGCTGTTCCAAGTTTCTTGGTGCAACATGTGTTGCGGTTGCTGTCACAAACAGCTTTTTCGTTTCGAATCAAATTTTTAGAGATAATGTATGCTCCACAACTTAATTTACTGACATATAGGCATATAAATAAGGGAAGGCAAATAGTTAAGACCTGCCTTGAACACAATATATTCGCGGGTGCGTCAACTTGGCACCCCAAAGTTAATTTTTTGTTTGTTTGTTTTTTTGTGCTCTGGTTTCTGGATGC
Source organism: Cheilosia urbana (assembly GCA_946477585.1). NCBI lineage: Eukaryota > Metazoa > Arthropoda > Insecta > Diptera > Syrphidae > Cheilosia > Cheilosia urbana. The sequence goes on from OX297856.1 coordinate 61,502,010, forward strand.
CTAAAAGTTCTGTTCGATTAGTATTTGTTTTTTTTTTTTCTTTATTTTGTTTAAATGTGGGCTGCTATGTTCACGGAGTACCCAATTTGCGGGAATATTAAATTTTTCATATTTTTGTTCATATAGAATACATACATAGGTCTAGAGATCTCTATAGCCAAATTAGATGTGCTACGGCACTCCATTAAAAAAAAAAAAATAATTTGTTTTATTAAATTTATGCACTACACCAAAAGTTCTGGAGCTCCCTGAACAAGAACGCAGTATAAACAATAAAGTTAAGCAACTTTGAAAATTAAAAAAAAAAAAATGGAAAAATATTTTTTGTTTCTATGAGTTCTGATCAAAATTCTGGAAAGTGCTCGAGAAACACAACAAAAAGTGCTCGAAATATTAATTTCGAAACCCAAAAATTTCTTAGATAATATTTCAAAAGATGTAATAACCAAAAGTATTCGCTGAAAACAGTAAGCGAATTCGCAACAAATCGTAGGTAACAAAATTAATTGCTGATATGCTAGTTTTGCGCAAATCATCCTTATAATTTAATTCAACTACAAATACTAATATGACAAATTAAATGCCAGACACATTCATTGCAATATAATCGTGTTAACGGAATTAATTTATTTAATTAAATTAAATCTTTATTTTATTTTGTGCAGCGCAATTAACGTTGTAGGCACCTCATTTGTGGGCCTATGTCTGTGACACAGTTACCATCTCATTAATTGGCATTTCCTCGTTTTGATGATAAACAATTACTTTTAATTGAATGTTATTTTTATTTACCTACTCGTAAAAAGCTTTTTTAACTTGTGGACCAAGAAAAATCGATATATCCTTTTAACCACAGAATTCGTAATCGCTATCAGCACCATAACCGGCGGTATATATTTGTGTAAGCACACTATATATGGTTAAAACCACCACGATCGACCAAATAATTAGTAGAACTGTGGAATTTAATTTGCGCTAATGTGATTAATGCAAATTGTTGCAATAGTTTGTGGCTGCACGCAAATGTTGCTATTTATTTCATCGGGTAGTAAACAAATGATTATAGATAAAAGAAAAACATTAGCGTGTTGGCCTCCGCTGGATTTCGGTAATCATAAAAAGTAAACTTGGGATTTTATTGGGTTTTTTTGAATTTGCTGCTCATACGAGCTTAACCTTAAGCTTTCCTATCAACGTTAATATTATTTAAATGGTGGTGAAATGTGTGGCTAATGGAAATGTACCTATTTGAGCATCTTTGGGGTCGTTTTATTCACTCGAAGTTCAACACAACTTGGGGATTTTTATATATCAAACTCCCCAAGTTGTATTCAACTTCGAGTGAATAAAACGGCCCTTAGTCGAAGACATATAGCGTAGCATTGATTTATCTACATTTGGAATGTCAATTGTAAATATTTGTTATCGAAACATTTCGCGTGCTCAGAATAAAAAGTGTTAGTATATAGGTATAATAAAAATCAACAAAATATATTTCTACACCGATTTTATATGCTACAATATTGTTCGGAGCACTTTCGAAACAAAAATATTTCTTTTGTAGATTTCAAAAACTATATATTCTTGTTGTTGATTCTGTATGTGCTAATCTGTTTATTGCGGCTATCCTGTAGAACTGTTTGAAAACAGAAACAGCCCAAGGCATTGCAACAATAGTTACCTGTTGCTATACCGAATTGAACATACCACCGGATAAAACAATCGATGAAAATAAGAGCAAGAGGTAGATAAAAGGTTTTTCATTTATTTTATTTAGCCCCATAAACAAAATCTAGAAGCGTAAATAATCACACGATCTGGGCGACCAATCGTCGGGTCCGTTTCTCGAGATAACGCACGTTCACCGAACTGAGACTTCAATAACTCGATTGTTGCAACCCGCTGTGGGACTTGTGGTACCGTCTTGTTGAAACCGCATAAGTCCAATTAATGCAATTGCTCAAAGAAATAACGTATCAGCATGTCTCTGTAGCGAATATCATTAACCGTAGCGTGACCGTAATTTTTATCGACGAAAAAGACGGCCCAATGACGCTACCGCACCGGCATGAAAACAGTAACAATCAGTGACTTTTTGCAGATAAAGTGCTGTTTGATGAAGCGGGGACTCACCTGTCCAGTAATGCATATTTTGCCTATTGACGAAGCCGTTTAACCAAAAATGCGCTTTATCGCTGAAGATTGAAAGTTTGCGTTAACGCTGTTAAATTGGCTACATCGACTCGGAATTTCGGTTGTAAATTTTATTTATTTGTAAATGTTGCTCCTTCGTGTACTTCACTGTAATGAAAATGTTGACTTCACTGAATATTTTGACACTGACAGTTCGGTAATCGGTTTGGGTGCGTTCCCACTGAAAGTTTGAAGTTGTCGAGTCGCTAATGAAGAAGCCTTTAGTTGTGATAACAGTCGTAGGGATAAAGGGAATTGGGATGTAATACCCGAAGTGGGACGTAATACCCGAATCGAACTAGGAACATCTGTATCCCACCCTATCGGAACATAAATTCAATTTTTTTTTTTTTTTTTTGAAGATGGGAAGCCCCAAATTTTCGGCATAATTATATAATAGATACGTTTAAAAAATAAATTATTTGGACTTACTTACTTTTTTTAAAGCTCTTTTTTTCCAGCCTCTGGTGTCAGGTTTCCTTTGGAGTCCACTTGAGCCGGACTTATCGCTGGTCTCCCTCGTTGTATCCTCTGTCACCCTCATTATCCGGTAATTTCTTTGTTCTTTGGGGTCTGTACTCTCTATTAGCAATAACGTCCCTCTGCCATTTAACTCTGTGAGTAACCTCGCGCCGTCTTGTTTTTCGACAGTTTTTTTTTTTATACGCAGACCTCGTTTATGCGTCGGTTTGATTCTTGGCCAGATTAAAAGGAGCAATTTCAATATACAGTCCTTTGAGAATGAGCTCTGGTCTTTGGCGATGAGAATGTATAAGGCATGGTCTTTTGAGACTTTCGTTTCCTTTCGAGACCTGGGCGAATGAAGCAGTTTGGTGACCAACGTGAATAAACACTTTGTGTGAATAAAGATTCGAAGCCATGGTTTTATCAAAATCTAAGTAATCACACACTTTACCCTTTGTGAATATACACTCAGTCTCACTTGATTCCTAGACGCCTTAGGGAATCCAATATATTATTTTGTAATATGTTCGATTTTCATCTTAGTTGGGATTCATTTAGGCTTTGGTGGTCGTTTTTAAGTATATTTTTGTATTAAGTAGATTACTTAACGAGAACAGTAGATGTACTCATCTGATTGAAAATCTCTTATCTATATATATAAAATAGTGTTGCAAAAGCGTTGCGACTTTATAACTCACGAACGGTCACACCGAATTTTATCAAATTTTTAGGGTTTGTTTGCATGGTCGTGTAGTTAGTTTATCTAAAGTTTATACAAAATTGGTAAACGCGTTCGTGAATTATCTCAACATCTGATTTTGTCCATATAAAAAAAAATGTAGGCGCCTATAAGCGTGTGCTGTATGTATAATGTGTTCTGATGTCATAACACGGCAAATACACGTTTCAGCGCACACATGCATACAACTGTCAGTGTTACGGTTTTTTTTTTTTTTTTTTCATCGAACTCGCATTCTGAACGGATGTAATATTAATTAATTCGTTCATCGTTTGAACGCAAACGTACGTGCACATTTCTTTCGCGATTGCCGGTAAGTGTTGTTGTTTTTGGCATGATGTTTTATATAGTGTACTAGCTGAACCCCGCCGGCTGTGGTAGAAATGAAGTGTTTTTTTTTTTTGTTTTTTTAATTTAATTCGGCCTATTAATTAACATCGTAATTACCGACACTTAAAAAAAAATCAACTAAATTGGTTGAAAATTACGGGCGACAGAGGGAAACATACACTTTTTGACACTTTGTTTTATATAATACTAGCTGACCCGGCGAACTTCGTTCCGCCCAAATTCGTTAATGTAATGAAAATAATAATTCCGAGCATGCAAAATGCACATGCTACTCAATTGCTTTCGTATCAGTCAGCCTTTCGCTTTTTCACTTAAGTCCTTTAAATGAATTTCACAATTTACATAAATTCTTATGTCACCCACAACTCAGCATTAGCTGTCACGGCAATAAATTTGAACTCAATCGATTAGGTGGCTTTCAAAATATAAGATTTTTAATTTGTTTTCGGGACGTTAATCAGCAGTCAGATCCTTCACATACACATTCGATAATCTTCAGTTCTTGAGTTCACTGAAAAAAATGAATAAAATCAGCTCACGGAAACTACGAAAATTCAATTCGATTAAATTATTTATCTAAATTAATTTAACTCACAATGAAACGCACAAAACTATTCCAAAAACGAAAATATTGTCCATTCAATGTGAGCCGGAAATGAATTTCACAATTTACATAAATTGTTATGTCACCCACTACTCAGCATTAACTGTCACGTCAATAACTGTCAATAAATTTAAACTCAATCGATTTAAAAATATAAGATTTTAATTTTTTTTTTATGGGTGGTGCCACGCCCCTTTGGCCAGTATTGACCAATCTTCACCGGTATACTCCAGCGCTAATACGTACGATTGTCTGTAAATTTGAACTCAATCGATGGTGGCTTATGAAATAAAATATTTTTTTTTTTTGTATGGGTGGTACCACGCTCTTTGTCCAATTTTGACCAATCTTCACAGGTATACTCCTGGGCCAATACCTAAGATTGTGTGTTAATTTGAACTCAATCGATTTGGTGGCTTTCGAAACATACCTAAGGTTTTTAGTGGTTTTTTAGTATGGGCGGTCTTACGTCCCTTTGTCCAATTTTGACCAATTTTCGCAGGTATACTCCTGGGCCAATACCTACGACTGTGTTTAAATATGAACTCAATCGATTTTGTGGCTTTCGAAATTTAAGGTTTTTAATGTTTTTTTTTTTTTTTGAAGTGAAACTTCTTATGCGACTTCCAACTCAAGGTCGCGTTAAACGTTTAACGCTAATAAAAACATTGGATACTCAAAGGTGTGAGAGTGGCGCTCACGCTTCAGAGTATGCAATGGTGAGTGAGTTTATTTTTCTGACTTTACTGACTTTAACTCGCCATTACTCAAATAATTCTTGATCAATGCAAACAAAACAAAAAACTTAGGAGAGCCAACACTTTTATAGTTATTTCAAGCCATCAATCAGCTTTCTATGTCCTCTAGGAGCTAAGCTACAGCCTAAAATCTAACATTAAAAAAATGAATTTATTTTCTCAAATCGAATATTATCAGCAGCCGCGGTTCTTGATCGTTGTTCTGCTTTGGGGTGGTTTGGTGGCGCACATCGCACAAGCACGTTCATATGAAAAAAACTGCGTGGTGTTTTCTCCAAATTAAGTGAAACGAAAGAGAAAGAGAAGTATGCGACGTGAACGTGTATGTAATCAACAGCGACAATGTGTTTCTGAGGAAATGCGCAGATGGCTGATGGACATGTGGTGGTGTATATAGAAATTGAGTTCAAGGTTTTTAAATAAGCCGCTGAGAAAACGGTCAAATCTCTTTTATTGGAAATTACACAGTCTCGCGCCGCGTACGAAGTTGCGGGCACAGCTAGTAATTTAATAGGGTAGCATTTTTAAAGTGAAACTTCTAATGCGACTTCCAACATTTCGTATCTTACTTTATGAAAACTTTAGTTGTCATAATCCCATTGTAATGTGGTGTTCGATTGGGCGCTCTCAGAGCACTTTTTTTGCTCTCAGAGCAGTTTTTATGTTCGTTTGGTACAAAAAAAAAAAACAATCTTTTTCAGATTTCAGAGCACTTTCGCGAATCTAGATATTTTCTCAGATTTACCAACACAAGTGCGTTTGAGTTTGACAACTGGTGGAGGGCGTTTAGGTTTTCGTGAATTTGTTCTACAGCAAAGAAAGGCATTGCATCGGTGAATCTATTTTTATAAATGATAATACATAATTTATGTATAAATATTTAAGAATCAATTGAGACGCAAATTTCGAATGTTGTAATTTAAAATTTAACCAGTGAATGGAAAACGCTTTGAAAAGTGTTAAAGGCTACACATATTCGAATCGCACGAATATTATCCCAAGAAACAGCAAGTGACGTTTTTATGTTCGATTAGTCACACGAAATCTGAAATCTGAGAGCGAATCTGAAGAAGCCCAAACGAATACCACATAAATGTTATAGATTTAGATATTTCTCCACTCGAAAATGATAATTAAAAAATGCGATCACTTGTAAATTGTAAGCAATGTTAATAAAGTTTGTCTTAAAGAAACAATATGATTTCACTAAAAATCAATTTCTACCCCTTCCCATTTTTATTTCCACATTACGAAGTTTCACTTCTTCCGCGCGGAGGGACTCCACGCACTATTTTTTTTTTGTATGGGCGGTGCAACGCCCCTTTGTCCAATTTTGACCAATCTTCACAGGCATACTCCTGGGCTAATACCTAAGATTTTGTATGAGGCATTGCACTCCACTCATGTTCTGCCATAGGAGAATGGATATCACTTTAAAATAAGTATGATCAATTCATCGATAGGTTAGTAAACGTGTAGTTTAAATGTTTCTCAAGTTTCAGTACAAGGTTTCTGTATTGTGTGTCATTCAATTAATCATCAATTAAAACGCAACTGTAATCGATCGCAAAGGTTAGATGCTCTAAATTCTTTAAATAAACAAATCTGTTTTGGGCGGGACGAAGTTTGCCAGGACCGCTAGTAAATAAATAAAGCGTCACGAAAGTTGCATTTATCAACTTAATCCCATTTTTGTTTACAATACAAATAAACATACCTAATATTATATCCTTAATTTCTTGTGAAATTGTTTTTTTTTTTTTTTTCAGATTAGCGATTAGGTTTGGAAAATTTCATAAAATTAAAACAAAAAAATTTCTGTTCGTAATCAATTGAGACGGAGTGTATGTTGGCAGTGCAAAATAGTTTATCGAGTCCCAATTCTTTTGTATTTTTTTTTAAACAACTAAGTCTGTGCCTCTGATTTAACTGCTATAGATTATATTTTACAAAACAATTTCTGGATAATTCTGATGATTCTTTTAAAATTTCAGCTCGCACAGGAAAAACTCGCTTCGAAGTGACTATTCGTCTAGGAACAAATCTAACTGCATTTTACCGTTCAGTTGAAGGAGAAAGGAAGACACCGGAACAGCTTCCAAGTTTACTGGAAAAACATGTAAGTTTTTTTTATGCTCGAAACTACCAAGCCTCATAGACTTTGCAGAACAATTTTTGGAAACTCTTATGTGAAACCAGAAAATGGTTGGTTTTTATTTTTTCAATCAGTTCAAAGGTATATGATCAACCGATGACTAATTTCTAAATTTTGTAAATTTTTCGAACCCATTATTTTGGGAATTTCCTCTTTATTTGCAGTCAGCGTTACCACTCGTTTTAAATAATCGTCGTTCAATAAAAACCCCTTAGTCCAGTTTTCTCAAAACTGAGATAAATAAACCATGTACAATGAAGCAAAAGCAAATCTGTGTTCTATGAGAACTCCCGAAGTCCTTAATACGGGTAGGGGTCAACTCGCGAATTTTTTTTGGTAATTCATCATTTCGCCATAATCATTTCCCAATTTGTTGTCTTGCATTTTACTTATTTCGCACTTCATCAAATCGCAATTTTTGTTAAGCAATCTTTCATTTCGCTTTGTAATCGCATCGCAAGAACATCATTTCGCATTCGCCATCTCGCAAATTTTTATCTTGCGTTGTGATTTGTTCGCATTTTGCTATTTCGCATTGTATTATTTCGCGAAATGTTTTGTTTTACAATCCATTACATGATAAAAAATTTCGCGCGCAAAAAAAATTTGCGAAATGAATTTTTTTGAATAGACCGGTACCCTCTTAATACATATCTCTATTTCCAAACTATACAAAATATACAGATATGGCACTAACGAGCTTAGCATTCATCTTACGAAAGTGTTTAACGAAATTCTGAGAACTGGAACTATCCCTCATCGTTTCAAAGAAGCGCTGATCTTTCCCATCCACAAAAAAGGCTGCACGACGGACCCAGCGAACTACAGAGGCATTTACTTTTTAAATTCGTCATACAAAATTGGTACAGCTATATTACATAACAGAATTAATACATGGATAAGGACAAATAACTTACTCAAGAAATATCAAGCTGGTTTTTACCTGGGTATTCCAATATGGATCACGTGTTTGTTCTAAGTAATATTGTCCAGTATTTTCTCTGCAGGAACAAGAAACTATATGTCTTCTTTGTTGACTTCAAAGCAGCTTTTGATTCGGTGGACCGCAATGCCCTATTCTATAAGCTGTACAAGATGGGAATGTCTTTGAATTTGGGAGAGTAATACAAAACTTGGTTTCAGTCGCGGTCAGGAGTAACAAGGATGTGATCTGAGCCCAAGTTTATTTGCCCTGTTCATCGAGGATATTTTACCGGGAGGTGTAGAGTATGCAGGCCAGCTGATCAAAGCGCTTCTGTTTGCCCGATGACATTGTCTTGATGGCGAGCTCACCCGAATCATTGCAACTCATGATAAATCGGCTGTTTGGGTACTGTTATGTAGAATCTGACGATCAACCTAGGGAAGTCGCAAGTAATGGTTTTTAAAAAAGGTGGAGGTAAATATTGCTTTAACGAAAAATGACACTTCATCGGGGAAGCTATTGAGGTGCTGAAAGAATATAAGTACCTCGGAGTATACCTTACGAGAAACCTAAATATGGAAAAGAACCTTTCGGAAAAATTGTCGAAATCAAAATTGGCCATCAACGTTGCTTGGAAAAGATGCTTTAGTAACAAATGTATAGCGCATAGTGCTAAGTTTAAAGTATTCGAAGCTGTTTCGGAGTCCATTATGTTCTACGCTGCGCAAGTAATGGGAGGAAAATGTTATGATATCGTGGAGAAATTACTAAGGTATTATCTAAAAATAACTTTTCATCTTCCACCGAACACTCGAAATTATATGATCATGTTGGAGACAGGCTTATCACCACTATTCGTGAAGACAATGGGTCATATTCATAGATCTTCGATAGGCTATTACTATGTTATAACTAAACTAAACCGGAGTTTATGTAATTCATAGACAATTTAAACTCATGTGTAAACGAAAAACTCGAGTCTAATATTAAGCAGGACAGAACCTATGTTTAAGTTGTTTTTAACTCCATTAAACGTCAAAATACAAACAGAAAATATAAGAATTTTGCAAATGTTGACATTTGGTTTCCAGTAAATAAAATAACGTATCGCGAAAATAATTACTAAATAATTACTAAAAGAAAAAAGAAAAATATCGGTAGATTACAACATTGAGGAAGATTTTGAAATTTTGGAGGATATTGCTATGGTACCATCATCTAGAAGACTGAAGCGCTACAGAACCCGCATAGATCCGTTTCAATCATTGACTAATGAAGAATTTTCCGAAAGATATCAATTCGACAAAGATACGGCAACTTTTATAATTGATTTGTGTAACATTTAAGATCAACCATCCAAGAGAAGCTTATCACCCAAGATATACTGAATATTGCTGAATATACGTATATTCAGTATATCTTGCTTATCACCTATCTGGAAGCTTTAAATCCTTCTTACTTTTTGCTGTCAGAAAGTATTTATGTAATAGATTTTAAGTAGAATACTCGTTAGACTCGGATCTAATTAAACAGAGCTGCCAATTTCTTTATGAATAGCAGTGGTGTTTTACCTGTGGGTTAACTTTAGATTCGAGTTTAGTTAGACCCAGGTTTATTGTGTAACTATGAATATGCCCCAATAAAATTGCAAATCGATTATGTGCTCAATGTATTGAACATGCCGGACTACCGTCTGCCAAAGAAAGCAGCCCTACAGTCAATTCGTGGAAAAACTGGATGGTATCAGGATTGGCTGAAACTAGCTACAGGGTGTGGAATTGATTTAAATCTAGATGAAGTAAGGAGTTGGAACCCCAAACTCTACCATTTGGTCAAATGTGTGGATGAGTAGTTACGACAAAGGTTTGTAGAAGAAGCATCAGGGTCACTCCATAGACCAGTTTATAGTAGATAATGCTACAACCTCGAGGGAAAAACTATTTTCGGAATGAGCATAGCGTAGAGGAAATATCAACGGTGCTAAAAATGCGTGGAGAACTCCTCAAACTGAATTATGTACCACATAGAGATGACCTACCTATAATCTGCAGCTTGTGTAATTTAGCGGAGAGAGAGAATATCTTTCATTTAGTTGGGAGTTGCCCAATTTTAAGGGAGACGAGAAGATCAATATTTGGAAGGACTACCTTATCCGAAAACCATGTCTTACAAATCCTTAATGAAGTTGACGTCCTAAAACTAACCAGCTACTGTAAAAAAATAGCTCTTCAATACAGAGAGAGCATTTTAACTGAATGTTTCTAAAATGCAAAATAACTACTGTGCTAATACTGTTTTCTGAGTTACGTAAATTATCACTTACAAGCTTTTTGTTTTTGATTTGCCAATCAGACAGACGGAAATGCAATGTTAACTGATTTTTGTAAAAAAAAATTACTAAATTGTAAATATCTTATTTTATATTCTGCTGGAAATTAAAATCATCTATCTATCTATCTATCTGCAAAATGAAAACTCCGTAAATCAAAATATTTTGAATTTATTGTCAGTGAAAAGTCTCACAAATGGACCTAGGGACCAACTGTTTGGTTGAATTCGCTTAACCTACTATAATTGATTGTGAAACGACATATTCAAGTGAATTTCGGTTGAATCTGTATTGTGTTGTGAACGGGCAACAAAAGAAAGCTATAGTACGTGATTGGGGGCTCAAATATACTGTGATTGTGCAAGCTCCAAGTGACTGCAATTATTTTAGGTGCATGTTCTATATCGTTGAAAAAAAGAAGTAGATGATTATATTGTCTAAAAATATTTTTTTTTTTTCGAACTTGTAATGGCACTTTTATTGGAACTGGGACACGGAGATTCACAAAAGTATACGAACACAGATCTAGATTTAGGTACCTAGTCGTTTTTAAGAAATATGTACCTAATGAATAATCGGGTCTATCATAGAATCCGTCGTATTCGGAATTTTGCTACGAACCCCGAAAGAACTATCACAGAATCCGTCGTAGGGTACATTTTATGCTTTCGAAGTTCGTAGAACGTGGTATATTCAGTGATACCACTTTCTACGAATTTCAAAATTCCCCTACGACGAATTCTGTTACAGTTCTTTCGGGGTTCGTAGCAAAATTCCGAATACGACGGATTCTGTGATAGACCCGAATACTTGTGTTATCTTAGGTGTGTATTTCGATAATAACCATTGACGCGGATTTTGTAAAAGTATCCAGACAAAATAGTAACAGATATTGCAATGTTTAGTTCGAAAATGTCTGTACTGTTCTGGATGTTAGTAGTACGAGTATTACTTGGTTTTTATATTTTTGTCCAAATCAAAAAATGCGAGATATGAGTAGTTTTTTAAAGTGCTGTTTTCGGTGATTCGAATGGAAAATGAAGGACGCAATAATTTTGGAAACATAAATTTACCCCAAATATGCATTTTTCATTTTGGTCAAACTGAAGGAAACCCAAATAAAAAAAAGTTTTGTACAAAAAGCTATTGTACGTTGTACGATAATTTTAGTGAAAATCTGAGTTAGCTGTTAAGTTAGAACTTACCATAGTACATTAAAAAATTGATATTTATTGTTTTTTTATTAACGACACAATTTGCCACTTGAAAATAAAAGATAGACGATTCAACTTTGAACGCTTAATTTTGACTTACCTTAACAATCATCAAATAACCCACATAGAAAGACAATGCGAAAGCAAAAGACTTGTATGTACCTACATTAACGTTAAATATATCTAACAGTGTCGCAAATCATACGATCATATACAGTTCTACTGTATGTATTTCCAAAGAATACATTTAGACAAATTAAATTATTATCAGGTAATATAGCCAATATACGAAGTATGTACGAGTGTAGGTGCATAGACAGGGCGACGGGCGACCATTAATAAAAATGAAAAAAATAATGCGACTGCACATTTGATATTTTTTTTTTAAATCGTATTTATAGTTTCCGAAACAAGTGCAATTAAAAACAAAAATTATACCATATTTCTCGTGTTTTCTTTCATAAGCTAAGCTAATTTTTCCGATTTTACGTTTTCTGTGCAAACAAGTTCCAATATGTATTTGATTTGTAAATGGTTCCCCAAAGTCCCTTCAATATGTCAAGCCCAAGATCGAACACTTACAAGTATTTCTGGATTATAAATATTGATTACCAACTTCAAATGCAAATATGTAGGTAACACAAAATCAATAAAAAAATAATTTTTCATCGAAAGACGACAGGGTTTTGTGTATAGAAATGTGCTACATACACAACAACATTTTAAATTTCTTAAGCTTAGCCTATTAGCCACTATTTCACCGTTTTAAATTTATTTTTTTTATCTTTTATCTTTTACTACAAAAGTTATATTTAAAAACTTAATTTGTTTTAACCCTAATCCTACCAAGGAATCTTTGTTACATGCCATACCAAGGTGTGCCTCTCAGGCACATTGTATCTGATTAAATAGCTAACTGTATTAAATTGTGAAACACTCGTATAAACAAAGAGTTATATATATTTTATTCATTTTAACTTTTATTGAACATACATACATCAATATTAAAAGTACCCATTTATTTTATTTCTCTTCTTTACAGTTTCTGCAATTAATTTTTTTCTTCGAATGCTCAACACATACTGTAAGGTTACATATATCACAGCACTGTGTTGACATTCTGCTTTTTTTTGAAGGACAAATAAAGCATCTTCTTCTTTTTATGGATTTTTGAAGGGGAACCTCTGCAGGTACGGCTAGGTTTTTGCATGCAGTATGTATTGCCGCAGTGTGGCTTCGATGCAAACCAACCAAACTGCGCCGTCTGATATGCTCAATCACTAGTTCAGTCGCCATTTCTCTCAAGAAAATATTACGAAGTTTTCTTTTTTTTTGATATATTCCACTCGGGATATATATTTTTCCAAACAATGAATGAAGCTACGCTGCAGACATCAATCATATTGAAAAAAAAGGCTAAGGGCCACCTGTTGGTCTTGCGCTTCACCGAATATGCATGTGCCATTTGATCTAGAGTATCGACTCCTCCTTTCGTCGAATTATAATACAAATTTATTTCTGATTTGTTTCTATTTGACAGATCGGTGATGTTGTCATGATGCATTGTCGACAAAATGATCACAGCTCGATTTTTTTTGGGAACATATGATACTAAAGTCATACCCTTTTGAAAGCCAAATAGGTTGCTCTCTACTTCCCGACTAGGAGTTGGTAAAAAATTTGATGGTATACATCTTTTGTTCTTCCGCATAGTTCCTACGCAAGTCAGGCCCTTGGACAGCAAACTGGAAGCAAGTTCATAGCTGGTGAAGTAGTTGTCGAATGTAATGTTTCTGTTGGTCCTGATAAAAGGTTCACAAAGCTCTTCAACAACCTTTTGCGCTAAGTTTATTGATCGGCTTGGTCCTTCCTTTCCCAAGTATGGTATCCCACGTAATGGATAGCTAGAGCCACTTTCACAAATCCACCGAATTTTCATACCATACTTATCTGGTTTGCTTGGTATATATTGCCGGAACGATACGCGACCCCGAAAGGGAACCAGTTGCTCATCAATAGTTAGGTTGCAGCCGGGAATATAATGCTTCAACAAATTTAAATTCACTCTTTCCCACAGGTCTCTAATTGGAGCCAGTTTATCCTTTTGCCTTCGAACAGTCCTGGTGTTTTTATCGTCAAATCGAATAAATCGCAACAATTGGGTGAATCTGTTTCGTGACATACATGCTCTATATACAAAATTTCCATAAAGAGGGCTCCAGAGCTCGTTGTAGTCAATAATTCCTTGCTTATTTCTCCCGGCAGTAATCAACAAGCCTAAAAATGCTCGAATTTCAATGTCGTCAACTGACTTCCATAATGTTCCAATAGTACGAACAGCTTCTATATTGGTGAAAGTCACTATAATACCAATGGTTGCATCATCAAAAAACAACCTGAATGCATCAAATGGGGTATCAATGTGAACCCCAGGTGGAAGCTTCACCTTATTCAAAGCTGTTGCAATAATGTTGTGCGCTCGAGTTTTTCCCTTTGCAATTGGTGTTGATTTCCATGCCGTGCCATCTTTTCCAACAAAGGTTTCCAAATAGTTTGGCAAATCATTCTCATCTGCATCACTGTCACTTCCCTGCTGTTCATCGCTAACTTCGTCGGCACTTTCTAGAAAATCTATCTCGCTAGAAGAAGTATCGTCGTTTCCATTGTCTTCATCCCCACTAACTCCTTCATCAGCATCCTTATCATTTTCCTGTATAGCAGCGATAATCTCCCCTTCAGTTAGTGGTCTACGCCGATCAGTCATAATGTCTGTACAATAGAAATTTAGGTACCATGTATTTAGCTAATGTTATGCTGTACAAATTCGCATTTTATATTTTACTTACCAGATTTGAAAAAACACAGAGTTTGAACCAATGTAAGCCAATTGCAGATATATATAAAAATTTATAATTTATTTATACACACAGCACTCAATTCACGGATCAAGTGGTTGCAATTTCTTTTCACACAAACTGGGGAATAACCCTGCATAGGCAGTTGAAAAAAAAAAAACCTAAATAGGGGGAATCCCCCGAAAAACTTATATTGGATTCCCCATCATACGCGGTGAAAAGATATTTGAAGAAGAGAAATTCGAATGCCTATTTTTAGGAGATTATTCTTCACACATTCCATCGAATGTTCCTAATAATATTTTTCATATGTGCCTCGGAAGCTCACCTTGGTAGAGGGTGTCCGTAAAGTATGTTTATCACGATATCTAAAATTCTGTAAATATATTCAAATTTATTTCAGTTGTTTTATGTGTCAAAAAGCAGTTGTTTAGAATACTAAAAGACACAGTTCGATTAAAATTGTATCTAGAGAAATATAGCGCTTTTCAAATGGAATGTGCCTCCGAGGCACACCTTGGTAGGATTAGGGTTAAACTAGGCCTTTTTCTTTTTTTATATATTATCTCAGTAATACTAAAATGTAAATATTTTAGGACATATTTGGATCCTCGGATGAAAGCTTCAGTCAGCAAGGCAGCTATTTAAAATTTGTTTATAGATCTTCCGTAGGAACGCAAATTTTGAAATTACGGCCACGGCCGTTGTTGATCAAGCTCCGGCCTGATTTTTAAATGTTGACCTTGAACTGGCAAAATTGTAACATTATATGGGTGCAAATTAAATAAAACAACAAATAGTTTATGCAACTCAATATTTAAAGGGCAAACAGCCTAGATTCTGGGTATATCCTGTCCTCCAAACAGTATATAGTAGATGCAGTTCTTCTGCTGACCAAAAGTTCTCTCGTCTAAGTATTATAATAGATAAAAAGTGAAATAGCTTAAGCTCTCAAAAATTTTAAAATGTTTTTCTATCTAAGAGATAAAAGTTAAACCCAGTTTTTGAGCCATTGAGCCATCAGAAAATATTGATAACACAAAAAAAAATTTTACAAGCATAAGTGCGTATGGTAGTACATTTTGTATAAAAATACTTAATTTTTTGTTGCTAATGTAGTACCCTTTTCCTAGATTTAAGTGGCGACTCTGGTCGTAATGGCATTTAGAGAATCTTTAGATCTTATGGCAAGTTCCACAAAAAGTAACTTGCTAGAGTCGTGGAACTTTGCAATGATTTTAGCTGATGTATTTTTTACTTATAGGCTTTTTGCTGTCGCAATAAGTTCATTAAATTTCGAGAGGCGACGAAAATTCGGTACCGGAATGTCTCTCATGCATAATTGTGTAAACGAATTGTATCTACCTGTATAAAAAGAATGTAATATGCCTGGAAATGCTTTAATATGATAGAGTTGATAAGTTTCTTCCGCGTTCTTCTTGATAATTTTAATACGTCTTTACTGATAAAGGCTCCCACTACTCCAGTTGATTTTTGGTCTTAATTTACTTTTTAAACACCCGAACCTAATCTCACTTTGGTGTATGTTTCTATGGATCAGACAATGGATTTTAGAATATTTTAGAAATAATTGTTGTCAGAAAGACTAAGAATATAAAATAACAGGCTGTGGTTTGGTGTGGTAATCTCCTTTCTTATTTCTCATTTCTCAGAGCCATAACTCTACTATTTAAATTTTGTTTCAAATTGAATACATCTGAGTATACCTAATCTTGTATTGTAATTAATGACCACTCTAGCTATGCATTAGAAAAACTCTTCCTCCGATTCCTTCGCCTTTCCATTCCAACAGATGAACGCACCAGCGTGAAAGTCATATTTTACACATTTAAAAGTAATTTAATTTACAGACACACTCTGATTTCGACACAAAAAGTCACAACCACTTAAAAACATTAACAATAATTCATTAAGTTGTGTTTCACAGGAACCGTACGTAAAAATAAATTAATCGCCCTTAAGAAACCGCTCAATGATAATGCCTCAGGCAAGTTGGTTAAAAATGTAGCCCACTTCAAGGACCTAAGCGCTCGTCTCTTAAAATAACTGAACAATTGTACAAATGTGACCCAAAAGTTGAAATATTTTCAAATTATAATTCAACATCCACAAATCAAGAAGCAAACGACCGAAAAAAAAGGAATCCTCCGAAAGATGAGCGCAAAAATTTACACCAGTCTCATTATTTTAATGTGAATACATAATTATCTCCCAACGCAACCGGCGCGGTCCTCGTATTCGAAGGTACAAACGGAGAGTGTTCCGGAAGTCGTTGCGAAGGAAATCTAGATATTCAGCACCACCAGTTACTTTTAGGAATTATTTTGAATGGAATTTTGCCATTACTTAGGTTGCGGACAGAGGTGTAGCGTTTCTAAGGTTTCCTTTACGTCTGCGAATGATTTATGAAGGAACGGTGTGTCGGAAATGTGGACATTTTCCTTAAGGAACTGCGAAATTACTTAACAACAAAAAAGGAGTATTCTTCGGTATTTTGTTTGTCTGATTGTGTGTATAAATAATGTTAAGTTGCATTGTTCTTGTTTATTCTTTGCAAAGGACGATTTTCTTGATTAGGAGATAACCGGATATTCGGTGTTCAACCTTCTGAATTGTTGGCTCCAATAAATGAACAAAATTTATTAAATTATATACCTACCTACTGTACAGGCGGTCTTCAAATGACCCACTCAGTAGAATTAAGTTAGTTCGGCCGTTATAGCAGGGAAGAAAGTGTACATTTGCTTACTGCTGGGGCAGAGAAAGACTCAAAATTTGCTTTGTTGACTGAACTTTTGAATGATTATTTATGTATTACCGAAGTTGCTTTCAAGTATAATGTTTTAGAAATCGAATGTCTAAAACCTTTCTGACATCAAACTGTGCGACGTTCTTACCAAGGATGAGCTAGGCTTCTTTAGCATCGTTCTGTACAGAGAAACGAGTTAGGCGGGGATACTAAAACTAGGCACGACTTTGAATAGCTTATATTTATATAGGCATCCATTAAGTCGTCGAATGGATGATATGCATTCGGAATTTCTGTACTGTCAGGACTATTTCAGAAAATATCTTGTATGCAATATAAACGAGAGTTTTCACTCTTTAGCTCATGCACTGAACGATAATGAAATTCCATTCATGCGGCATACTTACATGCTTACATCTAATTAAATTTTACAGACGAATTGAGTCATCTACTCCATCATTAAAAAGATCAGCCGTCATCTCCCGCAACTTCAATTGGATGAAATTTTAGGTATGGCCATTATAGGATAGCCACATTTTAATTTTGTGTGCGTGGCGGGAGCCTTTTTTGTCAACAAAAAAATAAAAGGACTCGTACAATCGCTTGACAGCGGAGTAACAACCATCCGAATTATAAGCACCGACAGTTATCGTTCTTCCATTTTTTCTCTTTTTAGGCGTTTTTCTTTTTTAGTTCAGAGCTGAGCACTGAACTGAGCTCGAGCTATATGAGCGCGAGTTAAGTATCCATAGCAAAACATATTGAGAAAAAAGATAACATTATTTGTATTCAATGATATCTTTAGTCTCTAGTACAGTCTTGCACACAACGCTACAATGATAACATATGTAAAAGAGATAATATCGTTTGTATACAATGTTGGAATATTATCTCTTCTTCATTATCAAGCAAGACGATTGTACGCTTGGGTCTCCTTGTAGATAGATAAGAAAAGTATATAAATACGACTGTATGATGAATTTATCAACAGTCTTATTGTAACTACATAGTAGCCTTAAGCTCCTTTTAGAATTAGTAAAAAGTATTTCAATAATAAAGGACATAGTTCCAAATAAATATTGTTTAATTTTAAAAGTAAGAAACAAGTGTTTTAATTGGCGATCCTGCCAGGAGGTTAAATATACTTTTTAACTTCAATCGAGCGGACCTCGGGAACAAGTAGTGAAATCTAGTATAAACAGAACACTCGCGTTACCGGTTACAAGAATTACCTAGCATAGCAGGTACAAATATAGCTTCTTCGTACGAAGCAGCAAAGCAATTCAGCGAAAGTGTATATGTGGAGAAAAAAAACACACAAATTCGACGACAACAGACACGAGTTCAAAATGGAACAACTCGCAGTATTAATGGCAAGATTAGAAGCTTTAGAAACCAGGAGCAACACAGTAACACAAACCCTAGAGCACACACGCACAGAGAATGCAAGGTTAGCAGCAATAATAACTAACCAAAATCAAATAAACACTAATTTAGAAACAAAACTAAATGAAGTAAAATCTGGATTAGGCATAGTACCAAACATACCTGTGCTAGAGGAAATAAGAACCACATATACAGATGGTAGTGAAATACAGTTAGACGCATTTAAAAGCCTACCTATTTTCAACGGCGATCAATCAAATTATCGGTCGTGGCGCGAAGAAGCATCCAGATTAATGGACAGCATTAAAAACTTCAAAACACACAGTAAGTACGCAGCAGCATTGACTATAGTGAAAAGTAAAATACAGGGTGCAGCCGCGAATGTGTTAACTAATTATAACACAATTTTTAATTTTGAGGCGATACGTAACAGATTAGATTATACGTACTCTAATCAAGAACCTCTATACGTGCTACAAGACATGATGAAAGCCATCACGCAAAAAAGAAGCACACTGTCTGAATACCACGACGAGATAAATAAAAATCTCAATTTAATAATATCAAAAATCACTATGTCAGGTGATCCGCCGAATATAATCGACAGACTAATTAAAAATGCTAACGACGACGCAGTTCGTATATTCATTGATGGTATGAGTGACAACTTTACAAGAGGATCATTATATTCAGCTACAATAAATGATCTAGAACACGCATTCGCAATTGCTCGCAGAATAGAACATGATAATGTGCACAGGCATTTACATCTCACTCAGGATAAGCACCACAAAAATATGCCACATGAACGCAGAAACGAAAGAAGACCAAATTATTCGAGCCAAACAACGAATTATCAACCCCAGAAGCAATACGATAATATGCAGCAACACAATCAAGGACCACAGCCGATGGAGATAAACTCGAGACAAATTGTACATGCACAGCGACAAAATTGGAATCAATACAAACCCGATGTATATAATCCACCAGCGAAACGTGAACACAGCGGGAGTTTCAACACACACAACAGACCGCAACGATCTTATCAGCAGAACTTCAAGCAGCAGAGAGTAAATAACTCCCGACAACAACGCAGAGACGATGTCAGCAGTACATATGCAGAAGCAGATGAAACGGAATGTATGGTAAATAATAACATAAGAATAGATCATTTAAACTAGTAGACGGGTTGCCCTGCTTAAATTTAACTAGTACTATTTCTAAGAAAATTTATAAAATTCTTATTGATACTGGTGCAACCCATAATTACATTAATAGAAAATGCGATTCTAGCAAAAAAATTAAAATTAAACCTATAAAAATAAAAACAATGCATGGTTATTCTATGGTAGATACAAAGAAAGTAGTTAGGATATTAAAGAAAAATATAACATTTTTTGAATTAGAGGATATTCAGTCTTTTGATATGATATTAGGATATGAAGGACTTAAAGTTCTAAACGCGGAAATAAATTTCAGTAATATGACTCTAACTACCATAAGCAGTGTCGAATCTATTCAGAAAATTAATTACATAATTGGGGAAAATAATATTTATAAAGCAGACATAGATAGACTGATGAAGATTAATAACAGCATAGGACCGTTACCCTTTACAGATACTATAGAAGCAAGCATTAGGACGACCAATGATAATCCGGTTTATGTTAAACAATATCCATATCCCATAGCAGATAACGAATTCGTAAACAAAGAAATACAGAAACTCTTACATGACGATATAATAGAAAAAAGCCATAGTCCTTATAACAGTCCCATATGGACAGTACCTAAAAAAGGTTTGGACGAAAAAGGAAAACCAAAACGGCGCATGGTTGTTGATTTCCAAAAACTTAACGCTCACACTGTAACAGACAGATACCCCATTCCGGATGTCAACATGACAATTCAAAATTTAGGTAAAGCCAAGTACTTTACAACATTAGATTTGGAGTCAGGTTTCCACCAAATTAAAATCAAAACAGATGATAAAGAAAAAACAGCTTTTGCTATAAATGGCGCAAAATATCATTTTAAACGAATGCCTTTCGGGCTCAAAAATGCACCAAGCATATTTCAGAGATGCGTGGACGACATTTTGAGAGACTTTGTAGGTAAATTCGTACACGTTTACATTGATGACGTATTGATATATTCTTCATCTGAGGAAGAACATATACAGCACATAAGTCAAGTATTCGACGTACTCAATAAAGCCACATTAAAAATATCTGATGAGAAAAGTAAGTTTTTTCAAGAAGAAGTAGAATACTTAGGTCACATAATCAGACATGGTAGAATCACTACGAACCCTGAGAAAATAGCAGCTATAGAAAATTTTCCAGTCCCACAAACGGTAAAGGATTTGAGAGGATTTTTAGGTCTTACAGGTTACTATCGTAAGTTTATAAAAGGATACGCAAGCATAGCCAAGCCCCTGACATTATATTTACGAGGAGATAACGGTAAAGTAAACAAAAAACAAAGTAAAAATATTAAGTTAAATCTGAATGATTCAGCATTAGAAGCGATTAGAATTTTAAAAAATTATTTGAAAGAACAAGTCGAACTTTTTCAACCGGATTATAGTAAACCATTCGAGCTTACTACTGATGCATCCAACATAGCTATTGGAGCCGTACTAAGTCAGAATAAGCAACCTATACACTTCTTGTCAAGAACACTGAGTAAGACAGAAGAGAACTATAGCACAAACGATAAAGAGCTATTAGCGATCATATGGTCCTTACAAAAACTCAGAAACTACATATATGGTATAGCAGACTTAACCATATATACCGATCACCAGAGCCTTATATATTCTGTATCAGAAAAAAATCCCAACACAAAGCTGAAACGTTGGAAGGGAATCATTGAAGACTTTGGAGCAAAATTAGTTTATAAACCAGGAAACCTAAATCTTGTAGCTGACGCATTATCACGTCAACGCATAAATACTTCTACCATAGAAACAGCACATTCAGCTGAAAGTTCTTCTAATGATATAATAAAAACTGTGAATCAGCCTTTTAATGCATACACTGCACAGTTCGAACTTATTGAAGATATAACAAATAATATCGAAACACAAATCTATTTTAGTAACAAAATAAGACTCATAATAAAGTTTAAGGACAAAGACTCTTTACTAAGGCAGATGAAAGAAGTTATACAACCCCAAAAGATTGTAGCTTTGCATACGAAATTTGAAAACATATACAAATATGGTGAAAACATAAAAAAAGAATTCCCACTAGTAAGATTTATATTCACACCAAGAAAACTTCAAGACGTGACAAATTTGGAGGAACAACTAAAACTTGTAAGGGTAACTCACGAAAGAGCACACCGAGGGTTACGTAACAATATACAAGAAATCTCAGAGAAATATTACTGGCCCGATCTAAATAAACAAGCAAAGAGTTTCAACAGAAAATGCATAGCATGTCTATTTGGAAAATATGAAAGAAAACCTATCAGAGAACCTCTGAATAATTCAGAAATACCAACACATGTGGGAACACACATTCATATGGACATATACTTCAACGACAAGTATACTTTCCTTGTAACAGTAGATAAGTATTCTAAATATACAATCCTTCGGGAAATCGAAACTCGAAACAGACTGTACGACGTTATGGAAGAGGTCTTATCTAATTATTTCCCAAAATGTGAACGACTCATGACAGATAACGAGAAGGGATTCAAAACAGAAATGGTGAACCAAATGTGTTTGAAATACAACATAACTAAAGTAGAAACTCCAGTATACAGATCGACAGCGAACGGTCAGGTAGAACGTGTAAACGGTACAATAACTGAACTGTCTAGAATATTCACAATTCAGAATAAAACAAGACTTATCGAAGAAATATTTAGAACAGTGCGTGAATTAAATAATTCTATACACTCAGTTACCGGTTTGAAACCTAGAGACATTTTCTTTAATCAAAATAAATATAGCAATAGTGAAATTATAATAAATAAACTAAACTCAGCATCCAAAAAAGTGATCGAACGTCTAAATAAAGGAACTCGACACAGAGAGTATAAAAAAGGAGATAAGATAATGGTAAGAATCACAGGTCTTAGAAAGAAATCTAACGCCAGATACATAACAAGAATAGTAGAAGAAGATAAAGGAGACACTGTAATCTCTAAAGAAGGAATAAAAATTCACAAGGATAACATAAAGAATTATCATTTTTCAGATGACGAAAATATTAATATTCCTAACATTACTAGGAATTGTACAGAGTCAAGAAGGGCAAGGAAACGTTCAAATAACTGAGTTACTAAACAAGAAGTTTATACTTACGCAAACAGATGACGTGTATTTATTCAAAGAACAAACTTATTTGTTACATGCCACCAACCTGACTTCGATATTTCAACCTTACGTAAATATCGTAACTAGTAAATATCAACCTACACAAGAAGAAAAAATTTGGTTAAGTAAAATTAAGAATTTAGCAGACCAATTACAAGAACATACTAGGCATACTAGATCAATTAACTTTTTAGGAACAGCTTTCAAATATGTGTTTGGTAATCCTGACCATTATGACTTAGTTAACATAGAAACGAGTATAAATAATCTCATAGAAAACAATAATAAACAAAAAACTATAAATTCTAGATTTGAACAAATTTTGCAACAATTCGAAGGTCAGAGCCTTAAAGAACATTTAGTAATAGAACAAGTGTACGAACAATTATTATTATTGACCAGAACAATTAATGCAGCAAAAAATAATGAATATTTATCAGAAAGCCTAGACTTAGATGACATTAAAAATATTATTCAACATGAAATAATTCAAGTACCCATAATAAATATACTTGAGTACTCTAAAATATTATTAGCTAGAACTGATGAATTCTTCATCACAATATATAAATATCCAGTTCTAATTAAATCATGTAAATTGTATAAAGTAACACCTTTAAATTCAAAACATGGAAAAATCATTACAGATAAAACAATTGCCTTATGTAACCAAACTTATTTAAGAACAAGAAATTGTCAAAATCATCTAAGTAAAAACATTTGTGAAATTAACTTTGAAGAAGAAAATTGTCTTATTCCACTTTTAAAGAATATAACTTCAAAATGCAACATTAAACAAGAATACGATTACGACTTAGAAATTGAATCCGGTGTTATGTTATTAAGCGGTAAGCATAAGTTAAATAATCAAACAATTAATGGTATAAACTTAGTTACTTATGAAAATACTATAAATCTAGACGATAAAATATACAAAAACATGCATAAGCAAATTAAAGAAGTTATATTAAGAAATCATAATTCAGAGTCTTACATCGACCAAATAATTAAAGAAGATACAATGTACAAATTCGATAACATAGATACTTTAAAAAAAACTAATTATTCCTTTTGAAGAAAAACCGATATTATCAACTATATACACAATTGTAACACTGATTGTTATTCTAGCATTTACGTACGTAATGATAAAAACTATACAATGTATAACAGATCGTCAAAAACAAAAAAAGATTGACGCATATAACAAAACTTATGAAAGAGAAATGTTAAAAATAGCGTCGAAAAATCGGGACGATTTCGTTTAACAAGGGGGGGAGTTAAGTATCCATAGCAAAACATATTGAGAAAAAAGATAACATTATTTGTATTCAATGATATCTTTAGTCTCTAGTACAGTCTTGCACACAACGCTACAATGATAACATATGTAAAAGAGATAATATCGTTTGTATACAATGTTGGAATATTATCTCTTCTTCATTATCAAGCAAGACGATTGTACGCTTGGGTCTCCTTGTAGATAGATAAGAAAAGTATATAAATACGACTGTATGATGAATTTATCAACAGTCTTATTGTAACTACATAGTAGCCTTAAGCTCCTTTTAGAATTAGTAAAAAGTATTTCAATAATAAAGGACATAGTTCCAAATAAATATTGTTTAATTTTAAAAGTAAGAAACAAGTGTTTTAATTCGCGCTCTGAACTGAGCGTGCTCAGATCGTTCTGATGATTTGCTGTTTTTCCTGTTTTTCTTTTCTCTCAAATAGGACTGGAAGTGTGAATGTATATGTGTAATCAGCATTTTACTCAGCCTGCTCAGTCAATTAATTCTGAGCTCATAGAGCGCGCTCTGATCATGCTCTGAACAAAAAAAGAAACACAAATTCGAGCTCTGATGTATCTGAGCTAAAAAAGAAACACAAACTTTTTGTATAACAGTTCAGGTTGTGCTCTGAACTAAAAAAGAAAAACGCCTAATATTGCGAGATACCTAAACCTATTATTTGGTAAACAATTTTCTTGTTCACGGGTTTAAACGATTTATTTTATTATAACAGATAGAGAAATCGTTATAATGAGTGCTGTGTGAATTGCTGCGGTATTGCAAACAAAAAGCTATAAAAAAGCACAGGAAAATATGAAAAGACGAAGGTTGAGAGATATAACAAGTTCCTTGGAAATTGCAGATAATGCGTGACTTATTTCCTAAAAGCAAAATAGGAAAGTTAAATTTTGTTCATTTTGCCATGCAATATAGGTTCATCTCATACTACCGTCATAGATAAATTAATATACAGATGTCTCATCCTAATGTAAAAGAATGCTCTACTTTTTGCGATCGTCCAACAAAGATCGTCCAACAAATGGAAGGTGAAAACCAAAACCCACCATACCTCATTTGAGAAGGATTGATTTTCTGTTTAGATGAATTCTACTTTCAGTTGAATTATGACCACAGGCAGAGAAGTATGTATGCGGCGTGCTGCCGTATGGGGTATGGGGCAGGTAAATTTCCTTCCACACTGATAGTAGGTTAAAGGGTAAGGAGACAAGGTAATAAGGAAAGCGGAAAGAAAAAATTCGCCTTTATTTCTATAATCTTTCTTTCTTTCTTTGGTATCGTTAATGCCTTATGATTGTACGCCGGCGGGGGTGTGTGCCGTGAGGAGATCTTCGGTTATGTAATGCATGATGGTTTTTGTTGGGAAGAGCCGCCAATTTACTTTTGGATTTGTTTTGCTGAAAAAAGTATCTCTTTGCGATATGAACAATTTATTTCATTTTGGCGATACAATTTTAATGTTTTTGTTTGGGTAGGTGCATTCGCATTAATTTTACGGTTTTCATTATTCGATTCAAATGTATGTCAAATTTTATACTTTCATAATTTTCTTTTGAAATTAATTAGGTTATTCATTAAAAGGTACCCTATTATGAGTATCAACAATAATATTTATTTAAACTGAAAACTGTTGTAGGTATATCACTTACTTATCTTATTTTTTAAAGACATGCTGTTGGGTTTTCTTCTCTTTTAATAAATAAAGTGGGATAACAAAACAAGAAATCAAACTTTTCAAGTTGCTTTTGTAGGTAATAGATACGCAAGATAGGCTTGATAGATGACATACCCAAAAGAAGTACATTTATGATTTTTACACGTTAGGTACCTACCTTATTTAAATTTCGATTTACCTTTTCAGATTTTGATCCGAGATTTCAGATACCTGCTGCCAAATCGATAAAATCCGAATGGCAGTATATATTAATATTAAATAACGGTGTAATTTTTTTAAAAATTGAAGCTCTCAGTAACAGGCAATTGTCGCAAGTTCTGGTTAGAGAGTTATAAGCGCTTACTGAATTATTTTATAACTCTCACATTTTACAAGTTTTTGAGGATTAGGAAAATCGTAATAGGAATTTCTGTTTTTTTATCATGCATGATTTTATTTTTGGCTGAAATAGATTTGTGACGATCGTCTATGATTACACAAATCAGATATTTGTTTTTTGAATTTGCATTAGCAGTTATAAACTGAATATCCCGATGGGGTGCAAATAAAGTAAGATTTTCTGGCTGGTTGGTATCTATTATTTAAGGTGCATTTTGAATATGATTGAAAAAAAGAAGAACTTGCTAATATTTGCTAAAGATAAGTGTTACGTTGCTGTTATTGCATTTTTAAAGGATATTACAATTTTAATTTTAAAGTGCGGTATTACGTTTTAAAAACATATATGAACAGCGATCGGCTTTTGGTCAGTTAATTTTGAGAAATAATTAAAAAGCGGATTTATTCGAATTTTATGAGAAAAATTAAGTACGAGATCTTATTTAGAATACTGGTATTATATTTAGCATGCATTTTGATCAAAATCGTTACAGCGGTTTTTGTACAATTTGGCAGACAAAACAGTACCAAATATTGCAAAGTTTAGTTTGAAAAATACTATTGCTGAAAACCGAGTAAAAGTTATTGTTTGGGATGTAAGCGTTACTTGGTTCTTAAAAATGGGGTTTTCGAGACATGTAATTTTTCTAAAATTAGCGTTTTTGGTGGTTCGAATTGAAAATTAAGGACGCAATTATTTTGAAACATCAATTTTACTCTAAGTATGCATTTTGGTTAAAATCGTTAAGTATCGCCGTTTTCCGGTAAACTAAAGAAAACCATTTAAAAAAAAAAGTGTATTTTTTCAAAAATCTATTGTATGAGTTTTCTATTAAGTTAGAAATGATTACATGTATTTACTTAGAAATTAATTTTTGTAACAATCGTATTATACCGTTTTCGAGATACATAAAATGTCCAAAATTCAAAAGTATCGTTTGTTAAACTATAATAACTACACAACAATATTAGTCTTTGTAAACGACGCGGTCGCGACCGCGAACTCGGGAAGACACCCTTGCCGGTCAGACGCATAAAGAGAACTTAACTTAAAATCACTGACCCACCCACCGAGCTGCGTTTGCAGTCCTGCACTAATACTAACTAATAGACAGGAGGGATTTCCCTGTCTATATTCATTGGATTTGTCTTTGTATTTATAATGAAGTGCTGCCGCTTTACACGTTATTCGATTTTTGTAGTATAATAAAAACCGCCCCGAACTTAAACTCCAAATCTGAAGCTAAAATTATGGCAGCCACTTAGGCTCTAGGCCTCGGGAGCGTACGCACAGACAGGCAAGCAGACAGATAGACAGACGGACAGCATTTTACGACCCACTTCTTTGAGTTCCTCGATCATCGTAATGTCAGAATTGATTAACATCGCGAGTTCAAAATTTTGTATGATTTTCTCTTACTATACATACCTAATCGAGAAAGCTAAAAATACTGATTGCTTTATTATTAATGTTAAAATGTATTCATAATACAAAGTCAGACCCAGTCAACTCAGAGCGTTTTGGTAGACATGTAAACCTGAAAAGTTTGAATTCTTGTCTCGTTATCCCTCTTTATTTATTAACAGAGAAGAAAACCCAACAGCATGTCTTTGAAAAATAAGATAAGTAAGTGATATACCTACAACAGTTTTCAGTTTAAATAAATATTATTGTTGATACTCATAATAGGGTACCTTTTAATGAATAACCTAATTAATTTCAAAAGAAAATTATGAAAGTATAAAATTTGACATACATTTGAATCGAATAATGAAAACCGTAAAATTAATGCGAATGCACCTACCCAAACAAAAACATTGAAATTGTATCGCCAAAATGAAATAAATTGTTCATATCGCAAAGAGATACTTTTTTCAGCAAAACAAATCCAAAAGTAAATTGGCGGCTCTTCCCAACAAAAACCATCATGCATTACATAACCGAAGATCTCCTCACGGCACACACCCCCGCCGGCGTACAATCATAAGGCATTAACGATACCAAAGAAAGAAAGAAAGATTATAGAAATAAAGGCGAATTTTTTCTTTCCGCTTTCCTTATTACCTTGTCTCCTTACCCTTTAACCCACTATCAGTGTGGAAGGAAATTTACCTGCCCCATACCCCATACGGCAGCACGCCGCATACATACTTCTCTGCCTGTGGTCATAATTCAACTGAAAGTAGAATTCATCTAAACAGAAAATCAATCCTTCTCAAATGAGGTATGGTGGGTTTTGGTTTTCACCTTCCATTTGTTGGACGATCTTTGTTGGACGATCGCAAAAAGTAGAGCATTCTTTTACATTAGGATGAGACATCTGTATATTAATTTATCTATGCTACCGTGTTAATAAATGTGCATTTGTGCTGAAAATTGCTGAACCACACCTTGAACAATCTTAAATTCCTGGCACGTTGCAGCTAACCGCAGTATTGAGTCTTTTTGGCGCATGAAGTTTCCTAAGGTCTAATTGGAAAAGATGCTGTCGTTGCTTTGGGTCGAAGCAGCGTGTCAAACATTTTGACATAAGTGCTAACTGTTATGGCTTATGGAGAATCAAATTCGTTCACATTGGATACAACTTGTAAGAGAGACGATTGATTTATTATATTTATTGTTTCTGTTACAAAACTTAACTTTGAATTAAACAATAAAAAAAAAACGTGAAGTGTTAATAAATATTGTGCTATCTAGAATAAAGAAAGAAATTTTCATAACAAGTACATATTTAATTGATTTTGATTTTTTTAAATTAAAAGTTCGAAAAAAGTGTGTAATTTTCATAAGGTTCCATCAAGCTTTGTTTTTCCATATGCGATATGGTCACCCCCATAGCCATAAGTGTGGCCCGGCAGATCGACTGTAGACCGAATTTTCACATTTAAGCAAATCCTGGAAAAGAGGAACTAATTTTAAGTCGACACCGAATTTTCACATTTAAGCAAATCCTGGAAAAGAGGAACTAATTTTAAGTCGACACTCATCGTCTTTTCGCCGCTGATAAGGACAATATTAGTATTTACTGTTGATGTTGTTAAAGCAGTTCTTATCACACAAATAATGATTTAAGATGCTGTATGTAAAGGGTGGTTAAGTTTTAAGGCCCGATGTTGATTATGAATGAAACACAAATAATTTAGGAAATTATTGTCATTTCTTTTTATTATGATAATATTGGTATGTGGACATCGCCACCACGTGAAATAACACGGCCATTGAATTTGTCGGTCAAAAGAGCCATCGTTTTGTTAGCTGTGTGGGAAGTGGCACCGTCCTGGCTGAAACCACATACCGTGCACATCCATATCTTCCAATTCGGGCCATAAAAAGTTCGTTATCATCTCACGATAGCGAACACCATTCACAGTAACTGCCTGACCGGCCTCATTTTGGAAAAAATACGGCCCGATGATGCCGCCCGTCACTCGTTGTGGGTGCATTAGTTTTTCGACAATCACTCTTGGATTATCATTCGCCCAAATGCGGCAATTCTGCTTATTGACGAATCCACTGAGGTGAAAATGTGCCTGAAGATGATTTTCTTCGAAAATTTATCATCCACTGTTGCCATTTCTTGCTACCATTCTGACCATTGACGACGCTTAAAATGGTCAAGAGGCTTTAGTTCTTGAGTCAATTACACCTTGTAAGCGCGTAAATGCAAGTCTTTATGTATAATGTTCATCAACGAAGAGCTTGAGAGGTGCAATTGTTGGGCACGACGACGAATTGAGGTGGACGAATCTTCAGCCACACTATCGCGAACAGCAGCAATATTTTCTGCAGTACGAGCTGTACGAGCATGCACTGGTGTTTTCACATCTCCTACAGACCCGGTTTGCTCAAATTTTTGCACGATTTTTCCGATTGTACGCACATTTGGACGATTAAATTGACCGAAAAAATCACGAAGTGCACGATATGCATTTTGATTTGAACGTCCATTTTCATAATAAGCCTGAATAACTTTAGCGGGTTGTTCGATAGTGTTCCTTCCATGGTTCAAATTGAATTAGTCTGAAAATGAGAAATGTCAAATGCAGAAAAAAACTTGGCGTTTAGGTGGGGTTCACATTCAACATCGGCCCTTAAAATTTAACCACCTTTTAGATATGTGCACTGATGATGTAGCCCTATTAAGACAATCTTCTCTGTACGTTTTTCGTCTACTTTTGCAATGACATTAGCCGTATTTTATTATCAGCGTGATCTGATCCGGATCAGATCACGATAATAAAACAATACGGATCATTGAAGAATTTTATTTTTAAGTTGTGGCTACAGTTGCTATGAGTATGGCAAACCTCATTTTGCCACCGGGCCATATTGCAAGCATTCGGTGAAACATGAAGACAAACTTCATACTGCCACCAGCCATATTGCAAACATTGGGTGCAGCGTGACGTCACAACATGATTTCAATGGACATGACATTTCACTTGCTTGTCGAAGGTGCTACCATTTGAGTCAAATTTGAGTAGTTTTGATTTTCGATATTGTTTTTTAAAAACTAATTTAAAATTTTATGTTGAAATATGCAACAAATAAACAATATTTCGCGGCTAGTTCATATTTGGGTTTTTCTTGGCTTATTAATGTGTATGCAGACCAGCGAAAGATTTGTTCAGAAACATTTTTTTGTCAAACATTTCGGAAATGTTTTTGCCGTTGAAAACGCCGATGAAGTATTTATTAAATATTTATGAAAATGTTTTTAATTGTTATCATGGCCAGGGGCTCGAAAACAACAACACCGCTTCCGTTATACCTTATACGGTGCGTTTTGTTTTTAAAAGGAAATGGTTTACAATCAGTTCGAAATGTAGGTAATGAAAATCTTACCGCAGTTTGCACTTCTCGTCGGTAATTGGAATTCTAAGACGAAGTAAATGACAGCGGCTTAAACATGAAAACCCAAATGAACAAACTGAAGTTAGTTACAAAAAAATCGACGAAAATTGTTGCAATTACATTATTTCTTTGTACTATTTTGAGATAAAAAAGAAATGTGTTTCCCAATAATCAGCTTTGAAAATAATTTAAATTTATACGGCCTGCTAGTTTCCATTTTTCATTATTCCAAGATTTTTTGGAAATTCGTATTTTATGATAAAAGAAGACAACAAAAAACAACTCTCACCTTTCTACAGGAAAACTTGTGAAACAATAATTATTTACGATTGAGAAAATGCGAAATATTTCATAAACATTTTTTTTGTTAATAAATGGTTATGAAACATTTACTTAAATGTTTATGAAATATTTTGCTCGAAATACGGACGGGAAATTTATTCGCATGTGAAAAATATGCTTGTTGATTGCTTGTTATGAATGGTGTTGAATATTTTAGTCTGGCAACGTGTGGCTTGGCTATCGTTTACAAGCACACCAACATTTAAAAATGAAACAAACAGCGCCAAACAACGCAGCGAGAAATAGTAGAAATAATTTTCAGATCATCATTCATGATCTCGATGAGAAGCAGGATCATGTGCTGTTGTTGTAATTGCATGTAAATCGATGATCTATATAGATCATGGCTGATAATAAAATACGGCTATTATATATCACATCACTGGAGTATCTTCCACTCTCATCTATGAAGTTGAATTCTAATCCACTAAATGTTTATACAACTGATTTCTCCTTTTAATCGTCCTCGTTGCTATGATTTTTGAAAGTCTGTCAACAGGCATCTCTATAGAATAAGGTAGTCCGTATGCAGTTTCAATGTTTTGGCGAATAGTGGTGATAAACCTGTTTCAATGTCTATCATATATTTGGGCGTTGTACTCGGTAGACCGTTTTCTTTTGATGAAACTCCTTAACAATTTCTTATCCCCAATATTGTACTGCATACATCATAACTGACTCAGCCACAGCTTGAAAAACTCTACATTTCCCAGAATGGTTGACTAGATTATTTAAAAAACATATTTTCCAGGTTGCACGTATGACACTTTTGGCTTCTATTATTCTGCCTTTGTAGTGATATTCCATATTTAGATTTAAGTAATAATCACTCCAAGATACCTGTATTGAAATTTTATGAAATTTTGAAATCTGTATGAAGATACTGTCTAACCATTGAATAGCCTTTTCGAAATCCTATATGATGAATTCAGTAATTTTGTGGATCTGTTATATTATTGTTATTTAAAGTTTTGCCGTATTTCTTATATTTGAATAAATACGGTGGTAATTTTTTCGATAAAGGAAACCCGAATTGGGGAATTGTGCTCAAGATGACATACTTTTTTTTAAAATGAAAAATAGAAATATTTACAAATCATAGGGATGAAAACAAAGTGAATTCAATTAATTTATTTATTAGTAACAAAAACTACATTTAAATTAATAGTGTAAAACAATAAAAAGGATTTTTTAAATAATTTTAAATATTCAACAGCAAGTTAAAGATGACATAGTTCGACATAAGATGACATATAGCCATGGCCAAATTTATTTATTTTTCCCTAACGTCTTGACTAAGTACGCCTGATTGAGGTTCTTTTTTAGTTATTTTGCATACTACAATGAAGAGATACACAAATTAAAATAAAATACTACCTTTTGGGTAAGATGACATAGCTTGCGATCTTGAACGGTGGGTATCATGTCATCTTGCCCGATATGAGTAAAAATGTTTAGAAGATTGTAGGAACCAACATTTTCTTATGAGGTAGAAATATCTCATAGGAATTACTAAATATACAAATAACTGTAGGTACCCAAAAAACAACTTCAGACATAACGCAACACTCACCTTATCAGAAATTTTGGAACTAAAACTCAATACAAAAAAAAAAATAATTCACGCACAAAATTCTCGATTTCGTTGTCATTTAAAGCACGTTGTTAACTAGCTTCCGAATTACTGTGGGCGTAACTAACATCGTAAAACTGCATGTCCAGAGTAATTACAAGTATGTCATCTTATCGGGTATGCCATCTTAAGCATAATTCCCCTAAGTACAAACAAAAAGTTGTTTCTGGTTGGAGATTAGAGAACAATATACCGGGATTGGTCTGAGTGCTCTAGGATACGAAATCGACTTACAAAATTAACTACGTTCAATAAAAAAAACAATGGAAGCTAATGCTGCTCGAATTAGGCAGCAATCATCCTAATACGTCGCACTTTTTAAACTCCTTAGATGACGGTGAAGTCGGCTTTGCTGCCTCTCATATCCATATACCTACTCCATTGCCTTCTTCAGCAGTTCGCCAGAAAGTTTCGTATTGAGAGTGCTCACGTTCCACGTCATTGCCTTTGGCGTTAAAAAAAAAATCTGTCTTATCAAAAGGTGTTTCTGTAGGTATTTCATCACAATACATTACTCATTCACACAGGCCTTATCGCCTCACGCTTTTGAAAGCACGACCGCAAGTTCTATTTGCAGACAAAATCTTCCCAAATTTCATATGACTAATACGAGTTTCAATATAGATACACCGCACAAGTCTCGCAAATAGAATAAGGTCAAAAAGTTATGTTTGAGAAGAAGATTTTTATAGCGACTGAACTTTATTCCAGAGACTTTGGTATACGCATTTACAATTTGCCCTTCACTTGGCATTATTTGAACCCGAAATTGACTTGGTATGGGCTGGTAGAATTCCTCTGTATAAAAAGCAGCAAACACTGAAATGTTGAACAAGTTACCCGTCTGCTCTATAGAACGAAGCATTTCGCATTCAATGCCATCGCATCGTATCTTACTGAGTATTATTAACATAATATTCAATTGCAGACTCGCACCATCTAGTTGCAGTTTCCTCTTTGTATACCTACCCATAGTTGAACACCTGTGGTCAGTGGTCACCCCGAACAAGTGAAAACAAGATTCCTCATGTACTCTAATTAGATATTGTATCTATATTGCAATACAATCATTAACAGTAGTCATACAGTGTTGTTCCTAGTCCAGGATATTTTGTGTTAAATTAACGTTTTCCTCATCCTGATTTGAACCCAAACTCTGACTGAAACGATGCGGTGCATTTGCAATTGTGTTAAGGACATTTCGGACGCCAGCTGCTGTACCAGATCGATCTGATGACCACGAATTGCCACCAGGAATTTGATTTTGTTCCAAAATAGTTGGCATCAGCGACGTATGTTGGAATCCACCACTATTATTAGCACCAGTGCCACTGCTGCTGCCGCCGGCGGCGTTATTAATCGCTCCCAGATTCAAATTATTTCCACCGCTAAACTCGTTTCCGTGTACTGGTGGTCGACCAAACATAAGGTTGTTCGCTGAACGCGACAATGGTCGCCAACGATTCAATTTGACGGAGGCTCTTGTAGGTGCTCCCACGGGTATCTGATGATGTTCTAGCAGCGAGGACACCAATTTATCTAATGCCTGAAGGTCTACATTTAATTTTGAATTGCGCACAGAACCCAGTGCGTCAGCTGTAGATATGGATGTGCCACCGATATTAGTAGAGCTGCTGTTAAGGCCGGCTGCATTCGCCAAACGCTGTGTCAACTGGAATAATGAGAAAGAAGAGACCAATAATTTAATTAAGTCGGTCAATAAAGCAGCCAGACAAGAGTGCATTGTTAAGATACCTAATTTAATTTGAGGTTAATGTCAAGTTTGGCAAAAAGAACATTTAATATATCAATTAACTGAGACTGATGACTTAATGTCAATCGAGAAGCCATTTTTTGGTGGAGTTTTATGTGGGGGCGACGGAGTTTGCAGTTCAGTTTGAACGTTTTTTTAAGGTCATGAAATGTTTGAAAATGGAATTCCTGATATAGTTGCGTTACAATGCCAAGTACCTTAATATAATAATTATTTGTCAATATCTAGCATAATCCATATCATGATATTAATCAGAGAAAAATGAGCGAACACGGTTTTTTGCACTTTTTTGTATATTTTAAAGAAAATATTTAAATATTTAAAGTCATATTTGAAATAATTGGGCTTACCAATAAACATTTTTAGTTTCGACTCTTAAATTTTAGTAGTTCATACTGAATACATTTTCCATAGAAACATTGCAATTGTGAGATTCCATAAATTTAAAGTTGAGCCTAGAATTTGTTATCAGTACAGTTTAGAGAAACCGTTTTTTTTTTATGTCACGGGAAAAAGATATTTCAGTTACAGCATAATTTATAGTCTGTAGTTGGTACGTAAAATGCATAGGTACTTGCGCAATAATATATGCAAGCGTAGTGTATGAAATGTTAAATTCAAAAAATGAATTAAATATTTTTTCCGTTTATAGGTATTATTGCTCTTAAATTTAGCTCTGTATGATAAAGGTGTCAACAATGAATCAGGGTATACAGTGAATAACTTGCTCTCATAATAAGGGTATTCAATTAATCTCATAATTTTATGCAGCCCATAAATTTCTGGGTGCTTTATGTGAACACCCCTCGGAAATGTCATTGCCCAATTCGCGTAAATCGATTGTCAAGTTTCTTGTCGATATGCCGAAAGATAGTGAAAAGAAACAATTAAATTCTTGAAGAAATTGAATTGAAATCGAAAACAAGGGCACATACATAATATTTCCATCAAGCGTGCCTTTATATACCTATAATTTTATTGATTTTGGAAGAGTTAGTTTATTCATTGTTTTTTTTATTTTTTTATTCACAGTTTGACATTTAAAAATTGGCGTAATTTTCCGCGGGTCGATTTCCAAGTCAAATTGATCGCGGAAATTTATGAGGCCTGC
This sequence comes from Cheilosia urbana, assembly GCA_946477585.1. NCBI lineage: Eukaryota > Metazoa > Arthropoda > Insecta > Diptera > Syrphidae > Cheilosia > Cheilosia urbana. The sequence continues at coordinate 61,538,168 of OX297856.1, forward strand.
GTGAACTATTTTTGATATAAAATCTGACAGTTGATTTACGAGGTGGTAAATTTCTGCAGTTTACGCGGTCTATGAGGGTTTTACGCGTTTAAGTGAATACCATTAATGTCTCCATTTATTTTAAAATTAATCTGGAAAATAGAAATAAACACATTTTCATTTCCCCTCGCAACAGACTATCAGTCTGCGCAATCGCTTTTTCGAAGGTGGTTATTTTCATGAATTTGTGCTTTCTGCATAGGTAACTATTTTTTTTTTCTGTTTTATTTTTGATCATATTAAAAATATGTGTATTGTAACTTCATTTGAGTTTAATATTTGTACTTTTACTTATATAGACTTAATATTTTTTGTCGATTTGTTTACTTTGGTGAAATCTGTATATATAAAAATAACTTACTAAATGTGTGTGTGACAGCCTACCGACTGCTAAACACATCCGATTTTGATTTAGTTTTTTTTGTTGGTTAATAAACCATGCAGAGAAGGTTTTTATATTAGTATGGTAAATTTATGAAAGAAGGCGCAACCGCCATTCCAATAAATTCATTTGTGTATGGGCATATATACTTTGAAAAAAAAAAAAAGAAACTGGATAGAAATCAAGTAGTGGCACTTCAAATAAAAAAAAAAATATACTTTAAATTTTAAAAGCAATTGTTGTTGTCAATTATTTCAATTATTTTCCAAGCAAATTGTTGTTGTCAAGAATTTTTAAATTTTTTGTTTAAATATACCTAAAAAGTTTGTTCTAATAAATTATGTTTACTATGTTACATAAAGTAACTTTTTGAAATGAAGTAGATTCTTTGATTATACAAAGATGATATGGCCGACGATATTTTGCATCGAATTCGTACTGTGACATCGGATAATAAACTGGAGATGTCAGATGAAATGCGCAACAAAGCTTTGATTTTGATCGAGGATATGTGTCTGCTCATGAGTGGCAATTTGTTGTGCAAATTGGGGATGCCAAAGCCAAATCGTTCAATGCAAGACGCATTTAATCGAAAATTGGAGCGAGAAATGAACTTCAATCGAATCGCATTGAGTCAAGCTGTTCGAACAAATGTGCCAATGTTGAATCAAGAATAAAAGAAAGCGTTCAATGAATTGATGATAACGAAAATGGCGGAATTTGTTTCCTTGATGCGCCCGGTGGAACTGGAAATACATTCCTGATTTCACAGATTTTGGCTACAATTTGTTCGAGATATGAGATCGCCTTGGCCCTAGCCTCTTCTGGGATAGTGGCTACTTTGTTAGAAGGCGGTCGAACAGCTCATTCTGCATTGAAATTGCCATTGAATCTGCAAGTGGATGAAGAACCTACATGCAACATTTCAAAGAATACTGCGATGGCGAAAGTACTGCAGGAATGTAAGATTATCATATGGGACGAATGCACAATGATTTACAAACGCGCATTGGAGGCTCTGAATCGTTTACGTAATGATAAGCGACCTTTCGGTGGAGCAATGATCTTGCTGTCAGGCGATTTTCGTCAAACGCTGCCTGTCATTTCGAGATCAACTCCGGCAGATGAATTGAATGCTTGCCTGAAGCGTCTACTTTATGGCGATACGTCAAGAAATTGCATTTGACAACAAACCAGTCCGCTGCAGAGTTCTCCTGGTAATTGTTGGCAATGGGCGATGGTGTGATTCCAGCAAACTTAATCACCGGCCTGATTGTGTTTCCACAACATTTTCGCAACTTTACAACGACACCGGAAGAACTAATCATGAATTTTTTCCCGAATATCGCTTAGAACTATATTGACCATCATTGGCTGAGTGTAAGAGAAGAGTGATTTTGGCTGCGAAAAACAAGAACGTCGATCATTTGAATTTCGCCATTCAAAACCAAATCGCTGGTGAGTTGCATTCATACAAATCAATCGATTCCGTGATGGATGAAAATGGAGCAACCAACTATCCCACTTTGTTGCGCAACCTAAATGAAACAACACTTTGTAACGGAACGCGTTTGATTGTGAAGAATTTAATATCAAGTATTATTCAAGCAACGATTTTTATTGGAAAATTCAAAGGCGAAGATGTTCTTATTCCGCGGATTCCACTTATTCAGAACGTTTTGCCGTTCGTATATAAGCGTCTTCAATTTCCCGTACGTATCGCTTTTGCTATGACAATTAATAAGGACAATCGCTGGATGTGTGTGGCATAAATCTTGAATTTCACGTGTCGGCAAAGCTCTCGCTTTGTATGTGTATGCACCCGATAATAGAAATAGAACAAAAAATGTTGTCTACCACAAAGCACTTCAGTGAAAAAGACGTAGGTTGGCCGACAAGTAATTGATTTTATTTACCTATTTATTTAATTTTAATATAACTTTTGAATAAACAATTTGAATTGACCGAATTACATGACATCGGAATTTACCTACATTAATGAATTTGGCGGTACGAAGTTCGCCGGGTCAGCTAGTATTTTATAAATTATTTACATGTTTTTGTAAAACGAGAACAGTGTACACAGTGAGTCAGTTGAATATGGTACACAGTTAAGTACAAAAAGTAACGTTTTTTGATATTTTTACTGACTAGAAGTGATCATTTTTGGTATTATACTTGAAGAGCTTTTATTTTCGTTTTTATTCTTCTGCTATCCCTTAGTAATAAAATGAGTTAATAAATATATGTTATGAAAAAAAACGCATGTTTTTACTAAATAAATTGATTTTAAATTAATTTTTTACTGTGTACCATGCACTGATTCACTGTGTACATCCATGTCCATGGTACACAGTGGATAAAAAACTTCACGAAATCGTAAATAAACTCCACCAGTTATAGGCGCAGTTGCTTAGTGGTTAGTGTGTTGGACTACGAAGCGAGGGGTCAAGGTTCGAATCCCGCAAAAACCCAAATTCCAACTTAGGGTTTTTTTTTCCGCTGCGCCACCTCTCGCGAACGTCTGACAAACATCCGACAGTATGACTGTCTTGGAAGAGCTTCCGAATTAGCCGTTTGGAATCGGCATAAAATTGTAGATCCCTTCCATTCGTTCCAAAAATGAAAAACTCACACAAAACGAATGGTTGTGAGAAGCTAGGCCTAGGGTCCCTCCGTTGCGCCAACCATTTTTTTTTTAGTTGTCAAACTCAAACATATTGGTAAATTTGGAGAAAATCTGAGAAAAAAATCCAGATTCGCAAAATCTGAAACCGATTGTTTTTTTTTTCGTACCAAACGAACATAAATAGTGCTCTAAGAGGAAAAAAAAAAAAACGCCCAATCAAATACCACATTAGGCAGCTTGCGAAATGTGAATGGTTTTTTTTTTGGCAAAAAAAAAATCAACATTTATTCTTTATACATTTATTTATTTTTATTTAAATAAGAGCGCGCCAGAGAAAGCGTTTCATTCAAAATTTGCGGCGAAAACCGGGTAGGTGCACGGAAGTTGACCTACTTAGTTTGGCTTTGGATAGTCTTTGGTTTTGGAAAAGTAAACTCTTGGTACTAGCCTTTTGGTTATTAAATGCGCAAAGTAAATAACATGGTCAGTCAATTTGTGCATTTGTGTAGTAATTGTGTAATTTTTCTAAACCCCAAAAGGTTTATTATTTGTTTGGTAGATAATTGGCGACAAGTTATATTCTTCCGCAAGATGTTTAATTTTGTGGATACGGGCTTGGAAAGCAGATGATTTTAGAAATTGTATAAACCTCTCTAAATATTTATTTAAATATTTAGCTTTAACTTGAAACCATATGTCTTCAGAAGAACTAGCTTTCGGCCAATTAATAACAAACTCCACTAATGGTAGACCACTTAATATCTATCCCCAAGCTAAACGGATTGAGATATTTCATTCAAATGTTTGTTGTTTTATTTTAAAGCCCTTCTGCGGATTACTCTCATGATAGTCGTTCATTTAATTGACAGTCCCTTTTGCAGAACACCAAAGGATGCAAAATGAAAGTCTCCATATTGTACGAGTATAAAACTATTAAATGCCCTACCCATTCGGAATGAAATAGCATTTAACCTTCGGAACAAATTAATCTCACAAAGTCCTGCCGTAGAGGTTATAACAAAAAAAAAAAAAAATAAAAATCAATTCATTTCCAATCCTAAAAGTAAACAGTGGTCAGGATTTATAGGATCCATTTGTTCGAGTGATGGTGTGTGACTCTTTTAAAGATTTTAGATAAAATGGATGTGCTGGGTCCCTGTCCTTTAAATTCATGTCACACAATAAGCGATGAGTCGAGAACTGGCAGAAAGAATAAATGTCCCATTCCGAGTTATCAATCGGATTAAGGTCAAATACACACACTCTTTGGGAATGATGTACTTAAATCATAAGCTTGCTTTCATGGATGTTGTGTCCTATTAAATTATCCGAAACAAAGCTTGCTTTATCGGTTGGACAAACATATATTATTCAATTTAGTATCTAGGCAGTTTTTTTTTTTTAATAAAGCGACGGAAAACAACTTGTTCGTTGCATTTAGTACCATGTCAGGGATTACTCAGACACAAGAAAATGGAAACCGTATAGCTAAGTGACAATGATAATCCGCAAACAAAAAATACGATTGTATCCGATACACGATGCGATTGATAGATGCAAGTTTTGGCTAACTTCAAGTGAATTTGGAAATAACCTTTTTATTGTAACGTTTTTTTTTTTTTTTTTTTTTTTCACTAGATCTTCAGTTTTACATCTCGAAAATTGCGAAGCGTGAAGTGTGAAAAAAGGCAAATTCTCAGACTGCAATATCACATACTATATTACATTCTCCCTCTGGTGTAGAATAAGATTTGGTTTTTTGAGTAGACCATCGTCGGTCGCCCCGAATCCTCGGCTCAATCTCGGCCAGTGTGTTAGGGGGCAGTCTTGCAGAATGGAGAGAGACATTCCACTTTCTTACAAATGGCCCTTGAGAAGACTCAACGCCTAGCATCCATTAGCATCACGGGTGCACTGAGGAATACGCCGCCAACGCGGCAATCAGACTAAGGGAGGATAAGCACTGGAAAGGACAACCAACTGGACATGCCAGCATCCTCCTACAGAAAAGCCCCTTAGCTAATACTACTGATTATCTGCCTACGAAAATCGATTTTGAAAAAGGCTTTACAAAGGAAATACCGAACGGATCCCAATGGGACTCACGGAATGTCCTACATATAGGAGCACTGTCAATATTTACGGACGGTTCCAAAACATTAGAGGGAGTCGGGGCTAGTGTATTCTCAGAAGAACTGAGCTTGCGCCTCTCCTTCTCCCTTCCGAAACACTGTAGTGTCTTCCAAGCCGAAATCACAGCTTTTCGTCAAGCCGCGGCGTAGCTGTCGATTAATAGTAAAGGGTGTCCGCGAAACAATTTTCGAATTTAAAATTAAATAATAAAAGATTCACAGGTTTTTATATAATCGTTTTTATTTTAAAATAAAACATACAAATGCGGATTTATGTTTTGAAAATAATTGAAGTTAAATGTTTACCACGGAGACGAACACACTCATTTAAACGAAACACCATATTTTTTGTGAAAACTTTTTTGCAAGTTTCTTGCGAAATTCCTCTGATTTCGTTGCGAATATCTTTTCAGTTGCAATAAATTTCGCGGTTTGTTAACGTAGACTTTAGATTTAAGAAATCCCCATAAAAAAAAAAGTCCGCAGGTGTTAAGTCTGGCGATCTGGGTGGCCATGGGATATCACCATAACGACTTATGACTTTTTCGGGGAAAATGCGCCTTACAATGTTCATTGATGCCTCCATCCTGTTGAAACCATGTCGATCCGTTTACCCATTCATTGTTCTCCAACTCAGGTTCCAAAAAGTTTTCCAACATAGACGAATAGGTTTGGGAATTTTTTTTCTTAGTGAAAGACGTGGATTTGCAATAACATCACGACGAACTGCTTCAATTGTTTCGTCAGTTCTCACAGTTCGCGATACACCTGGCCCGTGTCCCACTACAGGTCCTTGTTCACGAAAACTTCGCACCCACTTGCCAATAAGTTGCGTACTAGGACAATCCCGTATACGCTGAATATTGAAATGTCTTGCGAATAGCCACGGGAGAATCGTTATTTTTAAAATATGCCTCTACAGCAAACGCACGATGCTCTGCCGACCAACGATCCATGGCTACTCAAATCCGCACGACGCGTAAGTGTAATGAATACGCCTCCCCCCTCCGCCGATACCCCGCTCGCCGTTTATTCAAATTCAAAGTCGAAAATTCTTTGGCGGACACCCTTTATATCACACAGGGATATTGTTATTTATATTGACAGTCAGGCTGCAATCAGATCCTTAGTTTCCAGCGAAATAAGATCTAAGGCGGTGGAAGATTGCCGCATTTTATCTCTTAACGAGATAGCTGGACAGTACAACCTTACCCTTTGCTGGGTTCCGGGACACTGTGATATCCCAGGGAACTGTGCAGCTGACGAACTTGCAAGGTTAGACTCCTCCGGTGTTGATAGCGTTAGTCTGTACAATGTGCATGCACCGCTGTCTTACGCTAAACAAATCATTAACGCGGACGCAACAAGAATGGCAAACCATAGATGGAAACATCTAGGATATTGCGACGTTGCCAAGCTAACCTGGCCGACATTGGATAATAGAAGATCCAAGGAGCTTCTGCGACTAAACAGACCTAGCATCTCGTTGGTTGCTAATGTCATTACCGGTCATTGAATTCTGGGCAGACACGCAGACACAAAGACTTGGATTGCCATACAATGACTTTAGCAGAAGCTGCAGGGATGAGGAAAAGAGGATGAGTCCGTCACTCACCTTCTCTGCAGCTGTCCTGCCCTATCCAATCTAAGGATGGCGTACTTAGGAAACTACTTCCTCAATGATCTTAGTGATTTATGCGACACCAGCGCTGCTAACATTCTTAGCTTTATTAACGGAAGCAAATGGTTCACATGAGTAACCAGATAAGGAACCCCAAAACACCAGTGGTACGCACAATGGGCCGAATAACGGCCTAAGTGTTTCTCTCATCGAGAGCCACTTTAACATAACATAAAGTTGGCCCTGCATCGACGGGCAGCGGGGGTGTTGGATGGTATCCCTGTACCGTTGGTAGCAGGTTGTATCGTAAATGGATGGCTTTAATGTGTTCTTTCCCGGCCTTTTAGCATTTTCCTGTTTACGTTAGGGCGTTGACAGTAGGGTACATATCGCGGGATGATCAAATGTCTAAGAAGTGAAAGTTTTTGTGAAGCTCTTTTTAGTCGTTGTATTTCCAGAAAAAGGTTCTCTGAGCTGCATTCATGGCTCGCCCAAGGGTGAGAAGGTGCTTCCCAGATATCTTAGATGGTCTTCTATCGAAGGTGATTGGCGTAGTGTCGGCGTATAATTTGTTAAGACTCGGGACTGTTTTCAGGATGAGAATGCTGCATTTCTGAGCGTTGATCCGCATTCCTCTGAGGCAAAACAATTTTTTTAACTTCTTCCAGCATCCGTTGTCCGTCTGCAGGGGATTAGGCGAATATGAGAAGGTTACCTGCATAGGCTAAACATCGTTTTCCTCTGTTGTGAATTTATCTAGTTGGCAGATTAATTTGTCGATTACTGACCAGTTTTAAAAGCCAGAAGTCTGTTCTTCCAAACACTTGATTCACTTCCCCTTACGTGAAACGTAGATATAGGTATAGATTTTGTGAGTTCATTGTATGTTTAATAATTGCTTATTTTTGACATTTTTGTATAAAAAAGAAAAAGGCTTGAAAAACACGAGTTACACGTAGACAAAATATTGATACTCGTGTGCCTGTGACCTCGCGTCCATTTATTATACATAAAGGGGACAGTCGTTATTTTATATATGACTAAAGTGTAAAGTGGAGAGTTCTACGTTCAACAGTGGATGTTAACATTTATTGTAAAGGTAGATAGCCAGTTTTTAATCAAACATTTAAACTAAGTTTTTCAATCCAGACAAGTCCAAGAATACCATATATCTTGAAGCAACTGAAGCTAAGAATAGAATAAGTACCATATTTTTAGGACGATCATTTCTTGCAATAATATATATATCGATATTCTAAAGAGTCGATATTCTGAGCTTTAACGAGTATGATTACTAACTCTATTATACACTCCAATAAATGACATTAAATCGACATTTTGCCTCTCCCCTCCTCACCATGAACCAATTTTAACGTCACACATACACACACAGGTACACGTTTATACCACTACTTATCATCACCATGTGTTGTGCGCCTTATGTGTTTGTTACTATGCTTGCATCTTGCAAACGGATATAATTATTATCATGTGAAATCGTCAACTTTGTGACATGACATTCTGTTTATATTATTCTAGGGACCAGAAGGAAAAATCATCTCAACATCGTTTATTAGTGACGACAAGGAACTGTAATGAAATACCAGTCATATGTAGCATCACAACTTACCTCTCCCGCTGCATTGCTCGAATAACTCATACGTTTGACCTTTCTAAATGTGGCATCGTCTGTGGCTTCCTTGAGGGCTTGCTCCAACACCGTATCCAGTTGTCTGCTGCGTGGTTCTTGCAAGCCCTCATATCTAGAAATCGAAAAACAAAATAAAATATATATACATAATCCGGAAAAGTATGATAACTTTTGCCATCGTTCGTTCAACCCTACCGTCCTTTTATTCTTAATTTAGAGCAACACACAAGAAAACAGAATGTGTGACTTGAACGGCAACATTGAAATACTATGACTATGACTATGTACAACAAACAAGCGTTTACTTACGGTAATAACTTCTCCCTGAAGGTGGTTTTCCTTTGTCGTATAGTTGAGCGGTTTCCCTTGCGAACCGTACGCAGATCAGTTTCCCAGAATCTGCAAAATAAGGACGAGAACGAGATGATTAATAAACAATGATCAGAAAAATTATTTCATACCTCTAGCTGAATGGAGAGGGAAAAACAATTGCATACGCAAGTATATCTGCGTCGCATGTTTCGAGAAAAATATAAACATTGCCAAAGAGCACTAGAAGATTGAAGTACAATATTGTGCTCGAGGGGCCGTGGCTCATTTACTGACTTTGTCGTGATGAACTTACCTAGTTTACTACACTAGCACTGAGTGTATGAAGAAATTTACGCCTACTTAATTCTGAGGGTTACGTGCTCTAGTCTAGTTCACTATGTTGGTACTTGGTATGTACAGTATTTAGTATTTTAGTATTTAGTATTTATTTATATTGAAACGCTGTACATTGAGCTTAACTCATAAAAGTACAGGAAATGAGAATAACATGATATTACAAAATGTGCAAGAGTGTGTTGTGAGCCAGGGTCGAGCCACAGGGGCAGCTTCGGTACAGGTGAGGAGGGCGCGGCATGCTTGTGGTTGCTCGGCTCAGCTCGTCGGACGGGGGGTGTTCTTGCCCCCTCACCACATACCACCTGCTCAACAAACATTTATCCATGCCATTGAATAACAAAAAAAATAGAAAAAGAAAGAGAAAGTTACTCTACTTTGACCTCAGACAGACAAACGGACCATTTAACTTAAAGATAGCGTAGGAAAAGAAAAATGTCCAAGAACCTATGCCAATACCTCGAAGAAAGAACGGAAGAGACACCGCGAAACTAACCTATCTAGCCTAATCTATATCTAAACTAACCTAAAAGAATAAACTAGATCCTAAACTATGCCTAATATAACTTAAATCTAACCTATCTATACTTTTACCCTAAACGCCACTTGTCCTTCCGTAATCTCTTGAAGGTAGAGGTTCGTCACGACCTCAAAACACGCCAGATGTTAATGGCAAGGGATGGCCAACCCACCCTTCATGTCCGTAGACATATCCAAAAGCTATCCCTCTCTGGCCGAAATTGTGAGAGATAGCCCCTTGATAACCCTCCAGTCACAACACTAGTCAAGCCGTTAAGGCTGTAAAATAACGCTGTAAAGCGTCATGTCATGTCGTCAGTTATTATTAGTCGTGTAATGTCATCGTCGATCTAACAAAAGGACGGCCTTCCCCGATATCCACACACCGTGAGCTAAGGTATCTAGCCGCTCATATTTATAATATGTATCTCAACACGAAACTTGTTTGTCACACATTGAAAAATAGTGCCACTTTTATTAATATAGAATCAAAATCAAACTCAGAGAAACTTAAAAATAAGAAAAGGAAATAAAATAAAACCAAAACCCAAGAGAAAAAAAAACAAAATTAACAGAAGATTGTATCTTAAGGATACATCTAAGAAAATAATTAAAAATTAAAACCAAAAAAAAATCCTCTGCTCTTAATACTATCGAAAAACTAAAACCTAAAATTCAAAAATTCAAAAATATAATAAAAAAACTAAAATTACTCACGGTTTTTCACGTCCCCCGTTGTTCTGGCGCCAGCACAAGAAGTTTCGTTTGTGTTGATTCACTTTTTGGCTTAAAACTACCTATTTTATAAATTACTACGCGCACAAAACTAAAATACTAAAAGCAGGTTCAAAAAGGAATAAAAAAAAATAAAAGCTACGTTAAAATAAAAAAAATAATAAAAAAACTACGTTAAGGAAAAAAAGCGTTTACTTAAGCTAAAATTAAAAATCACTAAAAAAAACTACGTTAAAAAAACCGAGATCAAAAAAAACTGTGGCACTTCACAAAAAAAAATAAAAATTCACTGCTGGTAATGCTGCTGTTGTTATTGATGATGCGCTATGAGCGCAATTGAATTGCCTGAGTGGTGGCGGAGCACCCTGCTGATGCCTTCGGTGGGCGATGGTTATCCGGGCGGGGGGAAGAAAAGGGTGTATTCCTTCTTGCACATCAAATGAAATTATTCCCTTTTGCTGGGTTAAGTAAATAAATCTCGGGCCTGTTAAGCACCTTTGTGCCGCAACTATGGGCTTTGACCCGTTAGCGTATGCTGTAGGCCGTTGGCTGGCGGTATGTTGTCGGCTCGCTTGCAGTCCAACGGCAGAAATAGCGCTACTACGGTCCCACAGATCCTTTGCGGACACAGCTTATTTTGGGCTTAACAGACGCCCGAGTCACTTTTTCGTTTAAAAAAAACCTATAAACAAATGGGGGAGATGTTAAGACAACCACAAAGAAATGTCAGATAGTTTTGCCTACCTCCACTACGCCAGTTAGAGCTCTCCCGTAATTTCAGATTTATAGTTTGGGGTTATCAGAACTATGGGGAATAATAATTTAAATTTAAAATTCTGCTCGTCAAAACCAAACAAAATTCTTTCACTCACCCACTAAATTTTCAAAAGGAATTTATTTTTCCTTGTCACTGTACCACCAAAAAGGAAAATAGTTCAGCTGACTGCTTTAAAGAGGGCAACGACCGCTTGCTATCAATCAAAGCTAATTGTGAAGGCCTGTCGGCAAACCAATTTTGCATTTGCGGTGTATTGCATTACCCCCTTCCTTTGTCTCCCAAAATCTCCCCAGACCCTGTCCTTCTTTTTCCTTTCTATTTTCTATTCCTTTTCTTTTCTTTCTGTTGTTTTTATTTCCCCTTCGTTTTTTCAAAATATGTTTCCCTTTCTTGGAATGAGAGCGAGGGGTCTCTTAATTCCTAATCGTCAAGTCGTATCAGTCTTGTCTTCCTATCTCCTAATAACATACATACATAAAGTAACGATAACTAAAATAGAGAAACTAACGTAACTTACAAAAAAACTTTCAACTACATTTAAACGATCACCCACTAACTTGGAACACAATGAAATCGGAACGAAGAAAACTTTAAAGCGAATAAACGATTGACAAGACAAAATGTCAAAATCAACTCTGAAAGCGCAGCATATGGACGCAAAATGGTAAGGAATTATTTTATTTTATTTTATTGATTAATATTAATTTATCTACTTTTCTTTTCAGATTATGTCTAGTTTTATTGCACAGGTATGTTTATTTTTCTTTTATTGGGGTTTGTCCTCTCAACCCGTATTGAATCTGCGGTTGAGCGGCCAAACTCCAAGGTACGAGTTTGTTTACATTTTTAATTGTTTTTTTTTTTTTTTTTTTTTTCTTTTTCTTCCTTACAGGTACCCCAACTATTTGGTAAGTATTTCAGCTAGTGGACATGTTGATTAAATAATTATGTAATTTATTTTTGTGTCCCTAGGTATGGCTCCGTAACAGGCTCGACGGCGTTCGCCGAGTGGTCAAGAGGCTAACGACCTCGTAAAAATCGTAGCCATCCAGGATAAGGATAGTAGTTGCTGATGAAGACTTTTGGCTCGACCTTTTTGATTTCGCGAATCGTGTGGCAAGGGCCCATACCCTGAGATATTTGCGCTAAATTGTTAAAGCCGGGTGTTGGTGTTGTGATCTTAATAAATAATAACATAAATAAATCGGATAGAAACTATCCTCTTGATCGTGATTTGATTGGTGTTTATTTTTCTCTGTGTTTGTTTATGTTTGTTTTTGTTTATTCTCAGGTGGAGAAGGTGTGTGCAAGTGGTTTACCGAACCACTCGGGTTTATCACAGTGCTGGGGCCTATTCTAATATCACAGACTAACTTAACTATATAAATAAATAAATAAATAAATAAATATATAAATAAATAAATAGATCTATAATATAAATAAATAACTATGTGAATAAATAAACTATGTAAATAAATAAATATATATACGCTCTAGGACGGACAAATAAGATAAATAAATAAATAAATAAATAACATAAAATATCACAGATAATCAAGCAACGACTGCAAGAGTGCGTCATGGTTAAGTGTGGAGATCTTTGGCGTGATAAACTCCAACTTTTTCGCCTATCAAATTTCCTATTTCGTATAGTGAATTGCCGACGGCTTTCAGCACTATACATTTTATAAATTTAGGACCCAACTTAGCGTTGTATTTGTCCAGCAGATTGCTTTGCTTGAAATTTCTCCTATAAACTATTTGCCCTTCTGTGTATTTTATGTCCCTACTTCTTGTGTTATACGTTTTTTCTGCTTTTTGGTGTGCTAGCCCTAGATTGTCAAGTATTTTAGTCCTAATTAGCTCTAGTTTGTCATTTCGTGTAACTATTTCCGTGTTCATGTTTTTGATCGTGTCAAGGCGTCGGAGAATATTATATGCACTTGCGTGTTGAATCATGTTTGTGCCAAACAGTGCGTAATAGGGTTCAAACAATGTCGAATCATGAACCACGCTCCTCAAGGAAAACGCCGCATCGGATACGTGTTGGTCCCAGTTCCTTTGGTCGTCTTTTAGGTAAGACCGTATTTTGGCTAGGACCGAACGGTTTACTCTTTCTGAGGCGTTTGCCTGAGGAGAGTAGAACGCTGTTCGAACATGTTTGACCCCATATTTTGATAATAAGCTGGCAAACAATTCGGAAACGAACTGCTTGCCATTGTCAGAGTGGATATACTCCGGGACACCAAATACATGAAACACTGATTCTTCTAAATACTTTACTACCTCTGCAGCCGTTGCTTTTCTAATAGGTTTTAAAAATACATATTTACTAAAATGGTCTAGGACAATAAATATATGTGTGTTTCCGTTTTTCGTTCGTGTGTATGGTCCTAGGAAATCTATATAAAGTCTTTGGAAAGGTCGCTCCGTGATCGTTTGTTGTCCCATCGGCGGTCGCGAGATCATGTTTACGGGCTTGGCGCATTTGCAGACATCGCAGGCTTTCACCCACTTCTGCACGTCGGTGGCCATGCCAGGCCAGAAGTATAGCTGTCGCAGCCTGGACAATGTTTTGTGGATGCCACCATGTCCTGCCGATGGCGAATTGTGGGCGGATTCCACAAGACTCCCGCGCAACTCTACCGGAATCCAGAGCTTCCAGGCTCTGTCGTCTCGTACTATGTCTCCTGTACGTATGTCAGTTCGTTTGTAGACAAATCCGTCTGAAACGCAAATGTCAGGTAGTTGGTCTTGTCGTTCGTTAACGGTCTTCCTCAACTCATCATAATCTTCCGAGGAAAAGAATGGTGAGTCAAGGTCAACCTGGAGTATGTCTGTTTCAGGAATGAGCTCATCCATATGGACGCGGGATAGAGTATCAGGGACTACGTTCTGGACTCCCTTCCGATGCTCAATCTCGAAGTCGAACCCTTGAAGCTTCAGGCTCCATCTGGCCAAACGACCAGATAGATCCTTCTGCGTCATGAGCCACTTCAAGCTGGCATGGTCGGTGATAATCGTGAAAGGAAGTCCTTCCACATAGGCCCTGAATTTCTTCACCGAGAGAACGGCCGCATAGCATTCAAGTTCCGTCACACTGTAATTACGCTGGGCGGAATTCAGCTTCTGGGACATGAATGCTATGGGTCGCTCGTTATTTTCCGCATCCATCTGGAAAAGCACACTCCCTACTCCTGTCGTCGATGCGTCACATTGAATGTAAAAGCGTTTCGTGAAGTCGGGATTTGTCAGTATGGGTGCGGACACCAAAGTCGCCTTAAGTTTATTAAATGCGTTTAGCGCTTCGTCTGTCATTGCGAAAGTTAATCCTTTCTTAAGGCAGTCAGTCATTGGAGCGGACAGTACGGAAAAGTTCGGAATGAACCTCCTATACCATCCTGTCATCCCCAGAAACCGCCGGAGTTGCTTGGGCGTCTTGGGAACCGGAAAACCGTCGACCGCCGATACCTTGTCTGGGTCAGTCCGTAGGCATCCATCGCCGACGATATACCCTAAGTATTTTATTTCGCGGTAACAGAACTTGCTCTTCTCGACGTTAATCGTGAGCCCCGCTTCCCGAAGACATTTTGCTACCTCTTCTAGCGCTCTGACATGTGACTCGAAATCCGGAGAACAAACCAAGAGGTCATCGAGGTAGACAAAGACATACTCTCTCAACCGAGCGGGTATGGCTTTGTCCATAAGCCTACACATTCTCTGTGCGGCATTGCACAGCCCGAATGGCATCACCGTGAACTGGTACAGAGGCCGCCCAGGGACTGTGAAGGCCGTCTTCTCTCTTGATTTGTGCTCCAGTGGAATCTGCCAGAACGCGTCCTTCAGGTCAATGCCTGATATGAATCTGGTGTCTTGGAGTCTGCTCAAAAGCCCCTCTATGTGTGGAAGCGGGTATGCGTCTTTCTTCGTTACCGCGTTAACTTTCCTGGAGTCCAGGCACAATCTATTTTTGCCTGGTTTTCTCACCAGCACAACTGGAGAGCTCCATGCGCTGTTGCTCTCTTCGATGACCCCCAAGGAGATCATTCGATCCAACTCGTCATACAAGAGCTTTTGGATCGCCGGTGAGATCGGGTAGTGCCTTTGTTTAATGGGGATCTTGTCGTCTTCCACCTCGATAATATGCTGTTCGAGGCCGGTCTTACCCAACCCCAACCGAGCGAAGGAAGGGAACAGCTGCTTGATTCTCTCCAGCTGATGATGTTGATCTGGTGAGAGTGCCTGGACTGGTGTTCGATCCTCCGTCGGCGATGGAACGTCAAGTTCGTCGATAATGTTTGGAGCGACCTTAAATTCCCTCCAAAAATCAACCCCCAAATAAAGTGCCTGTTGGAGACTTGGGACTACAAATATTTCAAGTGTGTGAGACTTCCCACCCCATGAGACTGTTGTCGTGAATCGTCCGTGAATGTGTTGGTGGTTTCCGTCTGCCGTCCTAATGTCTGTTTTCATTTTAGTCATTTGAATTTTATGTTTTTCTAAGAACTCTAGAGCTCCTTTTCCGAGGCAGCTAATTGATGCTCCGCTATCCAATAGGCCCAGGAGCTCCTCGCCTAAAATCCTAACTTTCGCGTAGGGCCTATTGTCGTCAGTAATGGTTATCACAGATGCTATAATATTTCTCTTTCGTCGTCTATTCATTGCACATAATTCCCTAAGCCTACTAATTTTCTTATAATTTCTTGTTTTCTTGACCGACGATGCCACTTCCTCACCGAAGATCTTCTTCCGAGTCTCATAATAAAATTGGAGCCTTTCATGTAGACTCTTTCGTTGAGGGATCTCCTTACTCGAAGAGTCGCATTCCTTAGCCGTACTCCTCTTTAAAATTTTTAGTTGTCCGGGTGGACATGGTTTTCCGGGAATGCTGGCTTCATCGGCTGGTGACTCCCGGATGCACTGCCGATTTTGGAGTTTTCCTGGCACTTGGCACAGTGAAAACTTATGTTTCCCTGACCGCAACTAAAACACGTCAGGGAATGAAAATTGGAAGGGCATGTCGGTTGCGTCCCTTCTGTTTTTGTGGCTAAATTAGCCTTGTCTAATCTCGCCTGTTCGACCTTACGATCGGTTCTACGCTCTTGACCTGCATGTCTATTCGACCGATGATGTTGCAGCGCAGCAAGGTTCATAGGATCCTTTTCGTCGTCAAATTCGATTAGCTGCTCATTGCGGTCCCTATACTCTTCATGATCGTCAATTTCTGTTACCTGTCGTCTAAATTTTTGTTCTCTTGCCGATAGATATTTTTCGGCTCGTCTGCATTCCTCGCGAAGGTCTTGGATGTTCCTAATGGAACACCCGAAAATTAGAGTGGCGACCTTATCCTTTATATTTTGCCGAAGGATATCTATCAAATCTAGTTCGTATGGTCTGTTGGTCATCTGTAGAGTCATTGAGCGAATGTCACTGTAAAAATCGTCGAATGACTCATGGGGCAGCTGTCTCCGATCCATAATTGCCCTAAGGATTTCATGGTCCCGCCTATTCTTGCCAAATTGGTTTACCAACTCTTTTCTGAGATCGGAGTATCTCAGGCCCTCACAATCCTCGCTTTCCTGCAGAAACTGCCAATACCACTTCTCTGCTGGCCCTGTAACTAGGTGGTGAAATTGCGATAGCAGGTGTTTACTGGAGAACCCGCTCTGGCGTTGTAGAGTCTCTACCCTGAACAAAAAGCTTTCTACCGACATTGCCTTCGTGGTGCCGTCAAACTTCAACCCCCATTTGTGCACAGGTGTCATCACCCTACCTCCTGACTGTTGTGGGTAAAACTGATCAGGCCCTCGTCTCTCATTGTCGAGGTCTAGTAGTTGTGGCGTTTGTTGGTGGTAGTTGTACTGTGGTGATACGGTGGGCTGTGTTGGCTGTTTGTAGGTATCGTCCTGTCGGTGTATAGTTATGTCCTTTGGTCCTCTCTGTTCTGCAATAGAAAGTTCCAGGCTGGAAACTTTATTATTAATGGCCTTCATGCTGGTTTCGAAGGTTACCATCATTGATTTCATGGTTTGAGCTAACGCTGCGAGAACTTCAGCCTGGTTACCTCCCATTGCAATAGAGATTTCCTCCGGCATGTCCTGAGATGTCGGTCCGCCTTCCTCTACCGTAACGTGTCGTTCGTTGTAGTCCTGTTCTCGGTATGAATGTTCCTGTTCTTTACGTTGTCCTCCTCCTGCTACAGTTCCTGCGCCATGTTCGTTCGTTGGCAGGGTTTGCTGTCCTTGTTGTTGTACCGCTGATTGGCGGTGAATCGGCAAACGTTTCTGTGTCGAAGTTCGTTGCTCTCGTTCGTCAGTGTTGTAGTTGTAATCGTCGTGTTCTATTGGAAGGGGTTGTTGCTTTTGCCGAGCTACCTTCAAGTTAGTCGTCGCGTTCGTTGATAAGTTTCGTCTGGGGTCGTCTGGGCTAAACTGTAAAAAGTCAGCCGAAAATGTTGATAAGTCCGTAAAGTCAAATCTGTTCGTCCCCGTAGCAGGAGGCTTGAGAGACGAGGCTTTTTGTTGGCCTGGATCTGACCTGACGTTCCCCATGGTAAAGTACCCTAAAGATTTTCCGGTAGTAGTCCCGGATTCATGGAACGTCGTCCTCTTTGGGACGGCTCCTGGATTGGGTTGTCCCTTATCCATTTAAAGTTTTATGTGATAACCTTTGCTTTATTATTTGTTATTTAATTCACGAGGCTGTTAATGTTTTTGGGTTTCTATGTTATGTATGTAATACCAGACTATGTGTAGCTAAGTATTAAATTTATCGTTGTGGAGAATGTTTTCTATGATTTCAATATTTTTCTGTTTGTGTTAAGATTAGGTATGTATGTGTGTTTAGATATTAAGGTTGCTTTGGTGTGTGAATACTAGGGAAGGTTTTTTCCGCAAAACCGTTTTGGTAGATCAGTTAGTAAGTATGTATGTAAGTCTGTGTAGAGTTTGTTAAAGTCCGTCCTACGTATTGTCAAGTTGTGACTGGTGTTTCGAAATTATGACGAAGGTCGAAGCACATACTTTCCTCCCTGCCACGATTGTTATCTGGCTGTACCAAATACCAAGATAGCAGAGTTTCCGGTATACACTCCAACCTGATCAGATTTTCCAGGCCCCCACCCATGCCTCACTTAAGGTCGGAATATACTCCCTAACCTAAGGATAGCAGTAAGTGTAAGGTCCAGTCAACCTGACCTAGCTCTTAGTTCCATTACAGACCCCCGACTACCTCACCCATCCCTTTAGCTACACGCTTGGAGATTGGAAAGCAGCCGCGAACCCATAACAAAACCAAGAGTTGCTTCTGGTTAATCTTCAGACTTCAGGCTACCTCACTGAATCTCCGGGGTTATAACCTAGCGATCGGAAAGCCGCCTTCAATCTGCTTCATAACCAAAAGATCTACCGGTCCTTGAACAAAAGATAGACAGGAAAGTAAAAAAAAATAAAAGATGTAAACTAAAAAAATCGCGAAGGCTGTTGCAAGTCCAAGGTGATGATCTTCTCAAAGGAAAATCATCCCCTTGGAGTCGCAATCGGCCTAGCCGGTTAAAAACGTTGGGCGCCATTTTTGTGAGCCAGGGTCGAGCCACAGGGGCAGCTTCGGTACAGGTGAGGAGGGCGCGGCATGCTTGTGGTTGCTCGGCTCAGCTCGTCGGACGGGGGGTGTTCTTGCCCCCTCACCACATACCACCTGCTCAACAAACATTTATCCATGCCATTGAATAACAAAAAAAATAGAAAAAGAAAGAGAAAGTTACTCTACTTTGACCTCAGACAGACAAACGGACCATTTAACTTAAAGATAGCGTAGGAAAAGAAAAATGTCCAAGAACCTATGCCAATACCTCGAAGAAAGAACGGAAGAGACACCGCGAAACTAACCTATCTAGCCTAATCTATATCTAAACTAACCTAAAAGAATAAACTAGATCCTAAACTATGCCTAATATAACTTAAATCTAACCTATCTATACTTTTACCCTAAACGCCACTTGTCCTTCCGTAATCTCTTGAAGGTAGAGGTTCGTCACGACCTCAAAACACGCCAGATGTTAATGGCAAGGGATGGCCAACCCACCCTTCATGTCCGTAGACATATCCAAAAGCTATCCCCCTCTGGCCGAAATTGTGAGAGATAGCCCCTTGATAACCCTCCAGTCACAACACTAGTCAAGCCGTTAAGGCTGTAAAATAACGCTGTAAAGCGTCATGTCATGTCGTCAGTTATTATTAGTCGTGTAATGTCATCGTCGATCTAACAAAAGGACGGCCTTCCCCGATATCCACACACCGTGAGCTAAGGTATCTAGCCGCTCATATTTATAATATGTATCTCAACACGAAACTTGTTTGTCACACATTGAAAAATAGTGCCACTTTTATTAATATAGAATCAAAATCAAACTCAGAGAAACTTAAAAATAAGAAAAGGAAATAAAATAAAACCAAAACCCAAGAGAAAAAAAAACAAAATTAACAGAAGATTGTATCTTAAGGATACATCTAAGAAAATAATTAAAAATTAAAACCAAAAAAAAATCCTCTGCTCTTAATACTATCGAAAAACTAAAACCTAAAATTCAAAAATTCAAAAATATAATAAAAAAACTAAAATTACTCACGGTTTTTCACGTCCCCCGTTGTTCTGGCGCCAGCACAAGAAGTTTCGTTTGTGTTGATTCACTTTTTGGCTTAAAACTACCTATTTTATAAATTACTACGCGCACAAAACTAAAATACTAAAAGCAGGTTCAAAAAGGAATAAAAAAAAATAAAAGCTACGTTAAAATAAAAAAAATAATAAAAAAACTACGTTAAGGAAAAAAAGCGTTTACTTAAGCTAAAATTAAAAATCACTAAAAAAAACTACGTTAAAAAAACCGAGATCAAAAAAAACTGTGGCACTTCACAAAAAAAAATAAAAATTCACTGCTGGTAATGCTGCTGTTGTTATTGATGATGCGCTATGAGCGCAATTGAATTGCCTGAGTGGTGGCGGAGCACCCTGCTGATGCCTTCGGTGGGCGATGGTTATCCGGGCGGGGGGAAGAAAAGGGTGTATTCCTTCTTGCACATCAAATGAAATTATTCCCTTTTGCTGGGTTAAGTAAATAAATCTCGGGCCTGTTAAGCACCTTTGTGCCGCAACTATGGGCTTTGACCCGTTAGCGTATGCTGTAGGCCGTTGGCTGGCGGTATGTTGTCGGCTCGCTTGCAGTCCAACGGCAGAAATAGCGCTACTACGGTCCCACAGATCCTTTGCGGACACAGCTTATTTTGGGCTTAACAGACGCCCGAGTCACTTTTTCGTTTAAAAAAACCTATAAACAAATGGGGGAGATGTTAAGACAACCACAAAGAAATGTCAGATAGTTTTGCCTACCTCCACTACGCCAGTTAGAGCTCTCCCGTAATTTCAGATTTATAGTTTGGGGTTATCAGAACTATGGGGAATAATAATTTAAATTTAAAATTCTGCTCGTCAAAACCAAACAAAATTCTTTCACTCACCCACTAAATTTTCAAAAGGAATTTATTTTTCCTTGTCACTGTACCACCAAAAAGGAAAATAGTTCAGCTGACTGCTTTAAAGAGGGCAACGACCGCTTGCTATCAATCAAAGCTAATTGTGAAGGCCTGTCGGCAAACCAATTTTGCATTTGCGGTGTATTGCATTACCCCCTTCCTTTGTCTCCCAAAATCTCCCCAGACCCTGTCCTTCTTTTTCCTTTCTATTTTCTATTCCTTTTCTTTTCTTTCTGTTGTTTTTATTTCCCCTTCGTTTTTTCAAAATATGTTTCCCTTTCTTGGAATGAGAGCGAGGGGTCTCTTAATTCCTAATCGTCAAGTCGTATCAGTCTTGTCTTCCTATCTCCTAATAACATACATACATAAAGTAACGATAACTAAAATAGAGAAACTAACGTAACTTACAAAAAAACTTTCAACTACATTTAAACGATCACCCACTAACTTGGAACACAATGAAATCGGAACGAAGAAAACTTTAAAGCGAATAAACGATTGACAAGACAAAATGTCAAAATCAACTCTGAAAGCGCAGCATATGGACGCAAAATGGTAAGGAATTATTTTATTTTATTTTATTGATTAATATTAATTTATCTACTTTTCTTTTCAGATTATGTCTAGTTTTATTGCACAGGTATGTTTATTTTTCTTTTATTGGGGTTTGTCCTCTCAACCCGTATTGAATCTGCGGTTGAGCGGCCAAACTCCAAGGTACGAGTTTGTTTACATTTTTAATTGTTTTTTTTTTTTTTTTTTTTTTCTTTTTCTTCCTTACAGGTACCCCAACTATTTGGTAAGTATTTCAGCTAGTGGACATGTTGATTAAATAATTATGTAATTTATTTTTGTGTCCCTAGGTATGGCTCCGTAACAAGTGAACAAAGTAAACTACAATTATTTGAAACAAAAACATTATATAAACAAAAACAAAATTTTCAAGTTAAATGTTGTAAAAAAAAGCGCAACCAAGAGACAAAAAAAAGAAGAGAATATATCTAGATCAGTTCAAATTGGAAAAGTGTTTAAAGCAGATTGAATGAAATGTTTTGTGTTCGATTTTGGACCTCACATAAATGGGCAGGTTGTTCCAGAGTTTGACAGCATAAATGAAGAATTGTCTGCGAGAAGTTAAACAGGTATATGTAGCGGGGCGCAATACTATATAGCGATTAGAAGTACAGACATTTATATTTTTGAACAAGTAGTTTGGTTCTTTCTTGTGAATAATTTTAAAAAGTAAAGAACAGCATCGATATTTGAAAAAGTCCTCCAAATTACAACCAAGAAGTTGACGAGCCTCAGATGAGATATGATCAAACCTACGGCGGTTGAATACAAACCGGGCAATCGAGTTGAAAGCAACGCGTAGTCTTTGAAGTGAGAGGGAATCAGGATCAGCAAACAGCTCACATCCAAAAGAAATTATAGGAATTATTAATGCTTTTACCAGTTTTAGCTTAACTTGTGTAGGTAAAATTGTTTTAACTATTGATAATCCTCGTAGTGATGCGTAGACTTTTTTCAACACAGAGTTTATATGGTTATCCCACGTTAATTTGTTATTAAAGATTACTCCTAGGTTTTTAGCAGTGGTAACATATTCAACTTGGGAAGAATTTAGAAAAATTGGAGGGAAATCGGGAAGGTACGGCTGATGTTTAGATATAGGTATGGCTTTTGTTTTGGCGGGATTCAGTTTGAGACCATTGCATTTAGACCACTCAAAGATAGAACATAAATCATCGTTCATTTTAGCTATAGCATCCTCAACCATGCCAAGAGGGAAACTAATGTATAATTGGACATCATCAGCATATATATGGTAACGACAGTAAGATAAAATAGAAGGTAAGTCATTAATGAACAAAGAGAACAGCAAAGGACCAAGAATAGATCCTTGGGGAACACCATTATTAACAGGAAGAAACGAAGACAGGTCACTATTACATGAAACAGCTTGCAAGCGATTAGTCATATATGAATAAATAAGTTTATTGGAAGTGTCAGAAAAGTTAAAAAATTTAATTAATTTATCACAGAGAATTTTGGGATTAACGCAATCGAATGCCTTAGAAAAGTCAAGTAAAGTTATCACAGTAGTATAATTTGCATCTATTGCCCGTCTTATATCGTCAGTTACTTTTAATAAAGCAGATGTGCAGCTGTGCCTAGGGTTGATTCGATCCAAGTAAATACGAGTACATACTCGATACTTTTGGATTCGATACAAGTACAATTGGTATCGATACCTTTCTGATTCGATTCAAGTAGGTATCGAATGAAAGTACTCGTATCGAATCAAAATTATTATTTTTACTCTTTATGCGAAAATACGCCTGCCCTTTATCTGTATGAGTGTGTTTCTGTATTGCTACAATGTACATGCTGTACACGGTGCACCACGTTAACGTGCGAATTAGTACAGTAGCTTGTTTTGTCATTCTCATTCATTTATGCATAACCAAAACACCAATATATACACCTGAAATCATTTTCATTTCAATACAGTACTCTATCACTCTCAATCATATTTATAGTTCACACTCTATATCTTTCAAACCCATCCAAATACTCATAAGGAATTTGCATATTTGGTGCTCGACTTTTTTCCAAAGTAGGGACAATCATCTCCAAGAGCAGAAATCGGCTAAGCGGCAAACATTTTGAATAGCTGATATTTTTGAACGAAATTCCTGAAAATGATTTTTTTTTAAATACATTGATTTTAATTATTATCTGAATAACAAATATAGTTTGTGTTGTTTAATTCCCCCCGTTTATGTTTGAAGTGATCCAGCCACCAGACCACATAACATTCATCACATAGTTGTTGTTGTTTTTGATTGTTGTTGAAAAAAGTAAGAAGGACTCATTTGTTTCGATACGAGTAGGTATCGATACTTTTTATTCGATACTCCATGGGTATCGATACCCTGTTGCAAGTACTGAAAATAGTACTGATATCAGTACTGACCTGGTATCGAATCAACCCTAGCTGTGCCCGGAGCGGAAGCCTGACTGAAAAGGGTTAAGAAGCTCTTTGTCTTTAATATGCTGTTTTATTTGTTTACTAATAATACATTCGAAGGTCTTTGATAGAAATGGGAGAATAGCTATGGGCCTATACTCAGATTTAGAACCTTTTTTAAGAATAGGGATGATTTTTGACTTTTTCCAAGCAGAAGGATACGCAGATGTCATAATAATGGTGTTAAATATGTGGGTTATGTGGGGAAGTACAACCGGAATCAGGATTTTTATGAAGTCAGGATGAATGTTATCTAACCCGACAGATTTGCATTTTATTGAGAAAACCGCATTTCCTACCTCATATTCGTCAACTGAAACAAATGAGAAAACATTCTCTGTATTACAATCATGACGAATGGTCTACAGTCTACACAACGGGATAAAACTCTTAACAGAGAATTTAGTTCGCGCCGTCGTTTTTACTAAATAAACTCCAGATATGGGTTATTTTCTTCGGCTTTCTTTGATTTGAGTTATTACATAATATTTTAAAGAACAACTCACAACTGGGACGCATCTGAGTCTGAAACTCAAAGACAAATATTTTATATAAATAGTTAAGAACCACTTTATTATTATTATTATTTATTATTATTATTATTTATTTTTTCAATATTCTCAGTCATAAAATATAAACAATTGTGTTTTAACTAAGATTAAGTTTAAATAGATAAGAAAATGAGAATATAGTTAGAGACATTAATATTTCATATGAAACAGAGCTAATGTCACTTCAAAAACGGGCAAAGTGTGGGGTGAACTTTTTTTTTTTTTTTTTGTAGATGGCAACCAATTATTTTCTAAATAACAATTAAAATTAAACAATTTAAACAATGTAACGCAACAATACTTCAATTTCATTGTGATCAAAATCAAGAAGCCAACTTTTTACTTTAATCAGAAAGGCGAACTTATTTCTTATTATTCGTATATTAGCAGGGAGTATGTTAAACAATTTGCGGGAAATGATGGAGTAAGAATTTCTGAAGTTGGTAGTGCGGAACGCCGGAATGACAATACGACCTTGTGAGCTATTGCGTAAGATATAAGTGTCAAAAATTGGACTTTGCATATATCCACCTCTCATAAAGAAAACCTTAAGGACTTTGTAATAAAATAAATGTCTAACAGGAAGGATGCTCGTAAGACGAAAAAGCTCCATAGAATGGGCTAGGCGAGGACAGTTACAAACTTTTCTAATTGCGCATTTTTGTAATACAACCAATTGCTGAAGCTTATTCCGGTAAGCGCCCCCCCAGCAGCTTATACCATACTGAAGTTTTGAATGAAAAATTCCGTAATAAATTGTTTGTAGAGTTCTATTAGAACAATACCTTCTCAGATGATAGAAGCTACGAATGGTTGAAAGCAAATATTGCTTTAAATTCGAGATTTGTTCAGACCATTTTAGGTTATTGTCGATAGAAACACCTAGGTATTTGAAATGGTCTACAATTTCGATTCTAAAGCAACTGGCGTTACACGCGACATTAACGTTAAAGGAGTTATCATAGCCTGGAACAGAACACATGTTATGAAACAATTTGAACTTTGTACAATTAGACAAATGGAAAACTATATCTATGTCAGGACTTGATACAGTGTTGAGACTAAAGAACATTAATTTGGTTTTACTACTAACTACAAGTTTATGTTTAGCAAACCAGATTCTTAATAGGTCAACATCATGATTTATAGCAGCTACTAAGTTAAAGAGGTTAACTGAGTCATATGCGATACCTAAATCATCAGCAAAAGCATTTACTTTACCCTTAAAAGGTTGTAAAAATAAGGAGTTGATGTATATCAGAAACAAAATTGGCCCAAGAACGGACCCTTGAGGAACGCCAAGGTTTATTACCTTGCAGTTGCTTAGGCTCGTCCCAACTTTAACTTTTTGCTTTCTGTCCTTCAAGTAAGAGGCAAACCAATCATGAATGGATCCACGAAAACCTACATTAAACAATTTTTTCAGGAGAATATTATGATCAACCATGTCAAAGGCTTTGGTGATATCTACAAAGAGCCCAGCACAACATTTTTTATCATCCAGTCCTTTCTGTATAAGAGAACAAAATTGCAGGAGAGCGTCTTCAGTAGATAGCCCAACCCTAAACCCAAACTGCATCGAGCTGAAAAACGTAATTTTGTTGAGGTATCTCAAAACTCTGACTTTAACTGCCTTTTCAAATATTTTTGAAACAGCAGGTAGTAGTGAAATTGGTCGATAATTATTTGTTTCCTTTCTGTTTCCTTTTTTATACAGAGGTAACACAATCGCACATTTGAGTTCTTCGGGAAAACTTCCAGAGAGAACACTCCGGTTAAAAAGATGAGCCAAGACGTCAACTATATTAAGAGCAATTTTTTTCAAAACTTGGTTAGAAATACCATCGGAACCACATGAGCTGGAATTATCCAAAGAATTTATACTTTTTAATACTTCAAGCCCAGAAATTGGTTCGAAGTAAAAACTGTTTCGACTTAAAGCCGAATCTACAACATCCCATCCAGACTCATGACAACAACTACAGTTACTAGTAGGCTCGCTTGGAAAAGAAATATGTCCAACTGAAGCGAAGTGGTCATTGAACATGTTCGCAACTTCAATAGGATCACAAATGCTAGCATTATCATTTTGTAATTCTATAGATTTCTTTTGATTACCAAGGTTACGATTGACAATGCTGTTAACTACCTTCCATTCTTTTTTCAGATTCCCTTGCGCCAGTCTCATTTGAGAGTGGTAATAATTGTCCTTACAAATTCGAATTTCTTTGTTTATCTTTTGGCACAAAATATTGTAACGCTTTTTCAAACTTGAATTAAGCGGATGTTTCTTGCATTTCCTCCCCAGTTTATGTTTCAGTTTTATTTGTTTAAGAAGAGAAAGGCACATCCAAGGATTAAGCCTCATCTCAGATTTTCTCTGAACAACGTCGAAACTACAAGTGTCAAAACTGTTTTTTAAGGTTTCCAAAAAAATTTCATAAGCTTTAGTTACATTTTCTTCAGATAAGACCTCAGCCCAATTATTGAAACGCAAAACATGGTTCAGTTGTTTAAAGTTAATTTTGGTTAGACTATTCGGTGGAGAATCATGCATTTCGCTATTATTGCCTTTCAAAAAGGTAAAAATAATACCCGTCATGCAGTGATCGGAAATTTGGAGGTCAACATTAATTCCAGTAACTTGATTTTTCAGAAAACGTCCAAAAATATGATCAAGGCATGTTTTCGCCTTTGGCCTTGTTATTTCATTGATAAATGAAGTTAAACCATGTTCAGCTAGAAGTGCTAGGTACGAATCTAAAGAGGGACATGACTTTAACAAATCCAAGTTGAAGTCTCCTAAAATGACAAGATTTGCTGCTTTAATTTGACACAGATAAGAAGAAAACTC
The DNA here is from genome assembly GCA_946477585.1 of Cheilosia urbana. Lineage (NCBI taxonomy): Eukaryota > Metazoa > Arthropoda > Insecta > Diptera > Syrphidae > Cheilosia > Cheilosia urbana. Next base: position 61,565,289 of record OX297856.1, read on the forward strand.
ATCAAGGAACGTATTAAAGTTAATTGAGTTAAACCTGTACACACAAACAAAAGTGCAACGTTCATTAGACAAGGTACAAGAGATTTTAATTATGTCAGCACTCGCCAAACTACAGCAAACAACATTACAACCATCATACAAATCCCGAACAAAAGCTCCTACACCACCTGCACAATACGAATCGTTTGTATTAGCATAAAAAATATAACCAGGAATATTGTAATCATTTTTTTCGAATGAATAAATCCAAATTTCGGATACAAAAATTATTTCTGGTAAGTACTCAAAAGCTTCGAGATTACCGACCAATAAATCAAAATTTCGACGAAGACTTCTTATATTCTGATGTATTACATACAACCGTATACAGTTCTTATGAAAGAAGTTATCACTAAAACTACTTATTGTATTAAAGGGAAGGTTGTTGTTTATAAGATCAAATCGTTCGTTCATAATAGTTTATTAAATTAGACGTATGAAACGAATTTTGTAAAGAAGTAAGATCATTGAAAGATCTTATACAGACAACCCTCCCTTTTTCCAACTTTCTTAATAAAATTTGTGAATTATTGTACCATAAATACTTAAAATTATTTTCAATTTTATATTTTTTTGCTGCCATAAATAGTGACCGAGTAAATTTAGTGAAGTGATCGTTAATATAAATACTAGAACAGTTTTTCTTATTGTCACCAAATAATGATGTATTTAGATTTTTCCTGCCAGTTTTCTTGCTCTTCATAATTTTTTGTTTGACTTCAAGCGATGATAGTTGGATGTATATGGTACTGTGTGACTGTGTTTTGTTTTTGCTAGGAAAGCTTTTGGTATAGCATTTCCTTATTTCATCCGAAGAAACAGGTACGTTTAAAGCGTCATGAAAGATTTGCATGGCACATTCCTTTGCATTGTCGTCGTTTACCTCAGGAACACCAACAATTTCTATGATGTCCTCAACTTGCTTCTGATCCCACCAGTTCAATTTACTTTCAAGAACGTCGACTCTTGCTCTCAGTGAAGTATTCTCTTCCTTCAGCTGCTGAACAGTGTTTAAGAAGTCAGTGTTTATTTTTTTTAAACAGAGAATCTCTTCGTACAGCAGTTTCATCGTTATTGAACCATTTGTCGGGCTGCCTGGCCCTGGTGCACTATGACTAGCGGGTACAGGGGAAGATGTTGGATGCTGATCGTTCATAGTTAGCGGTGTGCTTGTTGGTGGATTTTGTTCGTGGTTTTCGTTGGTCAGTTGCTGTTTTTGATGCAAGACCAATGGTGGTGTGTAAGGGGGGGAAACATGCTGAGAATGTACGGATTTACGACGGAGAACAGAGCACTTGTCACATCGATATTTGATATTGTTTGTAGCCATGTATTCAATGTCGTTTTGGGTAATGTTTACACTACTTTCACTGCCTTAAACGCAGCATACCTATTCCTTTGATTTTTTTTTTTTCTTTCTTGATTGTACAGAGATGCAATGCATTGTTTACGTTGTTTTATATTTTATATTGGGCCTTAATAATAATCGTATTTAAAATTTGCCTTATTATAGGTAGATTGTAGGTCTCCTTTTTGAAAAATGAAGCCTAGACACTTAGTATGATTATTATATTAGTATCGCGCATTATGTATAAGCCAGGTTGCTATTATTGTCGAATTACTACCACTGGGCGAACCTTAGTAAGTATTTAATCTACCGGTCGTTTATATTAGTGAGTTTTTAACTCAGGCACGGATCTGCATAGTCATTCATTCATGTGGTAAGAGAGCCGAAGTAAATTCGTTCGTAAATATGTCACAAGTAAGTCACCACTTTTGACAAATATCTGACTGACTATAAACACTAAGACTAAGAGTAAATTTAAATTATTTATTCAGGATCCTGATCACGCAATTTTTGAGACGACTCCGACTGTCTTCGAAACGATAGACCTCCAAAACTAGTAACTAGTCCCAAAACGAGTTTGAAATTTTAACCCAGAATACTCTTGAAGAAGCCCTCGTAAGAAAGTGATAATAAATTTTCGATTAAACCCACGATGATATCTTGTCCGTTAAAATGTTTTTGTAAATGATTTTTAATGCAGTAAAAAAGACTTGAAAGTCGCAAAACCATATGCTCTCATAGTACGTGGAACACGTGTTTTTAATTTAGTATAAACATATTTTTTTAATGTGTAAAAACATTTTTTTATAGTTCCTTTGTTTATCTAATGTTTGTATAAAAATAACTTACAAATATGGCCTGGAACAGATATAAATATTCGAGATTTTGCCTTATTTTCAAACTTGAAAACCTTTTGGATAAATTTAATATTATAAAAACTGTTGGAAACAAAATCTATTTCGGCAACCAAGTCGACTATCACTAAGGATGGATGTTTGCGCCTTTGACATCCATATATTCATGGATAGTCAAGCAGCAAAAGTAGGCATAGCTCAGTCAAAATTAATGTCATTCCGTATTCCTAGTTAATTATCCTTTCTAAGAAAATTCTTTCAATAAAGTTTTTCACAATGCAGGAAAAAATGATCGTATATCAGTTTCAACATTATTTGTAGTAGGGAAGCAGGTTTTCGTTTAACTTGACGAAAGCATTTTTTACTCACACTTTAAATCGACTGTTTCTTCTTAAATCACTTATACTTAATTCGTATTCTGTGTTATCCCCTTTAGTACAATGTGTTTTACCTTTCATAATTTGTGTCTTAGTAGTTATTTTAAAAATCTACTACATTTACAAAAAAAAAAAAAACACTACTTTGTGTAGCTTTGCTGCTCCGATGACACTGATTCACTTTTACAAAATACAACACTAGACACTGACACTATACATCCAGGTTACCCATCGTCAACAGCAGCGTGACCACTGCAGGATTCCGAAAAGACGCAATTTTTTCTAAAGCTATTCTGTACCTTTATTTTTGAACGATATTTAACAAGCATTGGCTCGGTAAACACTATAGTAGTGCTATAATAGGCAACTACGTTATATTTTGAAATATTTGTGGAAATAACAGCATTTGAACAAGGGCCAAATTGCAACTTTAATCGCATAACGTCTATGTTGATTACTTCAGTTCTGTGACCATCCATTATAATAATGAATGAATAATAAATAGTTCTGCATTTGAAGACGATGTTCATTATGATTTATTTGTTATACAAAACACTACCTATAAATGTTCTGAATTTTTGAAGTTGTTCATTATTTGTTATGTTTGTATAGATATCATTTTAAAAAACAATAACGTAAAACCTAAATTTAATGAACTAAATGGTTATCCTAAAGTACCATAACTTTCTGAATGAGCAAACAAGTAATCTAGTACTAAAATATGTGTTCTATGTATTAAAGTTTTTTTTCATCAATATATATAAAAGAAAGTGATGTTAGTATCTAATCTTATAACTCAAGAACGCCTGCACCGGTTTCGATGATTGACACAAATTCCGGCCGAACAAGAAGAATACCCAAGAAAATTCTCCAAAAAAAATTATCAAGAAAATTCATTTTGTATGGAGCGATTTTGCGACACCATGACGTTTATGTTTACGTTAAATTGTGACAATTTTTTGCAACATTTGTTTGTTGTGGTATGTTCAGGTCAATCAAATATGTGTAAAAATACGTGAGTAAAGGCAGTGCTCGAGATTCAGGCTCTTGATAATTAAGATCTGGAATTTGTTTTCAATCTTCAATTCCCATGTTTCTAATGTCGTTTTCCATTGGGACCCCCAGACATATTTTTCAGATCTCAGATTGATTTTTTGTCCCAATGGAAAACGACATTACATGGTCAATTGTATGTGGCGAGCCATGTGTTGGCAAACCAAAGTATTCCCGAACATCATTGCTAACCACAAAAATAACGAATGGTTGAGTAAGCGAGTAATTTTAGCGGCTAGGAATAAAAATGTGGATGGTTTAGGCCCGTTTGCTGATACTACTCATAGCGATTTAAGTTCCACTTAAAATCTTATGTGAAAGTTTATGACATGGAAAAAGTAGCCCATAAGGAATTTAAGTAGAACTTAAATCGCTATGTGCAGTATCAGCAAACGGGTCTTAAACTTTCTTATTCAGGATCAGATCCTTGGTAGGCAATTTGCATTCATTCAAATCTATTGGCAACCAACTATCCAACTGAATCTTTAAACTCCTTGGATATTCCTGGCTTACCAACGCACAATTTACAACTCAAGGTTGGCTCGGTAGTCATCATGCTTCGAAATCTAAACCAGCCAAAACTATGCAATGGAATGGGTTTGATGATAAGAAAACTGATGATCAATGTGTTTTAAAGAAGGAAGTTCTCATTCCGAGGATACCGATGATTTAAACTAATTCAATTTCCAATTTGTCTTGCATTCACCCATTCACCATGACGATTAAGAAATCACAAGGTCAAATGAGTGTTTGTGGTCTGAAATTAAAAAACACATGTTTTTGCCTATGGTTTATTGTACGTGGTATATTCATATTCACGCGTCGGTAAACCATCCACTTTATTTGTTCTTACGCCTGATAACAAACCGAAAAATATTGTGTATCACAAGGTGCGTCAGTGAAGATAATAAATCCAAATAAAAACCAATGCAGCTAAATACATAGCTTTATCAAAGCAATTGTCTTACTGGTAAGCCATTGAAATACATGATTTTTGTACTTTTATTGAATTTGTGTTTCCTAATGAACTATTGAACTTAATTAATTAAAATAGTAAATTAAGTTAAAAGGTATCATTAAATTCATTGACCATTAGGCGGTACGAAGTTCGCCAGGTCAGCTAGTTTTTCATAAAATCGAAAAGAATTGAATAACTAAAATGCTGTTGATTTTTTGTTCTTTTTCTATTGTTCACTATTTGGAATTCAAAAATGGTCAGAGTCACCGTACGGATACTTTTGTTTCTTTGTTCTTGGTTGGTTGGAAGACTTCCTCCGCACGAGAAACGCATAGAGCAGAGCCTCGTCTGACAAGTTCATCACCTTTCTCATTCCCCTCAATGTTCCTATGGCCGGGAACCCAGACGAGTGTGATGTTTCCCTGCATTCCTTTGTGCTTAATCAGAGAGAACTCGACACCGTGCTTTCGATGTACATAGCAATCGACCACGCCAATGCAACCACTAAAAGGTTACTTACCTACAATCATTCTTGCCATATTGGGCTACTTATCAGAAATTGGGCTAATTTTTTTTCTAAATTTCCGACAACAAATTGAGTATGATAGGCCGCATTGGGCTATTTAAATAGATCTGACAATTTTTATCTTGGGCAATGGGCAACAATTTTGTTATAGAGCTTTTCTCTCCCTAAACAAACTCTAAACGAATTCTAAAATTCGCCATAACTTTTTATTTTATTTTGGTTTCACTCATCGTGATTGACCAAATCAACCAATGCCATATTTTTGTTTTGCTTTAATATTTAAAGAACATCTTTGTGATTGGGCTCCTTTTTTGGACTACAAAAATGTTGAAATTTGTTGCTGACATATTTTTCAATTTGGTAAAATAAATTTAATTTGTTCGTGTATATTAGTTGGATGACGCATAGTCGAATGATACCTTAAAATATGTGTGGAATGTGTTGGTTTCCTTGAGTTTTTTTTTTATGTTTTGACATAGAACTATTTCAGTAATGTTAAGTTTCAAGGCAGTGAAATCAGAAAAAAAGGTACGAAATCTTTTTCGTAAAAACGGTAGCAAATTAAATGGGAAAAGTTTTCAAAGCGTACTTGGCGACGGCGCTGCCAAATTTCGTTTTCCGTAAGAACGTATTTAAATGTAAAGTGGACCATTCAATTTTCGAAAGTCGTATGGTCTGTCTGTAGGTCCGTTGAAATTTTCTTTTCAAATTTATGTGAATGACTGTTTCAAAATTACCAAAATTATAAATGTGGGTAAAAAAAGCCGAATTATTTTGTATGTGCCTAAAGCTTTATAAAATTATGCAATGAAATAGTTCCTTGTATATATTTTAAAGCACAAAATTGTGAGGCTAATGTAAGAAGGTGACTGGCTATTTGCTATTAGTGTGGAGTTATATCCCTGCTCCGAATCTGAGGGATTATTATTTACGTGAGCTATCCACTGGACGTGTTTATTGTTCTCACTCATGAATTTTCTAGGTTACAGGATATAAAAGACATGTGATGCGAGAGTAAACCGGGTAGAGTCAGTTAAAGGACAATGTTCTTAACTTATTTGCATATACAAAACCAAATTAGTTACGAAAACAAAAGAAATAATCTCAATGAACGAATTTATTAACTAAAAATGAGAAAATATTGTGTGAACTAATGAAATTATTCCTTGTTTTAATCTACCTGGATTGTCTGCCTGACACAACATTCTCATATTCGTTGTGCACATATGTATATGTAAGCTTCACCACACAGGACAAGGAGTACCTAGTGAGTTGTTGGGGTATGAATGAATTCTAAATATTTTATGTTTAATCAGTGAACAAGTTTATACTCGTACATCTTCAATGCTACTCATATCGAGTGGAAGGAGCTCCAATGGAATTTTTAATTTTGGTCATAAATTTGGACTGGACTTGAACGTTGTGTATATGCTATGCGGAATACGAATTCTCGTTGTTTGGAGTTTTGTATAAAATTCCGTAGTGTGTTGTCCACTAGAATTAATCAAAAAGAGTGGGAACTTTTACCTCTTTTTTTCAGCTTTATTTATATCTCTATATATAGGTATATAAAACAAGGTGGCAAAATGTGTAGGGGAATTGTGCTCAAGATGACATACTTTTTCTTTAAAGTGAAAAATAAAAATATTTACAAATCATAGGGATGAAAACAAAGTGAATTCAATTAATTAATTTGTTAGTTACAAAAACTCCATTTAAATTAATAGTGTAAAACAATAAATAGTATTTTTTTAATATTTTTAAATTAAGTTCAACAGCAAGTTTAAGATGGCATAGTTCGGTATAAGATGATATATAGCCATGACCAGATTTATTTATTTTTCCCTGACGTCCTGAATAGCCTTAGCCATACGTCTTTTGACCAAGTACGCCTGATTGAGGTTCTTTTTTAGTTGTTTGGCATACTACAATGAAGAGATACACAAATTAAAATAAAATACTACCTTTTGGGTAAGATGTCGTAGCTTGCGATCATGAACGGTGGGTATCATGTCATCTTGCCCGATATGACTAAAATGTTTAGAAGATTGTAGGAACCAACATTTTCTTATGAGGTAGAAATATCTCTTAGGAATTACTTAATATACAAATAACTGTACCCAAAAAACAACTTCAGACACAACGCAACACTCACCTTATCAGAAATTTTGGAGCTAAAACTCAATACAAAAAAAAAAAAAATAATTCACGCATAGAATTCTTGTTTTCGTTGTCATTTAAAGCGCGTTGTTAACTAGCTACCGAATCACTGTGGGCGTAACTAACATCGTAAAACTGGACATGCAGACATGTTTGGCAGAACTGTATGGTTAAAGAGTAATTACAAATATGTCATCTTAAGCATAATTCCCCTATGTTTCCCTCTGTCGCCCTGTTGCTTTTTATGATGCTTTCCCTTTCCTACTTCAGAGTGTGGATGAGGGGTGGTGGGTTTTGTAAAGTACCTATTCATTTTCTATTCAGTGGAAAAAACCTTAAGACGTATTACGTCGTTTCCCGACGGTCGAACATGGGATCACATGTGCTGTCAAAAAGAGGCGACACTCCAGATTTGACCCCCGTACTTCTTTTTGCGTTTTTTGAAAAGTTAAGTGTACGCCAGCATCCCTCAGATCATTAATGAGCTCAAGGAAAACATTTGTTCCAAAATCATGACTATTCCGCCCGACATGCTCGAAAAAGTGATGGAAAACGTATGTGTTTTTTAAATTATTCAATATTCACTTACCAAAATAAAATATGGCGCATCCCGTATTACACGGTTTTTAAGGTCTATAGTCTAGGTCTAGAGTCCTTAGAAAATGTGTGCATTCCTGCTGTCTTTGGTATGCAGGCTATTTATGAAACAAAGTCAACAGCCAATTGCTTAGGGATTGAAGTTGATGTTGAATCGGAAAAAAATATTTATTTTTCTCATTTATTTATGAGATCTTCATGTAATTTTGAATTTATATTAAAACTACGCTTAAGTTCTAAGTACTATAAAAGATATTATCTTAATGTACATACACACCAATCAAATAAATAAATTGAAAATTTGAAATTGAAAAAAAAAAAAAAAAAATCATGAACCGTACAAAATAGTTGTATTCAAAGCATTACAAGCTGTTGGTATATGATTCGGATAAATCGACCCGACCAACTTCTTGTTGTATTTTTGAATTTTGTGTCCCCAGAGGAACCCAATGCTTACCATAAAGTGACGTTGCCATAAATATGAATATTTTTGTTACCCATTTTTATTGACAACAAATAATAAGCGGAGAAATATATTAGCTCTAAAAATATTTTTTTTCGATTTTTCTCGAACAAACAAGGCCATTAAGTAAAAGTGTTCTTTTAAATTTGTCATTTGACCATTATTTAACAAAAGATAACAAGGACAATAAGAAAGTTTAGCGAACGACCTTCTCGTAATAAAGTAGACAAGCAAAAAAGATGCATCAACAGGAAATAAAAAAAAACGCTCCCCTTTAAAAATAGTTTTACTCATGTTTAAAATTTTAAGATGTCATGTCACAATCAAAATTTAGAGCGAAAAAGTTATATCGAAAAATGTTCGTTTCCATAGTTCTTCATTCAAACCAATCGTCGCGTCGTCAACACCTCGTAGATATAATGCCCCTGAATTACAATAAAGTAGGTACATAATTGCTTACTTTTAGGGGTACGCAAATTGCATTCCAAAAAAGGTTCTAATCTAAGATGATTGATATTTGAATACGTTACTATGGTAACTTATGGCGGCGAGAAATTGATTGCCACCAAAATTATGTCAATTACCTGTTTTGTATGGGGAATTCATAACTTAATTTTACCAGGCTTAATGGCGACATATACCCACGATTTTGGGTTTGTGCACATCTACGGCACAGTACCTTTAAAATAACATAAGTTTCATTCTCCTCATTTCATATTATATACGAAAAAAGCGTACGGAAAGCTCGGATGTTCACGTATTAATATAATGATATCGAAATGGGTGATTAAAATTTGTTTGATATTCGAAGCCACGAGAGGATGACAAAAAGATTTCGTTTTGGATTCCAGGACAAATGGATATCTAGATCTAGATAGCTGGTGAAGGTAAACTCGTCTAAGGATGGCGGTTGTTTACAACATCAGTAAATAGTGAAAATGGTGAAAAAAGAACTGCTTGTTTTAAAAATCCTGGACCTTTTAGAGTGAAGAAAAAAGTCTGTAAGTTCTGGTTTCAGTTGATGACTTGGAGTTCGGCGAAAATTTAGTTCTGCCTTGAACATCCACCATCGTCTTAGTGCAAGGACAGAAAATCAAACCCAAATATAGTGCACTTCTATGCGAAAGTTACCCAGTTGAGAAAATATGGAAAAAAGGCAAATCTGCGCGAGCAGATGATAGAAGGCCAGAAATGATTAAGTCTATAAGTGGAGCTGGAGCTCAAAATCTCACTCTCGTCATAGAATGTAGCACACTAACGGATAAAATGGACACCTTAAATTAAAGGGGCATAAACACTTTTGCGTCCCTCTGGAAAAGTGTCCACCAAGATTTTGGAATTGCGTCGAAAGTGTTCCAACAACAGTGTTGAAATGGTAGTCATTCGATCTGTGGGAGAATATAAGGAACTTTGTCGAACCACTCCAACAGCGGCCATGGACGTAATGTTGCACTTGCTACCGCTGGACATTTATTGCAAACAAGTGGCAGCAAATGCAGCCACTCGGATGAAAGAAATTCAGTTGTGGACCAAACTGGTCACTCATCTATTCTAAATACATTGGAATGCATTCCAAAAGATACTGACTACACCCTCCCTCAGTTTCAATTCGAAAAGAACTTCGAAACTTACATACCCTCCAGGAGTGACTGGGAGAACGAAATAGTACCCCGCAAGGAGTCTGTCTGTTTCTATACAGATGGGTCCAAAACTGAAACAGGAGTAGGGGGGGGGGGGGGTGTTTTCTCTTATGATCTAAATTGTAAAATCTTATTCAGCCTTCCTAATCACTGTAGTGTATTTCAGGCGGAGGTCATGGCGATCAAAGAGGCCCTGTCGTGGCTTCGGTATAGTGTAATATCTGTAAAGGATATCACCATCTTTACCGACAGTCAAGCCGCGATTAAATCCCTGGATTCTGTCGTCTTCAATTCAACAACTGCCCTCAATTGCCGACTATCTCTGAACGAGATGGCGAAACAATTCAAAATTCACCTTATATGGGTGCCGGGCCATAGAGACATTCCAGGTAATTGCATCGCCGATGAGCTCGCCAGACAAGGCACTACTATGTCGACTCTCCCAGAAAAAAGGAGTCTCTATATGCTTTTTGCTACTTGCAAGCTCCTAATTAAACAAAACGCATTAAGCGCTACTAATCGCAGGTGGTCTAGCTGCTTAACGTGCCACACCTCGAAACAGACCTGGCCTCAGCTGGATTCCAAGCGCTCAAAAAGTCTCATTACACTGAAAAGACCCATAATAAGCACTCTAGTAGGTGTCATCACGGGAGACATGCTCTCAGATTAGGCCTCCCTTAAAAAAACTATACCTCGGAGAATATTTCTTCGACAATCTCAGCGAACTCGCAAACATAGGTATCAACTGCCTCCATCGCTTCATTCTTAGCTCCGGCTGGTTCAAAGGGTAGATAAGGAGTCGATATCGATCCTGTGGTAACACAATGGGCCTAATTTGGCCTAAGTGAGGCTGCACTTGAGGCGGCCTGCCACTCTAACCTAACCTAACCTTGTCGAACCAGGCGTGGGGAAAAAACTCACACGAAACAAAGCTAAGTTACTTGCTGCTCTGAATGCTTTCTGAATGATTCATCGACCCAGTTTAAGTTATTTCTTCTCAGAAACTTTGTAATCCCTCACCTCATGCATATTTAAAGGCCACCAAAGGCCATTAGCCTAAGAGATTACTACCATATTAAGTAACTTCGGCCACCTCAAATATTTTACGAGCAAGAAGGTTTTTGATGAAAAATAACTAATATCAACTTCCATAAAATCCAAAAGTAACCGAAAATCCAATAAGTTTAAAGCTTGTTTAAAGCAGAAGTACACAGGAAATTCCTCGATACATAATTCCATTCCATTAAAACATAGAGAATAGGCACATACACGCCCTGCTCTATTTTTGATGTGGTTAGGAACCCAACTTTACCCAATTTTCCATTTCGGATCAGATAAAGGAGAAAATAAATAAAATACTCGATTTTTTTTGTCTCCAGCTAGGTCAAATAACAAATATTCGAATTTTTGTGCGCCCCACAGTCCACACAATATATAAGTCACGTCTCCCGAACACACACCTGTGGAAAGCTGAACAAGACTCTAGCCGAACGTGAATATGAGGGCACGAGTCGCCGAATATGAGTGGAATGAACTGAAAATATGTACATTGTACACCCCCGCGACGTACAAAAATTAAAATCAATTGATTGGTCCTTTGTTTTTGTTGTAAGTCTTTACCACAGACCACCGCTCGTTAATGGTTTCGGTCCATTGTTCGCTTTCCTTGCTACATTGCCAACATGATTAATGAACAGCTTTATTGAGACGTAGTGGTGATTGTGGAGGTGCTACTTCCCAACAGGAAGCCATTATTTTCCGTTCGTCCTTGAGTTTAAGCGCTTCTCGCATGATAAATTAAATGAAGGTAATTTCAATCACTATGGGGTCTGTCAAAAACTGTTCTGGAATAATTATTTGTAACTCAAAATGAAAGTTCCGTGTTCGGGACTGTTATGTATTCGTGAAAAGGACATATTTTCATTTCTAATTTGATTTTCTCGCCGTTGGCACCACTTTTATGCTCGCATTCCAATTTATAAAGTAGGTATAACGAGAAATTGTCGCCACCATGGCATTAGCCAGAATGACAAATTCCTTACTCCCTTTTTCACTTAGGCCGTAATATGTTCCACTTGCAATAGCAGCAGTTGATGTCTTCCCCTAACGTTGTATGGAGATGTAGGTTTTTTGCGGCTTATTTAAATCGCCTAATTCTGATAAATGGGACCCTTGTACACTTATGCTGTCAAAATGCAATAAGTATGAAATGGAATGTTATACTATAATATATGATGTTTACTTTCGGGGATTTCAACGAGAATAAATAATTGAAATGTTCAATATTACTCATAAGCCAACGTGTACCAATTCGTAGCGTGTTTGCACCACAATGGTAAAATGAAATTATTGCTTTGTGCGACGGGACTATGTATGTCGTCGGAGAAGACTTGTGAAGGATATTAAGGACCTAATCCTGGAGGATATTCAAAATGAGACAGATTATTGTGGAATTTTTACATTAATAGCGGCTGGTATATCCTGCGTATGCAATTTGTATGATAAATAGTACAACAAGAAATGAGGTGGATATTATGGTTTTGCGATTTTAAATCGTCACTGATCGGCGACCAATTAAATTCTTTCCCAAAAACCAAGCGTTCAACTCGTTTTCGTTTTCCACGAATTAATGATTAGTGCGATATCTCTGTCTAGTCGGATGAATATATCGCTTATCAGACGATTGGCTTTGTTGCTTTAAACATTTTTCATCCCTAGTCTGGCTTCGGTTTAAGGTTGCGTCAGAGTACACATTTTATGACGTTCCTTAATTTTTATAGACCGAACACAAATTGCTGGTACTTTAACAGAAGAAATTTAAACAGACCATTCGTTTAATGGGTCACTGGGGTAAAATAGCGGTTGACTAGAATGGTCGTAATTCTCCATTGTTTGTAGAGTATCCGATCGATGGAAAGTCAAATGCAGTACATTTCTAATGGGTTGCTATTTAAATTAAATAGGTTGTAAAAAAAAATATTGTCCGTAAGTAGAAGGGGTGCCTTGAAATAACATTACATAATAATAACGAAATAACGCCGAATTTCCTTGTTCGGTCTTATTTCACTTTGCTAAAGTGAAATAAAGCCCATTCGGCCTTATTTCGTTTTGAATTTATAAATACCTTTCAAATTTCCCCCTCTGTTACTTCAGCATTTACAATATTTGAGAAAACAAAATAACACAAAAATACAAAAAAAAACTGGCGTATTTGGAACTATTACTTTCTCTAATTTCCCCTCTAGTTATTTTAGCATTTAGAATTTGAGAAAATAATTAAAAAAATTCGCGCAATTTTTGAACTATTATTTTCTCAAATTTCCCGTCTAGTTATTTCAGCTTTTAGAATTTGGTTATATTTATATAAAATAATAGTTTCATCTATTTCTGCAAATTAAAAACATACATGTATAGTTCTCGGCAATTCTGAAAACATTTGCTTCGGCCTTATTTCTCAAGCAATGTTCGGCATTAGTTCACTTTTTCAATGTGAAACAAAAAACAAAGTGAAATAACGCCGACTTTTGCATTTCGGCGTTATTTCGCTCGGCCTTATTTCACGGCACCAGTAGAAGGCTGTTGGGTGAAGTTCATTGCCGCCAGTTTTCTTAGATTTTCTATTTTAGCGAGGAACAAAATATATAGTAGTAGCGAAGATCATTGAAATATGGAACAAGCAATGAATTAATAAGTCACTACGCCGCATGTTTTTTCTAAGAACTGTATTATTTCGGGAGCCAATACCCAGAAATTCATATTACAAAGCTGTTTTCTAATGTCCCGGTTCCCTCGAAAGTTGAGTAAACATCCAAGAGTAGTGTCCTAACAAAACTTTAAGAGGCTGAAGGGTGTGGACTAAGAGCTAACCCCGAGAAAACAGAACTCGTAATATTTTGCAAAATACAAGATACTTCAAGCTGCCCAGACTTGCTGGAGTGGAACTTTTTCTCTCGAAAAGCGCAAAATATCTTGATACGGTATTAAACAGGAAACGTCCAGGAAAAAGTTCGCAAGGCTCACAATGCTCTCTTCATTTGTAAGAGGACGGCAGGTAAGAAATAGGGCATCAGGCCTCTAATGTTGTATTGACTAAATAAAGAACTGAAAATCACCAATTGCTCCATTTTGGTGAAGTCGCTGACATTCACTTCTTTCATCTGAGAAATATAATCTTCTTCACACCCTGATTCCCTTGTTTCGTCCCTCAACCCACTGCATCGATTATGGAGTCATTAACCAGTAGCTGGAATGTTGTGTAGTGCTTCCAAAAATCCAAATTTTGTTATTCTTACTATATTAAAAAGCCCTCCTTAACAGGCCACCGCCCACCGCCTTAGTTTTCTATACCTGCATTTGGGTTGTGAAATGAGCTACTCCATAAAAAGACAATTATGAACGATAAGTTAAAACGCATATAAAAAGAGGGTCGGCTAGGAGGGAGCAGCATAAAAGCTGGAGATGCAAAACCAATAAGGCAACAGTCAGATAATAGAACTACTCATAATATAAATTGAAATCACGTGGAACTAAAATGATATGCAATCTATCTTTATATATAAAACAAAGGTGCATCCATAAGCCCGCCGATATCTGGAGAAGAAGAGAGTCGAGGAAGGTTCATACGGCGAGAAAATTGGAAAATTCGTAAAATTTAATTTTTTTGTACATGGATTTTTTTTTTAAATCTTGATCGCAATATACTGTACTGTAAGATCATATTTGTCAAAAATTCTACATGAATTTTATTATTTAGTAAGATATTTTAAGATTACGGAAACAATTTTTTTTAGCAAGGGCAGAGACGGGGGGGAACAGCTAATTTTTTTTATAAATAACCTACCTTCATCGATTTTATTCAAAAAGTCGTTTGTGGTATTAGAGATTATCTAAATATTTTCTGAGTGATCTTAATTTGTATACCTATAAAATTACTACCACTGGTTCTCCTTGCTTTGCCCGTATTAATCGTACAATGCGGCATAGATACTAACCATTTCCTAACTTAAAGCCAAATTTAATCCGTCATTTCCAAGATTTATAGCCAGAAGTCGTATCGTGTTTAAAATAGTTTTATGTGGTATTCCAATGGGCTTCTTCAGACCCGCTCTCAGATTTCAGATTTCGTATGTCTAATCGAACATTAAAACCATTAAAACACTACTTGATCTCTTTTGTGTTGATATTCGTGCGATTCGAATATGTGTAGCCTTCGACAGGTACTTTTCTACTCGTTTTCCCATTCACAGGTTAATTTCTATATTAAAATATTCGAAGTTTGGGTCCCGATTGATTTCTAAATATTTTAACATATAAAATTTACAAAAATAGATTCACACGATGTAATGCCTTTTTTTGCAGGACAAAAACTTCACGAAAACGTTAACAAACACCAGTTGTCAAATTGAAACGCACTTGTATGTTGTATTGGTAGGTTAATCTAAAGAAAATCTCAGAAAAAATCTAGACTCGCAAAAGTGCTCTCAAATCTGAAAAAGATTGCTTTTTCTTTGTACCAAACCCACATAAAAACTGTTCTCAGAGCAAAAAAGTGCTCTGCGAGCGCCCAATCCAATTCCGCACATTGCTGTTTTCTAAATTTGAAAGCGAGGAGCAGCAACGATTGTCGCTTAGTTGGTTTTCCCCTGATAATTTCTGCTGAGAAAATTTGTTTATTTGTTCATTGTTGTCGTTTGTGTCAAAACAATTTTAGAGTTTACCTTTAAATTCGCTTTTAATTTTGTCGCAAAAAATCAATTTGGGAATAGCGCCATCTACGGTACGACAAAAAAAAAAACATGTAGCCAGCCTATAAATACAACGATTTAAATAAACGAAACCAAAAACCGAATGGTATGCGAGCTCTGTAGTTGATTAAAGAATTAAAAAGTTGAAACCGCACAAGGGAGAGGTTTCGAAAACGAGACTTAAAAAGTCATAAGACTATATTGAAACAAAAATTATACAAAAATGTTAGCATCCGGCCTCCGCATAGCACTAAATTGTTTTAAGCAGCGAAATCGACTAAAAGACAATGAACAAGCCCTCAATCAGCATACATAATGTTCTGTTATGTGGCAGAAGAGTAGTAGTAGAAGAGAATGTTTCTTCCAACTGACCAAGGAATGTTGATACTAAATATTTTCTTCGAAATTTGTACCCAGTATACTGTATACTCATACTCACCGCTTCAGATCTGGGCTGGCTGTGTATGGCGCAGAGACTTCCTTAATCTTTAGTACAATAATCGCCGTTATAAATATGCAAATCACGTTCACAACAGTCAGAAGGCCCGATACAATGCCGCTTATGAAAAATTCCGTCGGAAGATAGTTCGTGTAGATGAACTCGTACGAAGAGTTTCCTGTGTACGCTTCGCCCTTCAAGTGTGGCATTTTGATATCCGGATAAATCAGCCATATGCACGCCAAAGCCCAAAATAGGCCCTAGAATCAAAGAAAAATAATACACACACAAGTAACAATTTGTTGTCCAATAAAGCAAAAGTAATATATATGTATATAGTTATAAAAAAAATGTCCAGGCCCAGGCTTTTTCTTTGTCCTCAAAGAAAATAGTTTTCATCCATCAAGGCAGTGAAAGTTGTATACGTGCAGACAAGGCATTGACATCGACGATTTGTATTTCCTTTTGCCACTTTCTTTGTATGTATACCTATTCACATATATTCATAGGTATGCCATATTGCCATGTTGTGCAGAAACAAGTTTTGACGACCTCTGCCGTTGTCGTTTGTCGTATAACCACGCGCTTGAGTGCCTTGATTTTGTGCGGTTTTTGTCGCAATTGCGCTAGGGAACGTTCCGAATCGGATTTTAGTGTGTGAGTGCACCGCGCGCTGGACCAGCGTGACCGTTTTTGAAAAATTTAACACCTTTTTCGAGGACTCTAATACAATTTGTTGGTACTTTTTCGCTTTTTTAGTTGAAAAAGGATCTTCGCAAATTCTTTAAATAACTGTGATTTCCAAATAAATATGTTAAAAATGGAACGCGGTTGAGTATCACAACACTATTATAACGTTAGGCGAGCTAATACTTGTGATAATATTGTGCGAAAATTGCTAAATTTGGAGAGAAGCTTTAGGTCCCAGCCATACTTAAAACGGTAGGTACCGCACAAATTTCCTTTTGCTTTTTTTTACCACTTTAACTTGGTGGGTGACCTTAATCTTATTTTTAAAATGTTGCTTATGAATTATTAAGTTGGTTTATCAAAAAAATAAGCAAATTATCTTTCAATTTTATAAAAAAAGAATTTATTAATTTTTCTGTGATCGGAAAACGTTTTTCGTATGGAAAAATTTATAAATTCTTATTTTAGAAAAACGAATTTGATAAACTAACTTTATAATTCATAAGCAACATTTTTAGATCAAGATTGAGTCTAACCATCAAGTTTAAGTGGTAAAAAAAAACAGAAAATAAAATTGGTACGGTTTCGTTTTACGTATGGCTATAACTGGGACCTTAGTAATTGCACTTTTTTGTTTCACCGCCCTGAGTGTTAGAGAAAGGTTATGAATTATAGTTTTTGTTTTACACTTGTAATACAATATAGACTAAATTAATCGTTTTCATCAATATATATAAGAAAAAAAATAAAAAAATAAAAAATTAGAGATTTCCTTAAGATAGTTAAAAAAATAGATGCAATTCATTTTCGAATGACAAGTTTTAAAATGAAAACCTTAAAGCCTTGATTTTGACTTATAAATCTATAGAAATTAACTAAGCATTGGTTCTAAAAATACTAACTAATTTTATATCTACATTTTAAGATCTAATTCATTTCAATTTTAAAATGTTGCTCTTCTGCAAATTTGAAATTTTCTCACAATATTTAACTACCCCTTCGGGTAGGGGACAGAATTTACCCGAGTCAGGCATGCCTGTCGTAAGAGGCGACTAAAATCCACAAAAGCGGAGACGAAAACTTCGCAAAAACAATGCGGCAAAAAAGTAAAACAAATGACCCGGTCCTCCTGGCAGGGGGTTTGTGTGTAGAACCTACTGAGCTACCTAGTAAAACTGATTCAGTTAAAAAAAAATTTATGGCAATGAACAAAACAACAAATATAAGTACCCCAGGTGGCAGACCAGGTAAACTGGAAAATCCACCCTTCTCGGAGGTCGGTCCCATGTATTCTGGGGGGGACCATTTATTGCTTCCACAACAAAGCTCCAAAAGGAGTTCACTCACGCCGAGAACTCCACCAAAAATGGTCGTGCCAAAACAACTTACGGCCTACGATAGTGCTATAATTGGAACCATTCCGTACATACAAAAAGTAAAATGTGGAACTGAAACCAATATAGTTGAAAGTGAACGTACAACAGATTCACAAGCGAAATTAAAAACAAGCAGCTATTACACTGAATGGCAAGCTGAACTTAAAGCAAGGAAAAATCTAGAAGAAATTGTTTTAAGCTTACAAAAACAGATAAAAGAACTCGAAATAAAGGTTAGCCTTTTGGACCGTACTGTCCAACCAATCCAATCAATACAACAAGATAAACAAAAAGAATACCTCACTGATGAAGAGGAGCTTGCACTAGAGACAGAAAGACATCTGACTAAAAGCAAAAGGCCAACGAAGAAACGAAAGGCAGAAGACAGTCCTGAAACATCTGCCAGAAATCTTGACAATGTGGCTACAGCAAAACATGCAAATTTGCAAGCTAAGACGAATGATAAAAAGACTGAAAAGACAATCATTGGCTCGAAAAGACAGCCATTACCACCACCAATAATAATCTCTGGAGTAGACCGATTTGGTGAACTAAAAAGTATAATTGAGCAAAAAGCTAAGAAAGCGTGCAAGCTCACGTCATATGGCAACAACAATTGGAAAATAAATGTCGATGACAGTGACACTTATAGAGATATCACTGATAAGTTAACAAAAATGAAGTTGCAATGGCACACATATGAAAATAAGGCTACTAGACCAATTAGGGTAGTCGTCAGAGGTCTTCACTTCTCTTGTGATGAACATGATATTGTTGGGGACTTGACTAATAAAAGTTTCAAAATTATAGAAGCCAAAAACTTAATTAAAAAAGAAAAAACAACAGTTAATGAAGGGGAACAAACTACAAGAAATAGAAAATTACCTCTTTTTATGCTCGCCTTTCACAATCAAGAAGATATTGAAATGGTATACGCTATTAAATCAATAATGAATATTGTTGTCAAGATTGAGCCATTTCGAAGAAGATCCAACACTATATCTCAATGCAAACGATGCCAAGCTTTCGGACATACGCAAAGATATTGCAAAAGAGATTTTGCATGCGTTAAATGTGAAGGAAAACATTCAACAAATAGTTGTCCACAAAAAAGAGAAGAGAAAGTTAAATGCATCAACTGCCACGGAAACCACCCAGCTAATTATAGAGGCTGTCCGGCAGCAAAAGAATATCAAGAAAAGAAAAAGAGAGGTACTGCCAAACACAAACAGAGCCCTCTTAAAAATACAAACAAGAAACAGGTAAATGTCGAGAATAATAAAAAAGACAAAATACCAATTGCGACTAAAATAAACACGCCAATAATAAAAAATAACAAATCATATTCCCAAATTGTGAAAAATACACGTAAAGAAGAAGAAATATTAGTAAAGGAAATTTTACTACTATTATTCAAAGATTGGACAATCAAGATAAAGTTATTAAGCTTCTAACCAAAGAAGTGTCCAAAGGAAAAAATCAACAAAATAACAATGATTGAAAATCTGAAAGTCGCAACCTGGAATGCAAACGGTTTACACCAACACATTTCTGAATTTCAGGTATTTTTATGCAATGAAGACATTGACGTCTGCCTGATTTCTGAAACCCACTACAAACAGGAAACAACGATTAGAATTCCTGGGTACCTATGTTACCACTCTCCCCATCCTTCTGACAGTGCCAGGGGAGGTAGTGCTGTAATTGTAAAAAGTATTTTAAAACCCTATGAAATGCCCAAAATAGGAAAACAAACCATGCAAGTAGCGATAGTAAACATTCTGACTAAAAGCAAGCAATTTAACGTAGCTGCTATATATTGTCCACCTAGACATTCACCTACAGAGGAAGATCTTAACGACCTATTTCGATCTCTAGGTAATAACTTTATCATTGGAGGTGATTTCAATGCAAAACACACCTACTGGGGGTCTAGATTAGTAACGACAAAAGGCAGGAAGCTTTACAAAACAGGGCGAAATTTTAATTGAAATTTTATTTCGACTGGATCGCCTACTCATTGGCCATCCGACCCATCCAAAATACCAGACCTTATTGACTTCTTCATTACGAAAGGAATCAATAGAAAAGAACTTAAAGTTGAAAGCAGTGATGATTTGTCGTCGGATCATACACCCGTAATCTTAACGGTCAACGGCATGTTAGTAGAGCAGATAAGCAATGAAAGACTTACCAACAAAAGAACAAACTGGTGTAATTTTAAAAAAATACTCGAAGGTTTTATGAACCTTAGATCCCCACTGGTCACAACAAGGCATATTGACATTGAAGTGGAACAATTCATTGCCGATATACAACAGGCAGCAGAAGATAGTACACCAACTGGTCAGCAACGTAAACAAGCATCGGTAAAATATCCCATAGAAATTAGGGAACTAATATTAGAAAAGAGAAGAGCCCGGAGAAAATGGCAAATGAAAAGATATCCCGGCGATAAAACTATATTCAATAGACTTAATAATATACTTAATAAGATGATGCAATACACGCGGCAACCGCTTACGAAGTAGCGGAGAAAGAAGGAGGAGAATTGCATCAGCAGGTGGCCCAGCGGAATGGTTAACAAACTGACTGATAAAGGTAATATGATAGTAGGTAAGAGGAGAGATAAATATAAATAAAAACTATTCAAAGTAAAAACGAAAAAAAAGTTAATTTAAAAAACCAAAAAACCCGACTGACTATACCTGAAAGTGTCTTGTTTTAATCTTTTTAAATTTAGGTATAGTCAGTCGGTTTTTTTTTGGTTTTTTAAATTAACTTTTTTATTACTAGCTTTTTAGTTTAATATATTTAGAAGAATACAGAAAAAAAGTTTCTTTTGCGAATGGTGTGCAGTATATTTATTTGTCAGTGTTTTAGGATTGTAGCTATCTATTTCTTGCCGGTCTCAAATAGTGTTCGATATGTTTATGCAATAAAAATAATAATATTTCAATTAAAATTATTGAGTTCATGACTGCAGACACTCTATGATAAACGAGTAGGTACCTATTTCCTTAATGTGAAACGTAAGCCCATAACTCCAAGTCCGAAGTTTGAACGAAATTCGGGCAGCCTTTTCGTTTTTCGCAGTCTCTTGTGTTACAAACAGCGAAAATGAGGCCACAATGACTCTCAACATTTTTTTGATGCCCGACCCAATTTTGTAGATCACATTAGTTCACTTTTTGTAGTACATATTTAAGGATTTATTCACCAGTAACCCGTATAATTTGACACAGAATTGGGCCCTAAGGACATGATTCAAGAGATTTCTCCCCAAATTGAGATAAAAACAAAAACAAAACATAGATATCAACTAGCACTTTATCAAACGCTTGCATAATGTCAGACTGACTTGGAAGAGGTAAAACTAGTTATTGTACTTTACTTTCGCTGAGATAGGATGTTAAGTCCTACAACAAAAACAAACAAAAATGGACCAATATGATATTTCTGTCGCTATAGCGGTTGGAATCTTTATTTTTGCATGGACCGAAGTTGAAAAAACCACCCCGGTCCAATAAAAATAAAAACTCCGGATTAACGTAAGTTTAATCGTCTTCACAGGAAAATGGTGAACACCCTGGCGAATCGGGCCTAACACTCCACAGAAAGTAATTTATTCCACAGTTCAGTGTATTCCATCTCTTGACATTTCTTACTGTGTGACAATTATTTTTTTTTTATTTTTTTTAAATTTATATTTTTATAATTATTTGTTTAGCCTATGACACTCCGGGGAAGAATACGAATCAAGTGACACCTCACTCTTTAAAATCGGTCAAGCCGTTTAGGCTACAGGAGGTCACGTAGGAACGTACATAGGATACGCGCGAAACACATAACCCTCTCTGTGTACAGTCGGGTAAAAAGAGTATTAGTGAATTTAAAAACAGATCTCTAACTAAATACCTTTCCAACTTAACTGCTGACAAAGTCACAGACTACTTCCTTTGGAAAGCTGCCAAATATTTAAAAAGACCTCAAACGCAAGATCCCCCGTTACGAC
Organism: Cheilosia urbana; assembly: GCA_946477585.1. NCBI lineage: Eukaryota > Metazoa > Arthropoda > Insecta > Diptera > Syrphidae > Cheilosia > Cheilosia urbana. The sequence goes on from OX297856.1 coordinate 61,587,568, forward strand.
CATCTGATGGAACGGCGACCCAAAACAAAAGGTCAAACTTTTTTCAGAACATTTGACAAATGTTTTTAAACCTTTTCCACCAGCGTGGCAGGCGAATGCCTTAAATTCTCTGATAGAATTGATGAGGACGTAATCACTTACGTTTCGCTAAAAGAGATCACCACATGTATTCATGAGCTCTCTAATAGAAAATCACCAGGTTATGATCTAATAACTGCCCAAATCCTGAAGGAACTACCCTTCATAGCATTGGTTAAACTTAAGCTTTTAATTAATGCTTGTTTTAAGCTAAGATATGTTCCACATCACTGGAAGATAGCAGAAATTATAGTTATACCTATACAAGGTAAACCTCCATCAGAAGTCACCTCTTACAGGCCAATTTCACTTTTACCTGTACTATCCAAAATTTTTGAGAAACTGCTTCTTAAAAGACTAGATAAAATCATAGAGCAGAGAAGGCTTATTCCCACCCATCAGTTCGGGTTTAGAAATAAGCACTCGACAATAGACCAAGTACATCGTATAACAAATATTATAGAAAAATCACTAGAAGAAAAACAAGTTTGTTCTGCATTGTTCTTAGACGTTGCACAGGCTTTTGATAAGGTCTGGCATAAGGGCTTAGAGTATAAACTTCATAGGGATCTACCTAGACAATACTATGAGATACTTAAATCTTATATTTCAAATAGATTCTTTAGAGTTCGTTATGGTTCAGCGTATTCTGAACTTAAAGAAATACAAGCAGGAGTTCCACAGGGGACCAACCCTTTACTTATTGTATACTAGTGATATACCACATAGAAACGACACGATGATAGCCACATTCGCAGACGACACTGCTCTTCTATCAACTGATAGATGCGTGACTAAATCAACAGAAAAGCTGCAAAATTCAGTTAACGAAATATGTGATTGGGCACAACGATGGCGAATTAGACTCAATGAGTCAAAGTCCACTCATATCAATTTTACAAATAAAAAAATTATAAATGTTCCGGTGGTTATTAATAACCAAGTAGTTCCTTATTCTAACACAGCTAAGTATCTGGGTATGAATCTGGATGCTAAGCTGAAATGGAAGGAACATGTGAAGAAGAAAGTAGAAGAGTTAAATATTAGATATAGAAAACTTTATTGATTGCTAGGACATAACTCGGAAATGTCCATTGAGAATAAAATTTTATTATATAACCAGATATTGAAGCCTGTTTGGACATATGGTGTCCAATTATGGGGTTGTACAAGGAAGGCAAATGTAAAAATAATACAGACATTCCAAAACAAAGTCCTTCGGGGAATAGTAAATGCCCCATGGTATATTAGAAATAATGACTTGCATCGTGATTTGCAGACTGATCTTGTAACGGAGGTAATTAAAAAGTACGCAATTCGTCACAATGAGCGTCTGCAGATGCATATTAATCCTGAAATAGAAGACGTCTTAAATGTACGATACAATATTCGTAGATTGAGAAGAATTAAGCCTCACGACCTTATAATCTAAATAATGAGAACCCGTATTCAAATTGTAATACTTTCTCAAACGCAACTGAACGTTGAAACTAAAATCGTTTGTCGATCTTTCTTTGATTGGTCATGAATAAGGAGATGTTTTTAGTGCGGTTAGAGTCCCACACTACTCTGGGTTTCTAACCCCACTGTGTCTTTCGAGATTTTCACCTTCAGTAACAAAAAAAAAAAAAAAAAAAACATATTTAACAAGTATTGGTTCGTTTTAACCGAAAATAGTGTTGTGATAGGGAACCGCATTATATTTTAGACATATTTATTTTGAAATCACAGTTTTTGAAAACTTTCCGAAGTACCTTTTCCAACTAACGAAATTGTATCAGGCTCCTCGAAAAAAGTACCAAATTGTCGCACAACGGTCACGCTGTTGTCAGTTGTTCTCATCCGACAACCTTCTCGCAACCTAAATAGGTTGCGTATGAGAAAGCGCGCCTGGAATTTTCAGGAACAAGGCTACAATAGAACAGGAAATATTGGAACTTTGGAAGCTGTCAGTTCTCGACATCACGCACACATTTATAGAATCCGCCTATACGTGAACCCTTTCCGCAACCGCAATTGCGACAAAAACCGCACAAAATCAAGGCACAGGTTTGCATTGAAGCCCTGCTATTGATCGACAGAAGTTTCCATTACGGCATTAAGTTCATGCTTACATAAGAAATATTAATTCCATTGTTCGGTGGGACCAGAAAGCTACTACGAGCCTATGTAGTAATATGATAAATTTATGTTCTTAGGAGGGGTCAACCGTGAACGCAATCACTTCGTGAAATCACGACAATCACTATTCATGAAGGGAAACTGATGAGGTTTTTTTGTTCTCTTCTTAATCTTTATCTTTTGAAGGTAATCAACTGTTGGTCTTAGCACGGAGTATATTTTAAGGCGTAGGTGTTTAAATAAATATACCTACTGTAGGTATTAGTATAAAGTCTGGGAGATGCACTGGAATGATTTCCTTTTAGATTATCCGTCCGTCGGAACAGGGACAGGGGTACCTAGTACTTTGTGATGGCTTGACAAGGAATGAGATTAAGTGAGAATTTTTGGGCTTGGAAATATCGTTGATGAGTTCGCCTTGGATGGAATTAGACTTTTTTTTGTATAGATAGATAAGTACTTTATGCACAAGCACATACCTACTCGCACACCATACATGCCTTAAGAAGTAGTAATTTTTTAGAACTATCGTTAATATAATTTTTGAAAGTGTGGGACACGATTTTCTGTGAACTTTTGTTAAAATCGTTCGAAAGAATTTTGAGAATGTCGAATCCTTATTATCACAGATTATGGGACTAGTAAGAAATTTAAAAAGCTGTCAAACGTTAAATTGAAATTTTTGAAGGAAATCAGTTAAGTTGCTTAGCCTGTAGTGACTGATATCACACAGACCAACCCTACAGGAAGTATTTGTACGATAAAACCGATTTTTAAGGTTCCGTAGCCAAATGGCAAAAACGGAACCCTCATAGATTCGTTATGTCGGTCTGTATGACCGTCCGTATGTCAAGCCACTTTTCTCCGACATTTTAAGGCCTATGTACTGTTGAAACTTGATAAGTAGCTATTTCTGTGAACCGCATTGAGATTTTACACAAAAATAGAAAAACAAAAAAACAATGAATTTTGGGGGTTCCCCATACATAGAACTGAAACTCAAACAAATTTTTTTCATTAAACCCATACGTGTGGGTTATTTATGTATAGGTCTTAAAAATGATATTTAGGTTTCTAATATCATTGAAATCAGAGACAATACCTACTGACCCTCCTCTTGCCGCTGGCCCCCTCAGTTTTTTTTTGTTTTCAAATTCGCCATTTTGTTTTGCTATCGGTGTTATGTCTATTTAGAATCCGTGTGACATGCAAAAACATACAAAAAATATAAAATCAATGCTTCCAATTGCTACCAACCATGGGGGAATGTGATAGAGTTCGAGAATACCACATTTTAAGATAACTGAATGCTATTGGTTGGTTATTATAAATTTTCAAAAGACGATTAATGTTATTTGTTTGGTTAATAATACTATCTAAATGAGTTGTTTTATATAATATAAACATATTAGGACAAACATTGTTGTCTATTTTCCACTTTTGGATATCATTAACTTCGATTTTATGTGTACATTTTTCTTAAATAACTTAAGAAAAATTGCTCAAAATGTTTTTATTTTCCTACAACCATTCTGCAGTAATAATTTTTCATAAATATTTTCAGCAAAAATGCACTTATTCCTTAAATAAAATACTATTTACACGTAACGAATAATTTCAAATTAAACGGACAAAATTCTATGAACGCTGGCAGAAACTTTGCCGACAGCGGAAGTGGGACACGCAAGGTGCGAGTGTGTTTGGGTGTGAAATTACGTGACATTTTTCAATACGAATTTCTATGTAACAATACTAACGCACTTAGCGTGTACCACCCCATAGAAATATAGCTTGTAGGCAAATAACGGAAAATCGGCCGAAGATGGGGGCCTCAGTATTGTCTCTGATTGACACTTCCAAAGTGGTAAAATGTGTGTACCTACCTGTATGTAAACCTGTGAACCTGTGTACGACATCTCAACCTGGAACTAATTTCAACTTATCTATTGCATATTGCGGCAATATTAATAGGTATATGCCCGGCGGCGATAATAGATAATTATGCCCGAACAAATGTAAGTAAAATAACTTTAAAAAGTAAAAATTCAGAATAGTTTTCGCCGCGACCGATTTGTTGACAAATTAAATGCATGTGCGCGTTTACCTGTTGTGTTGTCTACAAAATTCGTCCCCGTTCATGTTCAGGATACCTACTAATTGATCCAATGAACGAAAGTCATGAACTGAACAAAAGCTGTGCAATATAGAGTTAGTTTATTGTTATTCAATTTTTAGGTATTGATGTTTATTTCTCAAAAGTGCCTCAGATCAAAAAAATATTGATTTTTTTTAATGAAAAGCAATCTCGATCAAACATATAATTGAATTTTTCTCAAAAAAAAAGTATCTTTTTGCCAAATCGAAAACGACATAAGATACTTTCCTTCCTTGTCCAGAAGACTGGAAAGTCAAAAAGAGATAAACGATGAGTTAAAAATTGATAGGAACTATAGCTGGAAGCAATGGTAGAAGGAAGAAGAGTACAAACAAAAGAAATTTAATGAGGCAAAAGGGAAAAAGCAATTTATATGGAACACTTAGGCTGAAAGCACTGTTCAGTCATTTTCTATTGACAACTGATTTAGAGAGGTAATTGCCCTCCGCATATAGAGAAACTAAAAAGTTGACTTTAACAGTGTGGAAACAATTTTCCAAGCTGGTTTTTGGGTGAGCTATTTCATAATTTTGTGAGTGTAGTTTATTGAATATAGTAATTTTAATGTAGAATTTTCTGGTGATTTAAAAAGAGAGAAAATATAAGGAAACTACGGAGACCATCAGAGGAGAAGAACAAGAAGTTCAAATTAATAGACAAGGTATCTTAAAAAAGAAATGATTTTGGTGTTTCGTGTGCTTCCCATTTACATAAGTTTGTGTCCAATCTCCAATGACCTATTCTGGCATCGTAACGCCAATCTCACCAATTCTTTGCTCCGGGATTCATGTGGTAAAGTCCGTAGTAGGCCCGGCTCAATCGTAACAACGGACACAACTCAGTGGTAAAAACAAGGGTCAACTCAACCCACAATAATAATTATAATATTGTAATTTCCCTTGAGCGTATGATTTACGATTAACGATTTTTGTGGAAAAAGGAACAAAAGCAAAAGAAAATAGAAAAAAAATTGCAAATTTGAAGTTTTTGTTTTGCAAATAGGTGATGTTTCATTTGTTTGTTTTTTTTTTTTTTTCAGGTGCACAAACAAAACCAACTAATTAAGAACTAGCAATTAGCCGAGAGGTTTTTCAAATCTTATACCTTTAAATGAGCTAATCTTGTATGTATTTATTTATTTATTTATGTATTTAATAAATTTATTTCTGTGATCTCGGAAACGGCTCTAACGATTTCGCTGAAATTTGGTATATGGGGGTTTTCGGGGGTAAGCAATTGATCTAGATTAGTCTTATGTTTGGGAAAACGCGTGTTTTCGAGTTTTCATGCGTTTTGAGCTTATTTTTCTGACTTTACTGCCTTTTACTCGCCATTACACAAACAATTCTTAATCAATGCAAACAAAAAAAATACGTAGGAGCCAACACTTTTATAGTTATTTCAAGCCATCAATCAGCTTTCTATGTCCTCTAGAAGCTGAGCTACAACCTAAAATCTAACACGAAAAAAATAAATTTATTTTCTCAAATCGAATATTATCAGCAGCCGCGGTTCTTGATCGTTGTTCTGCTTTGGGGTGGTTTTGTGTCGCACATCGCACAAGCACGTTCATATGAAAAAAAAAAAACAGCGACAATGTCTTTCTGAGGAAATGCGCAGATGGATGATGACGTTTGGTGTGGTGATGGACGGATGGTGGATGGTGGTGTATAAATTGAGTTCAAGATTTTTCATTTAATGGTTGTTATAGTGAATACGTGGCACTCGAACGCATGGGCGTAGTATACCTGTTACAGGCCAGCGCGACCGTTAGCAAAGAGTAGCGTCCTCATTATTTCATTTACTTGTTTTAGTTTGATTTGATAATACACATATAATTTAATAGGGTAGTATTTTTGAAGTGAAACTTCTAATGCGACTTCCAACATTTCGTATCATACTTTAGTTATCAGTACCTGGGCGACCAATTGTAATTTCAAAAACAATACAAATTAAAAAAAATATATGTAAACTTGAACATATAAAAAAAGAAAAGAAAAGTAAGTCACCGAGCGGGATTCGATTTCGTAACACTCGTTTCTTGCCGTCCGCGTCATAGTAAAAGGAAAGAAGTAAGACATCTACCGGCATTTAGGCGACATACATTTTTTATACCTTTGTTCATGTTTAAATATATATATTTTTTAATTTGTATTGTTTTTAAAACTACAATAAATAGTAATAACCGAGCAAAGCTCGGTCACCCAGATATTGTTTACTTAAAGACCGAATGATTGTGTCTCATAATTGTTATCTAAAAGAAATATTGTCCGAATAGTCCACAATGACGTATTGGTATTTTTTTGGTTTTCTTGCAGATACAAAATGTAAATTAACTTTTTATAAACAAAACATCGAAAATTCACAGTGCGTGGATTGTTTTATGTAAAAATGCTCGTATAAAATATTTAACAAATTGTAGATATTGTGGGTGTGGAACCTAAAATGGTGAAATGTAAATAACCCGTTAGTCACCAAACAAGTTCCACTTCCAATTGGAAACTCGAATCTGCCAAATGTCAATGTCATCTGTCAAATGTAACTCTCCACACTCAACAACACTCAACAACTCCCTAGTTAGTTCTAGAACCATTCTCTCTCTGGCTAATTCTAGAACCACACGGAATAATTGTAATACACTAGAATATTCTAATAGGTGTCAGAGCGGATAGATCAGGGACGCACAGTTGATTTTTAAGCAGTGATTGGTAAACTTTTTAAACACGTTTTTATTTATTAATTTAGAGGATTACACTCGATTAAAATCTTTATTAATAACTATCAACTTATCCAAGAAAACGACGGCGTCCAACAACTATTTAAATTCCCAACAGCTGTCATCCCACCTTCGTCGTTAAGTTGGGTGCAGCTGTTGTCGTCGAAATGGGTGCGTCTGACAAGTAGTCGTCAATGGGTGCGTCTGGCAAACACCTTCATACGTTGAAAGCACAGATGGCGCTTTTACATAAGTTTACAACTCGGCCAATCTGACAATTGATCGACCTCGAACAAAAGATAAACTAAATACTTATCAATAATCTCTACATATTACTCCAAACTTATATCTACGGCAAGAGGGTCACTTGGACTCTCAATAGAAACAGCCTCTTCATTTCGGTCTAACAACCATTTTCGCATTCTATTCGCCTCAACAACACCATCGTACGGAAGCTGAGTCAACTGGCAGTTTTCAATATCCCGCAATACATATCTGTCATGTCCGAGAATCTTACATACGACATAAGGGCCACGAAATTTCGGCAAAAACTTTTTATTCGTCCCGACGGCAGTATCAACGTTACGCATAACAACAAAATCACCGACTTTATATTCTTTAACTTTTTTACTGTGCCTAAGAAAATAGTCTAAATTATATTTCTGAGACTTATCAATCTCTCCTGAAGCTTCGGCACGAATTTGATCTAAATTACGGCAGCTCTCGGAAGCCATCTTTTCCTCTAGATGTTCCGTCATTTCATCTATTATTTCACCCCTTTGGCTAACACCAAACAATAGCATACTAGGTGAGTTCTTCGTCGTGCTATGAATAGAATTATTAATAGCGTACTCCACCTTTAGTAACTTACTCGACCAATCGGCATGATTTACCGGCTCACTCAATTTTCCCAGCATAGACTTGATAACCCGATTGACTCTTTCGACTTGCCCATTTGCCTGGGGTGAAGCCACGGCAACCTTTACATGTTCTATATTTCGTTTTATTAGAAAGTCCTCAAATTCGAAAGAGGTAAAGCATGTACCTCTATCTGACACAATGCGTCGCGGTCTGCTATAATACTGAAAGTATTTATCTAATGCGGAAATTACTTCTATTGTACTCGTCGAGTTCGTAGGATATAGCTTTACGAATTTTGTAAAAGCATCTATTACTACCAAAATATGCTTCCTTTTCGAACTAAGGGACGGCAAGGGACCAAAGTGATCCACATGAATTGTGTCAAACGGCAGAGGGTTTTTAGGAATATTATACAAGTTCCTCTCGCTAGAACGGACCGGCATAGCGTACATAATGCACTTAATACAATTTTGGATAAATCTTTCAATCTTTCGTCTTATGCTCGGAAACCAGTAATGCATAGCAATCTTATCGTAACATTTCTCCAGCGCCTGATGACCTAGTTTTTCATGAATCAACCGTATAACATTATCTTCCATTTCATTCGGCACGAATAATGCCTTTCTTCCACTTCTCTTCACTCTATATACAAGTCCATCCCTCAATTCAAAGTTTTTGACTTCTTCAACCTCCATTCGATCCCGTAATTCCATAATTATTTTGTCCCGTCCTTGCGCAATTTGGATTTGAAAATCCGTATCATCAACATCCCAAATTGCAGCAACCTGGCACCTGCTAAGGGCATCCACATGTCCCATAGATATACCACTACGATGCTGAATTTTATAATTATAATTTTCAAGTTCTAAGGCCCAGCGGGCAATCCGTGGATTAACTTGTTTCTTTTCTAATGTCATCGTCAGCGAGCTACAATCCGTAACTATTTTGAAGGGTATTCCTTCCAAATATACCCGGAATCGTCTCAAAGCATAAATTATAGCAAGCGTCTCTAGTTCAAAGCTATGATACCTAGATTCGGCAGCGGAAGTTGTCTTAGAAAAGTAAGACACCGGATGAAATTTTCTATCATCTTGCCTTTGAAGCAAGACAGCACCAAAACCAATTGAACTGGCATCACAATGCAGTTCTGTGTCCTTTATAGGACTATAAATAGCCAAAATCGGTGCTTCAATTAGTCTGCATTTTAACTCATTAAAAGCGTCCAAACATGGTTTGTCAAAATCATAGTCGGCATTTTTCTTTAATAAATTTTGCAACGGCTTTGCAATTCGGGAAAATGACGGCACAAATCGTCTGAAATAAGAGAACAACCCAATACAAGAATGCAATTGTTTCTGATTAGTCGGCACTCGATATTCTTTAATAGCGGCAATATGAGAATCACTTGGCGCAATACCTTGCGAAGAAACGGCGTATCCCAAATACTCTATTTCCGTATGACCGAACCGGCATTTCGAGAGATTTAGTTTAAGATTCCGTTGAGTTATACGTCTCAAAACGGTTCTTAGCAATAATTTGTGTTCCTCAAAGTCTGCTGTAGCAATCAATATATCGTCCATATAAGCAACTATTTTACCCGAATCAATTAAATCTCGGAAAATAACATTAATAAACCGCTGAAAAACGGCCGGAGCATTTTTCAACCCGAACGGCATTTTTAAATACTCCCACATGCCATTTGGAGTAACGAACGCAGTAAGAGGAATAGATTCCTCAGAAACCCTAACTTGATGGAATCCGCTTTTCAAATCTAGGAGCGTAAAATATTGTTTTCCTTCAAGATACTCTATACAATCTTCTATAAGCGGCAAAGGTTGATTATCCCTAATGGTTTTTTTATTGAGACCACGATAGTCCACACACATTCGAAGTTCTCCGTTCTTCTTTTTTACTAACACAATAGCAGACGCATACGGCGAGTTACTTTGTCTAATAATACCGTCTTTTTCCAACTGATTCACTATTGCCTGCACTTGAGTTCTTTCAAAGTAAGACAGTCGTCGGGGAGAACAGTGGAACGGAACATTATCAGTCAGATGAATCTTCATTTCATAATCTAACGGTTCTACTTCAATATCTTTCGGCAACACATAAGCATCTATAATTAAACTATTCAGTTCGGCACAGCACAATTTACCCAATTTATGATCAATATTCAAATCTAATTCGTCAGACACAACTTCAATATTAAATATATCCGGCATTTTATAGTACTCGTAATTAGTCTCAGTTGCCTCAACTTCCAATACCATTTCAAATCTTTCTGGTTTATTACCAACTAGCGAACACTTATTCCCGATGAGGCTATATCTATTAAGAGTTGTAAGAAGTTCATTTGGCAAAACAAATTTATTATTTCTATTTATAGCAACCAACTTTTCTTTAGAGTATCTAACCTTTACTCTTGTCAAATGGATACTAAAAGCATACAAAAAATTACGTCCAAAAATAATCGGTAGAGCCATACTTTCATCTGGGACAATATTAATTTTTATCGTCTTTATTTTATTATGAAATTTTGCTTTACATTTCATTTCTCCTAAAACATTTAATTTGTTTCCACCCACCCCGTAAAATGAGGATTTCGGAATTTTCAATCGTCGCAGCAACTTAACCGGGACATACGAAGACTTTATAAAACTAGTTGGGCTGCCCGTATCAAAAAGAGAAAGGAACTTCATGAATTCTACATCTTTTGCCAAATCAACTTCAAAAGCGACACTCACCCAATTTACAGCACCAACTACTTCGCTTAAACTTTCATCGTTATCAGACCCTACTTTCGAAACGGCAGCAACTTGTTGATTACGCTTCGGAACGGCAGCGGCAGACAGCATCTTCTTCGGGTTCGGGCACGTCCTGTGGTCATGTCCCATCTCCCAACATCGGAAACACGACCCATTTCGGCGCAAAGGGTGTGGACAGTATGGTTTAATATGCCCCGTCTGTGAGCAATTAAAGCATAGTACGGCATTTCTATTAACATTCGGCTTGGTTACAGCGGCAGGTTTCGTCGATACGGCATTAGAAATACATCCTGATGTACTCGTAGCACTTTCCATCAAATATTTCTGCTGATAGCGATTAACGAGTTGTTTCAGTTCGTCGATGGTACGAGCACCTAACAGCAGATTAACATTGGATATGTTACTACCCATCCCGTCTATGATGAAGTCAATGATCTCCGTTTCACCAATGTCGGATCGTTTGGCAATCGCCTGCATGTTTAGAATGTAGCAATGCAGCGACTCTTCTTGTTTTTTCCACTTCCTTAGGGCTAGCATTCTGTACACATCCTGGCGAGACACAGCTATGTCGAATTCTTTTAATAGTGCTGCCTTCAGTTCGCTATAATTAAGCGCCACCGTCGAGAGTAGGAACACTTTAGCGGTTCCTATTAGTGAACGTCTCAAGCTCAATAATTTAAACCTTTCATCGGCATTTACCGTCTGCATAATTTCTTCAAAATCACGGAAAAAATGTTTTACCGAATGGCTTACGTCATCGCCATCAAATTTTGGAATGGCGTGCTCAATTTCGCCAAATTCCGATCGTCGTTCGGCAGGAGGGGCGGCATCATTCTCCAACTCTTTAATCTGCTTCCGCAGCTTCAGCACTTCGAGACGCTTACGTAGCTCGCTTAATTCCTCATCCAACGCGGCACTTCTCAGTTCCTCGGCATCGTCGGCTTCGGTATCAACGTCATCGGCAACGTCATCGGCATCGGCATCGGCATCGGCATCTTCCTCGCTTGCCGCAGATAAATTGTTGCTTTTGTTGACTTCACTGTGGTGCAGTCTCTTTAACTGGGCCGTGGTAGCTGTTTCGGGGAATTCTACGCCAGCTTCCCTGAGCGCTTCTACCAACTGCTGTTTTGACAAGACACGCGGCATTTTAACACGTTTAATGTAATTATTATCAGAATTTTTAATTAAATTTTATTTTATTTCACAGGCCAGTGATATTCTGACCCCACATCTGAGTTTTAAACACGTTTTTATTTATTAATTTAGAGGATTACACTCGATTAAAATCTTTATTAATAACTATCAACTTATCCAAGAAAACGACGGCGTCCAACAACTATTTAAATTCCCAACAGCTGTCATCCCACCTTCGTCGTTAAGTTGGGTGCAGCTGTTGTCGTCGAAATGGGTGCGTCTGACAAGTAGTCGTCAATGGGTGCGTCTGGCAAACACCTTCATACGTTGAAAGCACAGATGGCGCTTTTACATAAGTTTACAACTTCGAAATAATAATCGGTTGTGAAGATAGTGTAAAAGTGAAGTGAGTAAGAAGTAAAAAGGATTTTATTACAAAAGTTAATCAGAATAGTATTTTATCTTTTCGAATCTGAATGTTACATTATGAACCAGCAAAATTACAGACTTGAAGTCTCATAGCAATCATACCGATCTGAGCAAACGGTAATTGGCACAGCTTTTCGAGCATCAAAAATTTAAGGCAATTGAATTCAGTTTTTATTTAAATGAAACCTAGCAAGTGCTTTGACATTTCTTTTGAGTAAAAGAATCTCTACGTGTTATTCATACGACCCATTGTTGGCTTCTCGATTTTTGTGACTTTTGACAAATACTCCTGTGTGCACGGCGGACATATTTGAGTTGCCCTATCAACGTAGTTTTACAAGTCATTAATATCCTTTGTTCAAAGCTTTTACCGAAAGTTAAAAATCTCTTTACCTACAGGTACATTCCCTGAAAGGTGGTCATTCAAAGGGAATTTTCTCTCGATTATTTCATGGCGCTATTTTCCAAACAATCGCACGCAGAGCTAAGCATGTAGCTACAGCTCTACAATGACGTCATATTTTTAATTAAAGGGTTAACTGAGAGGAAAATCAATTCAACTTTCAACATTTATCAGCCGAATTTCGATCAGAGTCAAACTTATCTTGAGAAATTGATTAATAATGTCTGAGCGATTACCTAACCAAAAGTTAACACAGCTGAACTGCGTGCCATCCTTCTATTATCTACTCAATATGTCAGTCTTCTTCTATTTTTGCGAGCTTTTTGTCCTGGTTTCGGTCTATCTGTCAAAGTCAATGGCAATCGCATAAATACTCTCTTAGTGTCGACACTAAGTTATATCATTTTAAGGCACCCGTATGTCTTCGTTCGGTTCACAATTTTCTTTTCTTTTTTGTTTGAAAGGCGTGGGGGAAAAGACGTTGATTAATTACTTTCAATAGTATTGATCTATAGATTGAAGTGGGAAATGCTTGTGTTTGTGTCACCCGGAATGATGTTTAGGTTGACGTCTATATGATTCCTTGTCATTTTGTTTTTACCCGTTTCGTCCCTCTTATGCGGGCTAATTGGCTTTGACTGGGTTGGCACGACTATTTTATTCCGATTCTCAGATTTTGGGGCAGGAAGGATAATAATCATGAAATGCGACCGTTGCATGGGAGTGGGCTACCAGGAAGCCACCGACCTTGAAGCGAGTAGTAGATGTTGATTAATGGGTGTTTTTTTTTTTTTTTTTCGGCTCTCCGTCGTATATCTCCCTAAAGGCAATAGTATTTGTATCACAGTTGATGATTAGCCTTCTAATTAAATCTTAAGAAACGTGCCTAATTACGAAATGAAATATATACAAAGTTTAGCATGCTAATGTAGGCACATTATGTAATGTCAATCGTGACGCTAATATAGTATTAATGGGAATCGACGGGAATTCATCATATTGATTGCACCGAGCCGGAATTTTTATCCACTGACTTTTTTCAGTGGGGCATAAAATGTGCGTTTGATTGAGAAAGAGGCGCGCTGTCCTTTGCCTTTGCACTAACGGAGATTTAAAGAATACGCTTGATTTGAATTATTGGATTGGCTGTGATCTATTTTCGACAGGCAGGGGGAAGTTTTCATTAATCAGGGTGAAGGCAATAAATTTTAAACTGCTTATCATTGTTTGGTATTGACTTAGGCGCAGACTTTATGGGATTCGATTTGGAATGAGTACTTAATCGGCGAAATGCTTCCAGTGAACAACAAAGCTTAATAAGGCAGCAGGACTTATAGACAAATAAATGATTTGAATCTGGCTATATCCGCTCATTTCAGAGATGGGTACATTCACCGAAACGTTGTTACATTGATCGGAATCTTCAATCACTTAAAACAGCTATAAAATGTTATTGTTATGTCCCTTTTATTGCCAGTCCAGGTTAAAAGCTTTGAGAAGAAAAGTAAATTGAGTGTAAGCAGATGGAAATTGTTATGATTTTTTATCATATGAAAGATTAAATACTTTCGTGTTACTACGAGAGGAGAATTCTTGAAATGGTTACTTTTTTTTAATTTTTGTTTTTTTTAATCGTATGGATAGGTATCTATAATTTGTAAGATGGAACAAAATACTATTTAATCTACTTGGCGCGTCTGCCCGTCTCCAACTTTCTTTTGAATACAGTTGGCGTAACAGGTCCGGAGGGACCCTAGCCCTAGCTTCTCACAACCATTCGTTTTGTGTGAGTTTTTCATTTTTAGAACGAATCTAGAGGATCTTGAATTCTGTGCCAACTCCAAACGGCTAATTGAGAAGCTCTTTCAAGACAGTACTCTCGAATGTTTGTCAGACGTTCGCGAGAGGTGGCGCAATGGAAAAAAACCTAGGTTGGAATTTGGGTTTTTGCGGGATTCAAACCTCGACCCCTCGCTTAGTAGTCAAACATACTAACCACTAAGCCACTGCGCCTACTACAAACTTTATTTTCGAATAGATTAATAATGAAAAGAAGGTAGGGGCGCCGTTTGATATTTTCGTTGCGGAGTATAATATAACTTTTTTGAGGAGTACAGGTGAGAAATTTACTTTTAGCTAAGCGTTTTTCAATTGGACCGGGTCGAAGTTGTCGTGGTCTGTCTAATTTGGTGGTTATAACCTACTCATTCACTGATGCCAAGTCACCAAGTTACACCTAACACGATTGAGCAGCCCGTGTAAATGACAAAACCTTAGCATCAAAATGAGTGTTCGTCAGTGAAAATATTACCCGCATTGCGACCGTGTTATGGCGCTTTGATTTGGTGTCCCAATTCGAGAAAACCGGTTAGGAAAACAACCAGAAATCGGACACGAAAACAATTTTAATGGAACATCCACAAAGTAAAATTCGTTTTGCAATTTAGTAGGTAGAGAAATATCAAGGCAAGTGAAAATAGTTAAATCCGAAATTAAAAATAGGAGTACAATTTGTCTTTGGGGAGTATCGGAGTACGGCAGGCGAAAAAGGAGTACAATACTCCTCTTGCAGTACCTACCTTCGGCAGCGGTGAGAAGGATACAGAAGATGTAGATTAACTGAATGTTGCCACTCTATTACAATATACAGTAACAACGTTTTTTAATTAAATTTTTGATTCCTGTTCTATTAATCGTGACAAAGCGTCATACCTAACAGGCTGCCTGTGCACATGTGAATACCTACAAGTACAACACAATTAATTTGATGCGGGCAAATTATTTTTCTCAACGAAGTGCTGCGCAAAACTTGAAGTATGGCATACAAAACTTGGCCGTCGTAAATACAAAAGAGACTGAGTGCATAGATTTAACAAACCATCGACTGATTCTTCTATAGGTACTCTAGTCTATGAGCTCAATAGAGTCTCACTATTGGACCGCTTCATGTGCAGAATGGGCTATTTCTGTTTTGTTTTGACCAACTGCGGGCAGCAGAGCAGCCTTTATCATGTTTTTTTTTTTTTTAGATTTTGCAAGAATCTAGAGGTAAAGGGTGTTCGCGAAACAATTTTCGAATTTAAAATTAAATAATAAAAGATTCACAGGTTTTTATATAATCGTTTTTATTTTAAAATAAAACATACAAATGCGGATTTATGTTTTGAAAATAATTGAAGTTAAATGTTTACCACGGAGACGAACACACTCATTTAAACGAAACACCATATTTTTTGTGAAAACTTTTTTGCAAGTTTCTTGCGAAATTCCTCTGATTTCGTTGCGAATATCTTTTCAGTTGCAATAAATTTCGCGGTTTGTTAACGTAGACTTTAGATTTAAGAAATCCCCATAAAAAAAAAGTCCGCAGGTGTTAAGTCTGGCGATCTGGGGGGCCATGGGATATCACCATAACGACTTATGACTTTTTCGGGGAAAATGCGCCTTACAATGTTCATTGATGCCTCCATCCTGTTGAAACCATGTCGATCCGTTTACCCATTCATTGTTCTCCAACTCAGGTTCCAAAAAGTTTTCCAACATAGACGAATAGGTTTGGGAATTTTTTTTCTTAGTGAAAGACGTGGATTTGCAATAACATCACGACGAACTGCTTCAATTGTTTCGTCAGTTCTCACAGTTTGCGATACACTTGGCCCGTGTCCCACTACAGGTCCTTGTTCACGAAAACTTCGCACCCACTTGCCAATAAGTTGCGTACTAGGACAATCCCGTATACGCCGAATATTGAAATGTCTTGCGAATAGCCACGGGAGAATCGTTATTTTTAAAATATGCCTCTACAGCAAACGCACGATGCTCCGCCGACCATCGATCCATGGCTACTAAAATCCGCACGACGCGTAAGTGTAATGAATACGCCTCCCCCCTCCGCCGATACCCCGCTCGCCGTTTATTCAAATTCAAAGTCGAAAATTCTTTGGCGGACACCCTTTATGTGCAGCTTCTCTTCGAATCGACATAGTCTATGCCTATAGGGAGAATATAAAATTACCTGGAATGTCCCTATCACCCGTCATCCAAATAATGTGAGTTTCGAATTGTTCACCCATCTCATTAAGAGATAAGGGACAATTCAGGGCAGATTTCCAAATGTTGAGGGTTACCTATTCGAGAGATGTGTCGGTAAAAATGGTCATTTCTCTTGCGGATATTACATTAAGCGGCAGCCACGAAAGGGTCTCCTTGATCGCCGCGATTTCCGCATGGAAAACGCTAAACTCATTAGGGAGATGAAATAAATAAATGAATTGCTTTCATCCAGATGCCGCATAAGCTGCCATCAAGATTCCATTACTGCAAACACAAGTAGTTATTTGCACTCTATTTGGCGGGATTACTAATTTACTAGTATGCATTTTAAAAGGTTGACAGAAGACTTTCTCTTGATGCGTAATTGGGATTTAAGATGATATTATGATAAAGATGGATCCAAGATCCTAGGAGTTGACATGAGAGCTTTTGTGAATCAGATCCAGGCAACATCCGAGGATAACAATAAAGTGATATTCCATTGGGTGCTCTCAGAGCACTTGTTTTTTTTGCTCTCAGAGCACTTTTTATGCTCGTTTGGTACAAAAGAAAAGCAATATTTTTCCAATTTCAGAGCACTTTTGCGAATCTATATTTTTTCTCAGATTTACTAATACAAGTTGGAATTTGACAACTGGTGGAGTTTGTTCACGTTTTCGTGAAGTTTTTTGGTGCAAAAAAAAGGATTGCATCGGGAAATCTTTTTTTGTAAATTATTTAATACAAATATTTAAAAATCAATTCGAATTTTTCGAATGTTTTAATATAAAATTTAGCCAGTGAATGGAAATACAAAAATTGAATGGTTGTCAAAGAAACTTAATCGTGCTTATTTTTGAGATTAAAACGAATAATATTTACCATCGAGAATGACACAAAATGAATTCGAATGAATTCAACTTTCGAAATGAACTGCTTCACATTTTTGTTTTATATAGAGTGAACATAGTTTTTTGTGTCTCTTTTTCATTGTTTTATTAAAACTAGTTTCGCTTTGTGGTCGAAAATCGAACCTACCCTTTGTAAGGATGTAATATTAGAAACGAACCACAATTTTCAAAGCGACACCAATAGAAAATATCAGCAAAAAAATACGCCTTCGAAAACAGTTTTACAGCCCGATTCTGGCAAACCTCACTGATACCTCACAATGTCACAAGTCACAAGGTGGGGTGAAATTGATTTTGTGAGGTTTTCGTATTCTGTCAGCACACTCACAACATTTGAAGCTCACAAAAACAATCGAAATTGTGATCTCCTATGGAGCAGCTCACAAAACTTAAAACTGGTCATAACGGCTGAAATTTGATTTGTGACAAATGTCGCAAATAATTAATTTTCTTCAGTTCTAAAACATTTCTGTGTTAATATTTTACGTATTTAGCCCAAACAATTATTATGTTATATGTTTTTATTAATTTCATGTACGAGATTGGGCTTTTACAATTTTTGCTGAGGTTAGTATTTTCTCACAACAGCTTATCCTCACAAGAAAATCATAAGTCATAAGCACAGTACCTTTCGAATGATATAAGTTTCATTCTACTCATTTCATAATAAATACTAAAAATGAAATGAAAAATAAAAATATAATGATGATAATATAAATATTTAAAAATTCAACTATTTATTGAGAAATAAATGCTAAAACTGCAAAAATGTTAAGTAGTAGAATATTAAAATGTGTTATTAGTCATATTATGACACGCACCTAAAAACGTTTTTAAAATGTTATTTTATTATTAGAAATGAAATATTTCAGTGGAATGATTTGTTTTTTTTTTTTTTTTTTTTTTTTAATTGACTGAGAAGTTGATCGGAAAAGAAAATGTTCGTACCAAAAGAATTAATAAATTATTTTTCTAGAAAATTTAATGATCATTTGCTATTTTTTTTTATAAACTAAAATTAAAATTCAAAAGTAACATTTTAAGACCAAGATTGGGTTCAACCATTGCGTTTAAGTGGTCAAAAAAAAGAGAAAGAAGTTTGTTACGGTTTCGCTTTACGTATGGCTATAACTAGGGCCTTAAGCAGGAAATTTAACATCCATTTTCGAAAAAAAAGGCCGCTCGGAAAACGTGGAATAACAACAATCGCTATTTAGCCTTAGGAAAACACAAACGAATAAAAAATGGCATTTATTACAGCTGAAAAAAAATAAAGAATAATTTTCTGTTTTTGGAACAATTTTTATGCCTTAAAACAGTCGAATTGACAAACTTTATCAGAACAGCTCTTCCTTCTCTCGGATTTTTATCAGACATACGCAAGAGATGTTGCAGCGAACATTTTATTGTGTGTTTTTCCGGAGATCGAACTTGAGACCCCTTGCTTATTAGTCAAGCACATTCAGTTATCAGGATAGCCAAAGTTAGTTTCAAAGCTGAGTTTTTGATCCCTCATCCAGAAATGATGAAGCTACTACGATACCTAATAAAAAATATCTTTTTCAGAATACGGTAGTTTAAACTTAACCAAAACAAAGCTATAAGAACAAACAATTGAATATCTCACTATGCCCAAAGTGTCCATATCCATACACCAAGCTTTCGGAGTCTCTCTAGAGAGCTACATCGGGAGCTACCATAACTTCTCAAATATTTCTTTGTTGTACAGTACCCATATGCACAGCTTATAGAAACTCTCTGGTGAGCTAAATTATGAAGATTGAATGGAAAACATGAAACATACTTAAATATCTATAGTACACGGTTATGAGAGCCTTCAAATTTATTGGATTGATATCTAATATGCTGCAAATAAATTTCTCTAGTGTTTCCCAATTCTATTCAAATACCCTCGTACTTTTAGCGGATAGAGGCAAATCATATCGACGGATTTTTTTAAACCTTCATGTTTATCTAAAGGAACTTTAGAATATATTCTCGAAGCACACTGATGTGACATGGTGAAACTAAAACCAGTCAAACTTGCACATCTATACATATGACCGTGGAAAACAAAGAGTATCAACAAAAGGTACAAATAAGTAAACAAAATCTGTACTTACACAATTAACCACAGGCGGTAGCAATGAGGCTGATATCGCAACACCAATTAGCGGTCCAGTCGATCCTTGTAGCAGAGCCACAGCAACACCAGTACCAGATGTAAGTGCCCACAGTACACCCATCCAGAGTGAACGAACGTTGCCCCTGTAAACCATACGAAGCGAACAAATTTTCATTATTTCAAAATGTAGTTTTCAAAGATGCCATTAAATAAGAAAAAGCGAATAAAAAACATTTCATCTTTGGAGGAGAAAATTGCACCAGAATTGACGCACCTTGCGTGCGTCACCATCTACCTCAATCCACTTTAAACAGCCCCATAGCGATATAAAACATGCTGTCACGTTGAGGTCTGTTAGGTTTGCATTGATGAAGACGTAAAAAAACATACCTAAATTAAAAAATTGCTACCTTGGTTTTCGCCAGCAGATACAGACAGTGGATGAGAGTACACCTCTCTGTGCGAATGGTGCTAGCCACGAAGTCTGCCAAAAAACATATACAATTTACTGACGTAACATAACACACAGTTTGCTAGATTGTGTATACACAGTTTAGCAAACAAGGAAAGATTCATTCCTATGGCAATAAAAGTAAACTAAGTGTTTCTAAGATTACAACAACAAACTTTTGTAAAAGTTATGAAATTTTCAGTTTTCCCGTACTTTTTTAACTATAAAATCAATTGACTCAAGAAAGCTTCTTTAAATGGCTCTCATGTTAAAATTTTTTGGATCCACAAAGCCGGCGAAAGCATCTCTCATTACCGTTCAATACACACTTCCACCTTGGCATATATTTTAAGAATGGAGTAGACTTACAAATTACAATCCGCCCTTCAGCATATCGCAAAATGATTAACTTTGTTGCAGACACATCTGCACAGACATGAAATCATTATTCCTGGTAATGGTATGTTAACAAAAAGTAATTATTGCAGACTTGGGCAAAATAATTACAACGCCAAATAATCACGTAGAACGCTAATGGTATCATAATATTCATTTGAAAACAATTAATCGGGCTAATAAAACAGATTTGTATCCGTTAACATTAAATTTTAGTAATTCGACGGAATACTTTAAAATTCCAATCCAATAATTAATTTAATTATTCCGAGTAAGGCATCGCAAAGTAATAAATTATACTTCATTCGCAAGTCTTCGAAAAGCTGGGAGAACAGTGACATCCATTCATATTTACCATTGACATTTCTTGTGCAAAGTTATCTTATACATAAATTTTCGTACAGCCTACTCACAGTCACAGGTCACAGCAGAGAAAATAAAAGAAAATATCCCAATTTACCCGAGATTACACTTAATTTTTGACACGTCCCATTATTATAGACACTCAAGTCCCGGCTTATCCTTGAGGTGCTGTGATTATCATGACACCCAGATTTCAGCGAATACTTTGCTCCCATGAGTAGAGAGATTGATGATTTATTATATGTACAATACAGAGGGAAATCATTATATGTAGGTACTTGTATACGGGGAAAATTATATACCAAATGCCTATTTTTTGTGGGTATGATATGTAATTGCATTTGTTTTTGATCCGAAACTTAATATGGAGACATAGGAGTTATACAATTATACATACATTGAAATAATTCAAAGTGTATACGTATGATTTTCTAATCCTTACACAGCGTTTTCAGTTTGGGATTTTCTCCCCAGATTTAGTTTTTTTTTTTTGTCGACGGGGAGAAATCTGGGGGCAGATATTATTTAGGGGGAAATCTGTATTTTTTTTAATTTAATTTTTAATAACTTTAATTTTTTTTTTTGTATTTGTATTTCGGTATAATATTCTTTTTGTTAGCCTTAAAAAGAGCTTCCGCAGAAAAAGAGCTTCCACAGAAAAAATTAACGCATAGGCATTCTGTGAACGTAAGAACGTGAGTTACTTATACTTAACAATGAGGCCCCTATGTAAGGAAGAGATTTTTCGTTCTTTGACAATCGAGGATGAAATAAATTTGTGTGTTATTTTCAAATGCTGTCGAATAACCGATCGATCCTCCACAGCTATATTTTCCAGTGAAAATTTGTCTGTTCTGTCTTTTAGACAATTTTCATTTTCATTTAAAAAATGCTATTGCCAGTTTCATTAGGAAACGATTTTTGTAAACAAAATTTAATTACATTTCTCGATTTATTTACCAACCTCATATGTAAATTATATAAACAACAATTTCACAAAGTAGCGTAAGTACTGTGCAAAAAAAATCAAATTCGGTCTCAAGGTTTTTTTTCCACTGCGTCATCTCTTGCGAACGTCTGGCAAACATTTGAGAGTATAACTGCTATGGATATAGATTCATGTGGTACCACAAGGGCCCCTTTAATGGCCGACAGCCACCTCAACCTAACCTAACCTAACCTAACTGCTAGGTAAGAGTTTCACAATTGGCCGTTTGGACTTGGCATAAAATTGTAGATCCCTTTCATTCGTTCACAAAACAAATGTTTGTAAGAAGATAGGCCTAGGGTACCTACGGACCTATTGCACTTACTTTTTTTTTTAAGTCGTACATAAAACATTTTTGTTTTTTTTTTAATAGGTAGCTAAATCTGGGGAGGAATTGCTCGTAAAGCTTGCTTATAAAACAATATCGTAACCTTTGTAACATTATCTTCTATTGCGTCTTGCGACCCGGTAACCTGCCAGCGAGCCTAGAAGTTTTAAATGAATGAAAATTGGGAACAAACGTAAGTTTGTAAATTGTTGACTTTGTTTCTAAAAAAAGCTTGTCTTTAAGTTCAACGAGGTTAAAATCCATAGTCAGAAAATGGATCCATCCGATTGACGTAAGTGTACAAATTTCAAAAAGCCAACCGCTATTAGTTACCTATAATAAATAAATGACGAATAATATGTGCATTAAGCCGCGATTACACGGCCATTTTTGTGTGTCATTTAAATGGCGCTCTGACGTAAAAATCGCGTTACAAAGCGGTCATTTAAATGTCGTTCCGTGTGATCGCCATTTTTGGGACGACATTTTTGGCGTCATTTAAATGACTAGGAAAATGGCATGAATTGTGTGCCATTTAAATGGCAGAAAAAAATGGCCGTGTGATCACTCTTAAATGGCACTTAGGACAAATGACAGAACTTTTCGGATGATTTAAATGTCAGCCTCCAAAAAATGACTAGGCACGAAATTCATGCCGTGCCATTTTTCTATGCAAATGACAAATGACGCAGCATTTAATACGATATCTGTGCTTTCATTTAGTGTTTTTCTCGTGGCGAAAGGACGATTAAATAATTAATAAACTGTTTTTTATTTTTTTTTTTGTGGTTGTTTTGTTCGGTACCTATTGAGAGAAATGGAATACGAACCGTCGCGTCGCCTTTAAGTGCCGACAATTTGGACTACTCCGTCAACTGTGTTCTGTGTTTGAAAACACAGTGTAAAACAAAGTCGAAAAAATTAGGTAAAACGGAGAAAATAGGATTGAATCAGAATAGGTAAATTAGCAAGAGGAATCGCGTTTGATTGTGACGGTGCAAAAGCAACGGGAGCTCAGTTCCAGAATGCAAACTTCAGTATGTCAGGCAGTGCTTTTGGTGCTGGCAGGGCGCCTAAAGAAAAGAATAAAATTTTATTCGAATAAATATGGTTATCTCTAGATTAGAGTCGAATCATATTTGTAAATAGCGTTGAGAACTTCCAGAATGATGCACGTTATCGTTGGCTGCGATACGCGGAAAAGGAATCGCAGCGATCGAAAACTTTCACCAGTGGCCAGGTAGCGCAGTATGATCACCAGTCGTGCTTCCGCTGAAACACTCTCTCGCATATTTGTGTTCTGTTTTTCGATGTGTGGCTTCACCAACATTGACCAGTGCTGCCAGGCCGCTTTAAGGACTCGGAGTCAAAAAAACAAACAAAAAGCGCTAGAACGCGCTAAATTTTTGTGTTCATGGAAAACTAAGAGCTAAATTAAGCGCTAGATCTGAAATTCGTATAAAGAAAGTAAAACCACAACGTATACAGTTTTTTTTTGTTTATTATTTTCATTAAACATCAAGTACCTATTTATTTAATAATACAAAATACTTCAAAAATCTGAGTTTTCGTCTTCGCTTTCATCGTCTAAATATTCATCGGTTTCTTTAAAACGCATAGAAGTTGACGGTCCTGGTTCTGATTCCTTTTCATTTTGTCGTAGCTTTAATTTTTTTTTTTTCGTCCGTTCCTATTTTAATCAACACATCCGGTGGAAAGTCATAGTTAAAACAAGATAATCATTTCGCCATTGAAACCATTCTTATACGTAATACTGCGTTTATTGTTTCTAAACTCAAGGAGTTCCTCAATTTATTTTTGACTATATTCATAGTGCTGAATGTTCGCTCAATATCTGAATTTGAATGTGGCAAAGACATAACTTTGGTCGCAACTGCATACAATTTTTCGTAAGGGCAATTACCACTGGCGTCCTTGGATTGTCCAACCTCAGCCCAAAATTCAGCCGTGTCGTGTGTATAAATCCATTTTTGAAAATTAATATTTTGCCATTGTTGAACAACAATATCAATATCTTCCGAATACTTTCACGTAGCATAGCAGATTAAGAATATACAGCAATAATAATAAACGAGAAAGAGACAACTAATAATTTTCAATCTAACCGGGGATTCACGTGAATTGTAGGGCGACGATGCCATGTCAAAGTTTAATGCCAATAGGGGTTATCGCGAATAAATTCCGTGGGAAATGTTTCCCTTGTCAGCAACGTAAGTCAGATTGCTGAACAGAAAAGATGCCCGGGGAAATCTTATTACCGATAGGTTTTAATTTGAAAATAAAAAGCGCTAGAAATTCCGCTAGGTGCTAGAACTTTTAAAAGCGCGCTAAACGTACTAAAAAAAGCGCCAGATCTAGCGCCGAAAGCGCTAAAATGACAGCCCTGATTGACATTGCGATATTGTTCAGGTTCTTCTTCGCGCAATTCGAGGAGTAATTCAGCACAAAATCCACTCTTCTCGCGACGGCTCAACCACCTCTTTTGCCAAATACTCCGCTTTCGTCGCGTTGGCTCGTAATCAAGATCGTCACCACTGCTTTCCAGTATACACGCTGCCAAATACGCCGTCTCCGCAATTTCCACCATCATCGCAAAATTCCTTTTCGACATTTTGTATTTATTATATATATATGTATAATATATATTTTTTTTTTCACTGCTATTTAATTTAATAAAGGCTAGCACACGAACGCGTCTTCGCCGAGCGAAAAACACCAAATGGCAGTAGCTATATTTTTGTCATTGGTCATTGCCGTCTGATCGCAAAGCAGATAAATGACGCGAAATTGAAATAATAGGAAAGGTGACATTTGCCATTTTGATGAGGCATGTCATTACCGTGTGATCGCCATTTTTTCGCTCGACATTTAATGGCATCCCAAATGAAAATTTTAAATGACGCGCAGTGTCCGTCATTTGATTTTGGGACAAAAATTACGGTGATAGTCATTTCGTGTGATTGCCATTTTTTTGCAAATGACAAATGACGAATCGTAGCTTAAATGTCTCTCTAATGCGACATTTTTTCCTGACGTCAGAGCGCCATTTAAATGACACACAAAAATGGCCGTGTAATCGCAGATTTTATACTGATATGTAAAATATTTACAGTTTTTTTTTAGCCGGATACGATTTTTGTTTCAATGTTTTTAAATGTTTCGTGTCATCTCTTTTCAATCAGCACTTATACATTTTTCAAATTTGTGAAAAAATATAACTTTTAAAAGTTAAATATATACAATATGGAAGGATAGTCACATTGAAGTACCTATGGTATAAAAATCGCAGTTTGTTAATATTGTCATGATTACCTTCTTGTACTAGAAAATGTTGATACTAACAAATCTTGCTAAAAGGCGATTTAAATAAGACCTTTTTTATTTATGAGTTGATTATCTTGGTAAAATGTAGATATTTTGTTGAAATTAAAAAAAAAAATCTAATTTGAATTTTTATTCAGCTTTTGCGTTTTTCCACGGAAGGCTTTTCCAACATCGAAATTCCCAAAAATAAAGAAGAAATCCCACGATGTAAGAGCACTTGTGACAAGTGGCAACCGATGACAGTTTCTTTAGTGCTCTCAATATTTCCAGTTTCCACCAATAAAAAAGCGTCCTCTCACGCTGTGCCAACTGTCAACGTGTGCGACGGACAGAAAAGTAGAAAGTAAACCTACTTTATCCCTCGCATCCGGCACGTGCGCTGCTTATAGGGGCCATACACGATACCGATAGAGACAAATATATTTGTTTGCAACGACATGTCTGTGTCATGTTTGTGCCATATTATGGCATGGGTCACCTTCTATAAGCTACTCTGTATTCTATCAACCTGTTACTGTTAGTCGAAAATGTTGCCGCAACGGACGGGACGGATGCTATGGGTTGGCCCCTTCAGGTGTTGGAATGCAACAGTTTGTTGCCGCCTGATTCGCCTAGTGTTGCGCCTCTTTTTTGCAAAAATATACTGTTACTTTCGATGTCCCGTTGAATTGGGATTCTATGTAATAAAGAAATTCCTTAATACAGAATGCTGTTGCGTGGACTGTTGGTACGATTTCTTTCAAAAGTATACATTCATTGGAGATTTTCGCAACATCATAGAAGCCTCCTTTTTAAGAGAATCTTCCGTAATAGTTACTTCAAAACAATTATTCAAGCTTCAAATTGATTTGAATAGCAAAACTTCAATTCCCGTAGTCCTTCTAATTTCCCTACCATTGGAATTTGTATGAACAAAAAAAATATATTTTTTCATTTAGGTATACATTCACTGATGTGACTTGTTGCAAAATCAAGGTGCTAACTTAAATGGTGGTTTCCTCTAAACTTTTTAATGGCGAAAATGGCTAGCCTTTTGAATAATACGATGAACAGTCGATCTGATAGCTGTAACTCCAGTTTCTTCCATAAT
Organism: Cheilosia urbana; assembly: GCA_946477585.1. Lineage (NCBI taxonomy): Eukaryota > Metazoa > Arthropoda > Insecta > Diptera > Syrphidae > Cheilosia > Cheilosia urbana. The sequence continues at coordinate 61,614,262 of OX297856.1, forward strand.
TTTAATTACGGAGAGTCTTGAATTTGAAGCAGCTCTCAGAAGTGTTGTTAGCACTTTCTCTTCATTTATCCCACGAAGAGTGGTAATTTTTTCCTTTTTTCCCTTTTCAACGTACGCAAATTCCTCTCGAAAAAAACCCTAAGTTGGAATTTGGGTTTTTGCGGGATTCGAACCTCGACCCCTAGCGTAATAGTACAACACACTAACCACTCAGCCACTGCGCCTACCTTTTTTGTTAGATTCCTCAAATCCCACGATTTGGCGCTTTTTTCCCTTTATCCCACAAAAGGCTTTTCCGACATTGAAATTCCCATAAAAAGGGATAAATTCCACGATATGACAACACTAGCTCTCAGTATCGCCCGCCTTTCCTGACATGTTCTTGCTTCGCTGACTCTTCCTTTGCGGTTGTTTCCTAATTTGGCCTATTTCCTCCTTGATCAATATCTTTCCTTTGCCCATAGTTCTGGATTGTATGAAATTATTTCTTGAAGCCTCCTAATACTCGAAGTATCCTTTTATTTAATTTAAAGCATGGTAGATTTAGCTTCTGTTCGTAAACAAGTGAGACAAAAAGGGACAATTTTATGAGCTTTTTGAAGAAAAGCGTCATAAAAGTTGCATTTATCAACTTAATACCATTTTGTTTACAATATAAACATAATATATCCTTCATTCCTTGTGCAATTGGGTTTTCCCAGATTAGCATGAAAAATATCGTAAAATTAAAACAAAGACTGCCTGTTCGATAGCAAGTGAGACGGAGGTATATAGGTACTGCAGGGTTCGTAGGGAGTTTTTCATTTTTGGGGCGAAAGGGATCAACAATGTTATCCCGAGTTCAAAGGGCTAATTAGGAAGCTCTATCATGACAGTTATACTCTGTTTGTCACACGTTCGCGAGAGCTGAGTACTTGAGCTCCAAGATTTAATCTACCTACCTACCCCTAGTTACGTCTTTAAAAACATAAAAATGTTAAAATACGGAATAAGAGCCCGAAGAGTCGTTGAATGCATCCGCAGTTCATTCGGTCAAATTTGTTGCTTAAAATGATTTAAGTTAAACAGAAACCGAGTGACAAGGAAAATTGCGGTTACCAAAAATTTAACAAAATGAAATATATTTCATTACTTTGACTTGTTTTCAAAAATAAATAAATAACCATAAAAAGATTTCCAAGAATTTTGCTCGGCTATAGTGGCTTTAAAAGCACACTTGAAATAGAGGACCCGCTTTGTGGTCTCACTTAAACCTGAATTTCCTATTGTAAATTAAACACGCTTATCCGCTTTTGATTATAAGGCAATCACAATAAATTTTCCCAATTATGGTTATCAGTTAACATTTAATTGCCGTCAAATTGACAGATAATGTTTTTATTTAAAACTACATTTTATGGCATAATTATGAAGGTACGAGGTACCTACTACCTATACTTCATTTCATTATACATTCTGTTTTAATGATTTGTAATTACATACTCACGTAGACATGATGTGTACCTTTATAAAGGATACTGCTTGAACGAGAATTAATTATTGAAGTTTCTGCTGTCCTTTTCAGTGAACTCCCATAGGCGTTCCATGTTGGTGCAAAGTAAGACAAAGCCGTTAAAAGCGAATTCATTCTCTGGTCACAACGAATCTAAACGAATGATACTAATGATGCTATTTGTTCTAATTTATCGATATTATAACTAGCATCAATGCTCTGGGTATCTAACTGGGAACGTGCAATAGACGTGGACATAAAATGGAATCATCATTACACTGACTCTGAATTATTGACGTTTGTCCTGGTAAACCTTTCCGTTGGTTTTTTTTTTTCTCTCTTTCTATTCCGGAATTTTTTATCATTTTGTAGGGACAGGCACAGAATATAATGTGGAATGCGGATACTTTTTTTTCAATTTACATTTAGGATAAGGATAGCTATATTTGGTCTTCATTGCACAAATTATTTGCCTCGTTTTTTGGAATCAATTGGTGCCTGGGGCTGCATAAGCCAGAATCATAGTGACAACAAAACAGAAATGCACAACATTTCCAATTTCAAAATAAAAAACGAATATCTGCCAACCACATACAATCGTGTACCTCTACCATTGCCATACCGTTCGAAATTGGTGCATGTTCGCCTTACACACAAATGTTGGTTCTAGGGTACCTACATGTTTCGACTTTGTCTGATGATAACATTTAATTTTGGAAATCCTCCTGTACCACCTACTAGATGACTCTGCTGATAATACACTCTTTGTGGTCTATTTCATTGTCAGTCTGAACACAATGTATTTAATTTTCTAAACCAAAACTTAAAGGTATACCTACGTATATTTGTATATAATAATGCACAAGTACCTGCCACGCATTTCCTCTGTTGGCCAATCGTTGAATCCCCACGGCATTTCAGTTGTACCCAGAATTAGTCCAAAAATGAATCCGAATAAACACGAAATGAGCATTCCCACTCCCAGGGCGATGAAACCGACTCTCTGCAAACAAATAATAAAGAGATTACTATCAAAACTAATAACGTACGTATGCACGCTTTATCTAAAATCAGAGATAATTGAATTTTGGTCGTAAGTTGACAAAAAATAATAGATATGTTTTAAAAGTCATAGCAAAATGTTGACACATTCCAATGGGGCACCGGGTGCAGTTCGGACCATAGAATATCTGTCGGAGTAAATGTATGAATTATGTTAGTGTGACTCATTTTTGAGAGTACCTTTACCTACTGGTCAACAGCAATTCTGTTGCATGGAATATTTTACATGATTCAGAGTTAACTTTAGACGCTTATTTCAAATACGTTATCAGTTTTTCTGTATAACCTTAGGTTTTTAAATAATTAATAGGGGCGCAGGGGCGAACGCAGGAGAAAATGTCGATCAAGCTATCGGAAACAAAACATATCGACCGAATTTTCACACTGAAACAAATCCTGGAAAATACGAACGAATTTCAAGTCGAAACTCACCGAATTTTCATCAGCTTCAAAAAAAATAAAGAAAAATCTACATTCCTTATTTTAAAATTTAAGATACATATTTCGGGGGGTGTTTATACCTCCAAAACCCCTACGTTCACCCCTGACTCATGGTACAAAAATATATAATTAACAACGAGCTCTGAAATTGTTTTTTATGTTATAAGCTCATTACCCAAAGCCGATTTGACTGTCCATATTTTCGAATACAAACCGATTGACCTCAATGTTACACTAATTGGAAATTAATTTCAAAACCACAATTCGATGTTGGCTGTAGTGTTGCATTGCCAGTCTAATATTTTCATCTTTAGTTCATGTTTACGGATCATAACTTTATAAAAAGTATACCTCAACTGCCCTTACATTGACCAGTTATTTTTTTGTTCTAAAAAAATTAAATTTTAACTCGATTTTCTTTTACTGATTATTAAGTATATATTTTTTTTAATTGTACATTTTTTTATACTAATAATAAATTAAATGAAAAGAAACTTAATTTGTACCTTTTATTTAGCTACTCCCTTTAACTGTTATTTTGCTATACAAACTGTAGTTTCAGTACAACAGACAAAAGTTTGTACCACTCAAAATCACACGATCTTAGGAGCACTTGAAAAGTTCCCGGGAAAACTTACATTGGCCGGATTCCACTGCCCGCTAGACGTCTAGCACAAAATATTCCATATGAAAGAACGCTTGCGCTAGAACATTATCGGCAGCCGGGAGCGGCAAAGTCTTCACTATTGTAGTGTAATGACGCAAATATCATAAAAATAATAATATATGAATTGCTATTTCATTATTACCAATTTATCACTATTACACTTGCTCGGCTTCGTATTTATTTTCGTTTTGTAAGCGTTTGAACGATTTCCATTTACAGGTCTTTTTTTTTTTTTTTTTTTCTTAATGCAGCGGTTAGTTTTATGCTAAATTGAGAAATTTCAATGAAACAGATATTTTGCAAAATGTGCTACACGTCCAGCGCAAATGGTGAAATGTCAATTTTTTTTTATTTGGAGTTTGACATGCCGCTAGTCATCTATTAAATATTTCCATTCAACAAATAATATGCCCTCTAGTGACAAAAACGAAAAATAAAAAAACTATATAGAAATTATAAATTACCTACCCACCACGCTGTTTAGTAATATTTTCCTGTTTTTGGTCAATGTTAGGGGCCCGGTCATTGTAAGGTCAGTTGACGATAAGTGTGTAGGGTAATGTCGGGAGATTTTGCCATCCATTTTTTGTTTTCGTTAGGTACAGCTCAAAAAATAAAGCATATTTTAAATTACAAAATAGATGTTATATTAACTCCTTATTTAATTTAAAAACGGAAAATAGAAACATAAATATAATTCATAGTTTGAAACATACTAAAATTTTTAAAAGGGTAAAACTTAAAAAAAAAAAAAAGTTCATTAAAAAACTGAAGGGTCATTTGGCACCCATAGGTGGGTGACATGGTACTTTAAGTTCCTTCTCTTGGAGTTTTTCTTCCCACACTCGCTATAAGTATTTAAAAAAGATGTACACGAGTACACAATATTCTCCATTTCTAAAACAAAGTTCTTAAATTTGCAATATAAAACTAATAGCGAGAGAAATGGCACCGGGCCACATTTAGTCGAACTTGGGGGTGCCATATTTCCCAAATGAAAGGGAGGTACCTATTGTATTTTGTTGTTCAAAATTGTTTTTTTTTTTTTTTTTTTTTGTAACAATGAATACTTGTCATCGAATACTTTTCTATCTACACTTCCTTCACTCATACACACAAGAATTTTTTGTTCGAATTTACTCTTCTTTTTTTTCGTCTGTAACTAGAAATTTTCACATGCACATCAGGTCGTGAGTACTTCAGGAACTTACATAAAACTAAATGATATTTTGATGTCCTTGTTTTGAAATGAAACCGTTATGTTAGAAATATTGAGAGGGAGCCATATCAGCCGATTTTACCTTAATTGAAGTCACGGCAACCGTAAAATAAGTTCGGGAAATTTAAGGCTCAACCACTCATCGATGGCTTCCCACATCAAACTAAAGAAAATTCATAAAGTATAAAGGGGGCAACCCATACAATGGTTTATGGAAGCTGGCACATCAGCACGTTTTCTTCTACTTTGCTGCCAGTTGCACTTGCACCCGTTGTCGTTGTCGCACTCTTATTGATAGAAAAATGAGAGAAACTGTCATCGGCTGTCAGAAGCTTTCTTATATCATGGGATCTCTTTTCTTTTGTGGGAATTTTGATGTCCGAAAAGCCTACTTAAAACATTGGCTGTCTCCGACGAATAACGATGAAAAGGCTCGTTTCGTCGAATATGTCAATATTGACGGATCCGTCGTAGCGACGGTTGCAGTGGATTCTACACCTCTGCGGGCTGGGCCCTGAACTGTAACTTGAAATACACAAAATAATTACGCTACAGTCCAGTATAGGCGCGTATCGATCAACATACTTATCTGGTTAACTCGTTTTCAACTGCCTCCAGTTGGAGCTATCCAAATTGCTTGGGGTCCACTTTCACTTGCGATGCATACGTAAGGCCAGGTTTTCTACTGTTACGTTCTTACTATACCGTTTAGAATCGGAGTCTTCATGTCTTAGATATCTTAGGTGACGTACTTAGTCACAATTTGGGTATAGAGTCTGATGCTAAATTTCCTATACTCAAGGTCCTGCATCGCCATTGCGGCCGCAAACCACTAGAAATATTTTTGCGCTCAAGCACTAAAAAAAAATTGGCTTCTCGGTCAATTATTCACGCTTATTTTGAGATTCGATTTCTTTTGAAAGTGTCTCGAATTCGAAGAATTCGTATTTTGACATTCTACTCGAACAGATAAGAGGTTCATCCTATAAATCGAAAGTTTATTTGTCATTCGAGTGTTGATCGTATTTTGAAATTCTAATCGTTCGAAACAATTGTCATTTGTTATTCGTGTGCAATTTCCTATCGCTTAAACAGCGATTGCTTTTGATTTGCTCCCTATTCTTGGCGGATAAACTTTGCAAAAATGTAAGTAGTAAATATTTGTTGTTTTTAAATATTTCTGTTTAAAATAAAATAAAATTCTCTCTGTATACGAAGGACTCACTCCAATTGGACGAATAGAAAACAAAAGGAAGCGTTGCTCAGGATAATGGAAGAAAATCCCGAAATCGCAAAGGGGTTCTCAACGAACCTATTGTGACCAGATTTGAGTTGAATAAATTAAAGCGAAAATTTGTAGTTTAATTGAAATATATAGATTTTTTTTTTCACTTGAATAATATGAGTTCGCAATTTAATAACAAAAAAATTAAAATATTTTAGAATTCAGCCTGTCAAAGTACTGATATTAATACATTTTAATATTCCTACACCTGGTCCTATTTGAGATAAGACTGCTACTTAACATTTTTGTAGTTTTAAGCATTTATTTCTCAATAAATAGATGAAACTTGAACAATTTCTATAATTCTAATAAAACAATGAAAAAAAGGAATGGTCACTCTGTATAAAATTTAAATGTCAACAGCTGAATTCGAAAGTTGAATTCATTTGATGGCATTCTCGATAATGAATTTTTTTTTCGTTCGAATATCAAAATACACAAAGTTCATTCGAACGAATGGAGACATTCGTTAGAATTTCAAAATAAGCATGATTTTCTTTTACCTAAAGTAGTTAGCTTAGTTTTTTTTTAAATTGTTTGTCCTATCAATTGATCACCGTAATTACCTACAATTAAAAAAAAATACGGGTGACAGAGGGAAACATACACTTTTTGCCATTTTGTTTTATACATATAGAGAAGAAATAGAGAAGAGATATTATACAGGGTGTCCGCCGGGAAAGTATAGTAGATACTTTGTTTTGCCGCCATTTTGGTAAACATTAGTCTTAACAGTTCATTTGGCAGTCGTGAAGAAGACACGTGGCAAATTTATTATGGAAAAATATCCGGTAAATCAACGTGTTTTAGTCCTTAAAATATTTTATCAAAATCAATCCTCGATTACTGTGACGATGAGAAAGTTACTAGAACTTTTTGGGAGAAACAACGTGCCAACAAAACACACTATTTATCGTGTAGTGAATGATTTCGAAAAAAGAGGGTCTGTAGGTGATAGGCCCAAGAATGGACCACAACGGACTGCAAGATCGGCTGAAAACATTACTGCTGCTCAAGGAAGTGTTCAAAACAATCCATGAACCTGAATTCGACGCCGTGCTCAGAAGCTTGGTCTTCATTGACAACTGTTTAACGCCACAACATCATGCTTTGGGCTTGACTAACATGTGGCATCAACAAGACGGTGCCACGTCGCATACAGCCAGGATTACATTGGAATTACTACGAGACCTCTTTCCACAACAAGTTATTTCAAGAAATGGTGATGTTAATTGGCCTCCACGGTCGCCTGATTTGCCTGCTCCGGACTTCTTTTTGTGGGGATATCTGAAAAGCAAGGTTTATGCAAACAAACCAGAAAGGCTTGAACAACTCAAACAAAACATTCGTGATGAAATAAATGAAATAAATGAAATACCGCGAGAAATATATGAGAATGTAATGAAAAATGTGCTCAAAAGGGCTCGCATTTGTGAGACTAACAGAGGCGGACATTTACCTGAAATTGTATTCCATACATAAATGCCGACATTAAAAAAAGCATTTATCAATATAAGATCCATTCTCTTATATTTAATCAAAAATTATAAACAAACAAAGTAGTATACCCTCCCGGCGGACACCCTGTATATAAATATGGGTGAAACTTATTATCGTGAGATGTGGTGGAATTGCTAGGAGTAACTAGAGTATAATGTTGCTACAAGTCTCCGATTGTCAAATAGTTTAACTTGAACGTGTCTTATATACATACGGTGACTATCCGTCCTTTATTTTAAACCCCTGTCCTATATTATTTTCTTTTTAATAAAGGACAGATTTTGTCCTTTATTTTTGAAACTGTCCTTTAAAACACTGACTAAAAAAGTTTTAAATTTCGGATAGTTTTTAACCCTATAGGTGGTACTTTGGAAAACGCAAGCGGGATAAGAAAACGGATTACAACCCGCTTAGTTAAATTGTAATTATTAAATTATAACAGACCCATTCATATAATTCATATGTTGTTCCTGACGACGACAGTTTAAGTCGCAAGGCTTTCTAAGCAAAGCTTACATGGGAACAGATATAAATATTAAAATTCAGTAACTGCCATTTGCTTGTGTAGTTTTTGTATTGGTAAGTAAGACAGATCATCAAGCAGTAGGTAAATCCCTTATTTCAGCTCCAATTATTTAGTGAGCAATAACCGCAGAGCATACATAATCAAATGGAATGGAATTATTGGAATTGGTAAAACCACAAAACCGTAAGGACGAACGTCTTTAATGGACTTATGCATGCATAATTGCATAACTACTCAGCTCATTTCACATCCTTGAAGTTGCTCCAAACTACCAACTTTTATAAATCAGTTTCCCTATCGTATTATCTCGTCAAGGGAAAGGTCGAAAGAAGCTTGGGAATGGATGTGTATGTGTATATACTTATTAATTAAAATTTAATTGATGAATTCTCGAACACACCGAATGCATACACAACACATGTACCTACAAGTCTACCTAAAGTGGGCATTAAACTTTACTTACAGCGTTCCTTACTCTTACCAACCATCAACGATGACTTTAACTTGGTGTACGCTCACTTTAATAAACCGGAATCTTCCAGCAAGTGGATACCTCTTGTGTTCAAGACGATGACGACGACGGAGCTCACACCTTCGTGTGAGTATTATGGCATTATGTAGGAGTGGTTTGTGCAACCAATGAAAGGCCGAAGGACGAACGCTTTTTTTTCGTATTTGCTTACACAAGTGGGTGACTTCGTTTCTCTATTGCATTCCTTCTTCGTCCCTTTTCTGTATGACGACTTATTGAATGCGTCAAGTAGTCGTACACCCAGAGATGGGGTGTGCAAAAGCGTGGTTATGAACAACTGTATTTGTAAAGTAGTTCAGTGTTCAGGATAGTTTCATAAACACTCTCTTACACATCACCATAGCGAAATGAGGTTACTGTCTGTTGCAGCATGACACACTGCTCGGAAGGGAAGGATTGTGGGTACACCTACACCTTTATTTGGTGCAGAAATGAAATTGAAAAGCATATAAGCTAGGTTATCTGTCCGGGTTAGCAGATAGTAATGACTTTTTGAACCATTAGTATCATAGCACCACCCCTAAAAAGCCGGAACTCTCTTTGTAGACTCATTTTAGCTAGATAACCACATTTAAGTCCGCATGCAAGGTGAGTGTAAATGCATCTTCTATGGACGTGGACATGTATGGGTTTTTGGGTTGCTGTTGCATAACATGCCATATGGATTACAAAAGATTATTCATCCATTTAGCGGTGTTATTTCTCATTTAAATCTTACCAACTTATATGAGTGTGAAATTGAATGCGGGACTGTGTTGGAATTCATACATCCCAGAGTCAGTTACCAGTTTCCCCTTCAGTTTTCGCTGAAGAGAGCTAACGGTGTAGTGCTGCTACCAAAATGAAAGGGGGGCACTTTCATATAAAAGCACTTAGTGAGGCAGTGACACGTGAAGAGTGAGATAAGATAACTTTTCTATTTGGATTTCTTTGCATCTCGGTCTGTTTATTGAGGTACAATCTACTAAGCGAATTTGAGTAAAATACCTCCTTGAAGCTTTTTTCCTTTGCACAGGAATGAGTTCGACTAAGCGGAAGCAGAAAATGCTAATTGAAAGAGTGTAACTTTGCTTTTCGCTAGAGTAAAAATTACTTTTAGTTTGGACTCAATGCAAACCCGGAAGAAAATATCAACCGTGTAATTATGAAGTTAGGATGCATGTGTTTTTTACGCTTTTAAGGACCATACTTTTCTTTTCCCATACTAAATTGGTAGGTACCATAATTTGAAAGTGATTTTTTTTTTTTATTTATTTATCTTGTAATGCCTATACACCTTAAGATATAATATCTTATAAATTAGTGATAAGCTAGGTATATTCTGGGGGAAAAAAAAAAAAACTACAAAGGTAACGAGTAATTCAATAATACTTAGAATTACAATATACCCACTGTCCGTAATATATGAATAGCGTCACACATAATTTATTTTTAAGTTCACTGTTTCTTGTACCTTTTTGATCTGTACATAATGTGTCTAATTCTATATTGGGTTGAAAGGTAGGACTGAGTTCTTTAGACTAAGAAAAGTTTCAAATAGTTTCGAAAAGCTAACGGAATTCTCTGAGATTATTGTTTTGATTCACTAAAATGCTTTTTTTGTAACATTAGAATAGAATCACCTTATTAATTTTAGTTAAAATGAAAACATTTTTTTTTATGAAAAGTATTTTTATTTATGAGGCAGTGAACCGATTTTGATTCTGTAAGTTTCCCATGAAAGGTGAAGTTAATACCATGGTTCGTACGTATATACGGTCTTTGTATGCGTTTTGGTTCATGAGATATACGATTCTTAATGTTTTTTTTTTATATGGGCGGTGCCACTCCCATTTGTCCAGTTTTGACAAATTTTCAACAGGAGTGGCCAGTACCTACCTAAGATTGTGTGTAAATTTGAACTCAATTGATTGAGTTCAAATCTTATATTATTAAAAATCTTATATTTCGAAAGCTACTGAATCGATTGAGTTTACATTTAAAGATAATCTTATGTATTGTCCTGGGAGTGTTCCTGTAAGGATTGGTCAATATTGGACAAAGGAGCCTTAAAATTGTGTTCGTTTGCTATTGGTATATATATGGTTTTTGTGAAGTTCGGTTGCAATTGGAAAACGTATATATGTGTGTGTGTGTTGTGCGTGAGTAAAAAACACATGAATTTCAGTATGTTTTGGGTTTTCTCCGCACATTAACATTGTGTTTACAGCTCAGGAGCAGGACTATTATCGACACGATAGGTGGAGCTGTTGTCGATCCCCATAGCTACTCAACCGATTTTAATGAAATTTTGTAAGTGTGTATGGTTGGTTACAGTTGGATAGAAAGGACACTATTTTCGTATGGTTGGTTAAAGTTTTAAAAATAGGATAGTTTTGGACCCGATAGGTGGCACTTTGTAAAAGATAATCAGGGTATGAAGAAGTAGGTAGGTAGGAAAACGGGTTGTAGCACCTCCCATTAAAAAAAAAAACAGAAAATTCAAACGCTAGGTAGCTATATCTAAAGTTGTGTAAATGAAATTTTTATTGTACATTTGGAACTTTGCGAAATCTGGGCTCGATTTAATACGAAAGGTACGGGCAAAACCGTGCGGGTACAGCTGTATGTAAACGAGACTGACGTCCGTATGTGCACTCATAACTCGGGAATGGATCATGCTCGGCGGATTAGTAGTGACCCAAAGAAGGACATATGCTACTTTTTGTCGTGAAAATAAGAGCTTAAGGGGATGGGATTGGAGATAGAACTTTATATGGAGAACTGCGCCTTTTAAAAAAAAGATTGAATTGAAAAACGGATAGTACCACTTCCAATACAAAATAAAATATACAAAATGTTTAATTCTTAAATAGTTTTCATATTCCGGGCTTACCGCTATACAATTTGAAATTGAAAGTCGGCGCAGTTATAATTTTGTTGCGCAACCTTAATCCACCGACATTTTGTAACGAATCGCGTTTGATTTGATTGTGAAGATTATCAAATCAAAAGTCATATAAGCTACGATTTTGTGTGGAAAATTCAAAGGCAAGCGTATCAATTTCCCAATTTGCTATGACAATTAATAAGTCGCAGGGATAATCGCTGGAATTTTATGGAATCAATCTTGAATTCCCATGTTTCTCATAAAGTCAATTGTATGTGTCATAAACTGACACGAACGAATAAAATGGCGGAACGAAGTTCGCCGGGTCAGCTAGTTTTATATATAGTAAGCTGGGCTTAAGTTTTAAGGGCCGATGTTCATTTTGAATAGATCACAAATTATTTAGGAAATTATTATCATTTCTTTTTATTATGATAATATTGGTATGGTTCAATTATGCATGGAACAAAATATCGGACAAATGGCCGCCGCGACCTCGGCGGCACACCTCCATCCGATGGTCAACATTTTCGATGACGCTGAGGCATAATTAAGGTTCTATGCCGTTAATGTGCCGAATTATCTCATCCTCTTTAGCCTTCTAATTGTTGCTGGCTTATCGACGTACATATTTTCTTTCAAATAACTCCAAAGAAAGAAGTCCAACGGTGTCAAATCACATGATCTTGGCGGCCAATTGACATCGCCACCATGTGAGATAACACGGCCATTGAATTTGTCGCGCAAAAGAGCCATTGTTTCGTTAGCTGTGTCGCAAGTGGCACCGTCCTGTTGAAACCACATATCGTCCACATCCATATCCTCCAATTCGGGCCATAAAAAGTTCGTTATCATCTCACGATAGCGAACACCATTCACAGTTACTGCCTGACCGGCCTCATTTTGGAAAAAATACGGCCCGATGATGCCGCCAGCCCATAAACCGCACCAAACAGTCACTTTTTGTGGGTGCATTGGTTTTTCGACAATCACTCTTGGATTATCATTCGCCAAAATGCAGTAATTCTGCTTATTGACGAATCCACTGAGGTTAAAATGTGCCTCATCACTGAAGATGATTTTCTTCGAAAATTGATCATCCACTGTTGCCATTCTGACCATTGACGACACTTGAAATGGTCAAGAGGCTTTAGTTTCAATTGCACCTTGTAAGTGCGTAAATGCAAGTCTTTATGCATAATGGTTATCAACGAGCGTGAGAGATGCAATTGTTGGGCACGACCGACGGCGAGTTGAGGTGGACGGCTCTTCAGTCACACTATCGCGAACAACAGCAATATTTTCTGCAGTACGAGCTGTCAAATGAAATGCAGAACAAAACTTGACGTTTAGGTGTGGTTCACATTCAACATCGGCCCAAATTTAACCACCCGCTACAATCATTTTAGTACTTTGTACAACCGCCCTTCTTTTGAACTACTTCAAAAATGCATTATTTTAAAGAATCATACAATGATTTTAAAAGATCAAGGGAAATACTGACACAGGCCACTTATTCTTACTAGCTAGTTTATTCAATTTATGTTTGCACTCCCTTACCAGAAATGCGGGGGTTGCTGATGGCGCTTATTGCTGCTTTACTGTCTGTGCAGATAGCTATTTGTCCCCCTGTGATGTGGAGCGCTGTAAGCGATTCATACGCTACATTAGCTATAACAGCCACAGGCTGCAGAATAGCGAGTTATTCAGGGGGAAGATCTGAAACTCAGGAGATGTAACTTTTTTCATCATATGTAGCATAAACCGTGGTTATATGATATATCAGTTACTCTGAGTTATTTGTCCTTTTATAGGAAGTGTAAGTGGCGTCATGGCTCATGGTACACGATTCTCGGCGAGGTCTAATATTGCCTTTGTCCTGATTCGCCATTCTAAAATTGGTATGGGGATACATTAAACATTTTTGTGTGCAAGAAACAATTTCTTCTGTAACATGGAGCAAATCATTCGTGAACACGGAAACATTCGAAAGTTTTCGCCTAATAGAATGCGGAATTGCGGACCCTGATTTAGCTACATACCTACTCTTTTTTTTTTTCTTTTTTTTTTTTTTGTAGTGCTTCTGTTGAGGCATGCGACCGCTTGACATGATTGCGGATGGATGTTTCGTTCGCACCTACATTTTAAGATGCTGGTATTCTTTCGGAAATATTTCTGAGAGAGAGCTCCACAGTTTTCAATTTACCAAATGGGCTCTAAAAAATGCAGGTCCTCGCATTGCAGATCATTCATTACGCATTTTAAGTACATTCTTCGGCTATCCGTCACAGTATCATACTCTTTCGTCCGTATATGTACTGTGTAAATTAGTTTTGCTGTCAAAAACATTGCACAAGTAGTGCCCAGCCCATGTGAAAAATATAAATATATTTTTTTGTTTTTTGTCCCATAATCCAACGGGGTATATTAAATGCTTTTGCGCTGCGAATGACAAGTTAAACGCGAAGAGCACTTCGCGCGCTATTGGCTGAAATAACTTTTTTCTGCGTATTTTTGTTTATGATTTTTGTTTTTCTACGAACATTTGGACTGATTTATTACTTTGGCGTGCAGGAGAATAAACGCTCGGACTAGAATTCATTTTATGTGGATATAGCTTGCCGGTGGCTAAAAAATGTCTGGGGATCTATGATGAAATATCTGCTGTTGGTCATGGTGGTCGGTGGCATGTAGTGTAGATAGGTTTTGAGCCGAGGCATAATGAAAAAAGTTTAAGTGAATAAATATATCGAAAGTGATACCTAAACAAAAATAAAATATATTTGCTTTTGGTGTTTTGCGGTTTTCGCAAGTTTGATGTGACATGTGAGAGAGGACGCGATTTGAAGGACACGTACACAATAAATCTCCCTCCAGTAGAATTTGACGTCGGAATTGCGGTGCCGTTGGTGAAATTCACCTTTTTTTTTGCAGGTTTTTTAGCTGGTATGTTTGGGTGCTGTATACTCGTATTGCAATCTATGGTACGGAAAATCTCTTTTAATCCTAGAAGACTAACGTTACCAACTACCCCTAATAAGTGAATAATTCGACGAACAATACTTAATTATATTTTGTAAAGCACAGAGTTCCACCTTTTTTTCCTCAAACATTAGAAAGATGTTGCCAAATGAAAAACGCGATTATAACTAAATAATTGCTTCAGTTTTTATTATTAAACAGTCTTAAAAATAAGCACAACATTTTTCATCCTACAATTATTACTTTTCCTTTTATTTCAAAATAAAAGTACTTTCGCCTCTTGTCATTTTGACAACAGAATGTACTATGCTATTTCTTGCTAAAAACTAAAAATTGTCTTCAGTAAGTTTGTATGTAAGTAAAAAAACAAAGGAATTATTGTAACCCTTTCCTAGTTTTTGGAAAGAAATAAAAATATTTAAATAAAATAATAAAATAATAAATATAGGTACCTATTGTCTTCGCAAACTTAAAAAAAAAAAAATGTGTGCTCTACAATATTTCTTGAGATAGCACAAGCTTTCGATAAAGTCTGGCACAAAGCACTGATACAAAAATTACAAAAACAACTGCCGAAGCAGTATTCGACAATTCTGGAGTCTTATATATCAGACCGATTCTTCAGAATTAAACAGGATACAGAATAGTCAACATTAATAGAGATCAAAGCTGGTGTACCGCAAGGCAGTGTTTTAGGGCCAGTGCTATACCTTTATTCACAAGCGATCTGCCTGAAAGCGGAGAAACCACTATAGCAACTTTTGCAGATGACACTGCTGTACTTGCTGTTGGAGCAAATGTTAAAATAGCAACAAAAAAGCTTCAAACAGCAATAATCAATATTTCAGAATGGACTAAAAAATGGCAGATTAGTTTAAATGACCTTAAGTCAGTCAATATTAATTTTACGTATAAAAGCGTACCACACATTCCAGTCCACATTAACAACAATATAGTGGAATATTCAAACAGAGCCAAATATCTAGGCATGACTCTAGACGCTAAACTGCGTTGGAAAGCGCACGTAAAAAAAAAAAAAGATGAGTTGAACATGCGATACAGCAAAATGTATTGGCTTATTGGGAGATATTCATCCCTGTCCAACTACAATAAGTTATTGCTATACAAGCAAATTCTCAAACCAGTTTGAACCTATGGTCTCCAGTTGTGGGCATGCACACGCAAAACAAATTTACAAAAAATTCAGGTCTTTCAAAATAAAGTACTAAGCAACATAGTCAATGCACCTTTGTACATACGTAACGCTGATCTTCAGAGATCTAAATATCGAAATGGTTGAAGACGAAATTAAAAAAGTTGCTCAAATGCACAGACGTAGACTTCTCAACCACGTTAGCTTAGAAATAACCGAATTATTAAATACAGACCATGTAAACCAACGTTAGCTCCTTAAAACAGTACATATGTACATATTAAGTACATATTAGAACAAAATTGCTAATTAGTCTGACGACTAGGTGCGATTATTGGAAGGATGGTAACACCATGCCTTCCCTGGGTGTTTTTACTGTTTTAAGTCCCACACTATCGCAAGGCTCGCAAGCGATATCTTTCAACGATTTTCACCTAGCTACACGCAAAAAAAAATACTTTAAAATGAATACTTTAATTCAAATGACTTTGAATTGAAAAATCAGAGCAACTCACTTCATTAAACTGCTTCATTTCTTAAGTAGGTATAAGAAATGTTTTTTTTAATTTAATTTTACATAATAAAGCGATAAAATATTAAAAATAAAATCTATTCAGATTGTATAATTATGCGTTTTTATCCGCTGTTTTTACTCCTAAAATATATATTTTCTTAATTTATTTTCAGTAATTTTATTAAATAAATGCATGTTTCTTTGATGGAAACGGTAAATCAACTCACATTGTATACAATAATGGAATTAATAGAAAACGTTTTTTTCTTTCGATAGAAAAAATATTAGATTTAAAAAATTCTTGATATCAAAAATCTTGAAAGTTGATGAATTTTTGATAAAAGGTCTTGTACTTATTTTGGAGCTCAAAACGACTCAAAAAGTAATGAAAGCATGTAATTTCGTCGCAATAATATTTTTGCCCCCAACGTAGAATACATGCCGTAAAAGAGACAGACAGACTTTGGTCAGCGATTGGTTTTCTGTTGCATGTCATAGTCGAAGGTGTCTACTCCACCCTTAGCAGCGTTATAAAACTCGACCATTATGTGGCTGATTTCTGCAATCGCCACTACTACTGCGCTTTTTGCTACATTCGCCCTATCTGATAAGTTGCCAAAGGACACAGGCGAGGGCATACTGTCGACCGGTCACTTCCTCCTTGACCAGCCTTATTAAATCACAAAATAAGGTACACAACGAAAGGGCCGATCTACTGATCACCGATGGCGCATATAGTTTACGCCATAGGGCATACTGTTTCGGTTACCCGTTGTTTATCCGAAGACATATCGTCCAATAGTTATTCCCAGTCTCCTGCCTTCAAGGAGTTGTCTGAGGATTACAGGCGAGGGGAAGACTGTTTCGGTCACCCTTATCCTGTCCGAGGATAAACTGCCCCAATTCTCTATACGAGACGTAGGAAATTTACAGATAAAGAAGACAAATAGTCATAAGCACAAAGATAGTAATGCGCCCACTAACATGTCCGGCCTAGAACACTCTGGCCTTCTTCCGCCACCCATAAATGCTTTTACTTCTCCTTTAATATTTTCATGTTTTGTTGCTTATAATTATCGTTTCGTAGTTTTGTTTCTTCACAGATATCTGAGCATTTGACCACTTTACAATTTCCTTACATACCTATTTCATAAGTCACAGATTTTTTAAACAGCAAAAATGTGTCAATAATGCCTCTGCAAGATATAGTAGGGCCTCTGACAATGCGCACGATATTTAAAGCTGATTTTCTGCTTGAAGTTTGACCATTAGTAACCAGACATGATGATTTTTGACACGAATATTTCCTGGCGTCAAAGAATTAATACTCTATGAAAGCTGATAATTAGAGTACTCACTCTATAGCTCTATATCGGATAGATCGTCTTGTGTATCCTCTTCAAAAAAAAAACTCTTCATCTTCATTTCCAGAACAATCGCCAAAATCGTTAGCTTCATCCTCCGCAAGCAATAAATCAACAATTTCCGCAACCGATACCGCCTTTGGTAAAGCCATTGTTAAAACTTGCAAAAAAACACGCTGGCTAAGAATTCGTCGAAACGACGAATATGGGTGATTTATAAAATAAAAATCAATTGAATGATTTCGCTATCCATTGCAAATTATTTAAAGGTTTTCTTTACGAAAACACAAAAGAAGAAGGAGGAATTGACCACGAAGGACCTGATTTCTCAAAACAGTTCGAAGCACACGATACAAGTTATGCTTCTAGTCCTATAGAAACAGTAATATTATGTTCGTTGGTTGGTATTCCTTCTGATACTGCACAAATCGCAGAACTGATGTAAAGTTGTTTTAGGAAAATATAAAAAAAAACGGACTTGTTCAAACGGTTACAGTGTTCTGTCGAGAAAGACAGCAATGTTTACCTGATGGAATCAAAACGACTTTGCATGTGTCCACAGTATTCAGAAACTGGAAAAAATGCAAATGATTCAAAAAATGATTTTTATCAGCTCTCTACTACCTTACTCACACTCTCTAAAAAAATACGACGACAATTGATTATTCAGATCATATCAAGTGTACCCACAGCTGCCGTACCTTAAATTCAACTATTGCAACGGCCTTGGGCACCTGTAATGAATAGACTAAATTTAAAATTGCTATTCACGAAAAAAGAACATACAACTTTAAATGAGTTTGTTTTTAATTCTACAAATAGTAAAAGTCGCGCACTCCCACTCGTATAGGTATATCAAAAACAATTGAACAAATAATTATTGGAAATACACATTTTTCATGATATTTTCAACTTCCTGTTAAATTTTAAACAAATAATTAAATTAGTTTAAATTGATTAAATTAAAACAAATCACTCTATCACTTGGTAATGTTTTCCATATATTTTTAATTCTCTTTCTTTCTTTAAAGCTTTGCAAATAAAGTTAAAGCTAAAGAAATGGTCACAAACAGGTTCACCGAAAGCATTTAAAAATATGATATGATAATGATAATTTGTATGGATTTGTCTGTAGCAATTTTATTATTTGTCAGTATTTACAAATTTGAATTTCGTAAAACGCCTGTAAAAATGATTCTCTTTTAAATACCTGTAAACAGTGTTGTTATCACTCTATCTTCATTTATCCCACGAAGCGTGGTCATTTGTCCCTTTTTTCCCTTTTTAACGTAAGTACTCAAAGTCACTTTTAAAATACCACAATACTTTTTTGAGTAAAAATCTAGTTTTTAAAAGAAAAAATTGTATTACGCGGAAAGAAAATCAAGTTAAATTAACCCTTAGTACAAAAATCGCAGTTTGTTAACATTACTGTGATTAATTTTTTTTTTTTTTACTAGAAATTACGATGTTTTTTTATGGACAATTATTCAGTGTGTTGATAATAATGGTAGAGTGTAGGTTTTGATGTAATTTCAGCAAAAATGTTTGTTAGATTGGGAAAATTCCAACGGTTTTGCTGTTTTTGCCTTCCAGAAGGCTTTTTGACATCGAAATTCCCACAAAAAGGGATAAATCCCATGATATAATAACACTGCCTGTAAATGGCGACTTGTAGTTTTTGCGAAACAATTTTTGGTTTTATCTTTATATTGAATGCAATAAATTTAATTTGATCATGCTTGATTGGACTATAGCTCAGTTTCAATAATGAAGCAGATAGCTTAAAAATACTAGAAAAATAATTAAAAAAAAAAAAAAAACAATTTTTTGTTATTGTATTGGTTTTCGTAGAAAGCTCAAAAAGCAGGGTTGAAAGTGAACGGCATAGACTATACCCTATATCCTTTTTAGAGTACGTACCTATTAAGGAAATTTACAAACAAAAAAAATTTGTACATTTATGTATAGGTATCTAAAAATTAAAAAAAAAAAAAAAAACCTAAACCTATTAGCCTAAAATTGTATGGTTATGGCATATGGAGTTGTGGAGTGGACAAGGACATAGAGCGGAGCCGTTTATGTGCGATGTGTTCGCTTGATGTGTGTGGACGTCTTTGAAAGTATAGGTATACTCGTATAAGAACAATTATCATTCCTTTCTTTAATTTTTTTTTTCTAGTTCTACCTATACTTTATATACCTTTTACAAAAGGAAGACTAGCTATAGTTTTTTTTATTGATTCCCTTCGTCATGTGACATGCCTCTGTTCTCAAACCTTAAAAGCTTTTTCAAGATCATTAAAATCAACAGATAAAATCAAATTGGAATAGCAAGCGATTAGTAATTAATCCAATCATTTTTTAAACACACTCTTGACCCACAGCATTCTTCATTCGCAATTCAACTGAATGCGAGATACAAATTTAATTACTGTACCAGTACTCCACCACCTGTCTTACTGGCAGCACTCTACATTCTAAGCACAATCAATTGCAAGTAACTTACCATCAGTTCACGATCGGAAATTATGGTCCCGAATGTAATCGACATAACCGGACCCATAAGAGGCGAAACCAACATAGCAGCAACAATATTTGGAGCATTGTTTTCGACAAGACCGAGAGCAGCCAAGGAACTGCAATTAAGACTCAGGATAGAATTTAATTTTTACACAATATGGCGTGGGGAATATTTTCTATGCGGATGGTGTTGGCAAGGATACTTACTCTGCTGTTACAATTAACAGGAGATAGTCGAAAGATATGGAACCTCCAGCTCGTACACCGTCGACTACTTGCTTCACCGTCAATTTGGATTTAATTGATTCCACGAAACTGTTCCATTTGGAGAAGTCTTCGGCATCCTCGCTGGTACAGTGTTGAAGATTATGTGGTTGAGATATCCAGACGAATGAGAATTGAAAGAGTTTTATTAGTTTCAAAGTAAATATTTTCAAGGGATATAAAGACAGACAGACTGGGAGCCGATAAAGTGAAAAAATGTCCCTTAACCTGATATCCCCCTTGCACTATAGGTATTTTCCACTTTGAAGGAAATCGATTTCCACTAAATGGCTGGTCATTGCTGCTGGGGTGTTAAAGTTAGTGCTGGTATCTATGGCAATAGTTCATTATAGACTCAACAATGCAATGAACTGGCGGGGGGTGGGGCTATTTATATTTACGTACACAAGATAAGTAATTGGATATCACTGTGGTGCTAAATTGATGATGTATCAAGAGCAATAGAAAAAGAAAGAAAACCTTTTCAAAAAAACTTCACAGAACGAGCATCTTCAAGTGATTTTGTAACAGTCATATAGACTATCGCTTGGGTGATTTAGGTTACAGGGAAACGATTCGATTCTGTTCGATTCCTGTATGCCTTAAAGAGTGTTCCTCTTATGTTGTCACGCTCGATTTCTCGAATATCGGTGTGCGATGGATTTCTCACTAACATAATTATTACAATACAATGCTGTAAATTGTTCCGGTACCGTGTATCAAAGCTTTAAATAGAAAAGCATGTTGACCTTAAGGGAGTAGGCGAATAGTCAAAGGTTAGATGGGATAGTAAAGCTTTTCGCACGGTATTCCAAGTCAAACAAAAAGGACAATAGTCAACGGGATTGTGTAAATAGGCACCTCAAAGTATTGCGATTACGGTGGTGGGGTTCGGCAACACAAGAAGATGGCGAGTTTTTTGTTTATTTTAAGTGAAGACTAATACACTAAGGTAAGGTCATTGTTCAAGGAAAATTCCTAAACACGATTAGCTAACTTATGGAAACAGCCCTCAATAGGCTCAGAATATGGGCCGAAGGGTGTGGACTAAGAGTCAACCCTGAGAAAACAGAACTAGTGCTATTTAGTACAAAATACAAGATACCACCCTTCTGCCCAGGCTTGCTGGAGTGGAACTTGCTCTTTCAGAAAGCGCAAAATATCTTGGTACGGTATTAGATAGGAAACTAAATTGGAAACTTAACGCCCAGGAAAGAGTCCGCAAGGCTCACAATGCTCCCTTCATCTGTAAGAGAACAGCATGTAAGAAATGGGGCATGAGGCCTTCAATGTTGCGTTGGCTATACATAATGCTAGTAAGGCCCATAATTACATATGGGGCTCTTGTCTGGTGGAAAGCCGCAAACAAGAAGTATGTACGGGATATGTTGACCAGGGTACAAAGAACAGCCTGCATTGCCGTTACGGGTGCTTTACGTACCACACCAACGGCTGCACTGGAAGCGTTTATGCATCTTTTACCACTGGATTTACAATTATACAATCAATAGCAGGTAATAGTGCGCTACGGCTCACTAATGCAGGGCTTTTTAAAAACAGTAGAATAGGACAGTACTATTTTAAAGGAAACATTCTCCGAAATCCCGGGAAAAGCTGATGAAAGTCTCGGTACACTTGATTTTGACACACCGTTCGATGTGTCGTACCCTGACCGACAGGAGTGGCATAGGAACTTAGTTTTGAGGGGAAATGAGATCTCAGTATATACCGACGGATCCAAAACCAGTGAGGGTACGGGGTCAGGTATATACTCCAACGAGTTGGACCTACATATGGCCCTGAGACTACCGGACACATGCAGTGTGTTCCAGGCAGAGATTCTGGCCGTACTCAAAGCTGCGAAGGTACTTGAGATGAGATCGATATCCAATAAGAATATCGCCATCTACATTGATAGTCAGGCTGCGCTTAAAGCGCTAGAGTCACATACCACTAAATCTGAACTAGTCAGGAATTGCCGCGCAATGCTGAAGGCATTATGTTCGCAGAACCGTGTTAGATTATGTTGGGTACCTGGGCATTGTGATATTGAGGGCAACGAAAGGGCCTACGTTTTGGCTAAGGAAGGAGCCGAACTCCCAGTAAATACAATGATTGAGGGCATCAGACCACCTATGGCCGTTGCTAGAAGGGTTATCGTTGAGAAAACTAACAAAAAAGCAGCTACAAGATGGTCACAGCTAGAGGGGCACAGGGTCATTTTTCATTTTAAATTCATTTTTATTATTTCTTTCTTTAACTTACATACTAGACAAAAACGATTAAATCTAATTTAAAACTAACATTTATCTTATTCTAGCTTACTGGCTCTTATCGAGCGCTCTAAACTTAACAATATGCTTAAAATTATTGCCTTTCGGCCTTAAATCTATCTATATCTATGATTTGTTTTGTTTTTTAATTTCCAAGAAACTTTAGAAAACTTGGATTCTTTATTATTTGTTTTATTAAAACTACTTAAATCTACCTAAGCTACTTAGCCTACATTACCTATAATCAGGGTGGTGAGCAATCTTATCGATTGGTCACCATCCTGATCACGTCTTTGGTTGCCTGTCGGCCGCCAACAAGGGTTCATCCGCGCCGCCGAGCCTCCACCGAGGCCATGAGCGTCGGTCAAGTCTCGGAAGCACTCTTTCATGTTGGCTAGTCCAGCACTTCCCAAAGACCCCCTACGCTAAACCTAAACCTACTACCTTAAATCTAGCTTAAAACTAAGGAGGATGCTACGTAAGTAGCGCACCGGCCCGGGAGAGCGTATCCACTCTCACCTCTTCCTCAAGCCACCAAAATTCGGTGAACTGCTTTACCGTATCGACCCTGTCCCGTTCCGCAATTGCGGTACTAAAACGGAGGAGCTCCTGAGCATTGGCGGCGTACCCGTCGTGGATGAGCCGCTTATCCCTCGCGCCGCGGTGGCTGTGGTACAATACCGGCACATCATCTTTTTTCTGGACTAACCCTTTCATGTCTACATGAAGAAATGCCTCAGGCGGGATGAAGCCAGACCGAAGCGTACTCTCGTGGTACATTAAATTGGGGTAGTAAGCCCCTGAGATCAGGTTATTATCACTGGCCATCGCCCTAGCAACGTGCCTCCGAATCACCTTAATAAGGAAATTGTCAATCCTATTCAGTCGGGCCCCATTGTATAAGGTCCGGTTGGGATAGTATTTTATGTACTGAGATTCAGGAGTTCTAAACAACCCTAGACAGGCCCTGAGGCATTGCCTCTCAAACACCCGAATCCTTTCCATATAGGACGGCGCTATATTGAACCACATGGGACAGCCATAAGCGATGATAGGCCTTATAAGGGCCACGTAGCAAATGACCTTCACCCTGGAGTCAAGTTGACTGCTGCGAAACAGTCTCCTTGTCAGAGCGTAGGCCCTCTTAGCCCCAGCAAGACAAGCATCTATATGTTTGTCAAAATACAGATACTGGTCGAGCCGGATGCCGAGATACCTGACCACGTTTTTCACCACCAATGGTCGTCCCTGCTGTCCAAAAATTGTTAATTTTCTCCAGTTTTTTCTGGTATCCTTAGAGGCCCCAGCCAATGGAGTCCTGAACAGGATTGTTTCCGATTTTTGGAAATTGATTTTCAACTTCCAATCATCGCAATACCTCTTAATTTGCTCGAAGTAACGCTGCAGAAGGATGTTGATGACCTCGATTTTTGGTCCTGACCTGTACGCCACTAAATCGTCTGCGTACGCTATAGCGTGTCTGAGGGAACCCACCAGATCACTTGTGTAAATATTAAACAGGACCGGAGAATTCACTGCTCCCTGTTGTAAGCCGTTTTTAATTTCGAAAACCCTGCTCGAAGTCACGTTGCCAGCTTTGACAACGAACTTCTTTCCCATAAGCATGTTATAAATCATATACAGCAAAGGTTTTTGAATGCCCATTCTGGTCAGCTTATAAAAGAGCCCCTCCAACCATACGGTATCGAAGGCCTTCTCAAAGTCGACCAGACATGCACCCGTGCATTGCTTCTTACTTTTATTCCACTGGATGTCGGAAACCAGTTTCGACGCGGCATGAATAGTGTCATGCCCCGCTCTAAAGCCAAACTGGTTGTCCGGAATAATCTTATTTTCTTCAACCCATCTTAAAAGAGATCTATTGACGACTTTCTCGAATACCTTGCTAATATTCGGAAGCAAACTGATTGACCGCAGATTAGCAGGGTTTGTCCTATCTTTATCCTTTTTCGGGATAGGGTGTACCACCGCCATTTTCCACTGCGCCGGATAATATGCATTATTCAGCACATTGTTAAATAGCGTGGTGAAGATATCGATCGCTTCTAGCGGCAGGTGTCTTAATACGACGTTTGGGACACCGTCAACTCCCGCCGACTTTTTGTTTTTCAGTGACTCAAAGATGCACCGAAGTTCATCTATACTCACGAACAGATGAGAATTTACATCGGCGATTGTGCCATTTGCACGGTTGTCGTCATTGAACACGGTGAAACCGTTGTTTTCGAATCGCCAATTTTGAATTTCGGTCCGCAGGTAAAAGTGGTTAAGAAAGGCCCTCTCTTCGAGATCGTGGTTACGGCGAACAGGGTTGTTCACCGTATACACATTCTCAAAGAAAGCTCCCATCAAGTCCACTCTCTCCTGCGGGTCTTCGACCACATAAAAACCGTCGTTCGAGTCAGCACTTTCCGGACTTATGCCAGCAGTCAGTAGTGTCTGTCTGTTCTCGTTCGTCTGAGGTATTCGGACACATGAAATGTCGTTATGATCTTTCCGCCTGAACAGTTTATTTATTTGTGGGAACATACTCGGACTACTGGATTTTATAGCCCGAATTTTATTGCCCCAATACAAACTTACAGATTTTCTGTAATTTTCTGTGATCAACTGTTTCAAGTTTTTGATCATCGACTTCAGTGTCCTTATCTCGGGATCGTTCCTGTCAGTAAACTGTCTGTGTAGCCGTTTAAGCCTCGAAAGCAGTCTACTTTTATGTCTGTACAGAGCATCGATTGTCGCGTTTCGATACTTCTCAGTTTGTTCTTCGTCGGTGGAGTGTCCTACCCGAGGGATAGTCCGCTCCATTGTCTGTTTGATGACGACATTCATTTGCCGTAAATGAATGTCGATCTCATCGTTCGTTAAGTTCCTGTTTGTCGGTGGGTCGATCTCGCATGAGCGTATATCGCGCTTTAAAACTCTGGTGAAGCGCGACCACTGCGCTTTTCGGTAATCGAAAGTACGCACTTGGTCGTACTGCTCCAGTTGCGTCTGCTCGTTCGGGATCCGTATTACGGCGGCAAGTCCGTAGTGATCACTATCGTACTCAACCGTTCGTAAACAGTTCCGCGTGCTTAGATCAATGTTTGTTAGTTCCAGTCTTTCGTCAACTAGCGCCAAGTCCAAGAACGAACCTTCTCTAGGGAAAGACGGGATATCCGTCGCGTACAATTCGATTTTGTACTCAATCATATTATGACGCCACCAGTCGTGAAACTGGTTGCCTCTAGGGTTCGGAATATGATTTCCCCATGCCGCATGTTTAGCGTTGAGGTCTCCGCCCAAAAAGTAATAATTGTCTTCCGATTGAAGCTCTAAGCAACGAAAAAGCGTCTCGATCTCATTTAAAAATTGAATGCGATGAGGCGATTCAGGGGCGTAAAGCGACACCACATACACCCGCCTCTGGCTATTGAGGGGAATGCACACGATGCATGCTTCCAACACCTGGAACCTGCGCACGTCCCCGCTATATATGACCCTATGGCGCAAGCCTTTACGTATTAAGATAGCGACACCACCTCCTTGTGTGGAGTTGGGCCGGTCTCTTCTAACAACACAATAGTTTCTGTAGCCCAATTTGTGCTTCGGATTTAGCTTAGTTTCGCTAACCAAAAGTACATCTGGCATTTCGGCTTTCAACAGATTGGAAAGATTGTTCCTTCTCTCGATCCTGATTAGTGAATTAACATTCACCGCAAGGATCTTTAAGTTTACCTCGTCCAGCGTACCCATCATATTCATGGCGCGGCAGACTCGGCAAACAGCGTCGAATAGATAACGTCTATTCGAGCCGCTTGCTCATTTAATTGTTTCTGGAAATTATCGATCTTTCCGTGCAATGACAGAAGGATCGATTTCAAATCCAGATCCGCTTCCGGTGTAGGAACCTTCGGCGCGCTTTTTGTTATTGTGCTACCCGGTCCAGTTACCATTTGGGCAAAGGACATATTGGGTGCAACAAAATTTGAGAACGAGCGACTCTTTTGACCCTTCTCTACTTCGGACCTCTGTTTTCGAGCCTGCACATTCTGTTTCACCTGCTGATACTTGGGACATCCCTTGAAATTAGCAGGATGTCCTGAACTCTTGCAGAGAACACACGAGAGCTGGCCCCGATCCTCTACTCTATTCGTACCTAAGGCACATTCCCCATGTTTATGGTCCTTATTGCACTTGACGCACCTGAACTGCATGTGGCAGTTAGCTGCGGCGTGCCCGAACCTCTGGCAGCGCATACATTGAAGTACACGAATTGACCTTTTTAATTTTTCCCAACGTACTGCATGATAGTACAGGAATCTGATCCTTTTCAGACTATCGATTTTGCTGTCGGGTGTTAGTTGCACCAAAAAGAATGGTAATTTGCGGCTACCACCCCTGTCCGCAGGCGAGGAAAACGGCTTGACCCCCACGAACTTAAGGTCGTCGCACTCATAATTTTTGAGCTCCTTTTCAAGCTCCTCTATTTTAATATCAGGGTCGATACCCTTAAGCAGCACCGTTTGCCGCTTTTCTCCCTTTGGAGTGTACGTGAAGTACTCTGTCTCCGCTTTCTCCAGAGCGGTGCGCACCTTTTTGTGCTCCTCCATATTTGTACACATGATAATGTGTTTAGTGGCGTTTAGCCTTTTAATATAAAAATCCTTAGTAACTAGCCTACATAACCTAATACTATCGCTAATATCTAAGTATATTACATTTATTGGAGGTATCTTTTCTTTCCTGGTCTGCTGTTGTTGATGCTGTTGCTGCTGTTGCTGCTGTTGCTGCTGCTGTTGATGCTGTGGTTGCTGCTTCTGCTGGTGTTGTTGTTGCTGTAGCAGCGGCTGTTTCTGTGCCGGCTGCTTTTCCTGTTGTTGTTGTTGCTCCGATTTCTGTTGCTTTTTGTTATGTTTTTGCTGTTGCTGTTTTAGCATTTCTTGTTGCTGCTGCTGTTTCAGCTGTTTTTGTTGTTGTTTGTGTTGATGCTGCTCAGCCTGAATTTGCTTCAGCTTTTGTTGTTGCTGAAGCATTTTCTGCTGGCGCAGCTTCTCCCTCTTCGCGAGAAGCTCTTTGATCAGACGATCAAGCTCAGCTTCCTCGTCTTCCTCGTGTTGTTTTTGTTGTTGCTGTTCGTTTTCTGTGGCGTCCAGTAACTCTTGGAATGAGTTTCCTTCGCCCACGTACCGACCTTCGCCCCCTTCAGACTCGTATGAGTAGTTGACGGCATCATCCTCGTCTGACTCGGTCTCTGACGTGTTTGTTTTTGACGTCATCGCACCGTCTTGCGTCTTCCTTTTTGCTGACAGGTTTGGTTTGGGCTTGAGTTTGCGTCGCCTCTTTTCACTTTTTGTTGAATCCAGCGACTGTACCTCTACTGGTGTTATTGCTGCTGCACTTGTTGATGGTGTTGTTGTTGTTGTTGTTTTTTCTGCTCCCACTTGCTGTTGCTGCTTGACTTGCCTTGTCATTCGCTTCGGCAACGGGGCATCTCCTTGCGGGACCTTTGGCTGGCCAGTGTCCATCGCCTGGTTGCCTTGCGGCACTTCCAACTTTTTTTTTTTTTTTTTTTAATTACTTTTAAAAAAAGAAGCTTTCCCCCACTGGGAATCGAACCGTGCACCTCTTGTGTCAGAGCCGGTGCTACGCTCCACTGACCCAAATGGCTTATTGGATTTGGATATCCAAATATACTATTTGTCACTTTTACTTTGCTTGCACTGCCTCACTATCAAAGTCGTCCGATCACTATGGATGCTGAAGAGCGACTGAGGGGCACAGGGTCTCAAAGGCACGGTGGCCCGCTTTAAATCGGAAGAAATCTGAAGACTTAATCAATCTCAGTAGAACAAAGTTAAGATTAACGGTAGGAATACTCTCTGGACACTGCCTTTTAAGGAAGCATGCCATGAGACTAGGCTAAGCTAATACGGATACACATGTAGGTACTGTGAGGACCTACAAGCTACGGAGGACATCTCATACCTTCTATGCGAGTGTCAAGCAATTGCTCGGAGTAGAAGGAAGCACCTAGGCAGGTTCTTCTTTAATAACTTAGAGGAGGTTGGTTCCTCAAATAATATTGGGACCATAACCAAGTTCTGTAGGGAAATTGATTGTTTGGGCGAATTGGTTTAGGTTTTTAACCGTAATGGTTCCCTGGGGATGGCGATGGGCCCACTTTGGTGCCAGGTCTTTTGTGACGATCTCACAACCCCACCCAACCTAACCTAACCTAATCTAATACACTAAGGTGGGCAAAAGTTTTCCCTACACCGATCCACCCAACCAACTCTGAACATATTTCGTTTTAAAAGTTAAATAAAATTGACATTTAGCAGTTGCTGCAATACATATCCCCTGTCACACAGAGGGCGTTTTTAATGTCGCGTCAAGTTCACCGCGGTGCGTGGTGAAAAGCGATTTTGTGAATATTTACAGATTATTTCCATTGACGCGGGGCGTTAAGGGGGCATACACGACACAGACATGTCTTTGCAAATTAATATACATATTTGTCTCTATCAGTGACGTGTATATCCTATGTCTATCCTTTGCAACGACCATCTGCGTGAATTCAAAACTTTTTTAATCTTCCTTGGTCTGCAACGACATGTCTGTGTCGTGTATGGCCCCTATTAGAAAGGATTTTGAAATCGTGATATAAGAAAGTTGATTGAATGTGCACTAAATTACCCATGTCTATGAAATGTACAAAAACGTTATTGCTATTAAAGAAAAAATATGGGAGACAATTTCAAAAGAATTAAATGAGGACGGTAAGCATATACATTTTTTTGTTTTTTTTTGTATTTGTAGTTACTACTTAAATTTGTACATAGAGGTAACGCAAAATACAGGATTTTCACGACTCATTTGCACAAAATATTAATTAGATTTCCGAGCTGTTTAAAAATTTGCAAAATGCCGCGGTTGGAACTTGGAACGTCGCATTCAAATTATATTACCGCCTCAAACTATAATCTTACTGCGGCGTATGGTTCACAGATTTGTAAAAAAAAAAGATTTGTGCACTCAACTATATCACGTCGGTCATCTTTCGAAACTTCTGTTCCTTCAATCAAACAGTTTTTTTTGTTTTTGTGTTGTCCTTCTTACATCAGGCAATAATTTTTTTTTTTTTTATTGCGAACGACAGGATCTAGATACTGACGAAAAATTGTGGAATTGTTTGTAATTGTTATCGCAAGGGTTATAACTATATACTTGAAGTGCTGCTAAACTTTTAACTTCAACTGGCATTTTAATTTGAATTCTCATCAATTTGCCCTGCTAAAAATTAGTATTAAACCTGAAGTTTCAGCCCAATAAGAGCTTTACAATTCGACCTCATACCATGATATCATTCTAGAGTCGAGAGTGAGACACGAATAAAAGCAAAATATTCTGTTCGTACAGATTGCACTGGTGTTAGCTCCAGATGGCATTGCGCTTCGTAATGAATGAGAAACGTGAAGGGATTAACCACCTGCAACAAAAGGAGATTATATTTACTATACCGTGCTCTCTTGCAAAAAAAGAAACATAGAAGAAAAGTCCCTCCTCTTTTTTTTTGTATTCAAGCATCCTTCAGTTAATTCCTTATTCGGTGTGAAGTGAACAGGGAAATTAACGATTTTTCACCAGGAGAAAATCCCCTCAAAGTTCTTCGGAAGGAGATGTCCTCTGGGCTCGTTGCTTCTCATTGTAACCCATTCCCATGTGAAGAAGAAAACACCAGCAAAAGAAAATGTAATATGTATATGATAAAGGATGTGTGTGGTGCATCGAAAAGTGCAAACAAAAAAGCGTTAGACATACACTCACCTGTAGTCATCTTTGTTGGCTGCTGGATCCGAAATAGCATCGTAGCTAACACTACATGGTAATACGCTGGTACGAGAGAAATGGAATACCCAAATGACGTTGGAAGCAGACAAAAAAAGAAATGGATACAAGTGAGAAAGGCTTATATAGGTTATCCTTGGTTCAAGGTGAAAAGTGTGTATGTGATGATGTTATACGTAAAATGGTTCAGTGTAGTGTTTGCCCGATATCGAGCTACAAATGGCATGACATTGCATCAGAGTTCATTTGTGATAAATGCGTTCTCAATTTCAATTGTATGGCTGCGTCCAATTTAATTTCATAGGTGGGGTGTTTCGTCACAAGCCCGTTACAAAAACTCTGCAGTGCTTTGATGCTAGTGAAATGCGTAGATGGAAAATAAATTACCTAACACTGGAATTCGCTTTTGTCCCGAAGCCTAGCTCTGTCAAGCAGTGTAACGTTGTTTCGCACGGTTCGCCAGATGACAGAGGAAATACGACATGGTAGTAGTGGCCCTTTTTACCTGTAGACCAAGTCACATGTTCGATTTCGAGCTTTCCGAGTAGTTCCTCGAGCACCTGAAAGTATAAAAACCTGTTCTGAGTGATGTTGAGGCTGTAAATGGTAACTCTAAATAGCAAAGGCAGGAGATATAGTGATGTGGGTATTATATGGACATATACATTGTAACGAAGGTATATACAAAGTGTATTGTGGGTGGAATGGAAATGTGGTGCTCTACCTAAATTGGGCGAACTCAACGTCTCGATTATATAGACTTGAACGTATTTGAGTATGTACCAATAAGTGCCTAATCACATGGAGTAAAATGGACGAAGTTTAAGCTGATGTATTGATTCAAGGGTAGGCATATGTTGTGTCTTTATTTTGCGCTATTTCTTTTTCTTTTCTTTTTTCACAAATAGGAAATTAGTTCACGTATATGTTCTTAGTGTCAAGAAATAGGTACCAACTTCCAAAATGACCTGTACTTATTTCATTCGAATGTTTAATTCGAATTTCGGATGTCAACAACAACTGATATTTGTTCATCAAGCTATTAACCTATGAAACCATAATTGCATTATATATTTGAAAATGAACGTCTGTCTGTATGCCTGCGAGTCTGTCGTCAACGCTCTTCTATAAAGTAAAGTCGGGAGATATGGCACCCATTTTTTTATTTTGGTTACAACTCAGAAAATAAAGCATTATTTAAATTAGAACATAAATATATTAACTCTTTGTTTAATTCAAAAACAAAAAATAGGAATATTATTTATATAATTCAGAGTTTGAAACATACTGACACTTTTAAAAACGTAAAATTAAAAAAAAAAATTGGAAGGTGATTTGGCACCCATAGGTGGGTGATATGGAAATAAATATAAGTTCTCTTGGAGTTTTTCTTCCCACACTCGCTACAAAAAAAAAAAAAATGGTGCGACTGTTTCCAACAGTCCCGAAATATGTGTATGTGTAAACATCGTGCGTGCGGTATGTGTGTGGCTTGATACACGTCATTGAGAAAAGAGGGAATTGTAATAACCTAACCGTATTCTTGATATATTATGAAATAACAATAATTTATTCGTTCTGTGCTAGTTTCGGTAGAATAGATACAATCGGATTGTGGTAGCTGAAGTAAGATATGTACATTCGAGACTGTAATCTATTTAGATTATGCTGGAAGACAGCATCGATGGTTGTTCCATATCGTGTTGTTGAAATTTTCCGGTTGGAGTTCATTTGAAGATTAAATTTATCTTGCATAAAATCAATAAAGGGTTGAGCTTCTGGAGTTGCAAAATTGATATTGAAGTCTCCGATTATGATCATTGGTAAAAGATGATAATCTCCCTGCAGAATTCTTGAAATTTCTTCTGAGTACGGTGCAAGGACGAAATGGAGAAATCTTATTTCACATCAACAAAAAGCTGAAATTAATCTGCCCCAGCTCATAAATGTATGCAATGATAAAAACGTATGCAATGATAAAATGTATGCAATGATTACCTGTCTCCGCAAGTTAAATGTGTGAAATTACTCCACCTGATTCCAAAAAATGTATGCAATGATAAAACACAGTGACGCATTTCCGTCCCCGCAAGTTAAATGTGTGGAATTACTCCACCAGATTCCAACAACGCGCGCTTAGATGTTTACACATCAAAAAAAGTTCTGAAATTTGCAATATAAAACTTATAGTGGGAGAAATGGCACCGGTGTCACATTGGGTCTACGAATAAAAACTAGCATTCACTTTAAGCAAAAGGTTGCAGCAAGTAAAAGCCCTAAGTCCGTATGACACTAAATTTTTTTTTTTTTGCTTTTAAAATGAAACAAGAGCATGTACGAACAACTAGAACGAAAATTCTCGATTGGAGTGAGTGCATACACACCAACCTTAGTAATGTAGAGATGTCAAAAACATGCAATCTATAGCTACAATTGCACCTGGAAAGATGATTTTTGTTTGACAAAATAGGTTGCTAATGTTATATTTCTTTGTTGACCCACTAGTCAAAAAGTGAAAGAAGAACTATGAATTGCTGAGAGGTGAACTTAAAAGCCAATATCTCAATATTCATGTACCTTAGATATGATTCTGTTAAAAAATATTAGCCAAATAGTGCACTGTTCATACTTCGCGTGACAAGAAATAATTATTGCTGCTTTTTGCATTATGTGATCATGAATAGGGTTGCCAGATTTTACTCGAAGCTCGACGGGACACAGCGAAAATATGAAAAAAATTGTATTCTTTTGAATGACAGCTGCGAATTTGCAAAAATTTCATTCTTATATGATAAGTGTGGTTGATATATTAAACTAGTTTCGCTTTTCGTATGTGGTCGAAAATCGATCCTACTTTTTTTATAAGTATGTAATAGGTACTACTCATGATTGACATTTGAATACGTCACTATAAAAATTTAGAGCAAACTATTTATGTCGAAAAATGTTTGTTTCAATAGTAACATCACTTAAAGCCGTCAACATCTCGTAGATTACCTATATGAACCTGAATTCAGATTAGGTATACATACAATTGCTTACTTTTAGGGGTAGGTAAATTGCATTCCTCCGGAAATAGGTTCTAAACTAAGATATATATTTTAGTACGTTACTATGTTAATAAGGCGGCAGCAAATTGAATGTCACAAACAAAAATGCTTTAACTTATAAGCATTTCGCACGGGGAATTCTCAGGGTGTTCGACGGGAAGGTATACTACTTTTTTTTGCCGCCATTATGGCAACCTGATATTGTATTCCATACATAATTGCCGACATTAAATAAAACATTTATCAATAACAGATTCATTCTCTTTCATTTAATCAAAAATTAGATATTATAATTATTATAAAATTATATATATAGTATACCTTCCCGGCGGACACCCTGTATATGGCGCAGTACTTTTCGTATGATATGAGTTTCATTCTATTCATTATAATACATATAAATATAAGGAGCGTGTCACATTTCAAGAAGCAAAGCTTTTGAACAAAAATAGCAATGCCATTGCTATGGCCTGAAACTAAATAGTTGGCGCAACAGGCCTGGAGAGACCCTAGGTCTAGCTTCTCACAACCATTCGTTTTGTGTGAGTTTTTCATTTTTGGAACGAATGGAAGGGATCTACAGTTTTATGCCGACTCCAAACGGCTAATTGAGAAGCTCTTACAAGACATTTATACTCTCGGATGTTTGTCAGACGTTCGCGAGAGGTAGCGCAGCGGAAAAAACCCTAATGGCCTGAAACAGCACTTCAAAATATGTTGCGTATCCAAAAGCACTATCGCGGGGCAGTGCAGGGTTTTCCATTCTAAACATATTTCTCAGTAAATATGATTCGAAAATTGGAGTTGTAACTCATTTTTATTTTTACTTTTTAAGATTGCATATAATATAGCCGATCCGGGTCAAGTGGATTCTGTTAAAAACTGTAGCTGATTGTCTGAAGTCTGAACTGTATTAACACAGTCAAAGCACAAAGGTCACTATAACCCGATAGGTAATTTCATGTCTTAAATAAAAACTATTTAGGTAAAAAAACCTTTCATTATATCTGTATTTGAAGAAGATGCTCATTATTTTGTATTTAAGATGTTGTTCATTATTTGTTTCAAAATAGAACTAAATCTGTCCCGGATGAAAGCAATCTGTTGGTCCACTTATATAATAGACACTTCACATGCTGAGTAATAAATAATCATTTGCCCTAAAAACCATTTATACCATATCCCCAGCTTCGTGCAAATCGATCAAATAAGCACCAGTAGTTATCCACTAAGCTTCAATACATCGAGTGCAGAATCAATCTGTCACTGTCCAGGTCCAGGACGCCTCTCAACTACAAAACAACACTACACTACACTACACTATAACTCACCCAGCAAGAATTGATAAAATGTACCATACCTTTTCCATTGGCACCATCACATTAATGTTATCCTTATCGCCACGTGGCCGGGGTTTACCTCTATTTACACCACCAGATATTGGTTTGCCAGCTCCGCCAGTAACACCACCGCCTCGTCCTGCCTTTCTGTATTTCGGTGCATTCTTGTCACGTAGTTCGACCTCAAGACGCAACACAGTGTTGTTCTCCGGAAGATTGATGTTCAAGTTGTTACCGGACGGAGATGCATTCGATACTCCTACCCCAGTTTCTGTACCGGGTACTATTGCTAGAGTTGGGCGGACAACTTCTTGATTGTGATTCCATTGGTTGCCTTCGGTTTGGGTTGCAGTCATGAAAAAAAAAAAAAAAAACAAGGACAACACAAGGAATTAACAACAAAGAGAATACGTTTACAGCAAAAAAAAAAAACAAGTACCTAACACAAAATCTCTTAAGGACATTTCATTAAGATTATATTTGATCTACTTAACTTAGGAGGCAAATACCCTCTTCAAGGTGGTGACTACTAGGCATTAGTGCCTACACCCGCACACATAAGGCGAATCCCTTGACTTTGTGCCCTGGCAAATGGGGAATTTATTAGTCACTTATATGCAACTACAAATAATTGAGTTGCGCAAAATTGCTGGGATATGTAGCACGAGTTCATAAAAATCCTTTGGAGGCTCCTTGGCGGAGTATTGTTAATGGTTGATCTTTTCAACTGAAGTGAAATAAGGGATATCTGTGTGTAGGGTTCATGCCTGGATTGGATATGCCAATATATTTTTCTATTGTTAGCTATCATGTTGAGGACAAACAAATGATGTGCATGTTGTGCGTGATTAATGTACCTTATTTTTTATCCTGAACGTTTTTGTGCTAATAAGTGAATAAAAAATTAACATTAGGTACCTACGTATTCAATAATAATAATAAAAAAAAACAGACGCCTTATTCAAGGACAGATTTTTGTGTTGCTCTTTGCCACGGAATTTTTTTTTTTGCGTTTTATGAGATTTTTTTATTGTATATATAGGACATGTTGTTGTTTGCTTATTTCATTGTATTAGCAAAAAAGAAAAATCGATTTAAGAAAAAAATACGCAGCATATTTATTTACAGCCAAGGAACAATACTGTTTTGAGATTAGCTCTTAATGGAGTGTGAGTTCATAATAAACAGTGGTTTCCAAGCACGAGATATTTTGTGTTATTTTGATGAGTTGTTATTGAGAAGTGGCATATAATCGTCTGTGGTAAAGAAAATGTTTAGTTGACATTCCTTTTGCAATGAATTTGTTCCTAACCTTCGTGATTATATTTCCTGGAAACGTCTCCTTCACCTATATTCACATTCGTCCGTACTTTTATGAAAATAATATTGGTGGGTGAGGTCATCACCAGAACGATGCTAATCGATTTCTTTAGGTAGAAATTGAATGGTATGAGAATGGACGAAATCTGGTGCCAGCAGCACCTGCTAAAAAAAAAAAAATAGTTGCAAGGATAGACATTCTGCATGAACGACTTGACTTGTTGTTATCTCTCGCAGAGGTGACGTGAATTGGCCACCAAGATCGTGCGATTTGACCCCGCTAGACTTTTTTTTTGCGGGGTTTCCTAAAGTTGCAGATCTATGTCATAAGTCCCGAATTTTTAAAATACTTAGCACAAGAATTTTGTTAATACTTCACAAGGGCATTGTATTTTGGGCAAAACCGCGCTGGGTCGGCCATACAATGACTTTTGCAGAAGCTTTATAGAGATGAAAGGGAGGATGAGTCCGTCACGCTTAAGGAAGGCTTACTTAGAAAACTACTTCAACAATGATCTGATTGATCTATTCAGTGGCGTGGCGTGAACATTTTTAAATGGGAAGTCGAAGCAAAATTAATCCCATACAAATGTAAGGCTATACCAGTGCTCATAACATTCTTAGCTTCATTAATGAAAGTAAATGGCTTACATGAGCAACCAGCAAAGGAACACCTAAACACCATAGTGGTATATACAATGGGGCGACTAACAATAAAGTGTTATTCATCTATTAATTTCGAGGACGTGTACCTATATTTAGAAATCGTGGTTACATATTATAGAAATACTGATTGATAAGTTGATAAATACCATATGCGACGGTAACGCACAATGTCAACCGATCCAAATGTTATCAAGAAAGATATCCAGGGTCCTAATAATTTATAACTTCTCAGACGTGGAAAGGATACACAAAACTAGCAAAAAAGCGCAAATATTACGAGTTTAAGAGCTTCATTCAGATTATTATCCACAAAAAAATATATCTAATAAACTTTTAAACTCAAACAAACTGGACAGAAAATAACTTTTTATGGTCATACGTGACCCTATTTACAGTAATGTGGTATTCGATTGGACGCTTTTAGAGCACTTTTTTGCTTACAGAGCAGTTTTTATGTTCGTTTGGTACGAAAAAATCAATCTGTTTTAGATTTCATAACACTTTTGCGAATCTAGATATTTTCTCAAATTTACCAATACAAGTGCGTTTGAGTTTCACAACTGCTGGAGTTTGTTTAGGATTTCCTGAATTTTTTCTACAGCAAAGAAAGGCATTGCATCGGGTGAATCTGTTTTTGTAAATTATTTATGTAGATATAAATATTTAGAAATCAATCGGGACGCAAATTTTGAATGCTAATCATGAATTTTGTAATAGCATTTATCTACATTCTAACTTACCATATTTTCACCATGTTTTAAATTTAATTATGCATGCACTAAAGCTATGTAAATAACTGAATTGTTGGGGAAATACAAATCAGTTTGGTCGTAACATACTCCTTGATCGGAGCTTTTTCTTGAATAGATCTTGTCGTCGTTTTTCCATCGCTTTACTTGATTTGAGCTCTTACCAAATCTTGTTCTCATCGCTTAGCAAGCGCATAACTCGTTTTCGTATTTGCCGAGATTTTGAGCACAATAAATCGTAATTTGCTATTAAATTAAATCCGTGGGAATTTTTCGAAGGAACGGCCGGAAAAACCTTCGACCGTACAAACATTTTTCTTAGATAACAACTGATGAAAGCTTGATTTAATTTCCTAGTAAAATTCTGCATTATTATAAGATTCTTGCATACACGGAGAAAAATCGACCACTTTGAAATAATATGACGCTCACCTTAATTCCAATCAACGTTAAACAACAAGATTTCATAACAAAATAAATGGATTCCTTTCAAACTCTATTAGATCTAAAATGAACGCCATTTCATTCTAACAAGAAATTTCTTTTTAAATCAACCTTTCTTTTTCTGTTTAAAATGAACAAATTTCCGTATAATTCTAAGTGCTGACTTATTAAAATAAGAGAATTTTCTTAAAAAGAGAGAATCATATTAAAATAACGTGAACATCTGCTTAAAACCAAAACGTTTGCTGTTTTCAATTTTTGCTTGTGCAAGAATGTTCTTGCACGGTAAACGCATTAAATGGATTCCTTATTGAAGGTAAGTGATGACTCTTTATTTTAAGCAGATGTCCACCTTAAAATTAAATGATTCTCCTTTCTTGTACGTGTTTTGACATGCATTTTTTTTCGCAGTAGACGCATTGTTCTTCCATGCTTTCATCAACTTAGTGCGGTAGTGATTGTTTTGCGGTACGAAACGTGGATTTAAGATGTTTTTATTAAAAAAGTGAAGTGTTTTATAAAATGTCGGAAGCTGATGCACAAAATCTAGTGTATGAAATAGTTTATTCACAAGTTGATAGTGAAATTGAAGATCTCCTTATTGAATGGGGACTCTCGCCAACATCGATTTCATTACTCCACCAGCAGGGTATCGATAGGAACGTACTCTGCAAAATGGAGCGAAGCGACATTGAATTTCTATGTTCGCAGATTAATTTAATTTTTCGGGAGTATATTTTATTCAAAGACGGATTGTTAAATTGGCGCATTGCACAGGTACGTATGAAATCAGATTTTTTTTTTATCTGATAGCGTATGTGAGAAATTTTCAGGAAATAATTTTCTTTGTCTTTACCTGGCCTGTACCATGTCTAGAAATTTGTTGGAAAAATTGGAATCGTTATGCATTTTTATCACATAGGATAAATTTCTTCTATATTATTTCTGTACTAGAGATTGATTCATTGTTTACAATATTTTTTACTTTTTTTTTGATTGAAAGGACAAACCATTGGCAGGATCAAGCTCAACCGATAGAGATACACTATCAATATCCAAGTCTGTTTTAAGTTGGCTGGATAACATACAGCAGTCCTCATCTTCTTCTGAAACACTGTCATCTCAAGATATACTGAACTTATAAAATATCCTACAAAAAACAATAAAAGGCCAAATGATAAAAGATTTCTATAAAGAAAACAAAATTCTGAATAATAGATGTCAAAAGGATTTAGTTCAATGAATATAAAAAATGTGGATGGACCACCTATTCATTTTTACGTTTTAAATAATGGCCTCAAAGTTATTCGCCCGAAGCTGTATTTTTAAATAAAAATGTAAAATTCAATTTATGAATAAATGTTTAGCTACTAAAAAAGATACGTTTATTATTTCTCAAACATTACTGTTTATGGACAATGGAGTAACTAATAACAATTTGAAGTTTTAAATATGAAGTCAATGAGTGCATTTTAGCATCGTTTTCATATATATTTTGCTATGGCGGTTATTTTAATTGAAAATTTGTCTGCCTTTTATTTACATGCATTGTTTTCTTAAAAATAAAAATCCAAACGATTAATTTGAAAATGCATTTCATAAAAATAAGATATTCAGCAAACAAAAATCAGTGCCAAATATATCATATTAATGAAAATGAGATTTCCAATTTGAACCTTTTAGAACTCCGAAAAGGAAACGATTTCCCACTATAAAAAACGTGCTACATTAAAGTGCAAAATATATAATTTTGATAAGAATGCACTTTAAATAAGCAAAGCTTTCACTTAATATTAACCTATAAGAAGTCTAAAACCAAATGGATTTCTAGTACAATCTATCGGTAAACGTATGATATTAAAGTGCCAACGTTTTGATTCTATAGGAATGCACTTCAAATAGCATAATGCTTCACTTCATATTAACCTTTACGAAGTCTTAAATCAAAGCGATTATTTAGTTGAATCAATTGGGAAAAGAATAATTTAAAAGTGCATGACATCTTATTTTTATGGGAGTGCACTCGAAATTAAAATGAACTGCACTTTAATTGACCTTATAGAATATCTTTCAAAAAAATCATTTTCCTATAAAATTAAACGGATTCTTTTGATAACAAAATGCAACACGCATAGAAATAGTTAAGATGATGTTTCCACTTATATTAAGTCGGAAGTCCGCTTGGCAAAAAACCATGCAGAAATCCGATTAATTTAATACAGATTCCGTTTGCTTTTAGCATGACTTTTTCTCCGTGTAGTGCTGGAGCAGAATTCAAATCTGGGGACTAAAAATTTTACACCTACACACATGGTAAAAAAAGCTGTATAAATGACGAATATTTTGGTATAAAGTTCAAGAATTTTGTACAGATACCTGGTAAAAAAATAAACATTCACTTATTTGTAGAATAAGAACCATCAGTGGTAACTATTTAGGCGAAGAGCCTTAGTGGTTTGCTCAGAAAAAAGAAGATTGTTGGGCGAAGAAATTTGAGATTTTTACAAAAAAATTATGCAAAGTTGAGTTTTCGAGAATTAAATTATTTCAGCGAAAGAACAATATAAAATGTACTCTCTATACCTATAACTATTTTCTTATATCATTGCCAACAGTTTTATTCAAAACAAAGGTTTTGATATTTGTGTTCATTTTATTTTTAACTAATGAAAATAGTTGGCATTACAGTGGACGCTCAGAAATTAGAACCTTGTTCCTGGGGTAATTCTAATTTCCGAAATGTTCTAATTTCTGGACGTTTTTTTAGTTCACTTATAAGGAGTGAAACTACCTCCAAAATTTATTATTCTTATATAATTCTCGTGCATAAACGGAGTGACAGTGACAGAATTTTTTAAGTATAGCGAATACCGTGCCGATTCTTAAATTTTGTAAACCATTCATCACTTGCACGGAATGCGTTTTCATCTTTATCGAGATATAGGTACTTCATGGAAAATTTATTTAGCTTTTGCCTTTGATATTGGTCCAGTCATTGTGTACTTCTTTTCTTTACGTTTATTTAGAAACCATTAAAAAAAAAGACTTTCCATTTCCGGAATTTAGTTTTTGCTTCTTGATAGGTATTGGAAACAGCATCTAATATCGCTTCTTTCTCAGATTATATGTAGCTGATGGCAGATTTTGTTAAATGCAAATCTAGAGTTAAGCGATTCCCTTTTACGTTTATAATAAATTAAATTCACATTGTAAACGAGACTGAGCCAAATATAAGTATACATGCGAATTAAATATTAACAGGCGTATAACCAAATACAATTGTATGTCACTTTCAATTCGTTACTCACACAACTGGTTGTGAAAAGCTAGACATAGGGTCCCTACGGACCTGTTGCGAATACTATTTATGTTCTTTTAGTGGTAACTAAACTGTTTCATCACTCAGTTCGGCTAGCGTTTCTGG
This sequence comes from Cheilosia urbana, assembly GCA_946477585.1. Lineage (NCBI taxonomy): Eukaryota > Metazoa > Arthropoda > Insecta > Diptera > Syrphidae > Cheilosia > Cheilosia urbana. The sequence continues at coordinate 61,655,775 of OX297856.1, forward strand.
CTCTAATCAGTTGCAGTGGCAACCGCCACAACTTTTTTTTCGTTCCCAAACTAAAAAATCGTTTGGAAAAGCAAGAACTCCAGGTTGACGTTGGATTTATTTCTTTAAAAAAATCACCATCCATATGTAACTCGTACTTATGACTGTATGTCCATGTATTAATAAACGTGTGCATGCCAGAATAATGTACCCTGAACCCTCAAACTAAACAGCTAGAATCCCGAAATTGAAAAATGTCGACGTACTGTTGTACCAACCGCATTGAAGGTGAGCCCCGAGGACAAGAGATACAAAAAATCATATCTTGTAACAATTTCTCCGTTTGCCAAGTTTTCCTTTTATGACAAATAACCATCTAAATGTACTTCAAAAATTACTGCTACAACGTATTCATTTGGAACACAAATCAATCCCTTAAAATGATATCCAATGCCCTATCTCAATGTAGATTCACCAAAGTACATACACTGGAGGAAGAAATAATACTTCTTTGACAATCAATCATTCGATTTAAATAAATCGCTTATCGCAAAAGCTCCATACTCCATTGATTCAATTGACTTCACCGGAAGACAAGCTGTCAGACAATTTGCTCGCATGTCTCTCTCAAGATTCAAATGGAGATGGAGACACGACAACATGTATATTGTATAATATTCACGTCGCCATTTCATTTTCTTTGGTATTTTTCAAAAAAGAACAAACAAATCTACATAACCAGGACCATGATGGGAATCCTGTCATCCATGTCAATCCCCACACAAAATTGATGGATTACAGATATCCTTTCCGCATTTACTTTTCAATTTACCCAACCAAGCATACATATGTAATGGTTTTTAGACAGCAAGTGCAGCATGCCACTTAAAAAGTCGCGTACAGAAAAAAAAAGAATCACAAAAATAATAAAAACAAAGCCTGAGAGCAGTTTGAGGTCAAATTCGGTGATGACAAAACACAAAACCATCAAGTGGGCCATTTTAAGTAAAACTCTTATTGTTGTGCCTGAATCACACTCCCCCATTGTTCTCGATGTAAACTACTCAGAAAATAATCCCTAGAACTCTTCCCACCACTGCCAAGCCCATCATTTGGATGCACGACTCCATTATTACAAGCAGAGCAAAAAATGGCAAAATGCTAAACTTTTGTCTTAATTATGAGAAGGATTGAATATGGCTTTAGTGTAGTTGAACAGTGACATAGTTTAAATAGTTAAATTTTATGGGTTGAACTTTGGCAGCAGATGGATTCTAAAGCGAATATGAATAGTAAGTCCGATGGCTGGACCTTTTCGGTAAATGTACAACCCTTTTCGGCAGTTAATGTTTTATGGGTCTGCTTGAGTGTTTTGATGAAATATTGTGAACACACAGTAGGGGTACCTTTGCACCATGGTATACGGATTCAGGACTCTCTTTAATTCAAAAATTTTTTGGTTTTAGAGAACCACAACTTAAATTTCTGTTTTCCAGATTTTAATAAATTAATAAAACATCGTGTTCAAAAAGTTTAAAATAAATAAATAGTCGGCGCAACAGGTCCGGAAGGACCCAAGGCCTAGCTTCTCACAACCATTCGTTTTGTGTGAGTTTTTCATTATTGGAACGAATGGAAGGGATCTACAATTTTATGCCGACTCCAAACGGCTAATTGAGAAGCTCTTTCAAGACATTTATACCCTCGGATGTTTGTCAGACGCGAGAGGTACATATAATAACAACATAACAACACATATATTTTTATATAAATTTAAAGTGCTGTAGAGATAGAAAGGTTTGGTTAGGTGAGGTCAGGTTAATGGTCTGCTACGGAGCCAATCGGTGCCACACTCATGTCAATTCTGGTTCATTTTGACACCCGTCGGGGGATAATAGAGGTTCCCCTTAGTGACCCTACATATACCTATATATAATTAATTACCACCTATGCTGCTACCTACAAACGTTACAGGAGCTTGGTTGAAGTTCATCTCCTTGTTTGTTGATGTGCTCGATTATGTAGGTTGTAAAAGAAGAACCCTAAAGGAATTTGTTTCTAAAGTGTTGGATACCTGGACAGTGACATAGGAAGTGGGTCGTGTCAAAAACACTCTCATCACCGCTGCCTCTGCGTAGTTCTTCTTCCTGCATTCGTTTTTTATTCATGTGGTACCGTTTTGTGTCCTGTTCGGATTCCAACAATCGTAGAAAGGGAATTGCGGTAATCCTTTCTGTTCTGGATTTAGAGAATAATATCCATAGTTTTATTGTGATAGCACAAGGTATCCATGGCTGTTTATCTGACATTCGCCTCTTTTATGACTTTTTTTCCCGCTGCGGGCTTTAGTGTATCTGTACAGAGCAGGATATACTCAGAGGGATATATGTTTTTTTTTTTTTTTTCTGAAAGATTAGCCGAGCTTTATCGTGCTAGTTCGTCCGCTCTCTATTTGCCTGTAATGCTTTGATGCCCAGGGAACCATCAGCAGAGCAATATCTTGGAAGAGCTTGGAACTTGGAAGAGCCCCGAGCTGTTCAGGACAGCAAGATTTTATAACTGCCTTACTGTCGATAAAGATATTCAGCTGTCCTTACCGCAGACTCACAGACAGCTCATATCACTGCCAAGTTTCCCCTTGAATGGACTGCGCTATGTGCTAGGAGGAGTATAAATGTTGAGATGTCCAACGATTCAGGGAAGATGTCAACCGGATGCTGCTCTTTTTATCTTAAATACAAAAAATCGAACCACTTTCACTGCCTTAAATTCAAAATATTTGCTTGATTTCTTATGCCGGGAAGATTGTGCAGAGCTGCAATGCTGTCTGTAAATTGTTTTCCAATATATTGTCTATAAGCCAGTCAATACAATGGAATAATTTCTTTATTTAGCTTCCGACTTGGCACAGCGATGTAAAGGTGCGGCGACCTACATTATGTATAACATCGACGGTACTAAAAGAAGAGCCAGAAATGGTTTAGGAAATAAAGTGCACGACTGGGTCGAACAAAACTTTCTCGTTCGTGAAAAGTTTTGTTGGCTGTATTTTTATTTTATTATATAGTGAGGTAAAGATCTGGGAAGGAGTGCTAGGTAAAAGAAAGAAGAAAGGTTCATGAAATATAGAAAAATGAACACATTGGTGTTAAATAGAATTCACTTTTAGTTTTTAAGCGTTGAAGCTCTAGAAACAGAAAACTGTCGCAAGTTATTGTTAGAGAGTTATAAGTGTCTACTGTACTATTTCATAGCTTTTACACTTTACAAGTTTTTGAGTACGATAACAAGTGTATCTAGTAGGAGTTTCTGATTTTTTATCTATTTGGGAATGATTTTCCCTTTGACTGGAATAGATTAATGACGCTGGTTTGAGTTTTCAGTAAAGTCTCAAGAACGACTCGACTGATTTGAATGATTTTTATTTTATTTTGTTCGTCTTGAATCAGGGATGGTTTAGTAAAAAAGAAACGTCGAAAAATTCTCAACATGTGGCCTGTAGGCGTATATTTCGTTTTTCAGTTCAATTCAGTTTTATTCAATAATAATCTTCTTTATATAATTATGTAGGCGCAGTGGCTTAGTGGTTAGTGTGTCAGACTACTAAGCGAAGGGTCGAGGTTCGAATCCCGCAAAAACCCAAATTCCAACATAGGTTGTTTTCCACTGCTTCACCTCTCGCGAACGTCTGACAAACATCCGAGAGTATAACTGTCTTGAAAGAGCTTCTCAATTAGCCGTTTGGAGTCGGCATAAAATTGTAGATCCCTTCCATTCGTTCCAAAAATGAAAAACTCACACAAAACGAATGGTTGTGAAAAGCTAGGCCTAGGGTCTCTCCGGACCTGTTGCGCCAACTATTTATTTTTTTATTCATTTTTATACCTATAATTCTTTCGGGGTGAAACGATGACGATATAACTCGATAACCACTGGGCCAATTTTCATGATTCTTCTTTTGTATTGTTCATATTGTTATATTTCAGAATTAGGCAGTCTCAAAAGATGGAATACTGTTGTACCCGATAGGCGTCTATGTTGTCTCCGACACCACTCCACCGATTTCAATGAAATTTTGTGGGTTTATATTGTTCGTTCCTGCTTCAAGTATAGGATACTTTTGGATCTTATAGGTGGCGCTGTTTTCGATCTCTGAAACACATCTACCGCGTTGATTGTAATTTTGTGAAACAAAACGTTATGGGGATTTTTTGAATTCTTTGTATGTTCCGCGCTTACCTACATATATATACAATTTAAATTGAAATTCGCCTCAGTAATAATTTTGTTGCATAACCTCAATGAACAAAAACTCTGTATCAAATGTCATGCAAGCGACGGTTTTGAGAAGAAAATTCATAGATAGTATGTGATATACATGTTGTGCTCCCAGCTTTAAAAAAACCGAATTACTATCTGGTTTGGGAGTCGGTTCCGTGGTGTGTGTGGTGCTCCGGATGGTTCATGTTTATTTTGGACCCTATAGGGGGCGCTGGGGTCGCTTTTTGGAAAATTCTTATTTATGGACCGATTTGGCTCAAATTTACACCATATAACACTCAAAGAAATTTGGACCCGATAGGTGGCGCTGGGAGATATTTACGAAAAGTTAGATTTCCCTGCATATCAATGTTGTATCAACAACATTAAATTTAATTGTAATAATATACTTGGCGTTGGTTCTTGGTTGTCCAAACCTTTTAGAATTTGACATTTCCGTTATTCATATTTCATTTAGCTGTACAATTCTTCGACGAAAACTAAAAATTAGTGTTTAATCAATTTTAAATAGGTAAATTAAATAACATTTCCATTCGATTTCCGGCACAAATAACATAACCAAGGAAAATCTTCTTACTGGGCCAAATTTTATGATTCTTCTTTTGTTTTGTTCGTATTGGTGTATTTCAGGCTTAGGCAGTCTTAAAAGATAAAATTTTGTAGCCGATAGGTGGCGTTGTTGTCGATCTCCGAAACTGCTCAACCGATTTCAATGAAATTTTGTGGATGTATATTCTTCGTTTCCACTTGAAGGATAGGATACTTTTGGACCTGATAGGTAGCGGTGTTGCCGATCTACGAAACAGCCCGATTGAAATTTGTGGATGGGTAGGTATGGTTGCTTCAAGATTGAAATATACGACTGTTTCGGACCCTATAGATGGTACTTTGCAAGAAATAAGCGCGATAGGAGAACGGGTTGTGGAAGCATTAAAATTATTAATGGACATTGTCCAAATAAAGGACTTTGCGAAATGTGAGCAGGACTTAATACGAAAGGTATGAGCAGAGGCGGGTGGGTACAGCTACATATAAAAAAGACTAACGTCCGTATGTACGCACTCATAACTCGGGAACCAATCCTTCAATTTTTATGATTTTTGGTTTAAATTCGCATGGGCACAAGGAAGGACATTATGCTACTTTTTGTCGTGAAAACAAATCTTTATGGGGATTACTTGAATTTTTGAATTCTTTGGATGTTTCGGGCTTACATCTTTCTATACAATTGAAAGTCGGATCATTTATAATTTTGTTGCCAAACCTCAATGCACCGAGACTTTGTAACAGAACGCGTTTGATTTGGTGGTGAAGGGTCCCAAATCAAATGTCATGCAAGCGACGGTTTTGAGGAAAAAATTCAAAGACAAACATTCCCATTCCACGGAATCCGCTTATTGAGAACGAATTTGTACGTCGTGTACTGTAAACCATTTTAGTCAAAAAGCGGAAGGTTGGACGACACGTTAATCTTCTTTGTTACGTTTGTCTACGCCTAAGGAAGGTTCATACGGCGACAAAACTGGAAAATTTGAACGGGAAATTGGAAAGTTTGTGAAAATTGATTTTCCATACATTTTTATTTTTTTAATTTTGATCGTAGTATGCAGTGAGATCGTATTTTTCAAAAGGTATAGTTGGGATCAATAAAATTATTTTCAGGTGGAAGTGAAAATTATTTTAGTCAAAAAGTCAATTTTGGACGGGACGAAGTTCGCCGGGCACGCTAGTAGATATATATTGCCTTTGTTTCTGGAGCAGATTGTCTGAAGATTATTGAAGTTGTGTAGGACTGATTTTGAGTCAATAATCGATGACGTAAGAGCCTCGGCCTAATTAGTTGCTTGGCTGTCCTTCAATGTATGAAAAAGTAAAAAACTCAGTTCACTATTGCCATCATGCAGTCAAAAGTTCCGCCACCAATGTAGGTACCTCGCAGTTTCAGTATCGGTAACCAAAATGCAGGCAAGAACTAGGACTCTCAAACAGTGCTTTTACCAGATTGGTGAGAAGGATATAAGGTCCCATCAGAAGCCTTTAGAGTTGAACAGTAGTATAGAGAAGTAGGTATATATATATAAAGTAGTACATTAAGTCAGATGGGGATTTAAAACACTTTTAAGAACGCAGGCAGCAATCCTCTGTCAATTAATATTACACCACCGACCCCATATCAATTTCGAGCTCAATATTTCATAATTCCTACTTTTAGTAAGAGATTTCAACTTTATTGACAATAAACAATGCACTTGTAGGAGCATCATCCTCGGTATTACCGTTCAGTACAGTAAGCAAAAACCTTCCCCAAGTACGCAAAATAAATAGACCCATAATAAAATGCAAATTACTCACCATAAACAAGTTCACGTTCGAAGTTGGCTGTCGGCACGACTATTAAAAATACAACGCCTCCTGGCATATTTCTGTTCTGCTAGGTTCTACCTTCGGGCGTTCCTCGTAAATGTCTTGTAACTCCGAAAACGAATTCTACCTACAACACTGAGCCCACTGATCGTAGAGTTTTCTCATCTGTGGATGGCTCCGGGCCGTAGCAAGGAAATGGGAAAATAAACCGACAAGTTTGCGTAACAAACTCACACAAACACTTTAGCAGAAATTTTTCACAAATTTACACTCAGTATCACACAGTGTCCTGTTTGCTGTATCTTTACTTTAGTGCTTAAAATTACAGCAACACTGCCACAATGTACAGAGCTGCAACGATGATAGTTAGCTCAGTAAACGGCATCACTTGATTGCCCAAAAATAGAAATACCGACGCAAAGGACATTGCAGTGCAAGTGCACGAAAAGTTTTCTATACACAAGCTTCAAAAGTACGAGTACGCAGAGGAAATTACAACACACGGATATCCGGGGGTGTCTCTTGCTAGTGTTTTAATTTATCCATTATACGATACCCATATAGCTACCGAAAGTTGGCAACAAACCCCGCGCTCTGTTATGTCCTGTCCCTGTATCGTTGTTTGTTGCTCAGTTCAGCTGGAGGAGGCAAATTACATGAATTTCGAAGTTGGTTCTGTTTCTGGTTAGGGGGATGTAATGGATCTATGGATCTCTATTCGGTCGGTGAAAGGACAATGGAGAGATGCGGCAGCATCAACTCCAAGTCGGCTTCTGGCTTGAATGGGGTAGAATTTTTTGTTGCTCTCCTTCGCGGTGTCTATTTTCTGCGCTGTCAGGATGAAATTTTGTAATCTCAATTGAAAAGCGAAAATGCCAGTACTTCGTTTGGGGTAAGGTTTTTTTTTTTGGCAGATGAATGTTCAAAGGACACGGTAAGAGAGCTTTATAGCGCTATCGGTTGGGCAGGCTAATGGATTCACAGTTAAACAATTTTTGTAGAGGCCTCTGCCTTCACAATTTCACACTGCCACACTCAAGGTGGCTGCTTTAAAATCCAAGAGAAGCACTTCAATCGCTATGACGACGGAGACTATAATGCTGCTGCTGCTGTGATGCTGGCGGCGACTGAACGATAATGATTTTGTTAACGCTGCTGGTCTGGTTAAGTTTTATACGCGTATTACGACATTGAGTTAATTAGCTATGCTAATTGATGCGACGCTAGGAGAGTATTCACTGTTTGGAGGGCCAGAACTCTTTCATTTGTTTTTATAGCACTTCTGGGAGGTGCTAATTATCGTCTACGTATAGGTTAGCTGAATGAGTAATTTGTGCTTATTGACCTAATGATTGGTGAGCATTGGGTGTGGTCTCATTTGTCTGTTTAATGTCTGCGTTGCTTTGGCAGTATCGAGATTGATAATACTTTGTATTATAATTAACAGGCGCTTACTGGAGGGGGGCATTAAATCGTAAGAACTCTGCTCCGAACCAAAGGAAATGGATAAATAAAAAAAAGTAATCAGAAAATAAGAATTTACTCGACTAAATGCCGAAACAAATCAATATAGCTGGTTAAATGAATCACCAAGTGAACGCACCCATAAATTTTGCATTTATTTTCTTAAAAAATTACAAACACTCCCACTCCTCAAATTTCATTTGACCTATGTGGCTCAAACTTCTGTGGAATCTGGAACGGCTCGGAAAATGACTCAACTGCAGCAAAATTTCGGAACAACGCTGACTCATTGACCTAAGGCCTAAGCACACCTTACCTAGGTATATTGTTCTGCAACCGGACTCTTCGGCACACAATATTCAAGCAAACTGGAAAAGTTACACATATAAAACTTAACTGCTATCTGTCGCAGACAAGTCCCCGACTATTGGTATGGACAAATTTTAAATAAATGGAATAAATCTCAGAGCTATAATTCCAGTTCAACACTTTAATTTATCCCTTTATTTGGATATTGTTCAGCATCAATATTGTTGTTCAATTTATATTTTCAGTACAGGCCTTATGGGAAGCTCTTTTTTCTACCAATGGTGCCTGTAGCTACTCTCACGGCACTCAAATACAAGATTTGCCACTGAAATAAAAACGAAACCACTGGCATTCCAAAGAATTTTGTTGTTGTAATTTTCCTGAAATTCGCATACATCCCACCACAACCAGCACGATGAGCACGATCGTCTTGCGTTCGCTTGCTATTATCATCAGCCAAAATAAGCAGTGTGGTGTGAGTGACTGAAGCACATCAGAGAAATGTTACCATATGTCAATGTTAGCATATCATTGAGGGTTTTTCTTTGAATTTTGTCAAAGAACTTTCGGTTTTGGTGCTTTTAAAAGCTTTTGAGAGCGAATAAATGAATTTGATTATATGGGATGTTGCCATACAGTTTTTAGGCACTAGTTTGCAGTCAAACCATTTTTTCTTAATAAAGGGTTGGTATTTGGTAACCCTACCGATATTTGTGAGAGAATTATGCCAATTTATAGTGCTCACTATGGCGACCATGTGAGAGCTTTAAAATGGAGACAGCTCATTAAAATCCATAATAGTAAGGGTGAAAGGCAAATCTTCCCTGTACTGAAAATATAAATTGAACAGAGTATAGTCATATCGAATGTTGAAGTTTCATGCTATTTCTCACACGTGTTTTGACTTGAGATTTTGAAAACAGTTTTGGATAAAACTTGAAATTCATACAATGGGTTGTATGAATAAAATGTAGCAATTGCTTTTACTCTATTACTATTTACTATTTTACGAAATGTCAAAATCGAAGCATTTGCTACGTTTTAACAAATATTTTTAATAAGCTGATACAATCTGATACAATTCCCGGCACCTGAAGAACAACAACTATTTGGCAAGTAAAAATCGTATTTTCAGGTGCAAATCCAAAAATTTAGATTTACTGGTCAGGTTTGACAGGAACTACAAGACAAGTACACGCTGATACCTTTTTCTTCTTCAGTTCAACGACGCCCGCGCAATCACTTAGAACCAACAAAATTTCCGCTTAAGGACATTTGCCAATATATCAAAATTTCACTTATGCTGACGGAACTCCCCTTATTTGCAAAAAGGATGCAAAGCAACTGCATATACCTACTCCAAATGACTGTAGTTGCTAAAGCCAAATGAAGACTTGTCACTGCTGACAATTTGATGAACTTTAAATGAGATTTATTTACGTTTCTACTTTCAAAATTTATATTCAAAGCACAGAACTTGAACATCCTCTATCCCTCGCACTATCTTCGTCATAATAATCATTGCCAGGTGATGACATGTTTGCTCTTTCATGGCTTTCGTGTAAATATCCTTTTCAGAATTTTCCATTTCCGTTCGCTTGTTCGTTTCCCAGTACCCCTACACTTTCTGTGGGCAAAGAGGCAACCCTTATCAATTGTAGTTCCACACAGAAATCTTTTTGGATTGAAAGCGCCCCACAATGACTATGTGAATTATAATAAATCTCCTACTTGGCATATTAAATATTCAGGGGCACCCTTGGGATGAAAATGGTCTTATACACTTCTTGGCATCCTGCTTATCCCTTTTCTCGCTAATTTAAAATTCTTCTGTTCAAATTGTAGCTTGTGAAGAACTGTACACAGAAAATCACTTTGTACAGAGAATAAAGTGCACAACTTGGTCCCACGAGCAAGTTATAAGTTTGGCAGGTTTCCTTTTTTTAATTTTAAAGAATATTGGATAATTTAACTGTGGGCTTGGAAGCTAGTGGACTGTAATAATAAATAAAAACAAAGACGAAATACGTCCAGGAATATTTAACAAATAATATAACACCTAAAGGTCTGTTGACTTTAGTAGTGTCTTGCAATTGTAATCATAATAAGCAGGTCCTTTACACAGGTATGTATATGAACCTATTAATACTTGGATGACGTAGTTTAAACTTATAGCTCATAACGAAATTTCAAAACCGACTTTGTGACCATTTTTAGGGAGGAGAGTACGTATGGGCCTTAATGAAGTAGGAGTTCGTTAACGTTTGGAAGGCTACTAATGGGCGCAGCTTATATTTATAAGGGTGTTTATCTTCCATGGATCAAAAAGTGGTGAACGTGGATGGTATATTCTAAGAAAATTTATATTTTTTATCTTAAAAAAAAAAACATACCGAACACTTAGTAAAATTTAAAAAGTAATTTTTTTAAAACCAACAACGAAATCTTATTTACTATTAGGAAATGATTCCCGTTTTTACACTATACCATTGTGAAAGGGCCTTCTTAAAAAGCTTAGATAGGTGTGGAGATCCAAAGTGGGGTTTGGAGATACAATGATCTGCTTGTTTCATAAAGTACTTTCAAATTTTAGTTTAAAAATAAATATTTGTTAAAATCGGGGACCGTTTCCGAAAGAAACAATTTTCGAAAAAAAAAACTACAGTTACTAACCAATATAAATTAAAAACTACCTAATCATAGAAAAGAAAGAACAAAGTATGCTCTCCCGTAGACTTAACTCAAATATAAAGTCAAACTTATTATTGCACAACTCCCTTATACAAAGTTTGACGCAAGCGCATCAAGGCGTTTATAATTAAGGCCTGGACGGACCCATTTCTTGAGCTCCCTCTCATCGTAATGTCCGAATCGATTAATATCTCGAGTTGGTACACAGAAGACAATCGCTGACATATGCTTGTTCTATAGGTACTTTCATGGTAGATGTTCTGAGGAACTCAAAGACATTATCCCTCGAAATGCAACTTTTGGGCACCCAACAAGATAGGCTGCTAATGATCATGACCATACAGTACATTTGACAACCGCGAGGACATCAACTTTCAAAAACTCCTTCTGTAACAGGACAAGCAAACTTTGGAACTCGCTTCCTGGGGATATGTTTCCAGAAGACTACAATTTGCAGCAATTTAAGTGCAGAACAAACATACATCTGCAGGCATCTCGGGGCGCTGTTGAAGCGTTATAGGTACGCCTTTCCCGGGAGAAGTATATAAAGAAATAAAAAAAAGTTCGAACTTTCATACGAAAACAATATCTTTCCCCAACTACCTACGTATATACTTGAAAGTTAAAAAAATAACCAGAAGGTGCTACCTAAATACATTTTGCAAATTTGAAAGGATGGATTCTTTTGGGTAACTCTAATTATTATCCTCGCTCAACCCTCATGCCTCATCCAGTGCTATTTTTTCGTTACCTCACATTTTACCGTTCATTAGATTAATGAATAATGAGCAAAGAAATACCCTCTATCGACCATCATAATTACCAAAGCAAATTGTTGTAGGACCTTTTGATCCCTCCGCAGCAGAAAACATCTGAAGCATATACAAGACAAAAGGAAAGCAAACTTAAATGGATGAATTATACTCCTGCCAAAAACATAAAGTGCGACGTAAATGAAGTCAAATGACACAGAAGACGGGGACAAGGATTATGTTCAAAGCTGGTGCGGCATATTGTTTATAAGACGTTATTTTAAAAGAAGACATAGACACAGGTATTCGCCATCGCGACATCTGCCCTGTTTACGACTTTGATGTTTTGCAATGCCAAACACAAAGGCCGCATGCGAAAATATGGCATACTACGACCGAATAAATACAATGGGCGAACAATTGGCAAATGAGCTCACCCACCAAGCAGTCCTGAAAGAGGCGTTAGAGTCAGAGATACCACCTTTAATGTGTTCAATTTGCCGTCCTGAGCCGGTTCGTGTTGGACCTGATTGTTCCTGATTGTGCGGACGCATTTGGAATACTTATTGTTTGAGTAATTTTCATTCACTTCACGACTACGGGTAGGTATTTCGATTTCGATGTAGGTGGATGGACAGGGAATGGGATGATGTAAATCGAATTTTTGTTTATATGAGCCGACTTGTAATAGTTAAAATGAGTCAATTAAGTTGTGATGGACACAATGGTACGCGGTTTTGAATGGCAAAACAATCTACATATACTACAATAGTCAAGTACGGTTACATTGTTAAAATACAGTTTCGATTGAATCGTGTATAACGTTTAAAGTAATTATAATGGAATTAAGAAACTTATGGCGATTAACATGTTAGGCCTGGGTCTTAAATAATTTACTTTCAGGTTGGGAAATGTTCTATAACTCAAATGGAATGATGTGAAGTATTGCGTATAGCTGCGGTAAAGGGATATGCTTTGACAGCACTTAATTTCCCTTAGTCTTAATTACATCTTGAATTCCAGTTTTGGCCTAATTGAAATTTAAGCTTGTTCTTTGCAATCCCCACATGAATACTGTGGCATATGTCGCACACTGTTTGGAATTGATTAGAAACAACTTACATAAGAAAACTCTTTACTCCTTACCTTTTTGCAATAGAAAGGAATCGTGATGTAGGTAGGTACTTAATACAAAGCACAAATATAGCCACAGCTGCAAAATCAGCCGTGCATGGGCGCCACCGGAGGCGAGGTATTGTGTGCTTAAAAATGATGTAAAGTAGACCGCCGTTTTAAAGGATTTGCCGCTGCACGCAATCAGAGCTGCCGGTAGTACTTCAATAGGAGTACTATACTCCTTTTTCGTCTACCGTAAGTACAAAGACAATTGTACTCCTGGGGCCTAACTCTGTAATTCGATTCTAAAGTTAAATCGTTGGAATTCGGAAAATACGTAGGTACTGCGTTATTTGAAAATCGGAAATTAAAATCCGAATTTCATTTATCTAGATACCTTTGCTCGAATATCGGAAATTTCGTACTTAAAACTCTATTTTCGTTGTCAAATACGTTCGAGTTTCTGAAATTTCATTTGATATCTAATTACCATCCGGAAAAGTTTTTCTGAAAACAGAAAGAAATATTTATGGATACAATGTTAATATAAATTAATTGAAGAAAACATAATAAATATAGATATGACGATATTATTGATGATTTAATTTTAAGGGGGGACCACGAACAAAAATATTAATACAAAACAAAATCAATTTAAAATTCTAATTGATTTTATAATGTTCCCATTCGGATTTATCTCACTCACACAAAACGAATGGTTGTGAGAAGCTAGGGTACCTCTGGACCTGTTGCGCCAACTATTTATTTTTATTTGGATTTATCAAAGGGCTATTTAAAAACTGCGGACGCAAAAAAAAGAATGAAGTCGAAAAAAACAGAATTAATGTTACCAAACTAGAGTTAAAAAGGCAAATTTTGGAGTTGAAGACGAAGCACAGTCAAGAAATTAAGAATTCTTTTCATTTATATCTTTAAAATATATATAGGTATTATATTGAAATTCAACCATCAACGAATAAATTTAAATAATCAAAAACGAATTATTTGACATTTGTTTAATTTAAAATGTAATTTTTGACCAAAAAAAAAGAAAAGAAAAACAGCTCGAGTCTCGGAACATTCATTCGAAAGTTGCAAAGGTTTCTTTACAACATTTGAAATTAGAATCGGAAATAACTTTCGAATGGTTTTTACTTTCGAATCGAATTACAGAGTAGGGCCCCTTCCACCAATGGAATGGTTGAATGGAACAAAAAGTTTCTATTTGTTTATATATTTTAAAATAAACCTATGCCTATATGGATCTGTTGTGGCAACTATTTATTTTTAGGGATCTGTAGATACAGCCCGTTTTTATTAAGATCATAAAGTGATTGTTCGGTAAATTTTCTGCCTTGTCGTCAATCGATAAAGAATCCATCCCATTACACTAAATTGAGAAGATGGCAACTTAGGAACCCATATAGCATATTCCATTCGCACCAAAACAAACAAACTTTTTAAGTCATATTGAGAACTTCATAAAAGTATTTACGTGATTACCCACATTATCTTGTCCTGTCGGACACATATATGCATCCTACCTCTCTGTATTGTTCACTATTCACTATTTTTACTGGCGATATCAACGTAATGATTACCCCAATACAAAAGCCAAAAGAACAAGCAAACAGCCAATATTAATCTCCCCGAACAAAATTTACGACTTGTTCTCAGATACAACACCTTTTATGTGCAAAAACATGGAAAAATAACTTAATTTTCTATGAGATAATTGAATAGATTTGTCAAATTGCATGTGTGCCGTACATGCGTGCTTCCTGTTAAGCTGCCTCGAACCAAGATTGAACATTTCCCATATAAACAAATGACGCCAGCCAATACACAATTGTGGTAATCTATAACCATTATAGGGGACACCCGTGTGGAGGTGCCCGGTGTCTCAACGCTGTCGGATTAAGGACATATATATAGTTTGAAAGATTGCTCCCAAGACATAGCCTAAAGCTATGGGTCAATCGGAGCGGAACCTTAGAGATGTGGAGGAGTATTTCGCCCAGTTATAGTTACAAACACAATACACACACACAAATCCTACACCATTATGGTGTGCAAAGTAAGAGATCTGCTGAATGTGATTTCCTCATTTCGGGGAAATTTGAACTTTTGAAGAAACATCAGGTACCTCGTTCCTAATTAGGGTGGACATGGACATAGCTCCGGCTTATAATGAATTGAAAACATTGCAGCACTCAGTTCTATAGACAGATGGGTCTTTGAACGAACCAAATGAAATATTTATCTAAGTTTAAACAAGGGTTAATTATATTCGTTGCTGTTGTATTTTAGGGAAATTATAGATAGACTTGTTATGTGGGACAAAGGAGGACCTTAGCCACTCGGTGATTTTCGTAAAAGTGGGTATTGTGCCTCCGAGCTTTATTTTATTGCGCTGAACTTGATGTTGAGTGAATTTCAATTACTATACAATACATGCATAGTTCTTGTTAGATCTAACGGGTGGTTAAATTTTAAGGGCCGATGTTGAATGTGAACCACACCTAAACGTCAAGTTTTTTCTGCATTGTATTTGACATTTCTCAATTCCAAACTAACTCAATTTGAACCATGTAAAGATACACAATCGAGCAACGGGTTTAAGTTATTCAGGCTTATTATGAAAATGGGCGTTCAAATCAAAATGCATATCGTGCACTTCGTGATTTTTTCGGTCAATTTAATCGTCCAAATGTGCGTACAATCGGAAAAATCGTACAAAAATCTGAGCAAACCGGGTCTGTAGGAGATGTGAAAACACCAGTGCATGCTCCTACAGCTCGTACTGCAGAAAATATTGCTGCTGTTCGCGATAGTGTGGCTGAAGAGCCGTCCACCTCAACTCGTCGCCGTGCCCAACAATTGCACCTCTCACGCTATTCGTTGATGCATAAAGACTTGCATTTACACGCTTACAAGGTTCTGTTTTCAAAAATGCATCTGCTCTTTTTTGCCTTCAGAGCCCTGTAGAGTACGTCAAATAGCAAATAACTTTTTTAATGCTAGATATTAACTATGAGTAAACTGTCTCAAAATTCGTATATTATAAAAATGAATTCGTGTCTGTTTGTTGGCGCATAGCTCGACTGAACATCATCCGATTTGTATGGGGATTTTTTTGTTGGATTCTTAACAAGGTAAACACACAACAGACGCGAAAAATTGAAATTTTGACCCGAAAAGTAGGAATCGTTAATTTCAGAGGTGGGAGGGTCGGAAAATTATATTTTCTTTGTGACAGAGTAAATTTGAATCAATGACAATTTGCAAATTTTGTCTTTTACGATTTTTGGATCAATCTTAAGCGGTACGAATCGCCGGGCCGGTTAGTCTTATATAACAACTAGAGGACCTAGGCACGCGTTGCTGTGGCTAAGGTCATTTGAATTTTTTTTTTTTTTTGATGGTGCTACAACCCGTTTTCCTATCCCGATTATCTGTTGGAAAGATAGGCTGCTTTTGGATCCGATAGGTAGGATTGGTGGTTGGGTGTTGATGAATAGGGTAGACACTGATTGGCGTCAACTTGGTGATGCCCAGTTGTTGCAACTGTTCAGATACATCAATTGTGCTTATTTTACCTCCAAGTGGTCAAAACCGGGTATTGGTCTATGTCCATCCGGAATTGACTTGCTGAACTTATAAGTGCGAGTGTTGAACACGTAGAAAATAGCAACACTATAATGCTCTGTCGGAATTGACTGTCTGCTCGAGTCTCAGAAGTCTTACATGAGCCCCTCAGAAAGAGGACGTACGGCGGATGAATTCACATGGTTGAATCAACGGTGGCGTCAACAGTCAACATGGCAGATACCTCAATGAGCTACTTCGACGTATTTGGAGCTGAGGTCATTGAGGATTTTCAACACTAGTCAGGGTGTTGAAATAGATATGGAGCCCTTAATGGGTCAACGGCAGCTCTCATATCCCCGCAGCGGGTTACTGACTCCGGAATATTCCGGCTCCTTTTGCCCAAGGGGTCGCAGAAAGGGCCTGGTCCTCCAGGTTGGGGGTTGTGCGTGGGGTTAACTACCCTACCACGGAAAAAATACTATGTTGCGAAGCAACCAAAAGCCTCGGATAAGGACGGATTCACTGTTGACGACCCTGGAAGACGGAAAAAGGACAATGACGTTCGGATCTGCACGTGGAATGTTCGAACTCTGAACAGACCGCGTGCAGCCGAACAACTAGCGGAGGCTCTAGACTGCTACAAAGCAGGTATCACCGTCATCCAGAAAGTGCGGTGGGTTGGGCTGGGCAAAAGAAGGATGAAAAACTGTGACATTTACTACGGTGACTGTTATAGGGAACAAAAGCAGCGTCTATTTGGATGCGGATTTGTTGTAAGCGGCAGACTTAGGCAAGAAGTCTTGAACTTTCGACACGTAAGTGAACGCCTTGCCACGATCCGCATAAAGGCTAAATTCGCCAACATCAGCCTAATATGCGCTCACGCCCCCACTGAAGAAAAAGACGATGCTACCAAAGAGTGTTTCTACGAGCTCCTCGCCAAAACATATGAGCAATGTCCTAAGCATGACGTTAAAATCGTCTTGGGTGATTTTAACGCCAAAATAGGAAAGGAGGACATCTTTGGTAGCACAATCGGAAAACACAGCCTACACGACACCACGTCTGGAAACGGACTTAGGCTGATTGATTTTGCTGCGGGACGTAATGTTACCATAGCTATTTCCCGGTTTCCTCACCTCAATATACACAAAGGAACATGGCGGTCACCTGATCATCAAACCGTCAACCAAATTGATCACGTTGCGATCGACGCAAGGCACTCCTCCAGTATTCTTGATGTCCGAACTTTCCGAGCGGCCAACATAGACTCGGACCACTACCTTGTTGTAGCCAAGGTACGGATGCGGATATCCCAGACACCACAACAACGAGAAAATACTGTGAGGAGATTTAACGTCGGACGACTACAAACGCAACAAACCGCCAGGACCTATGCCGATCGCGTATCCCTCAACCTCTCGAGAAGTCCTATGCTGCCAGCATCAAGTGCCGAAGACCTGTGGCGCCGATGCCAAGAAGCCATCAAAAACGCCGCAACTGATGTGCTCGGTTTCACCAGCCCACTCCCCCGAAACCCCTGGTTTGACGAAGAGTGCCGGCAAGCACATGCAGCAAAACAAAGTGCCTACGAAGCGTCGCTGCATAGAAGGACGAGAGCAGCTCGACAGCTCTACGAGCAAAAAAGGAGGGAAGAACATCGGCTTCTCCGGAGGAAAAAGAGAGAGCATGGTAGCGCGCGATCGAGCATATAGAGAGGTGTTACTCCAGGAACAATGTTCGGAAGTTTTACCAAAAGGTAAAAAGAACGTGTCATGCCAACAAGACCCGAACGGAGACCTGTAGAGACGAACAAGGAAAACTTGTAGTAGAGTCACAGTCGGTGCTGAGGACATGGAAAAACCATTTCTGCAGACTGCTAAACGGCGAAGACGACACAAATTCCGCTGTCAGGCAGAACGAGCCATTCAACCTGGACAATGAAAGCCAAGACTTCCGTCCACCTGACCAAAATGAAGTGAGGATAGCAATATCCAAACTGAAGTCCAACAAGGCTGCTGGACCAGACGGCTTACCTGCCGAGCTCTTCAAGGCAGCCGGAGATGACTTGGTAGAGTGCATACACCAACTCGTCTCCAAAATTTGGTTAGAGGAAAGTATGCCTGATGAATGGAACCTCAGCATCGTTTGCCCGATCCACAAGAAAGGAGACTCTCTAAACTGCGCCAAATATAGAGGCATCAGTCTCCTTAACACTGCGTATAAAATCATGTCTGCTGTGCTGTGTGAACGCCTGAAGCCTTTCGTCAACGATCTGATAGGTGCGGTTTTAGTTTTAGGCCCGGTAAGTCCACCACCGATCAAATGTTCACACTACGGCAGATCCTGAAAAAAACCCAAGAAGTCCAGACCGATACTCACCATCTTTTTATCGATTTTAAGGCCGCATATGACAGCATTTATAGAGACGAGCTATACAGAGCCATGTCTAGTTTTGGCATCCCAGCCAAACTTGTCAGATTGTGCAGAATGACGATGGAGAATGCTCGCTGCTCCGTAAAGATCGGAAACAATCTCACTGAGACATTTGATGTCAAAAAAGGATTTAGACAAGGCGACGCGCTGTTATGTGATTTCTTCAACATCATTCTTGAGAAGATTGTGCGAAACTCACAAACCAGCACCAGAGGCACAATTTTCCATAAGTCTGTGTAACTATACTTGCATACGCTGACGACATTGACATTGTTGGCAGAACACAGCGAGCTGTTACTGGAGCGTTTGCTAGTATTAGTACGGAAGCGGCAAAAATGGGTTTAGTGGTGAATGCGGGTAAAACAAAATATATGCTGTCAACAAGAAGGGACACACAACATCGACGAATCGGACAGAACGTCACGATAGACAGCTATAACTTTGAGGTAGTTAGGGACTTTGTCTACCTCGGATCCGCTATTAACTCTGAAAATGACATCACCTCAGAAATCAAGCGAAGAATCACTCTTGCCAACCGCGGTTTCTTTGGCCTAAGACGGCAATTGATTAGTAAGGCCTTATCAAGAAGCACTAAGGAGATTCTATATAAGACTTTCATCATCCCTGGCGCAGAAGCATGGACCCTAGCAAAGACGGATGAGGATCTTCTTGGTCGCTTCGAACGCAAAATTCTTCGAGTGATTTTTGGTCCCGTTTGCGTTGACGGGATTTGGAGGAGAAGATTTAACAGCGAACTCTACGAGCTGTACAGCGACATCGATCTGGTCAGAAAAGTACGCATTAGTCGTCTAAGATGGTTAGGACATGTAGAGCGAATGGACACCAACGCTCCGGCCCGGAGAGTTTTCGATTCCAACCCGGAGGGACAACGCAGTAGAGGAAGACCTCGCCCTAGGCGGCGCGCTCAAGTAGAAGGGGACCTCAACCAACTTGGAGTGCGCAACTGGAGGCAGTTAGCCAAAGATCGCGCTAACTGGAGAGGCGTATTGCTTGAGGCCCAGGTCCACCCCGGACTGTAGCGCCACCTTAAGTAAGTAAGTAAGGTTAAAAATGATTATGGGTAAGACCCATTATACACAAATATGTATAACCAAACCAAAAATTCAGTTAACCTTATCGAAACTTAAAATTATGAAAAACTCTGTATTGTATACCTATTTGACTAACCCAAAAAATAAGAAGAGGTAAAAAGAAACACGCTAATAATCGATCTTAATTCACAATGGTATTTAAAAGTAGTAGTAGCTATATTGATAGAAACAAATTTACATTTAGTAAGAAAATAAAATGACTTGTATGTACACAGAATATCACTAATATTAAGTGCCAACGTACAGTATTACGCGGATAGCCAATGTAAATGAGCGAAATTAGGGACCAGACAATATATTTTACTCACAATTATTATGGAATATAATATTAAGAAAAAAAAAATGTTTACAATCGGCGGTCGTTTAGGTAAGAATTGAAACAGGGTTCGGACTTCTACTGATCTACTGCAATTAATCTCGGAAATCTTAAATCAAAATTGAATAAACCTACACATTTTTGTTTCTTAGTATATTTTTAAGATCTGATGCTGAATACCGATGTCAAGTCTCAAGTGTGTCTTTTTCTTTCTCTGTTTCTAAATTTATTGTTGTTGTTATGCTCTTCTGTCAGCTGCCACTTTTTTATTTTTAAGCTAATCCATTTATAAAAAAATATTTTAAGACTTCAATTTTATCGCATTTTTTTTTCTAAATTCAAAAACTACTGCAAAAAAAGTGAAAAGCACTTTTTTTTAAGATCTACTGCGAAATTTTATAACTGAAGTCCGAACCCTGAATCGAAATTGAGTCCACTGTGATACGATTCCCTAAGGTTAACCGCCAGCAATGCTAAAAAAACAAAGACACTTCTGTCGCACACAAGAAATCTCTCATTTGCTGCATTCGTATTTCACTAATAGGCCCAATCAAATATGACAAAATAGTTTGAATTAATAATCGGAAATTTAGCAAAACTTCTTCATGGCTAGTGGCAATGAATTGCAGATACATATAAGATTAGCTTCAATACCATATTTGATATTTTACGAAGGTTGAGGTATACAAAAAAGGTCGAATCACTATCTCCAGTAAAAAATACAATTCTTGCAACATCCTTGTATTTTTTTCATTTCTATCTACGTGTGTATATCTGGCACACAAATATCTGGCCCAAAGGGACGAACTTTCTAGAAAACAACAAAAATGCTTTTATAAAGTAGGGCCAAACAAATTCCCTGTGTCGGAATCTAAATATAGATATTTATCTATATATCTTACGTAGGTACAAACTATCAAGGTGAAGAACGAATCTCACTTTATCCTTTGCTAACAGCGTATATACATACATACAAACACTCCTGGCTACATCAATACAATCATTCCACAACTCCGTTGGCCACTGTGGCGTATGAGGTACCTATAAGCAAAGGCCTTTATTCTTCTGCCATTCACATTGTTACTTTTTTTTTTTCCTCAAAATACATCTCCATTTGTATATGTTTATGTTATGTATATGTACATTCTTGCAACATCAACATGAAAGGCGGAAAAATTCAAAACTTTTACAGTTGGACGACGACGACGTTGATGATGATGATGATGACGACGATGTGGTGGAGCTGGTGGTAAGGGATTAACATGGAAGTGTATAAGGAACAGTTAAAGATATTGTATACAGGTGGTTTTTTTTTTTTTTGCATCTCAAGTGTTTCTGTATCCATTTTTCAAATTTCCGTTTTCTCTCTGGAAGTGACTTTTGGGGTGAAAGATGTAAAAAAAAAGGAGGAGAAAATTTATGTTAGGCGAATAAAGGATGAAGATGATTTTCTTCACTTGGAATCGCCTTAAATATTTGAATGCGACTTCTTTGGCATGATTTCTAAGGTTATACCCTTCAACATATGTCTTTCGTTTTTGGCTTCTCATTTTCAGGCTCCCCTTGCTGTTTTGCCGTTTGGCACTTTGATTTTGTAATGTTTATTATAGTACGCGAATTGTAAAAGTTGAGGAAATGTTATTTTTATTTAATAATTTTCTTATTCAGATTTTTGCAAGGCATGAGCAAAAGGAGGAACACATTTTTGATTTGCTCATGGGTCTGAATGAATTTGCATAACTTTGAGGACTCTCTTTGGCATACAAAGGCGATGAGGTATTTTAAATGGATATATGTCAGGGTGGCGGTGGTGGTGCAAGTTCAGACAGTCGGGAAGTTGTGCATGTCACTTTTACACCTTTTTTTTTTTTCAATTTATTGATGACTATTATTTTTAAACAAGATAAAGAAACAGTTCAGTCAGTATAGGACTCTAGTGGGATCTTATTTTTGCAACCGGCGGACATTATGACAGTACCTATTGTGCAGTGAGATGTGTGTCAGGCAGATTGTGTTTTAACAAGTTAACCTGGAACCCTTCGCTTGGTAGTCTACTACAGCTACCAGTCGTCCACTGCGTCATTATGTGCTGTAAGTTAAACAATATTCTTTACCCTTGTCATAATTTATGTTTCCCAATTGGTCTGCATCACAGCACTGGCATCGTTCTGCTTCTTTTTTTTTCCAGGCAGCCTGAAGTAATGGTGCCCGACGTTTTGACTTTATCGTACAGTTACAGTACCAGTTACAATGCTCGCGCATCTTTTCCTTGCTGGTCGACATTGCCGTCACCGCACGCACGCGTTCAGATGAAAATTTGTCATATTGTTTGTAGGGGCTGCTTAAAGTTATTCCTTAGTCGATGCTAAATAACCTATAACAGGTAAAAGCTTGTGCAGCATTTTGACACATCACTATTAGAATATACAGCTTGTTTATTATTTTATATTAAATAGAGTGAAACATTGTATTTTTTATCTATATAAATAAAAATGAAATGATGTTCGTTGGTAAGGGCATCACGAGAGAATGGCTGGACCGATTTCGCTAATTCTTTTTTTGTTGTGTTTGTTATTGTCAGGAGAACAAAGTTATGAAAGAAAAAATTAAGAAAATTGCGCGGAAAATTAGAAAATTAAAGTTTGAATGGGGAAATACACTTTGAAAAAAAATTAACGGGATAGAAATCAAGTAGTGACACTTCAAATAAAAAAAAATATATTTTGAATTTTAAGAGCAATTGTTGTTGTCAATTATTTTAATTATTTTCCAAGCAAATTGTTGTTGTCAACAATTTTGAATTTTTTTTTTTTTTTTAAATATAGGTATACCCAAAAAGTTTGTTCTAATAAATTATGTTTACTATGTTACATTAAGTAACTTTTTGAAATGAAATAGATAGATACTTTGATTATACAAAGATGATATTATGGCCGACGATATTTTGCATCGAATTCGCACTGTGACATCGGATAATGAACTGGAGATGTCAGATGAAATGCGCAACAAAGCTTTGATTTGACGCAGTTAATCGAGAATTGGAGCGAGAAATGGACTTCGAACGAATCGCATTGAGTCAAGCTGTTCGAACAAATGTGCCAATGCTGAATCTATATATATAAAAATGAATCCCTATTTCCCTTGGTCGCGGCATGACGCGTGAACGGCTGGACCGATTTCGCTAATTTTTTTTGTTGTGTTTGTTATTGTCAGGAGAAAAATAAGAAAATTGCGCGGAAAATTAGAAAATTTAAGAATACTTAACCACCTTATTAAATTATATCTAATGTAACCATAGCGCTTTTACAGTTCAAACTTTTTTGATGTAACCATATGGCGTTGGCATAACATTGACAGAATGCGTGCTGCAAATATCGTCAACGAGGATGTAAACAAAATAAATATCGTTTAAAACAGATGCTTCGATCGGAGTTATTATATTGATAAAATACATATAAAATAATTAATTTATTATTTTTAACAAAAACTGAATTTCTTAGTGCACATCGTCGGAAAATCCTCAACATGTGGCGTTGTAGGCGTATGTCGTTATTCAGGTCAATTAAATTTTCTTTAATAATAATCTTCTTAATTCATACTTATAATTCTTTCGGGATGAAACTCGATGATGATGATATAACTCGATAACCACTGGGTCAATTTTTATGATTCTTCTTTTGTTTTGTTCGTATTGTTGTATTTCAGGTTAACGCAAACTTAAAAGATAGGATTTTTGAGCCGCTATATGGCGTTGTAATCGATCTCCGAAACCACTCACCCGATTTCAATGAAATTTTATAGATTTATATTCTTCGTTCTCGCTTGAAGGATAGGATACTTTTGGACTTGATAGGTGGCGCTGTTGCCGATCGCCGAATCAGCGGTACCAAGTTGATTGAAATTTTGTAGATGGATATGGTTGCTTCCAGTTTTAAATTTCGGATAGTTTTTGACCTATAGGTGGAACTTTGAAAAACACAAGCGGGATAAGAAAACGGATTGTGGCACGTTGTTGCAAAATAATTTTAAATGATGTTTTCGCGATCAAACTACTATTAATTTACGCTAATTTTGGCGAAACAAACGAAAAGGAAAAAAATGCAGTCGCCACTGCCCGAGAAAAAAAGTCGAATAAATGTAATGTGACACTTGCCAAAGATCAGGAAAAGAGATCGCGAACTTTTGCAACCGCAGCCAGTGGAATGGCTACGTTCGGTTAAGCTCAGCGAAAGGGGTGGGTTCGTTTTTCGTTGAGCGAGAAGTTCCAAAGATGAATTTGCTGGGTAAGTGAAAAATGGGCGCCACGTAATTTTCGGCAAATTACGAAACCTCGATAAATGGAGGGAGCAAGAAAAAAGAAAACAACGATTTTTTCACAACGTTATAATGGCTCCGTTGGAGCACGGTCTTTATTTAATGGGCCACAAAAAAAACCCAGATTACGACTACGAAATTAATTAGTTTCACACAATTTGTGACAAGCAATGGGAAATGGCGTTTGGACCGTTGGCGTGGCCCGCTATCGCGTTATCTCGAAAATTCGGAAAACCGTAAATGATGGGTCGCGTGTCCCGTTGCTTCCGGGATTTCGTCGGAACAAGAGTCTACCGAGATCTTAATTATTTAATTCCCTACCCAAACGAATGATTTTGCACTGATTAATTTGAAACACTATACTTATCTTTTCCCAATATCTGTTGGATTTCTTGTCCTACTTTCTGCTTCGATGCCCCTTTCTGACACCTCTGATCATTCGTTCTATCCTCTGTCCTGCCTTCCTTTCTTCTTTCTCCTAATGCAATTTGACACTGCGCACTGTTTTCCTCAATTTTACTTTACTTTTCTATTTCTCTCCACGAACTAGTTTTTCGTCACAAAAATCAGAAAAAAAGCAATCTACAAAATCGCAATAGCAAAAAATTTCAAAACTTCCGAAAACGAACTTTAGTTAAAGCTGGTCAGCCAAGAAGTGACTTCCAGGGCTTTTGTTTGGTTCGAAGTCGCTTGGCTTCCTCACACACTCTCTCATTCATTCGCTGGTATTGGACCCCAACGGTGGGTTAAGTATGCATTCAGCAATGCTTCCCACGGCCACTAACCACCACATTCAAACATATTAGCGGGCTAAACGGTCAATTTTTGTGCGATACCAATACGCTGCCGTAACCCGCTAATCCTCTCAAAATTTCCAATCACTCCTCTCTTTATATACTGGAATTCACCTTGGGAGATCCTTCCAGTATATTTGGGATTAGCCAGCCGACTTCGAACTCTTTTCTCTTTTTACCAGAGTTAGCCTTCTTTTAGCGTGTCATCTTTGGTATTCAGCCAAAGATGATAAAAAAATGTAAATAAAAGTAATTCGTGGAGGAATTTTGCAACCGGCATTTTTCCCCACGAATTAAATAAAAACCCAATTAAAAAAATAAGAAAGAAGAAAGGATGCTGGTGGACGCAACAACTCCCCACCCGGACATTGGAACTTGGACGATTATTCACCCCCAAACAACCCCAATAGCAGACAAGGAATCCATCAGGTATTGTTTGTTTGTTTACTTTTTTTTCGCGAGTAATTTAATCTATCTCGGTGGACT
This sequence comes from Cheilosia urbana, assembly GCA_946477585.1. Taxonomy (NCBI): domain Eukaryota; kingdom Metazoa; phylum Arthropoda; class Insecta; order Diptera; family Syrphidae; genus Cheilosia; species Cheilosia urbana. The sequence goes on from OX297856.1 coordinate 61,681,780, forward strand.
TTCGCGCAGATTTGGGGGATGAGATTTGCCGATAGCAGGCCATTCCTTACAAAGTAATTAATTTAGGGTGGGCTCTCGGCCGTGATTCCACTGCAGCATTTTTAGTGGTGTTCTGTTTTCGCTATCAAACACTCGTCCTGTTGTTGCTGCGATCGTCTTTGAACGATTTGTGTTTTAGTGTTTATGTGATGTGGTGTTCATAATTGTGTTGTCACGCACTTTCTGTGCGGGTGGGTTGGAGTGCTTTCTACGTGGCCGTCCGCCTACACTCTCTGCTGCTCCTCCGTTGCTCCATCGTCGGGGCGTTTACCTAGGGATCGTCTTCCCTATGCCCATCGAACCAGACTCTCTACCGTGGTGGTGGTAGTTCTTGTTGAAGAGTGCCTGTTTGAGTTGGCCGTCCGCCTGCACTCCTCTGCTGCTCCTTCGTTGCTCCAGCGGCGGGGTGATTCGTAAAAGAGATCGTCGTCTCTCCACCCATCGAACATAATGTTGGTGTCACCAATTACTGTGTGACAGTCGTTGGGGTGTTTTATGTTGGCTGTCCGCCACACCCTTTGAATAGACATAATAGTTGTTTGTCTATTTATCCCTCGGTGGAGTGTTGGCTAAGGGGATCGTCCTCCCCCCACTCTTTCGTCTGTACCGACCTCCTGTCGGTACGTTTGTGCTCTTGGGTCGGTGGGAGTCTCCTGACGACCTGCCAGGCTCACCATCCGACTTCCGCTCGCTCCCAATCGACGGTTGTGAGTCTCCCTTCCGTCCGAAGGGCTGCGCAACCGGAACTCCCATTCAGACCGCCCGTCTGATGGCTTGTGACCGGCGAGTACCTAAGTGGTTGTACCCTTAGGCTCCAAGGAGGTGGTCCGAAGGTTGATGGGGACCTCGGTTGCCCGTCCACATCCCAGGACCTCGAGCACAAAACCCAAGAAAAGAGGGACCACGGGTGGGAAGAGAAAGGGACCTTAGAGTAGACCTTGTTGCGGTAAAATTTAACGCAACAAACCCCACCCTCACCTCCTGGGAAATGATCTTGGTTTTCGAAGAAACCCAAATCATTTTCCAAGGTATAGGTTGACACCACAACAGAGGAGAGACATTCCCATCATTGGCCAAAACTGCCCGTCTAGATCTCAAAACCAAAATCAAAAGTGAAAGAAATCAAAACAAAACAAGCTAACGCTACTCTATCGGGACTTCTAGACTAATCTGCATCGTGATGAGACTTAAGGTCTTTCACGTGCCATGTTCCGCGGTCTTTTCCGCTCTCATCAACTAGCGTATATGTCCAAGGTGACACACGCTTACTTATCCTGAAGGGACCGACGAATTTGGGAGCCAACTTTGCGGCATAATAATTAGCGGCATCTGATAACGCGAAATTTCTGCGCCATACAAGCTCGTTCGGGAGATATTGGGTATCTCGCCGTCGGAGGTTGTAGACTTTCGCGGACTTCTTGGCGGCCGCCGCTAACTTTCTACCTATATCTAACCTAAGCTCCCTAAAACGACGTTCTAACTCGGCCCTCTCTACGTCCCTATCTCCTACGTCTAACTCCCTATCTTCTACAGCTAAATCCCTATCTTCTACATTTAAATCCCTACTCGTTGAAGCTGCCTCCCCACTACCCGGGGCTGCTTCCCTACTTCCGACGTGATTACTTGTAGGAGCTACTTCTCGACCACAAGTCATCATGTCCCTACCAAAATTCGCGTAATATGGCGAAATCCCTAAAACGTCGTGTTGGGCCGTGCGAATCGCGCACGCTACTTTCGCCAGCTGCGAGTCCCAACTTCGGTGATTTTCAGAGACATACGCTCTCAGCGTTGTCTTTATAATTTGGTTAATCCTCTCCGCAGGATTAGCTTGTGGGTGATAGTGTGCTGTATAACGTAGTTGTGACGCGTACGCCTGGCAAAGCGCTTTCAATTCCTTGCTACGGAACTGCGGGCCGTTGTCACATACGACCGCTGATGGAACGCCAAATAACAAAAAGACATTGTCTTCCAACTCCTTACATACTGCCTTTGCGGTGGCAGATCTCAACGCGAATAAAAGGGGAAATTTGGTAAAATAATCGACGACAGTTAAAATATAAACGAACCCCCTACTGGACTTGGGAAGAGGTCCTACCAAATCTACGCAGATCATTTCCCAAGGCCTCGAAACCCCTACACGTTCCCTCATTAGACCAGCGGGTTTCTCATTCACCGGCTTAACCTGTTGGCAAACTTTACAATTCCTAACATACCTAGTTATATCCTGTCTCATTTTAGGCCAATAATATTTGCCTCCTACTCTAGCAAAAGTTTTTCGGACCCCCATATGTCCAGCTAACGGACTGTCATGGCAGTCTCTTAAAATCCCTAATCTACCTGATTTCCCTACAACTAATTTCCACTCGTTATTATCCTCGTGGACAACAATGTGACTGGCCTTCACGAACTTGAAGAGCCGTCCATTTTCCACCCTCCACGCTGGGTATGCTAGTGGATTCAACTCAACCGCCGAAATCATCTTCACCACCCAAGGGTCCAAATCCGCATCCGAGATCTCGGCAACAACCGGAACTCCTCGCGACAACATATCCGGGACGACATGTTCCTTCCCCTTGCGATGAATGATCTCAAAATCAAATTGCTGAAGCCTCACTGCCCAGCGCGCTAATCTACCCGACGGATCCTTAAGATTACTCAGCCAAACCAACGAGTAGTGATCCGTCACGACCGTAAACCGAACTCCTTCGATATACGGACGCAACTTCTCAACAGCCCATAGCACGGCCAAGCATTCCTTTTCAGTCGTCGAGTAGTTTCTCTCACACCTATTGAGAGACCTACTTAAATAACAAATAACCTTTTCCCCTTCCTCAAACTCCTGAGATAATACGGCCCCGATACCAAAATCTGATGCATCGGTTTGCACCACAAACGGGCGCTGGAAATCCGGGCATGTCAAGATCGGTGCCGTAATTAAACATTCTTTCGCCTTCCTAAAACTTTCCTCACATTCTTTCGACCATACAAACTTCCTACTTTTCTTTAACAAATCTGTTAAAGGCCTAACTAAAGTGGCGAAATTAGGTACAAAGCGTCTGTACCATGAAATTGTCCCTATAAAGCTCCTAACTTCCTTCACATTCTTCGGTGCAGGAATCCTAACCATGCTTTCCACCTTTTCCGGATCAACATGTAATCCGTTCCTATCAACGACGTAACCTAGAAATTTTAAAGAGGGCCTACAAAAGTTACATTTTTCCCGACTAACTTTCAACCCCGCCTCACACAAACGCTTAAAGACCTCTTCCAGTATCTCAAGATGTTGTTTGAAAGAATTTGTGACGATAATGATATCGTCCAAGTACACGAATACGTGTGGCTCCAGATCGGCACCTAAAACGCTGTCGATAAATCGTTGCCACGTCGCAGGCGCGTTATGTAAGCCGAATGGCATTCGCTTGAACTGGAAAAGGCCTCTATTCGGAACCGTAAAGGCTGTGAGTGGGCGCGATCCCTCCTCCATCGGGATCTGCCAATAGGCCGACTTTATGTCTAATGATGTTAAGAACTTCGCATCTCGAAGCTTATCTAGGGTCGTTGAAATATATGGCAGTGGATAAGCATCTCTATCTGTAACTTTATTAAGCTTCCTATAGTCGACACAGAACCTAAACGAACCATCCTTCTTTCTAATAAGAACTATTGGAGATGCCCACGGACTGCTTGATTTCTCAATAACTCCCGCATCCAGCATCTCTTTTAGTTCCTTATCTATATGTCCCTGCATTGCCGGTGAGACCGGATAATATCTCTGCTTAATTGGTTCTGCCGACGTCCTAATCTTATGCTCTACCAATTGTGTGCACCCTAAGCCCTCTGGCATAACTTCGAAAATTTTGTCTATCAAAATTTCGAGTTGCCTGACTTCGGCCACGTCCAACTCGGACTTTTCCCTAATCGCGGAAATTGAGCCCACCATCTGTTGACTCGAAAAATTCCACACGCCTGATCTCAAATCCGGGACCACTCCCGTCAGTGCCCAAAAATCTGCACCTAAGATCATCACGTGTGGTAGAGCTGGTATTACCAAACACTCTAAAAACACCGTCTTCTCCTGCACAACAATTGGTAAAGATATTACCCCTAAAACTTCTATCCCTGCTCCATCTGCTAATGCAACCGATTTAATGTTGCCTCTACCTAACACTAGCCCTAAATCTTTTAAAATATTCCACCCGTCCCTACAAATGATTGTGCGTGAAGCGCCCGAATCCAAAAGTCCTAAAAACCTAATTCCATAAATTGAAACTCCTAAGTATGGTCGCCTATCTTCCCCGTTTGCCTCCAAAGTAAAACCTAAATGAATTTGAGAAGTCCCTAACTGGTCACCAGCAGGCGACCTCTCTAATTGCGACGGCGCTCTTGTCCTGCTGACCCAAGAGACCGTTGCGCATTTCCCGAACAGCGCCGACAGTCCTTACGAGACGTCCCTACTGCACCACAACCATAACAACGCCTAGGAGCGGAACAACGATTAGCGAAATGCCCTTCGCTATCGCAATTAAAACACCTCATCGGTCGTGGTGATCGACGCTGTTGGTTGTCTGGAACGACAACCGAAACCCTTGGTTCCTCCGAACCAATGTAGGCCAAATCCGGTTCCAGGAGATGCCTACCCCGAGTTGTTGGAGGTGGAGCAAACGTTTCCACATTTGCTCGCACTGTCTCCAGCTTTCTTCCCAAAGCGACCAAATCACTGACGCACCTGGGCTCTGCGAGTCCAAGCTGCGTCTGGTAAAATGGCGCAAGATTCCTTTGCAGGATCGACAGCTTCCTTCTCTCCGGCAGAGGATCGGAAAGTCTGCCGAACATATTCTGCATCGTTGCGACGTAGACACCAATGGATTCATCCTTCCCTTGGGTACGACGTCGAATCTCTTCTAAAAGAAGATCATCGTAGTTGGGAGGGAGAAACTCCAGTTTCAATTCCCTCACCAACTCTGGCCAAGAGGAAACAGTCCGCCTAATCGCCCTAAACCACAGAAGCGCCTTCCCAGTAAACAAATCGACCGACGACCTAAACAATTGGGATTCACTGATCCCCCTAGCTTCCCTAAGTTCTTCAACTCTCTCCAGGAAGGAGTTGACTGATGCCCCGCATCGTTCACCCGTAAATAAAATATTCCACTTGGAGAGGTTCTCAGGTTTCTCCGAGTGGATGTATACTCGTTCGTCAGCAAAGGTGTTTGGGTTAATACCCAAAACCGTTGCCGACGTAGACGGTTCCCGTCGAGGCTCTACTGGCCTTTGAATATGCTGTTGTTGTTGTTGATGTTGTTGTTGATGTCGTTGCACAACTGGTTTCACGCTAGTGGTTGCGTTATCATCGCAATCACTCTCTTCCTCGTCGCTATCCTCTAACTCCCCGAGGATACAAACCAACTCGGTCTTAAGTTCCTTCTTTACTGTCGTCTCGTCTTCCGTAATAGCACGAGACCTCCCTATCCTGCTTGTAGCCCAATCTATTTTGGTCAGAATTTTTTTATATTCTGACGACCCCGGTTCAGGCCGGCCCACTGCAAGCGCTCTAATTTCTACAATCTTTTTCTCAACCGCTTCCCTATCTTGTTCAAAACTAAATGGATACGTGTCCGCTTCCACAATCGAACCACGTCGCTCCATTGCCCTAGCTGCCCTAAGAGATTTTCGCATTGGGTCGACATCGCCAACCGACAACCCTCTGCGTTCGATCTCGTAAACTAATTCGTCCCTAGCTAACCTATTTATCTCCATCTTTACGCGCCGAAACAAAATTAATTTTAATGGAAGAGTAAAAACTGTCTAAGTAGATAGGTATACAAAAAGAATAAAAAAAAATAAAACCACTATGCCCACAATGAAAAAGAAAACCAAAAAAAAAGAAAGAAAAAAAAAATCACAATTCAAGTTCACGAGGAAAAAAAATTATAAGAAATGTGTGTTGGCAACTCCAACACGGTAAGCAAGTCAGGAAGAAAAAAACAAGAGAAAAAACTATAAAAATGATTCAACCCAGATAACAAAACCACCAAGAAAAAAAAGTTAACTGTTGGCAACTCTACCAACGAATTCCCAAGGTGATCCGATTAATACGATCGGAAAACAGAAATGGAAAGAAAAAAAATTAAATCAAAAAAAAATTAAAACACGAGGAAAATAAACCGAAAAGGAAAAAAAAGCAAAACCCACGAAAAATGATCGATGGTAACCCCGTTTCAAGTAGGTACATATATGGAGTACCACTATAAATGTAAATAATGAAGTAAAAAAAAAATCCCGCTTGACATTAACTAACTGATGTATCAGTATCACGTATATATGTATAATTGTACATATGCCCCACGTTGGGCGCCAAATGTTGCAAAATAATTTTAAATGATGTTTTCGCGATCAAACTACTATTAATTTACGCTAATTTTGGCGAAACAAACGAAAAGGAAAAAAATGCAGTCGCCACTGCCCGAGAAAAAAAGTCGAATAAATGTAATGTGACACTTGCCAAAGATCAGGAAAAGAGATCGCGAACTTTTGCAACCGCAGCCAGTGGAATGGCTACGTTCGGTTAAGCTCAGCGAAAGGGGTGGGTTCGTTTTTCGTTGAGCGAGAAGTTCCAAAGATGAATTTGCTGGGTAAGTGAAAAATGGGCGCCACGTAATTTTCGGCAAATTACGAAACCTCGATAAATGGAGGGAGCAAGAAAAAAGAAAACAACGATTTTTTCACAACGTTATAATGGCTCCGTTGGAGCACGGTCTTTATTTAATGGGCCACAAAAAAAACCCAGATTACGACTACGAAATTAATTAGTTTCACACAATTTGTGACAAGCAATGGGAAATGGCGTTTGGACCGTTGGCGTGGCCCGCTATCGCGTTATCTCGAAAATTCGGAAAACCGTAAATGATGGGTCGCGTGTCCCGTTGCTTCCGGGATTTCGTCGGAACAAGAGTCTACCGAGATCTTAATTATTTAATTCCCTACCCAAACGAATGATTTTGCACTGATTAATTTGAAACACTATACTTATCTTTTCCCAATATCTGTTGGATTTCTTGTCCTACTTTCTGCTTCGATGCCCCTTTCTGACACCTCTGATCATTCGTTCTATCCTCTGTCCTGCCTTCCTTTCTTCTTTCTCCTAATGCAATTTGACACTGCGCACTGTTTTCCTCAATTTTACTTTACTTTTCTATTTCTCTCCACGAACTAGTTTTTCGTCACAAAAATCAGAAAAAAAGCAATCTACAAAATCGCAATAGCAAAAAATTTCAAAACTTCCGAAAACGAACTTTAGTTAAAGCTGGTCAGCCAAGAAGTGACTTCCAGGGCTTTTGTTTGGTTCGAAGTCGCTTGGCTTCCTCACACACTCTCTCATTCATTCGCTGGTATTGGACCCCAACGGTGGGTTAAGTATGCATTCAGCAATGCTTCCCACGGCCACTAACCACCACATTCAAACATATTAGCGGGCTAAACGGTCAATTTTTGTGCGATACCAATACGCTGCCGTAACCCGCTAATCCTCTCAAAATTTCCAATCACTCCTCTCTTTATATACTGGAATTCACCTTGGGAGATCCTTCCAGTATATTTGGGATTAGCCAGCCGACTTCGAACTCTTTTCTCTTTTTACCAGAGTTAGCCTTCTTTTAGCGTGTCATCTTTGGTATTCAGCCAAAGATGATAAAAAAATGTAAATAAAAGTAATTCGTGGAGGAATTTTGCAACCGGCATTTTTCCCCACGAATTAAATAAAAACCCAATTAAAAAAATAAGAAAGAAGAAAGGATGCTGGTGGACGCAACAACTCCCCACCCGGACATTGGAACTTGGACGATTATTCACCCCCAAACAACCCCAATAGCAGACAAGGAATCCATCAGGTATTGTTTGTTTGTTTACTTTTTTTTCGCGAGTAATTTAATCTATCTCGGTGGACTTTCGCGCAGATTTGGGGGATGAGATTTGCCGATAGCAGGCCATTCCTTACAAAGTAATTAATTTAGGGTGGGCTCTCGGCCGTGATTCCACTGCAGCATTTTTAGTGGTGTTCTGTTTTCGCTATCAAACACTCGTCCTGTTGTTGCTGCGATCGTCTTTGAACGATTTGTGTTTTAGTGTTTATGTGATGTGGTGTTCATAATTGTGTTGTCACGCACTTTCTGTGCGGGTGGGTTGGAGTGCTTTCTACGTGGCCGTCCGCCTACACTCTCTGCTGCTCCTCCGTTGCTCCATCGTCGGGGCGTTTACCTAGGGATCGTCTTCCCTATGCCCATCGAACCAGACTCTCTACCGTGGTGGTGGTAGTTCTTGTTGAAGAGTGCCTGTTTGAGTTGGCCGTCCGCCTGCACTCCTCTGCTGCTCCTTCGTTGCTCCAGCGGCGGGGTGATTCGTAAAAGAGATCGTCGTCTCTCCACCCATCGAACATAATGTTGGTGTCACCAATTACTGTGTGACAGTCGTTGGGGTGTTTTATGTTGGCTGTCCGCCACACCCTTTGAATAGACATAATAGTTGTTTGTCTATTTATCCCTCGGTGGAGTGTTGGCTAAGGGGATCGTCCTCCCCCCACTCTTTCGTCTGTACCGACCTCCTGTCGGTACGTTTGTGCTCTTGGGTCGGTGGGAGTCTCCTGACGACCTGCCAGGCTCACCATCCGACTTCCGCTCGCTCCCAATCGACGGTTGTGAGTCTCCCTTCCGTCCGAAGGGCTGCGCAACCGGAACTCCCATTCAGACCGCCCGTCTGATGGCTTGTGACCGGCGAGTACCTAAGTGGTTGTACCCTTAGGCTCCAAGGAGGTGGTCCGAAGGTTGATGGGGACCTCGGTTGCCCGTCCACATCCCAGGACCTCGAGCACAAAACCCAAGAAAAGAGGGACCACGGGTGGGAAGAGAAAGGGACCTTAGAGTAGACCTTGTTGCGGTAAAATTTAACGCAACAACGTCTCACTCAAAAACAAAATCAAACGCTATTTCTAAAGTCATATGATGAAAATTATTAATGGACGCTGTCCAAATAAAGCAATTTGCGAAATGTGAGCATAATTTAATACGAAAGGTACGGGCAAAGCCGGGTGGGTACAGTTACCTACATATAAAAGAGACTGACGTCCGTATGTGCATCCATAACTCGGGGACAGGTAGTTCGATTTTTATGATTTTTTGGTTGGAAGGAAGGGCATAATTCTACCTTTTGTTGTGAAAAAAAACTTTATGGGGATTAGTTGAATTTTTGAATTCTTTAAATGTTCCGGACCTACCTCAACATAAATTGGATTTGAAAGTCGGCTCAGTTAAAATTTTGTTGCGCAACATCAATGTACCGAAACTTTGTAACGGATCGCATTTGATTCGTGGGGAAGGATCTCATATCAAATATCATGCAAGTGATGAATTTGAGGGGAAAATTCAAAGGCAAACACTCTTATTCCCCAGATTTCGCTTATTCAGAACGATTTACCATTCGTTCGACTTCAATTTCCCGTGCGTCTCGCTTTCACTATGACAAATAATTTATTGCAAGGATAATCGATGGATGTTTGTGCATTTGTAGCATCAGTCTTGATTCCCCATGTTTCTCACATTGTCAATTTAGTGAAAAAGCGGATGGTTGGACGACACGTCAACATCATTGCCGAATTACATAAATTAGTTAGTGCATTGTGCATGCTCGGAATTATTATTTTCATTACATTAACAAATTTGGGCGGAACGAAGTTTGTCGGGTCAGCTAGTATTTAATAAAGAAAATCGAAAATCAAATGAAATAAAAGAAAAATAATAAAAGAAGGATATTTTTATTCACTCGGAATCCTAACAGTAAATGTTGGGCAGAAGAGAGAACAAAACATTTCCCCTTCATAAAAAACCTGCAAGCTGCAAATATTATTCCAAGAAATTTCTTTGTGCAAGTTGGTTACCGCTGACTGAAGGTAACTGTAAGTGACTTTTTATTTACTTACTTGAGGCGGCGCTACAATACGCCTCTCCACTTAGCGCGATCTTTGGCTAACTGCCTCCAGTTGCGCATTCCAAGTTGGTTGAGGTCCCCTTCCACTTGCGCGCGCCACCTAAGGCGAGGTCTTCCTCTACTGCGTTGTCCCTCCGGGTTGGAATCGAAGACTCTCCGGGCCGGATCGTTGGTGTCCATTCGCTCTACATGTCCTAACCATCTTAGACGACTAATGCGTACTTTTCTGACCAGGTCGATGTCGCTGTACAGCTCGTAGAGTTCACTGTTAAATCTTCTCCTCCAAATCCCGTCAACGCAAACGGGACCAAAAATCACTCGAAGAATTTTGCGTTCGAAGCGACCAAGAAAATCCTCATCCGTCTTTGCTAGGGTCCATGCTTCTGCGCCAGGGATGATGAAAGTCTTATATAGAATCTCCTTAGTGCTTCTTGACAAGGCCTTACTAATCAATTGCCGTCTTAGGCCAAAGAAACAGCGGTTGGCAAGTGTGATTCTTCGCTTGATTTCTGAGGTGATGTCATTTTCAGAGTTAATAGCGGATCCGAGGTAGACAAAGTCCCTAACTACCTCAAAGTTATAGCTGTCTATCGTGACGTTCTGTCCGATTCGTCGATGTTGAGTGTCCCTTCTTGTTGACAGCATATATTTTGTTTTACCCTCATTCACCACCAAACCCATTTTGCCGCTTCTGTACTAAAACGCTCCAGTAACAGCTCGCTGTGTTCTGCCAACAATGTCAATGTCGTGGAAAATTGTGCCTCTGGTGTTGGCTTTTGAGTTTCGCACAATTTTCTCAAGAATGATGTTGAAGAAGTCACACGACACCGCGTCGCCTTGTCTAAATCCTTTTTTGACATCAAAGGTCTCGGTGAGATTGTTTCCGACCTTTACGGAGCAGCGAGCATTCTCCATCGTCATTCTGCACAATCTGACAAGTTTGGCAGGGATGCCAAAACTAGACATAGCTCTGTATAGATCGTCTCTATAAATGCTGTCATATGCGGCCTTAAAATCGATAAAAAGATGGTGAGTATCGATCTGGACTTCTTGAGTTTTCTCCAGGTTCTGCCGTAGTGTGAATATTTGATCGGTCGTGGACTTGCCGGGCCTAAAACTGCACTGATAGGGACCTATCAGATCGTTGATGAAAGGTTTCAGGCGTTCACATAGTACAGCAGACATGATCTTATACGCAGTGTTAAGGAGACTGATGCCTCTATAGTTGGCGCAGTTTAGAGAGTCTCCTTTCTTGTGGATCGGGCAAACGATGCTGAGGTTCCATTCATCAGGCATACTTTCCTCTAACCAAATTTTGGAGACGAGTTGGTGTATGCACTCTACCGAGTCATCTCCGGCTGCCTTGAAGAGCTCGGCAGGCAAGCCGTCTGGTCCAGCAGCCTTGTTGGACTTCAGTTTGGATATTGCTATCCTCACTTCATTTTGGTCAGGTGGGCGGAAGTCTTGGCTTTCATCGTCCAGGTTGAATGGTTCGTTCTGCCTGACAGCGGAATTTGTGTCGTCTTCGCCGTTTAGCAGTCTGCAGAAATGGTTTTTCCATGTCCTTGTTCGTGTCTACAGGTCTCCGTTCGGGTCTTGTTCGCATGACACGTTCTTTTTACCTTTTGGTAAAACTTCCGAACATTGTTCCTGGAGTAACACCTCTCTATATCCTCGATCGCGCGCTTCTCACGCTCTCTCTTTTTTCTCCGAAGAAGCCGATGTTCTTCCCTCCTTTTTTGCTCGTAGAGCTGACGAGCTGCTTTCGTCCTTCTATTGGTGGTTGGGTGTTGATGAATAGGGTAGACACTGATTGGCGTCAACTTGGCGATGCCCAGCTGTTGCAACTGTTCAGATACACCAATTGTGCTTATTTTGCCTCCTAGTGGTCACCACCGGGTACTGGTCTATGTCCATCCGGAATTGACTTGCTGAACTTATAAGTGCGAGTGTTGAACACGTAGAAAATAGCAACACTATAATGCTCTGTTGGAGTTGACTGTCTGCTCGAGTCTCAGAAGTCTTACATGAGCCCCTCAGAAAGAGGACGTACGGCGGATGAATTCACATGGTTGAATCAACGGTGGCGTTAACAGTCAACATAGCAGATACCTCAATGAGCTACTTCGACGTATTTGGAGCTGAGATCATTGGGGATTTTCAACCCTAGTCAGGGTGTTGAAATAGAGATGGTGGCGGAAGATCCCTTAATGGGTCGACGGCAGCTCTCACATCCCCGCAGGGGTTTACTGACTCCGGAATATTCCGGCTCCTTTTGCCCAAGGGGTCGCAGAAAGGGCCCGGTCCTCCAGGTTGGGGGTTGTGCGTGGGGTTAACTACCCTACCACGGAAAACGAAACATGTTGCGAAGCAACCAATAGCCTCGGATAAGGACGGATTCACTGTTGATGACTTTTTATTTGATTTTAATTATATTTTGTTGTGACAAAGCATTTTAAAATAATTGTAAGAAGCAAAAGAACTTTTTAATTTCTGAAATAAGATAACAAGATAAAATCAATTCAAATTTTGGTCTTAAATATAATCTTGTGCCTTATTCTACTGATATTTGAATATTTATTCCCGCCGGGAAAAAGCGAAATGTGAGCGAACTCTCTCACAAAAGAGAATGTGACATATTACCAATATTGAACCAGAAAGTAAGGGAACAGATCTATAGATATTTGTATAAAAAAAAAGGAAGGTGGGGAATTTGACATATGACAAATGACGTAAACAATTAATTTTCTTCAGTTCTAAATTTTTTCTTTGTTAATAGGTCTGTTCCCTTATGATAATGCATTTGAATACATTCGAATACATTAGTTAAACTTCTCCTCACTTTTACCCAACTTTTGGGTAAGGGAACAGACCTAATATTTCACGTATTTTGCCCAAACAAATATTTTTTTATATGTTTTATTAATTTCGTGTACGAAGTCGTGCTTTTACGGAAAATTGTGTCAATTTGTGCTGAGGTGAATTTTTTGTGAGTTTTGTTGTGAAGATTATCGTAGAATTGGGAAAAAGTTATCGAATCACAATAAACCTTAAAAAAAATCAACAAGGTCTTGTGACTTGTGAGGGCTCACAACGGCAGAGGCGGGCTGTAAGTACAGCGTCTTATTTACTTTTGTTGTCTTAAATATGTACCTATGTATTTCGGTCAAAATCGTAAAAGCGGTTATTGTAAAATTATGCAAACAATATTGAAACAAAAGTTAGTCGAAAGCCCTGGTAGCTAGTGCCTTCCTGTATTAGAGTGTAATTTATTACATTGTAATCCTTAGTAAATAAATAAAAAATAAAAAAAATAAAAGTTAAAATTTTTGTTTTGAAAAGTACCTAACCTTATTCAGGATGTTAACATTACTTGGTTTTTATAGTATTATTCAAATGTAAAATAGGGTTTTCGAGATATAAGCTGTTTTTAAAAACACAGTTTTCGGTAATGTGAATTGAAAATGAAGGACGCAATAATTTGTGAAAACATAAATTTTACTCCAAGTATGCATTTTGGTCGAAATCGTAATGGAGCCTTCTATATAAAATAAGAAAAAACAAATTTTTGATCGATTACGGTAGGATTGAGAAAAACAGAAAACCTTAGAAATATATTTTTGTGACAATCGCATGGGCCGTTTTTGAGATAAATCCAATTTTCAGAAGTACCATTATTATAATTTTTAGCAAAATAAACTGCCTCATCCACTTTAGCTCAAATATAAATTTGGTTGAAATCGCAGGATCCGTTTTAAAAAAAAAAAAAAATATATACTTTTTATAACCGGTGTATATGGAATTAGGTACCCACTGTTAGTAATGCGGTGCTATGATATACACTTTGTAATATTAGGTATGGTATATATCGAAGGAAAACACGACCGTTCTTTTCTGGCTCTAGTTTACGACTCTCTGTCCAAAAAGTGGGGGAAGACCAATGTAGTGCCCCACTAACATGCGCGACCTTATTTCCAGATCACGAAATAATACCATCGTGCGAATATACACAATCAGCAGGACCGACATTGTGGGAAAGTTTAGAAAATTCCACGATGCTGTAATTGCTGTTTGAATCGGATAACGCACAACAGCGGTTGGCAAACAAAATTGGCCCCCTACTGTAAGCCCACAAACTCCAAATCTGGAGTTTTAACTAAATCTGTCAATAAGTTTAGGCTGCAGGCCTCAGGATCATACGGTCAACCGGACAGAATTCCGAGAACTGCTTTTTTGAGTGTCTCTATCATCTTAATGTCCGAATTGAATAACATAAATATCGAACATTTAAATACAATATAGTCCATACAAAAGTCTTAGTTTCGACTCTAAATTTTAGTAAATAGTTCACTGTGGTTATATTTTCCATACAAATTTCGCAATTTTGAGCGTAAATTAAAAGTTGAGACTAAAATTCGTTTTCAGTACGGCGCATTATGTATTATAATAGTAAAATTAAAAACACAAAAAAAAATGCATTAGAATTATTTAGAACTAAAGCAGTTAATAAAGGAAAACGAAATTTATGGAAAAAAAAAAACATGTATACAAGAGCCTTCCATGTTTTCGCCGCCAGTGAATTTTTAGCTGAGTATAATGTATAATGTCAAATGTCTGTTCACAACTCTGCTGCATCCGAACGTTTTATTAGTCAGTAGATAAAAATAAATACCGATTAGAAATATATTAGAATGCTTCAAAGGCATAGATATAGAAGACGGATAATTATTTCCTGAATGAAATTTTGTTTACTTACTGTCTATATTGCTTCACGGTTCACGTCTCCGCTGTTTGCCGATAATTTTGTATTTAACTTTCACTCATGCATGGAATTTCATGAATACGGTTAGCGTATCAAAATTTAAAAAAAAAAGGAGCATCAAATGAGAAAGCTGGTATGCAAACATCAAACAAATTACAACCTACCCTGAAATTGTTTTCATTTCAAATTCTGTTGCTTAAAAGAAGAACACATTTTGTATAAAGAGAAAACTCACCCAAGCTTAATTAATTATCACCACATTCTTAACGCACATTCACAAATCACCGCCATCGTCTTTAAGTTGCCGTCCAAAGTTTTCAACTATAAATAAGCAACGGGCAGCATTTGTTCTGCGTTCCAGAAGAAAGGATCGCATCGCGTTTACTTAATTTCCTATTTTGATTCGCAACCAGTGGCGAGGGTGTGAAAATCCTCATTTCGCTGCTACGCGCACAAATAGACTTTCTCTCGCTGTACTCGTGCTGTTGTTCAAACTTGTAGTTGGCGAAAACTTTGATAAGTTTAGTAGTTATCCTTTTGTCTTGTCCCGATCTGCTTTTTCTTGTTCTGCCACGACGTGTATCTTATTCTGGTGGTTTTCTTTGTCCTTTCAGATGAGCAGAATCTTGAGGAATTTCAATATCACGAAAATCAGCGACTTGGAATTGATTAGTAACTCGTAAGTACACAAAATGGGTTTCTTCCGTCGAAAGGGATCTAACTTAGCACACCGAAACGGGTTCTCTTTTGTAGGTCAAATCGATTGGATATTACGTTTCATTTCTTTGGGGTGAAAAGCGACTCGCTGAGAATACGTGAAGCCATCACTAGAATGGTGGAACGTGGACGAATCGGAAATATTACACTGGTGTCCGATTTTCACCTTTTCGATGAGAACCCACCGCTCAAGTTGTTGGTATGTATAAACTGTTTTAATTATTGTTTCCTTATCTTACTCCTAATTCCTTCATGGTTTTACCTAACACGAACGAGCATGTTGAACGTTCTTCACACGAACTATTTTCTGCTGATTTGTGGCCCTTTCAATGCAATGGGTTTCTAACTTTCCCCCTGTTATGGCAAAAATCCTTGATACCTGCCAGTACTCTAAATAAGTTTTCAGTCTGGCTACGGAAATAACCGCAGGCAAGTATTCAAGCGACACGGATAACACAAAAGTTTCTGTGAATTGTGTCCATGTGTTAAAGACGTAACTCAAACAAGTTACGTAAACAAGCGACAAAATATTTACCAGAATAATTTATAATTTATTCATACAATTTCATTGTAAAGCCATAGGACAAACGACAAGACGACGTGTCGTGCCGTTAGCATGCCGCGTTCGTGTCTGCAGTGCAGTGTCTACTACTCTCTGCTACACATTGCCTCTGCAGTAATACCCGTCATAGATTCGACCGAGCGCTTTTAATGCTCGACTTTCCAACAGTTGCTATTGATAGGCCTATTTCCATTTTATTTTACTAACAAATATTATTCAGAAATTCTTTCAATGCCGTTTAACATTATTTCTGTTCAGTTGTTCGAATAATACCAGACATCTACATAATGTACATCCACCCATAGGATCAATCACGTCATTGAAATATCTGTGTAAACCACCATCACCACACTGGGATCCTTTATTATTTATTTTACTGCCTGTATTTTCGTTTTACTTTTACATACTTTCATTTAATGGCTGTCAATAATACCAAATATCCATTACTCATATATGTCACTCAATCCCAGGATACAGTTGTGAACCAAAAATCACCGATACGTGAAGACAGTGAATTTATAATCTCATGCGTTGCACAAGGATCGTCCCGAATAGAGTTTCAGTGGTACAAGGATGGGGCCGTTGTAAATGCGTCCAGAGCTATCAGGTGAGTGGATTAAAATCTTGAATAAAATATTTAATCACAAAAAGGATAAGCAACAGTGTGTAATGAACAACACCAACAATTGTAAATGAAATATGAATTGCATCCTGTAAATTATGCATGAATGTGATGTGATTGCGTGAATGATTCTGTTATTGTATTTTTGTTACCTTGTAATGTTAATGATTCATCAGTTGGCCAGCTACAGCAAGCTAACCACATAACAAATGTTGTATGGAAATTAAAAAGAAAAAAACACCCAATATTTCTTTGAACATTAAAAGCTTTGCGCCTTTTAACATGTTTGATGAAAGGGACTGATTCTGAGTCCAAACAGATAATGGTAGAAAATTATTCAGTCACACAAATTACAAATCAAGGAACTCAAACATGAAGTGATTTCAAATCTCGCTATGTAAAACGCACAGTGGTAAAACTTTGAGATCTAATTTGTGTTTTTCCATGGATCGAACCTGGGGCTCTTCGATCAGTAGTCCTGCAGACTAACCGCTGAGCTACGGCGCCCACCAGTGTCTCTTTTTTTTTTTTTTTGTAAATGTTTACTCATTGAATGGTGGTGGACAACACGACATCGCTGCATATTTTAGTGGTCTGTAGTACGAAGTCAAGGGCTCAGCCAGTGTTGCTACTTGCTAGGCGCTTTAAGTCAAATTCCCTAGAACAGACCTTGAAATTCCTCTTTTTCTCCATTCTTCTTGGTGGTATTCTCCATGGATTCCCTACAATCAATATATTGAGCAAACTGACTGCTTTTTACAAATTGTTTACCCAAATTCCAATACAGAAACTGCAATAGGAAATGTAGTTAGAATGAAGCTGTGCATATTGAAGTCTCCCCTTTCATTATTTTGTTTTACTAAAATCCCTCACAAAAAGGGGAATTCCCCACGACCTGAAACACTGGGCTCATCAAGTAGTGCATAAAAGTCTTTTGTGCGATCCGAACGAATGCGAAGCAATGTTTTCTGATTGTGATTGAGAGCCTACCTAAAATCATTTTCAGGGAAGTAGGAAAGTGAAGGACAGGAAGATTATATATTTGAAACCAAAATTAGTTTTAGAAAAACATGTCAAAGACCTGCCTTAGCGGTGTCTGCATATCTCCTATAAAATAGGAAACTTAAATGGGCGGTTAAAATAATTAGAATCGCTTAAATCTCGTCATGATATTCATACAAAAATCCAGATGGCGTTCGGAATAATAAGATGGCAGTCTATCTGGTGCTAGAAACTATATACTTGTTACATGATCCGAGGTAAATTTTGTCGTTATGGCTTAAGTTACCTTCTCAATACTAAAAGACCAGAAAGTCTGAAGTCTTTAAGACTTAAAAAACTCTAGCGATAATTCGATAGATATCGTTAACAACTCTGCGGATAGCAAGCCATAACTTGCTTATCAAAAAGACAAATCTGTGAGCCAGGACTTCATTCAATATTACACTATATTGAAAATTCCCATATGTCAAGAAATGCACCTTAGTATTATCTCACTTGATGTAAAACGACTTAGAGTTAAAGTCAATTTGATCGTTGATTCCATATCCAGGGTAAAGCGAATTTGTCACTTACTTAGACGCAGAGTATCTACCTATAATAAATTTCAACACATCCTTCACATCAGATTTGTCCTTAATTTGAAAACTACCGAAATTTAGTATGACTGTCGTTGATTGGTGTAACTGCATACATTCAGCGGTTGACATTTTAGTTCACTTGGTTTCCTCCTCGTACATCAAATAGTTAACGATGTCCGTAAAAAGAGGGTTCGCAAAATCGTCCGAATCAAATCATCCTAATTCTCTTTGTCAAACATGTCTTTGTGGCTTATCTTGATGTCCCCACCTCTCGTAATATAGCTATAACATTGAACAACCTAAAGCTATATTTGGTTTCACGTTAGGATCTGTACAATTTCGATAGGTACCTTGCCAACCGCTCTGTCTTCCCATAAACTTTAGATATCGTCTGGTAAATATAGACCTATGGGTCTCAGTCTTGAGAAAATAAAAATGTAGATATATTTGGAACACACAACACATCTTCCAATAGTGACAGCTGCGACAGCATTCGAATTGCTACGTTCTCTGGTGCCTTTGAATTGAAGCAAATAGTATCCAAACTAGAGAGCCAACTGAGAGCAGACACGGAACATTTGCCCACAAGCTTTCTGTGACCTTGTACTGCCTAGGAATTTCCTAAGTATTCGTGCTTGTACAAATCAAAGGAGCGCTATTGCTGCCGCTCGCATACTTAGGAAATTCCTAGGCAGGGACTTCATGTCAATCGGGCGGCCATTACTAAGTTTATGAAATTGTTGGAAAATTTAATTTCGGTTATAATATAATAAATAAATAAATCGTTGGCGCAACAGGTCCGGAGGGACCCTAGGCCTAGCTTCTCACAACCATTCGTTTTGTGTGAGTTTTTCATTTTTGGAATGAATGGAAGGGATCTACAATTTTATGCCGACTCCAAACGGCTAATTGAGAAGCTTTTTCAAGACAGTTATACTCTCGGATGTTTGTCAGACGTTCGCGAGAGGTGGCGCGGTGAAAAAAACCCTGAGTTGGAATTTGGGTTTTTTGCGGGATTCGGTTATAATATACATAATATAATTTCATAACAATGTCAAATACCTTAAAATAATCAATTGTCAATGTTTAGCAGAAATCCATCTCATGTTATTAATCAGAGAAAAATGAACTAACGCGGTTTTTTGCACTTTTGCTTTTTTTTTTTCTGTTGATTTTAATCTCTTAACTTCAATATTTAAACACATAGGAGAAAAGAATTTGTATGCCGTGGGAAAAACATATTTCAGTATCAACATAATTTATAATCTGTAATTGATACGTAAAATGCATATTTACACAATATAAATATGTGAAGTATGCATTTGTTAAGTTCAAAAAATTAATTCAATGCTTTTGTTCCGTTTATAGGTAGGGAAGGTCATGTACCTTGAACCGGATTTCACAATATTAAAAACCTCCTTTGTCCAACGCAAATTTTTCCAATTTTATTTTTTGTATATTAATGCGTATTATATTGGATATGAGATGGTGTTAAAATTATTTCTTAAGAAGTTAACGTATGCCTGGAAAATTCTTCTTCGTAAGCAAACCTCGAACGGTTCGAGGTACATATGTAGGTACAGTGATTGTACCTTGGTTTCTTAGTGTATGTTCCTTCGACTGAAATCAATTGCGTTTATTATAATGCATATTTTAGTGTCTTTTTCCTTTTAAAAAAATGTAAATCCATTTTATTAGTTCAATAAAGAAAAATTATTGAAATTAAAATGTAAGTAGGTATGTACAAAGACAATAAATAACTGGTATACTTTTCGTAGCCGTCTCCCCGTGTAAAGTCGCATTTTCTTTTTGCCCCTAAATTTATTGAACTATCTGTTAGCAATTTTTCTGACCCACCCAGCGCTTGTACAATTAATTTTCGCAAACGTGCTCAAAAAAAAAAAAAATCGTAAAATCTGTAGTTGTAACTTATCGGTCCGGAGTACATACATAGACATAGTTCCAAGGTACATTCACTACACTTTTTGTATAAATAATAAATTGAAGCACTTTATTTTGCACAACTGTAGCAAATAAATTATTAAATATTGAAATTTATATACAAACTTACACATTAAAACCAGTAATTCGAAAGAAATATCTTAATTGAATGAGTACACACAAAAAACAAAAAAAATATACTTTCGCGGGTGTGATATGTTTTATTATGAGTTTTTACACCTCCGTACTTACACGCCAAATGAACTCAAACTGAAATGAATTCCATAGATATACAGGAAAAGTTATGGAAGAACTTTTATCAACATGTTCAGCCAACTGCCAGGAATTGGCACTCGGTCCAAGGTATAAGCGTCCCGAGGTACATGACCTGCCCCTACTATTGCTCTCAAATATAGCTTTAACTTTTTTTCAGAGTTAGGAAATTCACACAGCGATGCCAACTGAGGCATAATTATGCCTTTTAGGCATAATTCCGATGCTTGAGGCATTGAGGAATAATTTTTAGGTAAAAGGCATAATTTTTTATGAATTGTTTTTTACCACCAATTCATAGAAATGCAATTTGAATTTGGTGAATCTGGTACGGTCTTTGATCAAAGTGGCATAAGTAATTTTTATTAACAACTTGTGCGTCATGCTTATATTCTAATTCTCTACTTCACTTACTCAAGAAACCCAAGCTTTGGATTACAGAGATAAAAAAAAGTTTAATTACCTATCGATCGACCTACATTCTGTTAAAAAATGTTCATCACATTGTAGGTTCGTTTGAAAATTTGAAATTTTTATCCTTTTTACCAAAAAGGCATAATTTTTTTGAAAAAGGCATAATTATTTTCGAATTTAGGCATAAAAACTTCGTTTCGGGTTGGCATCACTGAATTCACACCTACTTACACTAACACCAAACATTTGTCATTTGTCAAACTGAAAGTGTGTTATTTTACGTTTTTAGAGACGACAAGTCTGTGGAAAATAGAGAACAATTTACATTTGGTCAGTGCAAAACTGACTTAACATAAATTTAATAGATTTTTGTAAAAACAAATTACAATTTAAGAACAGCTGACTTTTAAAACACGCACCATCACAGATGCAAAGAAAGAAAAATCTCATTTTATGTTCCATTGGGCACGAAAAATCTAAAGTCTGAGGGCGAATTCTGAAAATTCCAATAGAAAATATAAACTCTATTTTCAAAAAGAATAATTTTTTTTTCCAATTGTGAGCTGCCGTAAATTTAATGTCGAGACTGAAATTTGTTAATAGTACTGCGCTATATCTATAGAAAATGAAATAGAACATGAGAATACCAACAATAAACAAAATTATTTGGATTCTCACGATTGAATACGCGAAATCTGAAATCGGAAATCATATCGCAAAATCCAATTAAATACCTCATTATTGTATTTTTGTTCGGAGTTTAAAGGCATAGCTACTTGTATTTTTACGATATTAATACGTCTTTTTTTAAAAATACCTACCTATTAAAAGCACTTGATTTTTACTCTTCCTATGTAACATCATTCAACACTCTTCAGTGTTATTCAACTACAGAATTTCCAATCGCACTTTGATTGTGTAGAAATATGGTGCTAAATAAACGAATTTGACAACAACCAAACCAAATGGAAATTTATTTTCGGGAATACATTTTCTAAAGTTTACTTTACTTAGTGGAACCTTAGGCTTAACTTGCATTCTGTTAACCTATTTATGGAACAACCCCCAAGGTTCGGCTGCATGAATTCTGCTCTCAAAAATGAAATTCATAGAAACAAAATTAAAAAACCTGAAATGTGAATGGATGAACATTTTATGGAACCGAATATGGATACTCAACATTTATTCTTGCTACATTTATTGTTATAACTTCATTTACAAATTGTTTGTAATTGAAAAAGTGCCACCGGGCGGCCATTAATTACACGTATTTACCGACAGTAAAAATAAGAGCGCTTTGGATACCCTTTGCTTTAAAGTTTATTTTGCAGCTGTCTTTATGCGACACGAGATTTTAAATATAAAACAATTCACCATCATATTGAGTTTGTCTCTGCTACACAAACTTTATAGAAAATAAACACTAAAGTTATTTTAATTTTAGATTTGTCTTGATTTCGTTTTCTAAACCAATAACTATTTATTTATGTTTTATGTTCATCTTGCGCAAACTTTTCGGTTTTGATCTTTTGGGCAATTTCTTCCGAACAAAAAGAATTGCATTGTTTTGTCTGTCCATCAAAAGCTTTTTGTTCAACCTTAGTTGTAGTAGCAGTAGTATCCAACAAAGTATTTTAAATTTGCTAGGTAGGTACTAGAATGTTCAATGTCTATATAAATTAATTCGGGCGATTTGTTTCTGCCAAAAATTTAGTCCACAACTTATTACACAACAAGGCATACACCATACACGACACTGACATGTCGTTGCAGACCAAGAAAAATTCAAAAAATTTTGAATTCACGCAGACGGTCGCTGCAATCTGCAAAGGATCGACATAGATACACACGACACAGATAGAGATAAAATATATGTCTGCAGCGACATGTCTGTCTCGTGTATGGGGCCCTTTAGGCAATACTCCCCCGAGGATTTTAACGTATCACTCAGCTTTCTGCTTAATCCAGAAGATGAGCCTTGAGGTAACGGGTGATTTTTTAAGAGGTTTAGAACTTTTTTAAGAAAAAAAACACAAAAAATTCGAAAAAATGAATGAAATATTTATTTGAATCGATAGTTTGAACCTTGCAATTTAATGTTTAAGGATAATTTCATGCAAATGTTGACCGCGGCTGCGTCTCAGGTAGTCCATCCGCTGAGTCCAATTTTGGCATACTCTTTCACACATATCGGCCGGTATCTCGCGAATGAATGCATGGATGTTGGCTTCCAGTGCGTCAATCGAAGCGGGCTTGTCCCTATACACATTAGCCTTGACATACCCCCACAAAAAATAATCTAATGGTGTCAAATCGCACGATCTAGGCGGCCAATTGACCGGCCCGAAACGTGAAATTAACTGTTCACTAAACTCGCCTCGCAATTGCGCCATTGTTTCGCGTGCTGTGTGGCATGTGGCACCGTCTTGTTGAAACCACATATCATGCAAGTCAAGAACTTCCATTTCGGGCAAAAAAAAGTTTGTTATCATCGCTCGGTAGCGTTCACCATTGACAGTAACGCTGCGATTCGCATCATCTTTGAAGAAATATGGCCCAATAATGCCGCCGGCCCATAAACCGCACCAAACAGTGGCTTTTTCGGGATGCATTGGTAGCTGTTGCAATGCTTCTGGCTGATCTTCACTCCACATGCGGCAATTTTGCTTATTTACGTACCCATTCAACCAAAAATGAGCCTCATCGCTGAACACAATTTTTCGATAAAAAAGCGGATCCTCGGCCAGCTTTCCAAGAGCCCATTCACCAAAAATTCGGCGTTGTGGTAGGTCGGCTGGCTTTAGTTCTTGCACAAGCTGTATCTTAAAAGGCTTTACGCACAAATCCTTCCGCAAAATTTTCCACGTAGTGCTGTAACAAAGGCCTAACTGCTGGGAACGGCGCCGAATCGACATTTCGCGGTCTTCTGTCACACTAGCTGATACGCCGCAATACCTATTTTCTTCACTACGCACAGTACGTAAACGTGTTGGTGGTTTAATGTCCAACAAAGTAAATTTGGTGCGAAATTTGGTCACAATCTTCCGAATAGACTGCTCAGAAGGTCGAGAATGCCGATCATAAAATGGAAGCAGCGCGCGATGAACATTTCGAACCGAGCACGAATTTTGATAGTAAAATTCAATAATTTGCAAGCGTTGTTCATTTGTAAGACGATCCATGGTTAAATTGCAAACCAAACTGAAGCTGTTTGACAGTGACACAAGGTACTAAACACACGTCAGCTGTCAAAACCAGTGTTGCCAAAACCAAACCAGCTAAAAAATCACCCGTTATATTAAATTCAAATCCAAATTTTATTTTATAATGAAAATTTCAATAACTATTGCTTCAGATTGGCTTTTGGCTCTCTTCTTGTTGGCGGCGCCAACTTGGCGCTCATCGGAGAAAAAAATTAAAATGCATGTGAAAATTCCACACACAAGTGAGATTATTGCTTTGCACAGCAAACGCGCAGTTAGCTGATGACGACAATTCATTTTATGAGTTATGTTGTTGTATGGATGAAGAATGGATATATCATATGGATTGCTTATGTAATGTACCTAGGTACCTAGTATGACGACGACTGTATGATTGTTTCATTGAGGAAACTCAGCAGGGGTCAGGGGGTAGGTATAAGGACTTGAATAAGACAAATTAAAGTAAAAAATTATGATTCTTTTTCAAAAAGCCACCTGTTACTAAAAACAAGAGCTTGGACAGTTCAATTTAAAGTTTAAATGAAGATATAGGTTTACACTACATAAAAAACCTCATCGGTTATCCGTCATTCGTTTTTACTGTATGCGATGCGAATACTTGTTTATTCCTATTGAATGTACCTAACTCACAAGTAGGGCATGGTAATTTTCTGCTTTAAATTTAATATTTTTTTATTTTTGGGTTGTAGGTATATAATCAACGCCGAGAAAATATTAAAATATAATGTTCTTGCATATATGTATGCAAATTTTACAACTAATAAAAGATTTATTAATATTAAATAATGTCTGCTATTACAAAATATGACTGAAATTTTAAATTTTAATATAAAAAATGCGTGTTTCAATGCAAAAGCATTTAATAAATTGAACCTATTTATATTTAAAAATTAAAATTTTAATACATTTGTATTTGAATCCCTATTGTGCCGGTTTTTTACATCAACTTTTTTACGTGTTTTTCTACGTGTAAAAAACTAATTGTAGAAAATTTACAAAAATGTGTGTATAAAATTGATTCGTGTACAAAAACGAAAACAAACGGAATGTCTCTTATGAAGGTTATCTTTAAAATAATGGTAGGTAGCGCGTTCAAAAAAGACGTGGTCTAGTGTCTTACTTCAAAAACAGTTTCCAATTACAGTCGAACTTCGATAACTCGAACCATCACTTGCCAGGAAAAAAATTCGAGTTATCAAGACTTCGAGTTATCAAGTAAAATATAAAATTATTTTTATTTTTTTATGAATTATTATTTGCGAATATATAAGACAAAAAAGTACAGGAAATTAGCATATTTAATATTTAAAATAGTCTGTTATAAATGATTGAAAAGTATTTTTATTTTGGTTTTAAAAAAAATGGAATTTATATTATAAACAGAATCGGTTCTTTCATTAGTCTTTAAATATAAACGCAAAATGCTTAATAAATTTGCAACCAACTCGTTTGAAGGTTGTTGAATCAAATCATGCTCCGAATTTGATTTTGTCTTCCTCTTATTTTTTTCAATAATTCAAAAAAATATAGCAACCTGGAAGAAATTTGAAAATGTTTACTCACACATACGAAAATTACGATTTTCTACACGGTATGTATAAGGAACATTCAAACTCAGTGCCCCCGAAAGCGATGCATTATAAAACGAACTTGTTAAAACACGCAGAATTAGGGAATTCCCCTTCAGAATTTGGGATTTCCCCCTTTAGAATTCGACTTATCGAAGGTGACGCCAAATAATCTCTTCGAGTTATCAAGACATTCGAGTTATAGAAGTTCGAGTTATCAAATACAAATTACATGCAAATTTTAGTGTTGGCGCTATTGCCAACCAATTTTATTCGAGTTATTAAATATTCGAGTTATCGAAGTTCGACTTATCGAAGTTCGACTGTAATTAGTAAAAAAGCTTCAAGGAAAGTAAATAATTATTTATTACAAATCAAGAAGTTAAGAAGCAAAACAAAACAAATTAATCCATAAATATGAAAACTACCTATATTAATTTAAATACGTATATATGAATCCATTTGCCATTTATTCCCCAGTAGAAATAGATTTCTCTTCCTCTTCTTCGTCGTTCTCAATCTCCGAATACCACGAATCGCTAGATTTACTGTTTAAAGGAAAATAGATGTCTATAAGTTTTTGCGACCTAGCGATTATCGAAAGTTAGTCTGTACAAAAGTAGAGTATGAATTCGCTTCCAATGTGGCATTTTAATTAATTCTACTGAAATTACAATTCTTTGTGAATTAACAAAGAACAATTAAATACAGGTGTTCAGTTCAATCAACAAAAACTTACCGCGAAAACACTATCTGTCAAAATAAATACTATAATAAAATAAATAAAATATATTTTATACATTTTTACATTTTGTACGCGTTATTTACATATATTTACCATTTTTTTGTAAAAAAAAAATGTTGTACACAAAATCGCCCATAAGTTATTTAAATTAAATAAACTGCAGATTAAAATGTAGTACTTTCACCTCAAATTCAATATTTCTTTTCCTTTTTTTAACCTATGGAATATTAAAATATAATACAATCTTATTGTAACTAACTCTAAATAAATTCTTAACCAAGCGACAAAATGATATATTTGGATTTAAAATCAATACAGATATATTTAAATCTAATCACTTTGGTTCAGATCCTGTATTTAAAACCAAATACAAAAATATATTGAAGTTGATTGGTTGATTGATGGCCTTAATAAGTTCGTATTAAAATGTAATTTCAACTATAACTTAATTGTAATAAATTCTTCATTGAAATATTATTTTAATATAGACCGGGTTAAATTGTAGAACTAAAATACTGGATTTTAATCAGAAGAAAAATGGGGATCTTTGTACGTCATTGGGTTGAGAAACAGTGGATGAAAAAGATCTACCATCAGATTCTACCGTTAACACTAGGAATCGAACCAAGGGAAGAACTCTGGAGAAGTTCAGAGAGTCTCTCTGGGTAAGATTTATAGTATTCGACGGACGAAAAGAGACCCGACAAAAGTGATACCAGATTACAAAATATGTATACAAGACTTTTTTCCTCAAATTCATCACATTTGAAGATTTTTGATATTCTAATCTTTTTTTATTTTTTGAAACAGTCAATTTGAGTAGTATCAGAAGACAGGCCTTAGAGTGTTAGCAATGTCTTGGTTTTTCAGAAAACTGCATATCAATTCCTCCTGCCTGTCAAATCCTCCCGACGTTATATAATGTTCTTTTTTTCTTGGGTTTTAATTTATTTTTATATTTAATTACTGCTTTATTTTAGTTTTTTGTGTAGGTACTTACTTATTAAATGGAACTGAGTTTTATTTTTCCTTAGTTTTTTTTTATTTTCTTTAAAATAAAAAGAGCACTTATCTATTAATAAATTCCACTGTTTCAAAAAATAAAAAAAAGATAAATAAATCGTAAATAAGACTGACTGCATTAAAAAAAAAAAAATGGAATTTCCAACGCCTTTCATTTGAATTCCTCTATAGTGGAAATTATCCATTGAAGTAAAATAGCCCTAACCCCCAGTATTCCCTACTATTTGCGTACTATATTAAGTTAATCCTTACCGTGTCGCCTTGAAAAGAATAGTTCTCACGATTCCATTCAAATTGAATGGCAATGAAAACTTCACCATCCAAAATATAAACGCGAAATACGTTAATACATTAATTCCAAGAGATACTAATATTTGCTGTCCAGTTACACTTTCAAAAAAAAAAAATATATATATATTTATTCCAAATGACACAACTCTGTGAAAATAAAAGTTTTAAAAACCCTTCGCGTTCCATCTGACCGCGAAATTGCTTTCAGTTTTTTTCCTGATGTAGGTAGGTATTTATGTTACTCATATTAAATATGGACAGAGTGTTAAAGTTATTTTATCCTTGGGTGAAGTCCTTAGTTCCTTTGAAAGTGTCCTCCAACTTTGATACTTGTTGACTTTTAAATAAGTGCAAGTATATACCTCAGTCTTAATTAAGTTTCACGAGGAAGTTTTCCTTTTCTAACAAAACTATCTTGCATTTCCTGGAATAAAAAAAAAACTCTGTGCAGATATACTGCATCCCCTTGGGCCATAAACCCATAACAGTAGATACTAAGCGCATCGATAAAACGTTGGACTTTATGATCCCAAGCCATACCGACAACAAAATTAAACCCAACCAACCATATAATACATTCAAATTGTAGAAGCAATTTTCCCGAAAACAACCCTCTATTTTCAAACAAGCACCCTTTACCGCAAGTCTTCACCGCACATACACGAGCAAGTTCCAAGCAACGTCATCTGCTACCGCTAAGTGAAAACACAAAATGCAAGGATTTCGATTAAATTTATTGTTCCTCGAAAGCGCCACAAATATAACGCACAAAACCCAGCCCACAACAGTAGCAATCGAATGCCAAACACAATCCACCATATAGTGTTTCTAACGCCCACATATGCGGGGCTTCCCGTTTACTTCTTTTCTTCATCCTGATTTTCTCCGACAGCTTCTTTAGCAGATGACGACGATGTGAAGTAGGAACCCGTGGGTTCAATTGCAACCAATCTCTCGGCTGGCTCCTGTTTGGGTGGAGCTGGTGCACTTATGGTGAGGATACCATCCGAAGATAATGTCGATGCCACAGTTGTAGGATCATAGCCCCGGGGCAACCTGTACTTTCTAATGAACTCACGGCTTATACAAAAGGGTCCTGCATCTCGGTCGTGATCTCGCTTCTGTTTACCTTCGAGAATAATAGTCTCGTTAAGAGTTTTGATAGTAATTTCCTCCGACTTGAAATGATGCACATCCATAACGACCTTGAATCCGTTCTTCTGGTCGACGGTTACCTTGCTGGTTAGGCAGCTCTGATGGCACCAGGGCTCCCATTTCGAATGATGACGACGATGGAATAAATCATAGACGCTGCTGTTCAAACTGCAGTGGTGATGAAAGAAATCCTTGTCCCAATCCCAGTCCCAGTCGTGGTGGAACCAATCGTCCCAACAAGCAGGGTGTAGAGACATTTTGTTTTTGGGTAGGTACTTTTGCTGCGGAACGAAAACCGTGTGTATTCACTTTACGTGCTCAAACTGTACTGGATGCATGAAAGGATTTTCACATTTTTGCGCCATGGTCTCTTCTATTTTTGTCGGGAATATTGCACACAAAATTGTCTTGTCGTAGGTTGCTTACACGTGCTATGGTTAAGGGGGTGATGTTGTCACTGTCTTTTGAGCAAGTTTAATGGGAACAGCCAGGGTTGAAGAACATTTCAGTCGGCGTTTAAAAATTGGGCATAAGTGCGATAGTGAGTTTTAAAAATAAATGAACTCTTTGAATGCATAGATTCTTAACGCGTTTATAGCGAAGGCGTCTGGTAATACACTAGCCACTGGGATTCGAAACGACTATCTTCAAAAGAAGGACAAATTTGCCTTAAGCAACATTAGAGCTAACCTGCTAAGATTAAATACATCAGTACTCCCCGGATATAAGCAACCGGAAGAAGTGAAACTTCGTTATGTGGAAAAGAAAATAGGAAGGGGTAGAAATTGATTTTTAGTGAAATCATATTGTTTCTTTAAGACAAACTTGATGAACATTGCTTACAATTCACAATTGATCGCATCTTTTAATTATTATCATTTTCGAGTGGAGAAATATCCAAATCTATAACATTTACAATGGGATTATGACAACTAAAGTAAATAAGATACGAAATGTTGGAAGTCGCATTAGAAGTTTCACTTCAACAAGGCATTAATTGCCGATTTAGTCATTATTTTTGGAAATTAATCTTCACCACAGAATATTCCTCTCCCAGCATTTGTTGCCAATAAACTCACTCACCATTGCATACTCTGAAGCGTGAGCGGTACCCTCACGCCTTTGAGCATGCAATGCTTATAGTAGCGTTAAGCGTTTAAGAAGTTTCACTTCAATAAATCAAACAACATAATTCACCTATATCGTCTTTACTTCTTGAATTCTTCAATTCTTTACTGTAGGTATCAACGTATGTAGGTACTATAACAACCATTAACACAAAAACCTTGAACTCAATTTCTATATACACCACCTTACGTCCAGCAGCACACGTCAACAGCCATCTGCGCATTTCCTCAGAAACACATTGTCGCTGATGATTACATACATATTCACGTCGCATACTTCTCTTTCGTTTCACTTATTTTGGAGGAAACACCACTCACTTTTTTTCATATGAACGTGCTTGTGCAATGTGCCCCACCCTCACCCTCCCTCACACCTTTCAGTATCCAATGCTTTTATTAGCGTTAAACGTTTAACGCGACCTTGAGTTGAAAGTCGCATAAGAGGTTTCACTTCAAAATTTAATTGAAAAACTGGCTATAGGTACTATAGTTTTATGGCCTGCATACTGTTTACCAAACGCCAGACGAAATCAAAGGCCTTTGAGATGTCCGAGGCTGTTGGTTTAAATTTGCTGGTTAGTAGATTATGGGTGAGTGATTAGTGCTAGGTAGATTTCCGGAAACATACAAAATTAAGTTGTAAGGTTTTCCCAATGCGCCACCTGCGCCAACTGTGAAGAAACCAAGAAAATAAATAAACTGAAAGGAACCATTTCATAGCAGAACATTTTTTTGCTGTATTAGTTTACTGAGAAGTTATACCTACTCGGACAAAGGTACAACACTTTTCCCTAATGGTGAAAAATAAATTAAATTATAATTTTGGAAAAAAGAGAAAAAAAAATAGAAAACCTTGGACAGTATTGAAAGTCTTCGTAGCAGCACTTATATTTATTGTCTGTCACTTTATTTTGTCGGTTCTTAGGAACCTATGAGCTTAAATGAAATAGCAGGCTGCATTTCGCTCCTTGCCTTACATCGCAAGTCTGACACTTTCACAAACTCACTCAAATCTACTGTTAAAAAAACAACCATCTGTACCATTTTTATCGGTTTACCCACTAGCTAGAAACAACAGGAATATCTAAATCAAAATTAAAATCAAATTAAAAATCGTACATAATGGAACCCCGATAACTACTAAAAGATATTTAATTTTATCACAGGTAACATCGCATGCGTTTACATAATTGCAACACACTAAGGGGGGACGAGTGCAATTTATCACCCACCCGACGGGACGCCTAGCAAGGTGACAATTCGTTTCCCCCTTCTTGTTGAGAAATCTAACCAGCGGAACGCTTAGCGAGATTGTTGTAGCAGGCGATGACACGCACGAAATTGTATTGTTGCTTAAATCATAGGAAAGTGTTATCAAAGTTATTAATTTATTTCTAACTTTCTCCATTACGTAATAATGCAAAATTATGTCCGTCTATCCGTTCTTCCACAGGCCTACAGCCTAAACGGCTGCCCGGATTTCGTACAAACTTCGGATTTGGAGTTCGGAAAAGTTTTTTTTTTGCAGGTACAACCTCAATTTTAATGGTAATTTACATGTAAAATGTTCGTACCAGTTTGATTTGTTCGTAAACAGCTCTAATGATTTCAACCAAAATTGATATTTAATTAGGTGACCATGACCATGACTACCCAGTTTTTGACTAAAAATTCGAATAACGGTACTCTTGAAATTTTGACATATCTCGAAAATGGTCCATACGATTGTAACAGAAATTAATTTCTAAGGTAATATGGTCATATCTAACTTAATGGTAAACTCAGATTTTATCTGTATTATCGTAAAATGGATTTTTGAAAAAATTATTTATTTTCAATTTTCTTAAGTTTACCTGAAAACGGCACCAATTTTGACCAAAATATAAACTTAGAGTAAAATTGATATTCTCAAAATTATGGCGTCGCTAACTTTCAATTCGAATCACCGAAAATGCTAATTTTAAAAACTGCTCATATTTCGAAAATCCCATTTTCGACTTCGATAAAACAAAACTTCCACTTTTTTTCAAATTTCAAATTCAAAGACAAATCTCTGAATTCTTATATCTTAATATATAAAAACGTTCGAGCGTATGTATGACCGACCATCACGGCTGAACCACTGAAGCTATCCCCCTTATATTCACACCATATATTTGTGTGGTGCTCCGGATGGTTTATGTTTATTTTAGACCCTATAGGGGGCAGTGGGGCTTTTTTGAAAATTCTTATTTATGGACCGATTTGGCTCAAATTAACACCATATAACACTTAAAAAAAATGTATTGCCAAAATTTGGACCCGATAGGTGGCGCTGGGAGATATTTACAACAAGTTAGATTTCCCTGCATATCAATTTTGTATCAACAAACATTAAATTTAATTGTAATAATATAGTTGGCGTTGGTTGTCTATACGTTTTTGAATTTGACATTTCAGTAATTCATATTTCATTTAGATGTACAATTGTTCGACGAAAACTCCAAATTAGTTTTTAATCAATTTTAAATAGGTAAATAACATTTCCATTCGATTTCCGGCACAAATAACATAACCAAGGAAAATCTTCTTACTGGGCCAAATTTTACGATTCTTCTTTTGTTTGGTTCGTATTGATGTATTTCAGGCTTAGACAGTCTTAAAAGATAACATTTTGGACCCGATAGGTGGCTATGTTGTCGATCTCCGAAACTGCTCAACCGATTTCAATAAAATTTCGTGGATGTAATTCTTTGTTCCCACTTGAAGGAATGGGATAACAGCTCTACGGAGTTGATTAAAATTTGTGGATGGGTAGGGGTAGGTAAAGTTGCTTCGGACCCTATAGATGGTACTTTGCAAAACATAAGCGGGATAGGAGAACGGGTTGTGGAAGCATTAAAATTATTAATGAACATTGTCCCAATAAAGGAAATGTGAGCAGGACTTATTACGAAAGGTATGAGCAAAGCCGGGTGGGTACGGCTACATATAAAAAAGACTGACGTCCGTATGTGCGCACTCATAACTCGGGAACCAATCCTTCAATTTTTATGATTTTTGGTTTAAATTCGCATGGGCACAAGGAAGGACATTATGCTACTTTTTGTCGTGAAAACAAATCTTTATGGGGATTACTTGAATTTTTGAATTCTTTGGATGTTTCGGGCTTACATCTTTCTATACAATTGAAAATCGGATCATTTATAATTTTGTTGCCAGACCTCAATGCACCGAGACTTTGTAACAGAACGCGTTTGATTTGGTGGTGAAGGGTCCCAAATCAAATGTCATGCAAGCGACGGTTTTGAGGAAAAAATTCAAAGACAAACATTCCCATTCCACGGAATCCGCTTATTGAGAAAGAATTTGTACGTCGTGTACTGTAAACCATTTTAGTCAAAAAGCGGAAGGTTGGACGACACGTTAATCTTCTTTGTTGCGTTTGCCTACGCTAAGGAAGGTTCATACGGCGACAAAATTGTAAAATTTGAACGGGAAATTTGAAAGTTTGCGAAAATTGATTTTCCTTACATTTTCTACGGAGAGTTTTTTTTTTCCGTTTTTTTAAATTTTGATCGTAGTACACAGTGAGATCGTGTTTGTCAAAAGGTGTATTTGGGATCAATATTATTAATTTTAGGTGGAAGTGAAAATTATTGTAGTCAAAAAGTCAATTTTGGGCGGGACGAAGTTCGTCGGGCACGCTAGTATTTATATAAATAGGTATATGTAATGATATCGATAAATCAGGAACTAGCGTCATTAACCTATTCCATTCAAAAACAAAATTATGCGCTAACAGATAAAAACACAGAAACTCCTGCTTATCCTCGTACTCAAAAACTTTTAAAGTTTAAGAGCTTATAAAATAGTACAGTAGGCGCCTATAACTCTTTTACCAGAACTTTCCTGATACTGAGAGCTTCAACCTTAAACAAATCTCATTGTTATTTGATATGTACTGCCATATTAATATAATAACCCAAAAGTGAATTTTATTTATTCCTATATTTTATAAACCATTTCTTTCATCGTTATTCGTCTCTGGACTGCAGATAACGATTAAACGTATTTTATTTCTTTTTAGAAAGAGCTCCACGGCGGAAGAAGTAAAAAGTGATCCACTGTTAACACCTTTACACTAATTAAACGGTTGGCATAGTCTACAGAAAACAGTGAGCTTTTCAAAATGCGGGTGTTGGCATAATTTCTCTTGCAACTTTTAAAGAAATCCAAAATTCTGTCCGTCCACGTAGCCAGTCAGCTAAAAAAGCACCTCATCGGCGTTCCGATTGCTAATCACTTAACCATACTTGACAGTATTATGCGCTTCCATCCAATCTACAAGGTGACATACAGATGACTTTAAGTCATGCCCATGCTTTAGCTACTAGCGTAGCAGATAATCTTGAGAATTTAACGAAAATATTTTTCGAAATTCAACACATGATTTTCTTCACTTTTGGACTTATTTTACCACATGACGAGAACATCACTTTAAAACTCTCTTCGTGGACCCATGCTTTCTGGCGAATATAAATAAATATACAGGAGCTTAAGTGCAAATGTGAAGCCAGGCATTTCATGGCGCTGTCAAAGAGTTAAATATTCACATAACAAAAGTAAAGTGTGCATTACTTCAACCCAAGCTTGTTACGTGCAATAAGAAAAATACTGCATTTGCAAATTTCCCATATAGCACGGCATAACTCCTTGAAAATTTGGCTCCTAAATTGATCCTAAAATGTAAGGAAGTTCCACTTCTGTAGATAATCATTGATGAGTAGATACACAAGTTCATTTCACAATATCTCGGTTGATCGAAGCCAGTTTTTTAAGCTGCCTTACGACTTTCCATATTCCGCACTTTCAAGTGCCAACAACATACATAAACAAAGTTCCCAACCCCTGCAAGTTTGATCGATAACCGTTGCCAATCTATTTAAATTGAAATCCACTGCAAATGAATTCCGTGACCTTCGTCAAGTTATTGATATTTATATGAAACTTGCAGTGTTTGCTATCGCCGTTGTCACCAAAGAAAAAAAAAACAGAGCAAGCGTGAAATTCCATTTTCACTTCGGAAGTGATTTCAAGTGCAAACTGGTATGGCACGTAACCAGTAACCACATCTCAAAGCAGTTCGCTGTCTGTTGGGTTTTATTGCCCCAGCTCAAAGCACGCCTATCAGATATATTCGATAGACCATAAACTCATGTGCATATCTTGCCCACCCATACACGGTCCTGCGGAATCTGACAAAACATCACAGTTTAATGGTCATCGTAAAAACAAACGAGTCATATAGTCTAGCAGTTAAGTTAATAAGATTGTGTCGTTGTCAGCGGCACCAAAGCTAGTGTTGGTATATTTTTAGGATATTTCGGTGTTCATCACTCTACCCCCCTTTCGGTGCAATAAAATACTCGCCATCCGGTGGCGTAAAAGGCCTGCAGCAACCGAACGGCTCTGCCTTGACGTACATTGTTGTCAGGGCATCTGACAGGAGTGAATATTAGATAAGGACTTCTGAGTGTTGTGTGTGGCAAACTGCCATCCATTGGGCATAAAATCAAAGGTGCAAAGCGACTTCGGTTGCGCGTTTACTTTTTTTATTACTCCCAACTCTTTACGGCACTACCGGAAATTGCTTTAGCAAGTGACTTGGGTCAGGTAATGGCCGGGCCACCGGATGACTATACATGGAAATACACTTGTATGTCATCCCAACCAACACCGCACATACTCTGCCATAACAATTGCTCGCATATTTCCCCATTGTGTAATGTCCGACTGTAACCTTTTCGCAATTAATGGACCTTTTAACCGTGGGCACCTACATCCTACTGGCAGCCATTACAATGTCTATTCGTTGGCCGTTGCACGTCGCTCCTCGACACCGCCCTTTGTCTTTTGGTGTTTTGCTGGCTTTTGGATTCAATTTGATTGCGGTTACTGATGAAGTAAAATGCATCCTAAAATGGGCGAAATTACATTTGAAAAGGCGACAGGCAGGCAGACAGGCGCAGGTACAGGATGCATTGTGCCGAGAAAGGTGGATCGGATGCTGGTGCTTATGCTATGGGCAGTTCTATTTGGACATGTGCCATAAGTGGGTTCTTCATATATTTCAGCCATATAACCGATTAGGAGGTGGGTGCCCGCCCGCCTATTTGGGCAGGCTTGTAATTTGCAACCTGTGGTCATGGCCTACTAAGTGCAGATGCTGCGGCCGCTACGTATTGCGAAATTGATTTATTGTCTGCTCAAGGCGAGGGACTCTAAAACTAATTAACAGTTGCTTGCTGGAAACGATCTGGTTAATTCGCTATCAATTAGTATATGGCTGTTGGCGAGAGGGGGATTTGGTGTTCTATGAGCGAATTGCTGTTGCAGTGATGAAACGTTTGTTCAGCACCTCGTATCAGTGAAGACGGAGATATCATGTGATTTATGTGGTCAGATCACGTGGTAAAATGCGTTCTTAGGTGGAACAAACATTCGATGCACATGATTTGCTGTGATTAGCGGCAACCTACCAAGTGATGTTAACAAGGTATGATTTTGTTTCAAAGTTGTGCTTAAATACAAAGTGTTTCTTGTTTTAACACCTAGTAGCGTGGCAGAGTGCCTTTATTCAGTTGGTTTTTTATTTGACATATGTTTGGCAAAACGTTCAATAATGTTATACCAAACATGACACTGTTAGTGATGCTACATCACTTCTCCACGAAGTGTAGACAAGGATTTTAATAGTCAAATACAATTTTAACTTTTAAGCGTAGCACGGACCTGCTCCGGAACGATATTTTTCGCTGGTCTCCAAATGGAAACGTCTGCAGAAAATATATGGAGAGTTCCATCGACTAATACACAAGTAGCAATGTTACCAGCACTGGGTATTTATTTCCAATTTGGCTCCCTAAAATTGTCATTTCGGATTTCTCGTAATTTACGCTATTCACTTTAAAGTTTCTTTTCGTTTATCCAAAGTTTGTAAACAGCTATGTCTTTTTCGATTATTGGGCATTTCAGATTGCTGCTGCCAAATCGAGTATTAAATCCGAATTTTGGTTCTTTTATGTATTGAGTCGGCCGCAAAAAATATATATTTTTCAATTGCACTGGAAATCCATTTTCACACCTTTATACCAACCCATTTCAAAATAATTGAATATGGACTCGTTTACATACCTAGGGTTTTTTTTTTTTTTGTTAAAGCCTAGTATCTTGCTCACGCTAAATTTTACCTCACATACAAAAATGTCTGCAAAGATCAAATTTAGCGAGGTAGTTTAGCAGAGCAGTATCTTGTTCGAACGCTTAATTCTTAACTTCATATAGATGGGCCGATGACAACTCCCCTCATTTAGCTAGCGAAATAAATGTAGGTACCGTACCTATTAAATCGCAGATATAATTTTGATATAATAAACGGAGGAACGAGTTTGTGTTGTGTTTGCTATGAATTTTTGGGCGCAAAATGCAGAGACTATTTGCTTGAGAAATAAAAGAAAACACATAGCCAAAAAACAGAGCCAAGAGAGAGATTCTTTTGCGAGATATTTATTTATTATACGTAGCTACCTACTCTAGAATAGCGAATTTTTCAGGAGGACTTATGCTTTTATTTGATCTCGAATAACTTTTAATAATAATTGTTCCACTATGGTAGAGATTTTGGAAAGAAAGGACACATATGGAAGTATTAATCGAAAATTCTGTTTTTTAGCTTCAAATAATCATAAGTCTTTTTTTTAAATCGGCCTTTTGTATCTTTGTTGTTTTGACACTAAGAAAAAAGTCTTCTAAACTGAAACAAAAAGGTACATGATGCCAATGAAAAAATGCTACGCAGTATAAAAAAAATCATTGAAATTGAGCTAGGAGTTCATTCAATCAACGAAGCTATATCCGTTCATTCTGAGTGTATGAAAATATTCATAATGCGGTATGAAATTTTCATAAGATTTCATGATTTGTTCATAAAAGCAGTTGATAGAATTCATAAAATAGTTATCCCTTTGCTTATGTAGACTTTCATGAATGCAATGTATTCACTATGCTTGTAAGTATGAACAACTTCATCAAGTCTGTTGGACTTTTAGGAAAACTTTCTTTATTTAAATAGTATGAATTATATTGAACATAAATCCGCATTAGAAGTAAAACAGTACCATTGTTGCTTGTACTTGCTGTGCATTTTTTTGTTATTGTTTTTCAATTATCTTAGGTAATTAAACTTAAAATACAAATCTTCTTCGAACAAAAAATGAGCTGAGCATGCATGGTACCCAAAATATGAACTTTCCAGTATTTTCTTATCTAAATTTAAAAAAAAAAAATAGATATGAGTTTAATGTCTGCCGTATTAGAAAGAAAATATTGTGTGGATTAGAAAACAAATTACCACTATTAATATCTGCTATACATCTATTTTTTCACGCATTTCCCTCATTGCCTGTCTATTGAATGGTTTTCCTGAGGAACTTTTTATTTAATTCTGAATTGTTCGGACCATCGCATGACATCCAAAATCATTGTCAATCGTATACAAAACAGATATAGATGTTATTATAGTTGTAATATGAATTTAAAAAATAATAAGCTTACCAAACGATATCCACTTCGCTTCTTATACTCAGGCCAACAAGAAAAGTTGTAAATACAAATCAGCAACAAATTTGCATACGACTTTGTATGTTTAAGTTTGTTCCTTAAATAAATAACACATTAAAACAAGTAAAGTAAATATGCAAGATATGAAAAGATTCATGCAGATTATGAAAAAGTCACAAACGACAAAAAAAACATGCTTAGGTACTTCCAATAAAATCAAGCAATTTGTTCATATGAAAAATGAATTTTTTCTAACAATTTAATATTTGGTCCCCCCAACCTATCAACTCAACTCAAGTCTAGGTGAGGTATCTGCCAGAAGATCTGTCAGTAGAGGAACTCGACAAGGTGGCGTCCTATCTCCCCTTCTCTGGAATTTAGTGGTGAATGAACTGCTGATATCCCTGGTTACAATGTGATTGCCTATGCGGACGACGTTGCTATTGCCGTCTCAGGAAAGTACCTAAACACTTTAAAAGAACTCCTACAACACGCCCATAACAAGCTAATAAAATGGGCAAACAGATGTAGGTTGTGGGCGTAAGCCCTCACAAAACTGAACTTGTCCTCTTCGCTAGGAAATACAAGATTCCACTTCACATTGACACGCTATTTATATATGGCACTAGCTTGACTTTCTCAAATGAAGCTAAATACTTGGGCCTTATTTTTTATAGAAAGTTAACCTGGAAGCCTTACATCCAAGAAAGAGTT
This sequence comes from Cheilosia urbana, assembly GCA_946477585.1. Taxonomy (NCBI): domain Eukaryota; kingdom Metazoa; phylum Arthropoda; class Insecta; order Diptera; family Syrphidae; genus Cheilosia; species Cheilosia urbana. Next base: position 61,721,110 of record OX297856.1, read on the forward strand.
AAGAAGGCCACTGTGGCACTTTTCTCTTGCAAAAAAGCCATAGGGAACAAATAGGGCTTACAGCCACGTATCACTCACTGGCTATATGTCTCGGTCATAAGACCAATACTCACGTACGGTGTGGTTGCCTGGTGGACTGCTTTGGACAAGGCGATTAATCGCTATAAATTAAGCAAGTCCAAAGAACGACTTGCTTGTGCATCGGCGTAGCTCTTAGAAGCACCCCCTCCGCAGCACTTGACATCCTATTTCATCTGACACCCATTGACATCTTCAGCAGGCAAACGGCAGCTTCTTCAGCCGTACGCCTCAAAGCTATTTCACAATGAACAAGCAAAACAACTGACCATGCAGCTATCCTGAACAATATTAGGAACCTTCCAGAAAACATCGACTACACCACACCAGAACTACAATTTGATAGAAACTTCCAGGTCTCCATTCCTACTAGATCATTCTGGGAGGAGGAAGCATTCGTGGATGATGAATCAATCCATTTCTTCACAAATGGTTCGAAAACTGTGGACGGTGTTGCTGGCGGTGTCTTCTGATAGACTAAATCTTAGTCTCTCCTTCCGTCTTCCTGATCACTGTAGCGTTTTTCAGTCGGAAATAATGGCGATAAAAGAAGTCTTATCTTGGCTAAGGGAAAACGTGATATCTGCTAAAGATATCCGTATCTTTTCTGATACTCAAGCTGCTTTCAAGTGCCTGGAATCAGTCTCCACGAATTCTATAACAGCCCCAGACTGTCGTTCGTCTCTCAGAGAGATGGCAGAGTATTTCAACATTCACCTTTGTTGGGTGCCGGGGCATAAGGACATCCCAGGTAACTGCAAGGCTGATAAACTCGCCAAACACGGAACTTCATTACCTATGCTTCGAGTTAAGGATTCTGTAGGTATTCCAATCGCTACTTGCAACCTCAAAAAAAAAAAACTGGATGCTATCGAAAGACCAAATCTTAGGTGGACAACCGGCTCGACTTGTCTAGCGACAAAACAGATCTGGCCAAAGCTGGATCTAAAACGTTCTAGACATCTAGTCTGCCTCGATAGGAAGCACATCAGTGCTACAATAGTTGTCATTACGGGACACTGTTTCATACGCAGGCATGTAAAAAGGCTTGGCGTATTCTCTAACGATTTCTGCAAAAGCTGTCTTTAGGAGGAAGCAAATATTCCCCATTTTCTCTTTACTTATCCGGCTCTCTCACATAGACGAAAGCTCCACTTAGGATCTGAACGATATAAAAAACATAGACATTTGAAATCTACTACACTTCATCAGAAGCTCCAACTGGTTCAACGAGTATATACGAGAATAAATACAGATTATAATGGGCTAAGTGTGTCGCCTAACCTTACCTGTTAGCCGATAGCCATTTCAACCTAACCTTAAGTATTTGGTCATACAACGCTAGAGTTAGATGCTGAGAAATGAAACTGTACAATTTTGCGAAAATGACTCAGTATTCATAACAGTTGTAGTTTGCAGTGCAATGAAATAATACATTAAAACAAGTAAACTAATGGTCGCCTTCATAAAACCAATGAATAGTCTCATGCGTTTAATGTTGTCATTCATAAAATGACACGATCAAGACTACTGCACCAAAATGGCGCTTTTAAGAACCGTTCATACATTTGTGAACAATTTCATTGAAATTCGGACACATAATTTTCCAACATCAATTTAGAAGCGCAATTATTTATGAATCCAGTTTCATGAAGGCAATGTTCGGGTCATAAAACCAAGCGAAATATTTAAGAATTTTTACATTGCGTCAATGAATATTTCATTAAATGCAGGAATGTCAGCTCCATGAATGGCATTCATTGATATTATCGACGAGAATTTTTCAGTGTTAAACGACCTTTAGAAAGACTGCATTCAGATGTCTGTTGTACATTATTTTGTCCTGGCTATGCTTGGAAAGTATCAAACTACTAGATGATAGTACTTTGTGGTGAGACGTTTGAAGCGAACTGCCATTACTATACTCGGTACCTACTACAGTTTCAAAATTACTGTATAGTATTTAACTGCCGCTGGCATTCGAGATGACTTGGTCTTTGGAACGGAGGCTCGGTCTTTCTTTTCGTCTCGAACCTGGGAGCTGGGTCTTGAATATCATCTTACCTGGAACATAATTCTCCATTCGCTTTATGTGACCAATCCAATGTAGTCGAAAAATTTTCGGTTTTTAACTACATCTACATTTTAAAGGAGCTCATTGAGTTCGGGTGGTGCCTTCTCCTCCATTTGAAAATATGATGAGTCTCGCCTTGAAATTCGTTGGTCTTTTCCAGGATTTGCGTCAGTGTGGAAATTTTGTCTACAGCTGATTTGGCGGGCCGGAAGCCACGGTACTGGTACGTGCTGATTAATGAGTTGCTTGAGGCGATCTCACAGTAAGTTGGATAGAATCTTATATGCGACATTAAACAGGTTTTTGTCCTAATATCTCTTGCATAGCATAATGATCGCCTTTTTTGTAGACAGGACATATGAAGCTGATAGTCTATTAAGCGGGCATGCTTTCTTCAACCCTTATTTGCATGAACCCTACCAAAACATCGCCACCGTATTTTAAGAGCTCCACTGGTAAACATTCAGAGCCTGCTGCGCGCTTTGTTGGTACTAAGCATTTTTAAGCTAAACCGACTTTTTCTATACTGGTTTGACTATTTTCTCTCCTTTCAGTCTCTCAACATGATGCCCATTTCACGAACTGATTCAAAAAGCCTGTGGTTCGGTTTTGAAACCAGGAGGATGCTTGGCTTGCTTATGGAATCTCGGAATATTGTTTCCATAACGAGAATCTTCGATCTCCTTAAGCAGTGATACTGCGTAGGCTAGTGCTACTTATGGAGGTATCACTAGCTGCTGCAATATCGATTAGTTATTATCCGTTGTCTGTTGTAGTTTCGTGAATTCTTTGCTTGCTTGTTTTCTTTACCTACTTTACCATTGAAGTCGCCGAGTAAGACTTTGGCATCACACTCGGTTTTTTAGGATCTTCGGTAGGGGCATATGAAATATTGTTTAGAAGCAAATGCTTGAGATCCATAATTCGCAGGTAAATCTATTTAATTTTGTCCTGGCTTAAGCAAAACGATAAAATGAGATAATAAACTTAAAACCAATTTGAGACCGAACTCGATTTTATATTATGCACATATCATTCTTAATCCAGACCATAAAAAAAAAACCGTTGACGCCCTCAGTTTCCCAGATTGTACACGATAAACTGCAATCCCGATCGTGCTTCAATCTTAACGCTCCAACAATGGGCTTATTACAATTACGCTGCTTAATAACATCACAAGCCCTAATGCATTCATATCAATCCCAATCCACATTCAACAAATATAGCCTCCTTGAGCTAGGAAGGCATCAACGGATATCGAAGGATTATTGCGTTATGTCATCATTTGCATATAGCACTAGCAAATTTAGGGTTATGCCAAGTAACTCCAAAGCTACAGCACTGCAACAGATTGCTGATTATTGGTATTGTTCGCATATGCATTATCATAGCCCACCATAGTCTATATCCTCATCTTGAAGGCCGTTATTGCATCAAATCCGTATGCAAATGAATGCAAATATCCTCCTTGGAATATTCAGGAAAATTCGAATGGGATTATGGCTGATGGTTCTTCGTCTTTCCAGACCGAAATAGATTGGCATATGTCTTAAATATATATGAGGATAAGGGATCAGGAAAAAAAGGATGAATGATTGACCGGAAAACATCACGTCACAGTGAACTCCAAGGATATGAGAACATTAAGCTCATCATTGCTACAGCAGCGGCGGCCGGATACACCAAGTCGGTTTTATACACTTCAGTAATTCATGGGGCACCATAATCTAAGGAGAGGCACAAATAAGCTGGAGATGACTTACCGATATTACAGTCTCGTATTCGAGTCATCGACGTAAGGGACAGAGTACGCCTCCAACATATTCGCTAGATGCCCGCCCTTATTGGCCAATGGACCTTTTCTATATCCATCTAATAAAACAGAGTCAACAGAAATCTTGATAAGGAGACGAAAAAACTGTGCTGACAATGGGATTTTCACAAGAGAAATACAACAGAAAGCCCATTGCATGAGAGATGAGGCTGCATGGATGGAGATTTGGACAAAGATGAGAGTTTGCAACGACTAAAACTACGAGAGGGAAACAATTTGTGATGGGGGCGACTGTATGATGAGAAACGCAACTAGCGGACAAACGAGAAAGGACTCAGTTTATATTACTCCGGGAAATACAATACTCGTACACTTGAATAAATAATAGGTACCTACTAGTTATAGCCGTTTAGGTACATTTCCCTTTGCTGATAGAGGAAGATAAAGCAGAGAGAGGGCCACTGCCGGAAGTCCTTCAAAAATTGCAAAATAAGTCTTTGAGTCCTTAATGGGAATTGGTGATTTGAATGCTTCGGTTGCGAGCTTTTGCCATATCGAACTTGCCTTCTGGCAGCAATTGACTGAGCTCAATGTCTTCATTGAATTCTTAAAGGTATCTTTGTCTCGTTGTAAGTGTTGTACTGTGCTTGTTTCTGATTGTGTGTTTTGTATTTACTGAAGTGTAATCGAGAAGGAAAAGAGAATTTCTTAACTACTTCTGGCTTTGGCTTGTACGTTACATTACCCTCATTGTGCCCTCATTCCTGTGTATCGTAGCAGGGCGCAAGGACTCTAATCAAATTTTGATTCATTCGATTCATTTGATTTGTTTGAGTTTAAATCAAATTGAGGTGGTTGTATCTTCTGTGTGCTTTTGTGTGTGAAAATGATTGTGGGAGGATATTTGTGGCCTTTTACTTGCGTAATTACTTCTGCAAGGAAACCGACTCCCACTTAGAGGGGGGCGGGCGCTTCCTTTGAGAATTTCAAATACACGCACAATTGTACCCTTGTTTTAAAGAGATCATAGCTACGGATCTGAAAATAAAACAAATTTCAGCAGCTCCTGGTTTAATCTTGGTAAGCATAAACAAGGAAGATACGTTTGGGGAAATCCTTAAGGAAATATTAAATAAAGACGATAATTAAATCGGGCCAATTGTATACATAGGCAAACATAAATATTCGCACGAGTACAGGGCAAGGATATTATTTCGGCAATAGGCAGAGAGCGACAATTGACAACACCTACAATTTCTGAAGTCTTTCCTGGCGAAGTACTTATAATAATTAAAATTTACACTCATTTACAGAATTACGTCTATGTTTATGCCAAGATACAAAATCGAACTTCATTAGATGTGTTATTTGAAACTAGAGGAAAAGAGGAGTATTATATTTTACTTGGTTCCACTAAAGAGTTAAAAGGGAATTTGTATGGGTTTGTAATCAGTGAGGAAGTCCTTTTGATCACACTGTTATATTATCTTTTATAATACGATACTGTAGGTAACTGTAGGTAACTCAACATTTGCCAAATTTGATGGGATGCATAATTATTCAAACATAAACTTAATTCCCTACGCGTCAATAAAACCGTCGTTAAAATAGTGCAAGAGACAAAAAAGGGATGACACTAAAAGTGACTGTAATAAACCCCCAACCAATATTGTATCATCTTTAGTAGTAACAATCGACATTAGGCTAGGAAAGACCTGACGCTTTTCGTTTTGGGCGCATTAATTCGAGTTGTAACGTTATTATATATAAGGTAGGTATGTAGAAGTTAAACTATGAATTCAATTTAATAGAGATTCTAATCCAAAGATGAAATTGGTGTTTGTCTAGTTGTAACACTATTATTAATTCAAAACAAAATTCAATAATAATATTTTTACCTGGATTTGTATCTCATACAGTTTGGTTGAAGAACTTTCAATAGGTGTTTTTTTTTTTTCTGATAAATTGTTAACATTTAATCAAACACTTATAAGTTAGTCACAGCATAAAATCACACATTCAAAAATGTCCGAATGAAAATAAAAAGATCCGCATTAGTTTAAATTTTTTTAATAATTTAGAGATAGACAATGAAGATTATATACAATGTGTAATTTACATACTGCAGTATACAGAAAAAATTACACAGGATAATTTACTAATTTGCTAACAGATAAAGAACTAGATTTCTGCTGATAATTACTGCCTCCGGCAAAAGAATTAGTATCCCCTTACACCTTACGCCTACGCAGTACAAAAAGTGAATGTAAAAAGTAGAAGTAACGCTCATACCTATACTGTTATTCGCAATATATATATATATATTTTTTTTATACTTCGAAGCTGCATATCACTTTCTCTCTCAAAATACTGCGTAATGTGGTAACTTAAGATTATTCATGCGTTGATTTTGATTTTTGAATATCTACCCCAAAATAAAGATGAATTTGCTTCGTCAAATTGCTTAAAAGGAGAAAAAAAAAACAATCACAGAAGGAGATATAGAAATGGATACGAAGGCGATTCAGATGATGGAAATGAATTGCTCGTTGGTTAATTAGCGATCTTTCTCAATTTTCATTAAGTAAAATACATACTGCGCAAAAAGCTTTTTTTTTTTAAATCGATTTATTGTTTTTTTTAATTTTTTTTTTTTTCGTGAAATATATTGTTTTTAGGCCGAAAAAGATAGGAGTGTTAAGTATACCTATACCTAATGTATAATCCATAAATTTATAATTCGTGGTCACTCGTTATCGTCACTCTCAAAATGAGGGTGACAATGTACATAGCGTTATTGAAAAGCAAGTAAGGCCCTTCCTTAAAACTGTGGCAATCTATATCCCACACTAATATGTCACCTTAATTCAGACTGCTTAAAAGATAAAAAGACAGGACAACCTGATAAGACTTATAAATTTTATGATTTTAAATTAGGTACTTCAAGAAGGCGTAGGCGCATTGGCTTAGTGGTAAGTGTGTTGGACTACTAAACAAGGGGTCGAGGTTCGAATCCCGCAAAAACCCAAATTCCAACTAAAGGTTTTTTTCCACTGCGCCACCTCTCGCGAATGTCTGACAAACTTCCGATAGTATAACTGTCTCGAAAGAGCTTCTCAATTAGCCGTTTGGAGTCAGCATAAAATTGTAGATCCCTTCCATTCGTTCCAAAAATGAAAAACTCACACAAAACGAATGGTTGCGAGAAGCTAGGCCTAGGGTCCCTACGGACCTGTTGCGTCAACTATTTATATTTTTTTTTACTTCAAGAACAGTAAGGTAGTAATTTTAATGTGAAGTGGGATAAAAACCAAGTAAAATGAAATGACATAAAAGTACCCCGTCTTGAAAAAGAACATCCAACGACTTTTTTCTACAAGAATTCTTACGAAAATGAAAATTGCAAAAAAAACTTTCGTAGTTTGACACAAGCATACACAAAGAAGCTACCTGTTTTCTTTAAAAAATGCTATTATTTGTTTAATTCATGTTAATGTATCTTTTCTTTTCACTTTATGTATGTTATTAGTTCTTTAAATGCTTAATTGTTATAAATTTAAACTTAAAGCTCTTAAACTAAATTTGTAAAGCCCTCACAAAATATGAGATTTAACCTTAATGTGAAACATTTATTAATTCGATTAATAAATATGAAAATATGAAATATGAAATATGATATGAAAGAACTGCTTGACAAAAATATTATTCCCAGACCTATTTTGAATCTTTCTTCCGAGGTTTGAATGATTAATTTCGACAAAAGAAAATATGTAAAAATAATTTATGCAGGTAGGTACTTAATTAAGCTTAAATTTTATATTTTTGTTCTCGTAGGTTCAATTTAGTGACTACAATATATAGGTACTTTGCAATCACAACAGTAGAACTGATTAATTAAGTAGAAGAAATAATTTATGTTTTTGAAGGTTTATTATTATTATTATTTTGTTTTTTTTATGTGTTTGAAATAAGTACAAAATGTTGAAATAAAATTTTATTTCTTCTTTTCATAAATATCTTGTATTGATTAGCTGTTTTTTTTAACTACAAAAAAGTTACAAGTTGTTTTAATTCAACAACTTTCTTTAAACCGTGGAGAAAAAGTCCACATAAAATTGTAGTACCCTCCGCTGCATTTGACATCCTGTTTCATCTGACACCCTTTGATATCTTCAGCAGGCAAATGGCAGCTTCTGCAGCCGTATGCTTCAAAGCTACTTCACAATAGACCAGCAAAACAATGGGCCATGCCGCTATCCTCAACGTCATTAGGAACCTTCCAGAAAAAATCGACTACACTACACCAGAACTACAATTTGATAGAAACTTTCAGGTCTCCATTCCTACTAGATTATTCTGGGAGGAGGAAGTGTTTCTAGATGATGAATCGATCCATTTCTAGTCTCTCCTTCCTGATCACTGTAGCGTTTTTCAGGCGGAAATAATGGCAATACAAGATGTCTTATCTTGGCTGAGGGAAAACGTGATATCTGCTAAAGATGTCCGTATCTTCTCGGATAGTCAAGCTGCTATCATGGGCCTGTAATGAGTCTCCACAAACTCTATAATAGCCCAAGACAGCCGTTCGTCTCTAGAGAGATGGCGGAGCAGTTCAATATTCACCTCTGAGGTGCCGGGGCATAGGGACATCCCAGGTACCTGCAAGGCTGATGAACTCGAAAAACACGGAACTTCACTACCTATACTTTCAATTAAGGATTCCTTATGTATTCCAATCGCTATTTGCAAACTCATAATAAAGCTGGATGCTATCGAAAGAACAAATCTTAGATGGACAACCGGCTCGACATGCCTAGTGACAAAACAGATCTGGCCAAAGTTGGAGGCAGGCATGCAAAAAGGCATGCAAAAAGGCTTGTCGTATTCTCTAACGATTTTTGCAGAAGCTTTTTTGACGAGGAGAAGTAAACTATTCTCCATCTTCTCTGTACTTATCCGGCTCTCTCACAAAGAAAAAACTTCATTTGGGAGCGATCTACTTAAGTGATCTGAACGATCTAAAAACATTCGAAATCTCCTACGCTTCATCAGAAGTTCCAACTGGTTCAACCAGTAGAAAGAATAACTATAGATTCATGTGGTATCACAAAGGACATTATAATAGTCTAAGTGTGTCGGCTAGCCGACAGCCACCTCAACCTAACCTTACAAATTAACATTTTTAGTTTCGACTCTAAATTTTAGGAGTTCGCAGTGATTATGTTTTCCATACAAATTTCGCAATTGGGAGCTTCAGTAAATTTAAAGTCGGGACTAAAATTTCTTATTAGTACGGTGCAATGAAAAATAACTCATATCTCTGAAAACTTTGTTCGATGTAATACAGTCCTAACTCAAAAATTGGAAATATATATATTACCTGCAGTATTTAAAATAATAGGTAAATAGATAATTACTTTATTGTTATTAATAGTCCTAACAAAGTATTCATTTCTTTACAATGTTTTTAGGTACATATGTTTTTCGCCAATTGTGAAAAAAGTCACATTTTGAGTTACCGTATTGTATTATTAGTGCGACTCCTTTGGATTCCATGTTCAAAATACATACTATAATGATAGAAAGTGTTGATCCATCGTGGTTAGTTATTAAAAAAAAAAACTTATTTAAGGTCATTGCTCTGTACTATTGGGATGTGAGATCGTCACAAATAGCTTGCCTATTGCAATCATTGCAAAATTGAATAAATGATTGAATGCCTCCATTGATCTCTTGTGGGCCATATAGGATATTCATCCCACATGACAATTTCGCACTGTTGCAACACTTTGGCCATTCCTGACGTTTTGGTAATATTATATATTATGTGTAGGAACTGGCTGCATAACTGGCAACAATCGATTGTGTTAAAAGTCGCGTGCTATAAACTTAAATTATATAAACAAAACTGTATGAACTGTGAAAATCGATATTATAAATATATTTTAATAAAACTATATACATGTTGGATTTTCGTTGAAGTTCATGTCCAGAGTCAACTTGGGCTCAGAATGTGCCACCGTCCAACTACGTCGCCGCGACTCCAATAGCGAGAGCGATTGCTATTTTATTTTGCAAACGAATGATAGCCAAAATTGTTGAAAAAAGGAAGGTTTTTTGACTGCCACCGGCGCATCTAAGCATCCACCACTTTAGTCTGCCATTGCTCGTTGATTAATAGAAGAGGAGGAATTGTATAAAGTCTTTCTAATGCATCGATTTGAATTACATTTTGATGACCTGGAACTGGCTATACACTTGCTTGCGACTTGCAAAAACTTTGGTCGATATATTCCATGTAAGGAACGTCCGTGTTAAAAATTTGAATCGGCCGAAAGTTATTCATACAAATTTTAATCGATAAAAAATATTTCTCTTGATATCTTGTAATTTTTTTTCGTATATGTTTTGCTACCAAAATTTAAGCCATTCGTCTGAATGAAAAAGTCAATTGTCCTATGTCCTTCCTATTTTTTAAAAGAAAAACCAAGAAATTTAGTTTAAAATTACGTGAATTATACGTAAAACACAAATATCAGCTTAGTCTATTAGGCATATTATATAGCAAAGTTGCATCCGTAAGACCGCCCATAACTCGAGAATGGGTCGTCCGATTTGAGCAATCCTTCTTCGTTGTGTTTGTCTACGCCTAAGGAAGGTTCATACAATGAAAAAATTGGAAAATTTTAAAAGGAAATTAAAAAATTCTTAAAAATTAATTTCCCATACATTTTGTACTGGACATTTTTTTCTTTTTATTTTGATCGCAATATACACTTAAATCATATATTTGTCAAAACTTCTGCAGGATTTCCGAAATTTTCTTCGCGGAAACCCGTTCTTCTGGTGATATTTGGAAAAGGTTGATTATTTATTTTTGATATCTCCAAAGAAAATATTATTAGCGACAACAACACGTAACCTTGAATTTAAGAACATTGAAAACGCTTTTTCTCGACATTCAGCTAAGATTCTGCACTGTCAAAACAGAGCACTTTTGCTGAACGGAACTTTAGAAAAGATATAAAAAGCAGTAGTCCGCTGACTATTGCGTCGGGCAAAATGTACAATTTTCAGCTCATTCAACCGAGGAACGCAATTACGAGAATCCCGCTTAAGTGCGTTGTCGACGCAATAAGGAAAACCCCGCAATTTCATTGTCATTTTCTTGTTCATATATGCGGCACAATCACGAAACTTTGTTTATTTTGGCGCACTCTGAACATAATGCCATGTCAATTTGACAGTTGTCTTGAGAACTGTCTTTGATTTTATTAAAGTGTTCAATGCTTTTCTTCGATGTGTGCTTATAACAGGGAGATTTTGTGTGAAGTTTTCGGATGAATTAAACGAAGACCGCAATTAAGCTAGGGTCACTTATCCGGAGATCACTGTATAGTCGACGAAGTTTGTCATTTTGAACTAGGTAATAAAAGGTGGTGAGTCTCGACTTGAAACTTGTTGGTATCTGCCAAGATTTTCCTTTCGAATATAGCATCAATGAAAAATCGACAAATTGTCCCAATAGAAACCGGTCATCAGGCGGTCAGGGCTCACACCTCTATTAAGAATGGCAACTTCCTTTCTCACATGCAATTGACATTGCTATATTACCAATACAGATTTTCTAAAATGCTACCCACTCTTCTTCAAACATAGTCGACAAGTCGATGTCTGCCACCCGTCGAGTTGTTTTCCTGCCGTTCGCAGTTTACAACATTTGATCAGAGGTGCATACTTAAATAATCTATGTCAACTTTGAAACTTCTTTGCTATAAGAACTATGGTCAGCCATGAGTATTTCTATTTACGTAGCTAAGCAATCCGGAAATATGCATAAATTCCTATGACTTTAATCTATTACAAATATGTCGTGCAGAGATGATATAGGCAACCGTTGGTAGGTATTGCTGCTCCACCAAAACATTTTCCAATGTACATATAACTATAAATTGGAATTCGTCTTCGTAAGCTATACCTCTGTCCTTACCGATTTTCCGAATTTTAAAGCTAGATAATCCCCTTACATTTATTCATCAGTTTAATGTAATTCAAGTGAATTGCAAACCAGAACTCTAACTTCCAGCAAAAGCCCCTTGATACTTTTAAGAACAATTTTAAAGAACACAACATTACATATTACAGGATTCATTAAATTTAATAATTTTACTTTCCAGGGAAATTTGGACAACTGTTCTCCCACCTGAGAGTAAAGATATTTACACAGCCATACTTGGAATTACAAAGGCGAACAAAATGGACGAAGGAGTCTACACATGCAAGGTAGGTAACCGCCAACGATTGAAGGTCTAATATTATTACATTTTGATTCGACGTACACCTTTGGCTCCACGGTATAAATATGTGTATCTTTATATATATTTTTTTATTTATTTTTTATTTTTTTTTTGCTTTTCAAGTGCACTAACACATGACTAAGCATTTGTCCTGTGATGTACAGAATGGGGTCGCATTTTATCCACAGAAACGAACTCATTCAGAGAAGGTTTCTTTTGATTGTTTAAATGTTTCGCTTTAGTTGTTTGCTTTATGCACAAGTAGGCATTTTAAGGACGATTTCAAAGGATGATATAAAACAAACACACGAAACAGTCATACAGCAACATCAACCACAAACGTCTACATAATTGTTAACAGCTGACATCATGAAACACAAATTAAATTAAATTTAATGAATATTATGTCTGGATTATTGTGTTAAAAAAAAACGAAGGCAAAAGGAGATAAATTCGTAACGATTAATAACAGTCTCTGTGGACTTTTTGTGAGTTAGTTATTTCACGTGCCCAATTATGCGTAAATTGTATGCAATAAAAACGTAGAAAGCATCGTGGGTGTTGATGTTGTGGCATTAATATTCACTTAAAACCCAGAAAGGAAATGATCACACAGTAATATAGGCAAGGCATGTAATAAACTCTTTGACAGTTTAGTGCTGTCACGATGCATTGCAATCTCTAGCCGGAAATAGTAGTTTTTAATTTGGGCTGGTACCTTGGCCCCGTTTCATTACATAGATACTGACCAAACGGCCAACTTTTTGTCATTATTTTTTTACATGTTATGTTCCACTTAAAAGTAGGATTTTCGAATTTTAAACGAGAATAACATCTTAGTTTGGTTTTCCGAATGCAAAAGTGTGCAGCAGATAAAGCCAAAATATGTTCTTTTTTTAAACCATTTTCAATTTTTTGTTTATAAAATTTACAGTTGAGGTTGGTGCTCGAATCCGGTAAAGTTTTTGAGGGACTATTAAAAGGAACTACAACTTTTTCCTAATGCAATTGACATTGATTTTTTTTTTTTTTTAAGACTTGTTTTGTAAACTGAAAAAGTCCAGAGATATTAGATATTAGAAAGAATAAAAAATATTGGCAGGCAAATATAGCTATGGAGGGTCAATCTATTTGCTTATAGCATTTTAAAATAACATACAGATTTATTTTTTACTCGATCGTCAAGTTAAATTATTAATCATTAAGACAGAACAGAAGGATGAATCTCTATTCTGCCTCATTCTTAAGTTTAAGTTGCTCAGAATTTCTTATGTTCGCAGAATGCCTATAAATTACATTTTTCTGCAGAAACACAAATAAATACAATTTCCATCTTAAGGTTTTTTCCCCTTCCTCACCTCTCATGAACGTCTGCCAAACATCCGAGGGTACAACTGTTATAAAAGAGCTTCTCAATTAGCCGTTTGGACTCGACACAACATTAAAGCGCCCTTCTTTTCGTCCCAAAAATTAAAAATTCACCCAAGACTCCTTAAGGAACTGTGCTCCACCTCCAACTATTTAATTTTTATTTGTTATGAGTACCTGTGAGCTGTTGTGTATGTTCAACACGTTTCCTAACCAATACTTACTTAAGTCTATACAAGAATAGATATCAAGGCGTCCAACAACTCTTTGAGAAACCACAACAAAAACGCAGTTGACAAACTCTTTTCTTTTTATAATAATAAGACATATTGATCAAGTAAGTAAGCGGGGTCATTCAACACTAAATTTTTTTTTTAATTTTATTTGAAATTGAGTTTGTGCACTTGTTTACGAGCTTTTAAATGTATTTTTTCAACTAAAGAGTGGAATAACCTGTTGGACAAAATTGATTGATGAGTTTTGCACATAGTGGACGACCACCATAAATATCGAGAGTGTTTGCCTATGTCTGCTTAATACCTCGAGCACAAGTTTTTATATAAATAGGGAGAGGTTCAGATTTTTGTAGCTTAAAGTGGTTATGTCTGTTTCTGACATCAAACTGGCCAAGGCAAGTTTCTTTCTTAAAGGTCTGTCCCATAAATCGAGCCTATACAAATCGATGCAAGTTGTAGCCCCTTACACAGAGGAGTTCCAACCAATTTGCTCGTATCTACAGGCTACCGAATGAATAATTGGAAAGTTGATGTGCTTTCAAATGTTACAAGTATACTGATATGATGCGATTTGGTTATCAATCTTGCATGGGTCGAATTGTAGCACTTCAAAGAATATTAGTTAGATAGCGATTAGCCTTCTGGCCTATAATTCCCAACTTGAAGGTACCAATAAGTTGAAATTTTCCGTTATTATTCTTTCGCGATAATTTAACGCTATTTTGCAGTACTTATAACAACTTCATCCTCCGTCAGGACATTGCTTTCAAATATCTGTCTCCTAATTTCCTTCTGAACTGGGCACTTCCCAACAAAATGAATGACATCCTCTCTTTCTGCCAAGTAACATAAGCTACACAGCAATGGTAGGTCCTCCCTGTGTGGTATATAGTTAAGCTTCAGTAGTTCTCCACGCATAACTTAAACACTGTCGATATATCCGATATGCCACACTCATCACGGAAGTAGTTTTTATTCTGTAGATTACAACTTAAACGGCTATAGATCATTCGATGTAGAGATCCCGAAGCTTGTTCTAAATACCTTACCCAAGCCTTTTCACCCATGCTTTTGATGAGCTGATAAGGTAGAGGTTTCCAATCTTCGCTATTATCCAGACTCAAACTCACTCCACAGTCCTCAGCAATATCCAACCACTCTTTGTACCATCCTTCCCTTGATTCCATTGCTTGTTGAACGGCTTTTTCGGCAGTCTGGAGTTCGGCATATTCAAAACCTTAAGGACGTAGTCAACAAGCAGTTTAAAAATTTTAGTGCAGAGTGGGGACAAACCTGTTTCCAGCATTATCATGTTATTTGGAGTGCTAGGTGGGAGGTTGAATGTTCTCTTTATGTAGTACCGTAACAGTTTCTCTACAGTCTCATATTTTCTTACTCCCCACACCCGCGCCGACTTGCGCTGACACTGCTACAAAGATCTTATATTTGGTAGTGTGGGCGATGAATTCGCTACTTAGACATTTCTTCCAGACAACATTGATGGCAGTTTTTGACTTCGCAAGTTTATCCTTAAGATGTCTCTCCATATCTAAATTTTTCGTAAAGTAGACTCCCAGGTACTTGTATTCCTTAACGACTTCTATGCTTTCGCCGTTGTAGTTCCATTTTTCTTTTCGGCAGTCCTCGCCACCTCCTTTCTTAAATTTCATAACCTTTGATTTGCTTAGATTTACGACCAAGTCCCATAGCATACAGTAGGGACTCTGGTGAATACGTCAGTAGTACAATATCATACGCGAACAGCAGTGCTTTGATAAGTAGTCCTACATACTCCACACCTCCAGGCAGAATATCTACATTATCCTCGATATATAGAGCAAATAAGCTTGGACTTAGCGAGTATCCCTGTCTTACTCCGGAGAGCGACTGAAACCATTCCGATAACTCCTCGCCACTCCACACCGCTGATTTAGTATCCGCATACAAGTTTTGGATGACGCGTACGAATTTCATCGACATGCCCATGCCGTAAAGTTTATAAAATAAAACTTTTCGATCTACAGTATCAAAAGCATATTTAAAGTCCACTAAGAACGAGTACAATTTGTTACCCCTTTCAATGTAGGACTCCACAATGCTCCTCAAAACAAATACATGGTCGATAGTAGAATATCCTGGCCTAAAACCAGCTTGATGTTCCTTTAGTAAATTATTCCCCTTTATCCAAGTAGATAGCCGGCCATGCAGGATTGCTGTGAATATCTTATTTAAAAATGTGTTTAGAGGACAAAGGAACTTAAATTCGCATTTGTGACAAAGTTAGCACCATTAAGCTTTTTAACCGCTTTCCAAAAATCAGATGAATTATTGCTACTTGACAGTTTTCGTGCAAGTGTTTCATTGTAGATCGTTTTCTTTTCCCTCAATAATAGCTTGTACTCTTTATTTGCTTTATGGTACATCACCTTCATCGCATCTTCGTTGTATTGCCGAAACCGCCTAAGCTAAGCAAACGATAATTGCCTCGCTTTACAACACTCTTTGTCAAACCACGGTTCTTTGAACTTTTCCTTTTTGAAAGTGCTAGGGGTAATACTTAGATAGACGTCTTTTATAGCTGCTTCAATATTACTGAGGTCTGTTCCCTGCTGCATTTGTAGTTGTTCTTCCAGTCGCCTTCTATATAATGGTGCTTTACGATCCTTCCACGTCAACTTTGGCAGAATATTCATATCCCGTATAACATTTTCTGTTGCTTTATGTGCAAAAATAACTACAATTGGGAGATGGTCGGAATATGGTAGTTACTTAACCTCCATATTTGTTACGTAGGCGTTCCATACCCCTCCTATCACGCAATAGTCAATGGGGACGTTCGGATTCATAGTTTATGTAAAACGTCAACTAGATTGGTCGTGACTAGGAATCCGAACGCGTTGACTGAGCAAGTTGAATTGTTTTTGTATTCTCGCGGTCAGCGTTGCCTTTGTTTGATTTGCCCTTTTTTATTCGGAAAAGATCCCTCATAATTTTTTCAAAAATTGATATTTTCAAATAAGTACATTTAAAATGTAACACGGTTGCCTATCACAACTATATTACACTAATATGCAAACTAATGGATTCTAAATATCGTGCGAAAATTCGAAATTTGCAGAGTACCTTTAGAAATGGCACCCTTTTCTCTCACTGGCCCTTTTTTCGACACCTCAGAATTCTGCCACGGCCACTCTTTTTATTTTAAATCTGACTCTTCGAAATGTCAACTGAGTACGCAGGCAGGATTTTCCTGACTAGATTTGTCGGCTTCCCCACCATAAACGTCAACTGCAAAAACTAATCACGTGACCACTCTGGGCCAATCAAAACTGAAATACATCAAGTCAGACAGCCTGTCAACTTACTAAACTATGAATCCGAACGTCCCCAATAATAGATACTACTTGTTCACCAACAAATATGAGCTCGCCATTTCTATCGCTTTCGCTTCTTCCATTTTGTATTCGCAGCCCAAAGGAGTCCCAAAATTCCAAAAATTGTCTACCTCTTCCATTACATTTACTATCCTTTGACTGTCTCTCTACACCGGCTTCTCTATTGGCTGCCCCCTCTTCTTTTGCCTATTCTCGCATTTATGTCGCCGATTACCATCATGTTTGAGTTATCACAGCTCTGTACTACCGCCTCAAGGTTCTAGAAATCTCTTTCCCAGTGGTTTCAGTTTATATAGGATGGAATAATACAGAAGGTCGCCTTGTCAAATGTCAGCTTCAAGCACGTGATTTCCTCGAAAATTTTGAACCCACAGTCGATGTTCTTAAGCCCACGTTTATATCCAAAGTAGCATCCGCCGCTTGCTCGTCCCTTCGCATGCACTCTTACTGCTGATTTCCACTACAAAAAATTTCTTTCGAACATAGAAAAATTATTTTCTGTAGCAAATGATTCATATAAAAAAATTAAATCAAATTGATTGACGAAATTATAAAAATCATAAAATAACGTCTTATTATATAACTATATGATAACATTTTAAAGGAGCTTATATTAAAAATACGACTACTTTGGCAGACGGTATTACAATTACCGCTGTAACTTCCATTTGTGTTTCCACCATAATGGGTTCCTACTTCCCCACCTCTTGATGTTGATGCTGTCACCAGTGAGCTGTCACTGATCATTTGTTGTAGAACTGTCATTCCGCATAGGGTCTCGCCTTTACATCGCAATTTATTGTTTTCATAATAAAAAACCTTCTTTCCTAATAGCAGTTTCTGTCCGCGTACCTCTACCCTCAACCCTCATATCTTTGTTTTTCTGTAAAATTTCATTTTTCAGCTTGAACAAGTTCCTTCTTCTTTGCCGTGATGCTTCCGTATAGTCCTTGTGTATAGAGATACCAGTGCCGCGAAGTTTCGATGCGGCATCCAAAATGCGCCCCATATGACTTTTATGTTGCAGACCAAGGAATAGTCCGACGATTTCAGAAGCTCTAGGCATAGTTTTGTCGCGCTTTCGACTGCGTCAACCTCCTTCTGCACTGGTACATGTACAACGATGTTGCTTTCAATGGTCCTCCTCTCCAGAGATTCAACTTTGTGCTCTAATGCGTAATTGTTGTCGTAGTGCTATGTTATTGTTTTGTAGCTCATGCAATTCGGTAGCAATCCATTCTATGTCTGCTTTAGTCGGCATATTCTTTAATCGGTCATCCAGAATCGAAGCCATTGAATGAGTGATTTATGCCTTAAGATCAGAGGTGGACATATTTCCAACCGCATTTTGGCTGCCGTTAATCGAGACAAACTCAGGCGAAGTCTTCTTATTCGTCTCTTCGATACCGGTGCAGGTGTTGGTGTATTCACCCCTATCGAGGTATCCGTTCGGAGAAAATTTCGATACGAAAGTGAAATCCGATCGGAACTCAAATTGCGTTCGAAGTAACCGTTTCGGAACAAAATAAATGAAGCATATAAACGCGTTTTTTTCACATGAAAATATTCCGCAGCAATTCGTTGTCGGAGAACTTCGGAAAAAATTGCCGTGTGGCTGTCAAAAAAAAGTGGTATAACGCGGTTCCACGCAATGCAACAAAGTGCGCTATATGCCATCAGAGAATTTTTCCGAAAGTTGTATCGGAACGGATACCTCGAATGGAATTTCTCCGATTTCGTACATATCGGAGAAAATTCCGTTCCGAACGCATACTTCGATAGGGGTGATTGTCGTTGTTTCTAGATGGTGGTGTTCTTTGAATTTTAGCGCCGTTGGTCGAAGCTATTGATGTTTTCCCAAACAAATTACACAATAAGAATTTTGACTCACCAGTTTTTTTTTTTTTGTTACGGGGGGTTGACTCGAATGTTCTCAGATATATTTACCAATTTTTGTTAAATAAAATTCGACAGTACCACTAATAAACACTTGAGATCTCTTTTATGCTACTTATCTCAAGCAAGTTTTCTTGAAACCTCTTACAGACTTTGGGTATTTGCGGAAATGTCATCTGCATCAAATTGCATTTGCAGCATGTTCGAAAACGCAAGTTGCCAAAGTCATGTGTTCGGAAACGTAACCATAGCAAAACTGCATTAGCATGTGTTCGGTAATGTAGTTCTGCAAAGGTCAGATATTTGTAAACGTCATTTGCGTGTCATCTGCCGTGCAGCAAAGCAGATAACAAACGGCCGTGCATTTTCTCAGTACAAATTAAAAAAATTAAATTAAATTAAAAGAAAGTGCTTGATATCTGGGAATCGATACGAATTCATCATCAACATCTTGGTCAGAGGAGTTTTCTCGGTCCTGGTCTCGGTCTAGATCTAGGTCACATGAGCGTTAAGAATGTTTTTTTTTTTTTTTTTGTGATTAGGAATTACAAATTTAATTCAAATAAATTATTGTAGACCCCCCAAATCTAGCTCAAGAGGAGATTATTGAACGTTTGACCAGGAACAGAATAAAGTTGCTTCTTTCTGTGAATGAATTAGAAGATTCTATACATACATACATAATTATTGTTCTAGATGTAAATACTGCTTATCATTGTTTCCCTCAAAATTTTGCATCAAGTTATCCAACAATTTTTTTTTTTATATAGGTATCTTATCTATATATATAAAAATGGATCTTGGTTTGTTCGGATGCTTAAAACTCGAAAACGACTGGACCAAATTGGATACTTCCTTCTGCGGATTTGTTCGTAATTGCTCCGCGAAGGTTTAGGAAAAATGAAAAATTGAAAAAATTAAGAAAATTGCGCGGAAAATTATTAAATTAAAGTTTGTATGGGGAAATACACTTTGAAAAAAAATTAACTGGATAGAAATCAAGTAGTGACACTTCAAATAAAAAAAAAAAAATATTTTGAATTTTAAAAGCAATTGTTGTTGTCAATTATTTTAATTATTTTCCAAGCAAATTGTTGTTGTCAACAATTTTGAAGTTTTTTCTTTTTTTTTTTAAATAAAGGTACCTAAAAACTTTGTTCTAATAAATTATGTTTACTATGTTACATTAAGTAACTTTTTGAAATGAAGTAGATAGGTACTTTGATTATACAAAGATGATATTATGGCCGACGATATTTTGCATCGAATTCGCACTGTATCATCGGATAATGAACTGGAGATGTCAGATGAAATGCGCAACAAAGCTTTGATTTGACGCATTTAATCGAGAATTGGAGCGAGAAATGGACTTCGAACGAATCGCATTGAGTCAAGCTGTTCGAACAAATGTGCCAGTGTTGAATGTATATATATAAAAATGAATCCCTATTTCCCTTAGTCGCGGCATGACGTGTGAACGGCTGGACCGATTTCGCTAAATTTTTTTTGTTGTGTTTGTTATTGTCGGAGAAAAATCTTATGACAGAAAAAATTAAGAAAATTGCGCGGAAAATTCGAAAATTTACGAATACCTGATAGGTGGCGCTGTTACCGATCGCCGAAACAGCGCTACCAAGTTGATTGAAATTTTGTAGGGAAAATTCAAAGGCAAACATTCTTATTCCGCAGACTTCGCTTATTAAGGACGATTTACCATTCGTGCGACTTCAATTTCCCGTGCTTCTCGCTTTCGCTATGACAAATAATTTATTGCAAGGATAATCGATGGATGTTTGTCAATTTAGTGAAAAAGTGGAAGGTTGGATGACACGTCAAAATCATTGCGGTTTGATTGAAAAAAATCAACATTGCTATTCATCATTTTTATTTCTATTGCATTTAATATAACTTTTGAATAAAGAATTTTAATTGGTCGAATTATATAAATTAGCAAGTGCTTGGTGCATGCTCGGAATTTATTAACAAATTAACAAATTTGGGCGAAACGAAGTTTGCCGGGTCAGCTAGTCTTAATATATAAAAACGTTCGTTCGTATGTATGACCGATGATAACGGCTGAACCACTGAAGCTATCCCCCTTATATTCACACCATATGTTTGTGTGGTGCTCCGGATGGTTTATGTTTATTCTAGACCCTATAGGGGGCGCTGGGGTCGCTTTTTTTGAAAATTCTTATTTATGGACCGATTTGGCTCAAATTTACACCATATAACACTTACGAAAATAGAAAGCTTTTGCCAAAATTTGGACCCGATAGGTGGCGCTGGGAGATATTTACGAAAAGTTAGATTTCCCTGCATATCAATATTGTATCAGCAAAATTAAATTTAATTGTAATAATATAGTTGGCGTTGGTTGTCCAAACCTTTTTGAATTTGACATTTCAGTAATTCATATTTCATTTAACTGTACAATTCTTCGACGAAAACTCCAAATTAGTTTTTAATCAATTTGAAATAGGTAAATAACATTTCCATTCGATTTCCGGAACAAGAAACATAACCAAGGAAAATGTTCTTACTGGCCAAATTGTATAATTCTTCTTTTGTTTTGTTCGAATTGGTGTATTTCAGGCAGTCTTAAAAGATCAAATTTTGCACCCGATAGGTGGCGCTGTAGTCGATCCCCGAAACCGCTAAATCGATTTCAATGAAATTTTGTGGATTGTACGGTTGATTCCAGCTTGAAAATAGAATACTTTTCGGCCCGATATGTGGCGGTGTTGTCGTTTTCCGAAACAGTTTTATTGAGACGATTGAAATTTTTGGGATGGGTATGGTTGCTTAAAGTTTGACAGAGAGGATAGTTATGGACCCTATTGTTGGTACCTTACAAACAACAGGCGGGATAGGAAAACGGGTTGCGGTACGGCACTTCTCATTCAAAAATAAAACCAAACGCTAGGAAGGACATACTATGCTACTCTTTGTCGTGAAAACAAAACTTTATGGGGATTAGTTGAGTTTTTGAATTCTCTGGATGTTAAGGGCAGTTATAATTTTGCTACGCAACTTTGTAACGGAACGCGTTTGATTTGATGGTGAAAGATCAAATCAAATGTCATCCAAGCGACGGTTTCAGGGGAAATTTTAAAGGCAAACATTCTCATTGCTCGGATTCCCCTTATTCAGAACGATTTGTCATTCGTATTTAAGCGTCTTGAATTTTCCGTGTGTCTCCTTTTCAATCTCAGAGATGGTAACACCTACCACAAAATTTTTCATATGAGGGAACTCGAGAACGGAACTTCCGATTTGAGAAAAGAGTATTGGATACTCTTTGGATTTGAGCTATCTTTTCTTTGTTGTGTTTGTCTACGCCTAAGGAAGGTTCATACGACGAAAAAAAAAATGGAAAATTCGAAAGGGAAATTGGAGAATTCTAGAAATTTATTTTGCATATATTTTGTACGGGGAGTGTTATTTTTAAATTTTTTTTTGATTTGATCGTAGTATATACAGTGAGACCGTATTTGTCAAAAGATATTTTGGATCAAAAAAATGTATTTCTGGTGGAATAGTGAATGCTCCAAATTCAAATAATTTCCGTCAAAATGTCAATATTGGGCGGGACGAAGTTCGCTGGGCACGCTAGTATATATATATAAGGGTTGGATTTTGTTCACGGTAGTGTTCGGAAACATCAGGCTGCACTTGCAAAAAAGAAACGTTGACCCGACACAAGTCAGCTGCACAAAATGACATTTGCAAAACAAAGACCGGTTGATTTCTTTCATGCATTGGCGGTCATTTGCAATTGCAAATGACTTTTTTTTTACATATCCGAAAACACCCTTTGTCTAAATGCTCATCAAGCTAAGTATTTAAAAATGAAGCAGCATGAATGAGGCTCTTAGATGATCTAGCACTCAGATCTCAGATGGCTACAAGGATGACAGCATATTTGCTTCATAGAAGAGGATGCGAGAGCACTTGGTCTGCATAACAGGAGGAGGGCTGCTGACAGCCATATTTCTGTTTCTGTAGCCCTCGCAGCAGAAGATATTGCAGTTCGATTTTTTCAGTACACGTTTTATGCGACCAAACTTAAAGCACTTCCAAGAAAAAAGTATAATCACCTGACTGGACATCAACATTTCCCTAATGTGTGTTTGTGACGTGTAGCTATCTGTATTAGCTTTATAGTCATTTTTGTAAACCTCACACTCATAGGGGGCGAGGGCATTTCATCAGTCTTTCAAAACGCGCATTCCACGTTAAATACTACGTCTCCTTTGTATTTGTGTAGTAAGTTAACTGCAGTGCCCAAATGTCACTTGGAAGTTACTCTACATTCAAGTTGTTGGTTGGTGCGCTTTTGTTGACAGCGCACACATTTTCTTATTTTATTATCAGACCAATTTCTTCCCCGGAATACCGTTTATTAAGCCTCAACAACTCCATTTGGCAATGCCGTTAAGATTTGGGGGAGCTGAAATTGACCGGGATTATTATAACAACGTCAAGAATTTTACGAGTTCATATGATCCTTCAGGCCTAGATTTTAACAA
Organism: Cheilosia urbana; assembly: GCA_946477585.1. Lineage (NCBI taxonomy): Eukaryota > Metazoa > Arthropoda > Insecta > Diptera > Syrphidae > Cheilosia > Cheilosia urbana. The sequence continues at coordinate 61,744,760 of OX297856.1, forward strand.
CGACTGATACTGGGACAAAATGAAAGCAAGCCCTAGTGTTAAAGTAATAAACAATTGGTCTTGGTCCTGGTCATTTATGGCTCCGGCTAAACAAATTCACTTTATTCCTTTTGAAGGGCGTTTGGTTCGAAAAATCCATTTCGGATGCCTCCTGCAATAAAGACGAGTGACACATTTTTATCTTTGTGCGACTAAAACGGTGTTAGCGGCAAGTTGTTGGCAGGAAACGTTTGCAGCGTAATTGGGTGATCTGTTATATATAATAAAAAGTAAGTGAACCGTTGTGCGAAGCAAATGTTAATTAGGTATATTAGGATATGTTTATGGACAACAGTGCGATGTGGTTGTTCTTCGGCTTCCCTCTCTGCCGAAATGTCTGCAAATTTGCAGGAAGATGGAATAATGTTAATAAAAATAAAGCTTTTGCTTTGTCGTCAGATTTATCGAAGCACGCACAAAAAAAAAATGGTTAGAAAACTCAATTTCAAAAACACATGTGCAAACATTCTTCCAGCAGTGTTTCAGGCGAATCATGTGAAGAACTCGATTTGCATCGATTACTGTCAAGTTTCAATATTGGGAAAAGTAAGAAATTGAGAAAGAGAGAGAATTATTTCCGTCTTTGAGTTTGAAAATGTCATCGCTACCAAGATTTAGAAGTAGATAAATGTGACAACCCAACCTAAAGGTTAAACTCATGAGTTTGTCATTTATTTATTATCGAGTACTGGCTTGTGCTACGTCTCCCACCCCCTTGAAACAATATATTTCAATTCCCCCAGTCCTTGATTAAGGAGACAGTAGATTTGTACACCATTACGTTATTCCCATACAATAGAAACTCGGCGACAAACTGGTTTAAAAGACTTATTTACCGCTGTGCACACTCTTCTGACTGCAGAGAAAACTGTGAAACACCTTCCAAACACTAAATCCTTTTTGTAAGTACCTACCTATAGTAATTCACAAGTACAAGAACTTTCCCAGCAGAAATAATTGAAAACTTCTCAGGTACGATGAGGAAACGAATTGATAAAAACTTTTGTTTCTCCAAATTTATGTGAAATCTATTAAAAATTGAAAATGAGTTTTCAGGACGATATCTTACGAACGCCAGAAAACGAAATGTTTTTATTTTATTAACTTTTCCCATATGATTCAAAAAAGTTTTCTCCTCCGCATCTTCAAAATCAGCATCCATATGTGTGATTGTATACACGACGCTACTATGTGGGTATGTATTTTGTTAAGACAACACCATATAATTTTGAGCAAGAAAAAATGAGACAATTTCATGTTGAACAACATGTACGAGTACATGAGTATCAAGCAAAGCCTCAAGAAATAATAACAAAACCTGTCAGTCGCGTTTCACATCCTTGCAACAGGCGTGAGTGTCTGTCTGAGCAGGTCTCGCATCCCTAGAGCAGTTTCACGTTCATTTCTCATGACGAAGAGTATCTGGCATATATCTGATGCAAAAGAACTGTGTGCTCCTCAAGTGAACTTTTTCAAAGTTATGCGCTACCATTTAAATATATATTTTCTTTTTTTATAAAATTTTGAAGTGTTTTTTTTTTTTTTTTTTTTTTTTCATATTCGCTGGCAAGACAATTTTTTAGATTGTTGCTGAGTATTGTATAAAGAATTGCCTCACTCCAACGTAGGTAGGTACCTATCTTCCATTGTTTTTCGAAAAATTGTATTTCAATTCGAAGGAAACCTTCAGAAGATTGTACTTTAGTTATGTGGTGACACGCACAGTGTCCTTTGTATAGAGGGGATTTCGCAAGACGTGAATATTATTTTCTAGCATTAGTTGGTCCTTACGGAGAATCGCAACAATAGGTACTTTGTAAGCATTTTGTAGGTGAAGTCTTACGGCGCCATTGTCAGTCTAGTTAACTTATATTAGTGGTGATAGAACTAAGAGCACTTCTACGAAAAGGCTTACGGTTCAGAGAATAGCATGTTGTCATTGTGTATGATGAGGTTAGCGCCTTAAAATGTTCGCTTTCAGTTAAAGGTGTCGGAAAGTACTTACCATGGCAATGGCGTTCAGTTCAGAGTAGAGCGTGTTGAGAGCGATCTAGTTTCTAAATGTAGGCAAACACTAATTGTCATATGACTGTAAAAATGTGTTAACTGTTCAATTTTGTCAAGAAAATTATTAACCTAATTATTGCTCAACAATGCATTTTAGACAGTAAGTTGTAATTTTTTACACAGAACAAGCTGCATGTGAGGTATTAACGAAATTATTTTTTTATTTGGAATGTCCGTGTATGCATCAATTATAGAATTCATTTAGATGTCGGCGCAGCTACTTACGGTGGGACGAATTCCGGCGGCAATGGTCTCGGGAAGCAGTTGTCTCGAATTTAGCCAACGTACTTTGGACAGTCGACTTTGAAGGGTCACTACGCCTGGTCGGAAATTGGTGCAATGCGCCCAAAAATTGCACTAACGAACGCACTCATTTTGGTAATAAAGTGTTATCATTTGGACGTACAGTTCAAAGATGTAACTCGCCATCGTGGTTTGTCATCAGTGACTGAATAATAAACACCAGCTCAGATAGACTCCACCAAAACAACCCGTCCCAATTGAAGAACCCTTCGTGAAACTTTTTACCACATCCGTTGCTTACTACCAAGTAGTGGTTCATGACACAGAAGACCTAGATCGAAACGTATGACATTGATATGATCCGCAGACCGCAACAACGAGGTTTCGACCCGCGGCTTAGTAGATTCATTTGAGTCCAGACTATGCTTGGCCACTGTAGAAACAAAAATCACCTTTTTTCAATTATTTCCTGAAAAAGAATCATAGCGTCGGAACAGTATTGCACGTATATTATCGAGAGAATCTTAGAATGTTCTCTGTATGCTGTACCATCATTCTCTACCTTCGGGACCTGAGCGTGATGTTTTCCACATTTTGACTGCAGAGCGGGTTACAGTACTAATCCGCACCGGATTGTAGTGCCATCGAAATTAAAGTAACTTAAGCGGATTTACAAATCCGTACCATTTTAGCTGACTGAAGTGACTGTTCAAGTGAATAGTCTGTAAAAGTGTTGTGTCACTCAATGACACTGAACACTGAGAGCAGAGAGAACGGTGCATAACCATCCCTCGCTCCTTAGCAAATTATTCTACCATTAGTCCTTTAATTTATCTACAACGAAATCCTTGACAGTTAATTTTGCTTTTTCTTTTGGAGTGTTTTTTGCATTTTGCGCCCTTTTGTGAGCGCACTGAACCCCTCTCGGCTCTTTGCACTGTAAAGTGAAAGTGACCCTTTTAAGTGAAGTGTATCCTTCATTACTGTTATATACACACAAAAGGATAGTTTCTCATTTGATAGAAATGAAAAGAAATTTGAGTTGAGCACCATCACGGAATGAGGGATTATATAGACTGATCCTTTTAGATAATGAACTAAACCTCAACAGCGTACATGGTATTATTATAATCCATCCGCAGAGCATCTCTACAATAACACCTACGCAAGTACAGTGCAAATACAAAGAAAGAGATTTCTGTTCTAATTAGGTTCCAATTGAAAGGATATGCATGCACGTCAGGGGTGGTTAGATACTTAATCCTGATTTTCTGAGTACCACTCAATGTTCGGTTAAGTGAAAAATGAAGTCGATACACCCAAAAAAAAATGTAATTTCAAATTGATATTTTTGTCATATCAACTTCAATTTCATGCGAAAATTTCAAAAATTGAATAAAAACGTATTTTTTAATATTAAAAATATCAGATTAATAATTTTCATGGCAGATTTACATTAAAAGCTTACATTTTTTGAAATTACGATTTACATTCCCATATCAATAAGCAATATCAAATTTTGTATGATGTTCTGTAATATAATATTTACAAGATTTAATGTCAATTCTACATTACGCGGATTGTTGTGATGTTAAAAATGTAAAATTGATAAGCTTTAATTTTAATATACTTCACAAATTAAAAAGCAATATGATTTAATGTGTTTTTAATATTGACAAAATGTACTGTTTATGTGAGACATGTAAAAATAAGCCGAAGCCCCAAAATACCGGTACCCTAAGGTGCAATTTTTGATATTACCAACATATTTGATATGAATAATGTAAAAAGGCAGTTGCTAACGAAATAAACAAGTCTGAAATTGAAACTGCAGTTACACTTGCAGTGGTTTACTCGTAGCGATCGGTTTGTTTGTAGAGTGTTTTAATTTAATGTGCAATTTTGCAATTTGCGTAATATTTAATTTAGTGTTAAAAAAAAAATCTGTAAAAAACGGTGATAATAAACATCAGTTCGATTAATTTCGTGAATTTGTGTTAAAAAAAGAGCTAATGGATGAACATTAAGACCAGTTTATTTTTGCAGACATTAGTGAAATAATAGAGGATGATGATCTCGGAAACCATCAAAGTTTTCCGGATTCTTTGGAGGTTGAATCCGTAGAATCCCTTCCGGAAGAATCGTGTATTATTTGAGCTGTTAAGGGAATTTCGATTGGAGCTAGCTTTTACTGCTCTTTTGTGTAAGTTTTTATTACGTATTTTGGTAATCTTTGTAACTTTATCGTGTAAATCATTTAATTACAGAAACCCAGAAATTAACCCATTATTTAACCGTAAAAAGGCAGTCTGGGCCTCTGAAATACTTATGGAGCTATCGATATGAATCGAAACATAGAGAATTTATAGATCACGATCATTTTTACTCTGTAGGTTCCAAAAGTATCTCCTTGAAAATAATAGCTATTGCCGACTTTAAAAGTCCTCCAATTCATGTTTACTATTTTCCAGATGGAACATGTTTAATAAGAAATAAAATATTTTAAAATAAATTGTTATTAATTGTTTTATTACTCAAGACGTACAAACTCGTCTAAACCTATTTAAGGATTATAAAAAAAAAAAAAAAATACAAAACGTTATTGCAAAATAAGTCAACTTATGAATTAAGGTTTGAAATACTTGGACAAAATTAGAACATCGATGTTTAAAATAAGTAAGGAAAAATGAATATTGATTTTACATTTCTAATATAAAATTGATTACATTTATTTCATATACCTAAATTAAACAACTTTATTATCAAAACTTAGATTATTCTTATCAGAAATAAATGAAATCAAATGAAATTAAAAATTTCTAATATCAAAATTTAAATTATTCTTATCAAAAATAAATGAAAGCTATATTCATTTTACGTTTTTATTATATCGATTACACAATTTTAATATCAAAAATCGTTGTTCTCAATATCAAAAGTAAATGCGTATCATATCAATTTCACATTTTTAATATTAAAATATTATAAAATTCTAGTATCAATTCCACATGAATTCATTGTTAAAATTACATTCGAAACGTATATGAAATTAATATTGGAGTCATATCAAAATTGATATTTTCAACATCAGCTCGATTTTGTCAATGAAAAATATCAATATTACGGCTGTTTTTTACAAATTTTTTTTTCGGTGTAAGCGATGGCGACACAGCCAAAGGGGTTGAATGAATGTAATAAAAAGTAACTGAAATTTATGGTGTGTGAAAACCATCACAATTTAATACCAAATTCAAGTCCTTTTTCTTTGCGTTGTGATATGTCCGCAGCGTATTTTTATTTTATTTCGCAGCTTATCACACATTCGGCGAGTAACCTTATTTGGTCCTTGACATATTCCTAGACACGATTCCATTTCTGTATATGTGCTATGCCATTCATACTGTTATTCTTTGCATTGTTTTGTTAACACATTTCCATGCACGGGCACGAAGGATTTTTTTTATCGACCTTTTCTTTACTTTTGTGGTTTGGTGCGATCTCTCAAAGTATCTGCGGGGAAATCATCGGACGAATTCGCATTCATATAAACGAAATTCACATAGAAAATGGTGATTGACAGACTGACGGACGTGGGGAATAAGGTTTGAAAAGATGGGTAAAAGTTATTTGAACGGTCCTCGCCAAATAAGGAAGGCTGAGATAGGCTAAGTTGTTACTGCGGGCAAAATCGCTTATATGCTGTCATTAAATATCTTTTTTAAATGAAAATGGATACTGGTAGGTATATCTCTTTCATATAAAGCCTATCTATATCGATATATATATATTTTTTTTTTTTCGTTGGGAATGTTTTACTTTGTTGCGACTTGCCACAAAATGGCTCTGCAATCATTGGGGATTGCAGCATCGCCTTTTTAATATAGGATGCACGGCGCCCTCGATGTACATTTTGCCATTTAATTGAAATAAAGGGTGGTTAAGTTTTAAGGGCCGATGTTGATTTTGAATAAAATACAAATTATTTAGGAAATTAATATCATTTATTTTTATTATGATAATATTGGTATGGTTCAATTATGTGCTAAACAAAATATCGGCCAAATGGCCGCCGCGACCTCGGCGGCACACCTCCATCCGATGGTCCAAATTTTCGATGACGCTGAGGCATAATTGAGATTCTATGCCGTTAATGTGCCGAATTATCTCATCCTTTAGCTCTTGAATTGTTGCTGGCTTATCGACGTACACCTTTTCTTTCAAATAACCCCAAAGAAAGAAGTCCAACGGTGTCAAATCACATGATCTTGGCGGCCAATTGACCCCGCCACCACGTGATATAACACGGCCATTGAATTTGTCGCGCAAAAGAGGCATTTCGTTAGCTGTGTGGCAAGTGACACCGGCCTGTTGAAACCACATATCGTCCACATCCATATCTTCCAATTCGTGCCATAAAAGGTTCGTTATCATCTCACGATAGCGAACACCATTCACAGTAACTGCCTGACCGGCTTCATTTTGGAAAAAATACGGCCCGATGATGCCGCCAGTCCATAAACCGCACCAAGCAGTCACTCTTTGTGGGTGCATTGATTTTTCGACAATAACTCTTGGATTATCATTCGCCCAAATGCGGAAATTCTGCTTATTGATGAGTCCACTGAGGTGAAAATGTACGATTAAATTGACCGAAAAAATCACGAAGTGCACGATATGCATTTTGATTTGAACGCCCATTTTCATAATAAGCCTGAATAACTTTAACGCGTTGCTCGATTGTGTATCTTTCCATGGTTCAAATTGAGTTAGTCTGAAATTGAGAAATGTCAAATGAAATGCAGAAAAAAAATTGACGTTTAGGTGTGGTTCACATCCAACATCAGCTCTTTTAACCATCCTTTATAAGTTCAGTACCTCTTACCAACATTGGAAAAGGATCTGGAATGACAACCAATGCCCATAAGAAAGGTAAAGGATTTGATGTACTTAATCGTGCTTTGCGGCCTTTTTCGCAGCGATCGGAGTTGCCGGTGATTTCCGTCAAAAATTTCCGGCCATTACGGGCTCGATAGACGAACAGAACGCATAACTGGTGTATTAGGGTCTCTGGTGAGATGTCAATAACTGACAATTACTACACTGACTAGTATGTCGACCAATAGGCAGTACATTTATCTACTTGAAAGGTTTTTTTTGCACAAACTTCTGCCAAGCAACTTTTGGATTAGGCGACTTGTATATATAGTTTTTCGTAAAGCACGTGAGGTATCGTTCCCATTAAATTTCCGTCAACTTAACTCATCAATTGGAGGTTGTTAAAAGGATTTTTTTTTTTTTTTTTTTGCTTCTAAACATCAGTTCACAACTTAAGAAATATGGATTGGCTACGCGACGGGGCTCTAAAGGAATCAGTAAAATTAGTGCGGGGTTCATTGGCACACGACGCTGTTAATAAATTTCTCAATTCGTTTGAGCCTGATGGAATCCGAAACCGTACTTATTGAAAGTTGGCTCACTAATACTGCTCGCATCAACGCTAGAGCAATGGAATGCAACCAGAGTTGATATAGAATTTCTGACACCGCGACCACATTTTTAAGACCGTTTGTCCTTATTTGCTTCACATCTTAAATTCTAACATACTACGTGAGGCAATCTTCGTAGTAGATAAAGACAACTTTACAATAATTTTATACCTAAAGTGCCTTACAGCAAATGTTCTCTTCTTGATGAAACATCTATTGGCGCGACTTGGAAGTAAAATCGGCGGAAATTGATCTATCGCCATGTTGAATTTACAATTTGACTGAATCGTTAAATCAACTACAAATCTGTTGAATTTATCGTGTAAAGTGCATTCAAAAATAACAATATTAATGGTTATCTCAACATAATTATATGATGATATTAAAACTCTTTCAGTAAAATCAACTATCCACATGTCTCAAAATCTACATCCAGTTTATTGAATTTGCAGCGCAAACTGCGTAGTAAGCTCAATATATCAGCAGTTGTCTCAACATACTTGTGTGTTGATAAAACAGCTTTCCTTTTAAAATTAACTATGTCATAAATGTTGAATTAACCAATTTAGAAGGCTTAAAACGGTAGATTCAACGAACGTTTTTGTTGTTTGTCGCCCCTTTTTGCAGCCCTTTTTGGTAAACATTTTACCTTAAATACTTTGCATATTTTATCTGAAAAAATGAAGTAAAATAATAAATTCAGTAGTTATAAGAAAGAATAAGCTGTTAAGAGTTACAAAAAAACATGTTATGTATAAGTAGTAAGCAGCCAATAGATTTAGGCTAATGTTATTACTGTAATTTTAAGTTAACAAAAATGTTGAGTTAAAAACAAACAAAATTCAATATTGTTTAAGGGTCTGTTAGTTTCCATTTGCTTTCCACACTTGGCCAAGGTCCTTGATTATACAATAGCCAAAGTTTGTCGGAATCTTTTCGTGTGTCGGTTATGCTTTCAGTTTCTATAAAAAAAAAATGTTAAGTAGGTAAATGAAATATGTATTACTTTTTTAAGAATTTTTTACCAAAGTCTGGTACACTTTCTTCCAACTTTCACTTATATTTAGCATTTGTTTTTGCCACAAGCTACACAGCGAGTGTCACAATCAATTTATTGGAAACCGAGTTTGTAGAACGTGTTATCTCTCGAAATGGTCCAGTCGCTTGGCCGCCTTGGTCGTGCGATTTGACGCCGTTAGACTATTTCCTGTGGGGCTACGTCAGCCAACAAGCCAACGACGATTGATGAACTTCGTACGAATATCGAACGTGAAATTGCAGCAGTATCGGCCGATATATGCTTTTTTTTTTTTTTTGTACTTTTGTACCCGGGAAAGGCGAACCTATAACGCTTCCACAGCGCCCCGAGATGCCTGCAGTTGTATGTCTGTTCTGCACTTCAATTGCTGCAAATTGTAGTCTTCTGGAAATATATCCCCAGGAAGCGAATTCCAAAGTTTGCTTGTCCTGTAACAGAAGGAGTTTTTGAAAGTTGATGTCCTCGCGGTCGTCAAGTGTACTGTATGGTCATGAGCATTAGCAGCCTGTCTTGTTGGGCGGCCAAAAGTTGCATTTCGAGGGATAATGTCTTTGAGTTCCTCAGAACATCTACCATGGAAGTACCTATAGAACAAGCATAGGTCAGCGACTTGTCTTCTGTGCACCAACGGTTGTAGATTCGATGTGAGTGTAGGGTCTCCAATGAGTCGAACTGCTCGTCTCTGTATGCTATCAAGCAGGTTAAGTGAATGTTTTGGGGCCGAGCTCCATATATGGGAACAATATTCCAAGCCTGGTCTAACCTGTGCTTTGTAGAGAAGGAGAAGTTGGGGGCTAAAGTACCTCTTTGCTCTAAATAGGTAGCTCAACTTTGCGGACGCCGATTTTGCGATATAGGATATGTGGTTCTGCCATGTGATTCCTGAATTGACTGTGACTCCTAGAAGGTGCATTGAGTCCTTGTGATGGATTGGATGGTCATCCATTTGGATGAAAACCATCGAAAATTGGGTTCAGCGTCTGGACTTCTGCAAACGTGCCCGTGGTGGCCATGCAAAAGAAATCGAACGTACTTTCACAGGAATAAAGAATTTCATTGATATCCAAAACCGTTTTTTGTTTTATTTAAAAAAAAAAACTTTTGTAGCGCTCTTATTGAAAAACCCTTTATAAAGCTCCTCTTCTGGTCTCTGTTCTTTCAATAAAATATGATGCCTTATTTTCATTTGGGAAAAGGTCTATAATCTTCTCTGCTATAATTACGGTGACCATCCGTCCTTTATTTAAAAGGACAGTCCTTTCTTTTTTAACCCTGTCCTACATTATTTTCTTTTTAATAAAGGACGGATTTTATCCTTTATTTTTGAAATTGTCCTTTAAAACACCATATAAAACTTTTGTTTCATTTCGTGCAATTAAAAATATTATGTATAATGTAAATTACTTGAAATTGTGTCTACACCCTCAGTGCTTCAGTGCATGCTTACCTTAAATTTCAGTTTGTGCCTACCGGGTTCTAGTGCACCAACTGAGTATTTTCAATCATAAATAACGCTTGGAGAAGTGACAAATCACAATTATTGAATGTATGTATATGTTGAATCCCGTACTTATGAATTAGAGATTTGTGTAAGGAAAATGAAGATGTTTTTAAATCTATCCACCCTTCTCAAAAATACGAAAAGTAAGACTGGCTTTTAAAAACGTTTTAAAATTATTTGCTACCTACCTTTCACACTTTTTATTCAATGAAGAAACACAGTGTATATTTTTTTTTAATAATACCTAATGTTAATTTTTTTTTTTTTTTTTGCAAATCGAACATAAAAAGCAATCCCAATCACTAAAAGAAAATTATTTTTTCTCAAAAAGTTAATCTTTTTGAAACAGCTGTATTAATACGGAACAAAAAAGTTACTATAACAAAGAAGAAGGAAGTGGTTGCATACATCAATATTGAGTCAGCAATATATTTAATATGTTTAAATTAAATTCATTGCAATAATATAGCTAAAAAAATGAATTCTTTAGGTTCAACCATTTCTGATTACTAAAAAAAAAAAAAAAAAATCAATAATCAATAATTCATTGACTAGCTGTCGTATGAAATGTTGAAATTTCAGTGGGAACGCAAAATTGGATTTCGGATTTTTTTTTTCCCTGAAATGTTGAATTTAGGTGCGATGTAAATGTACCATGACGTTCAATTTGGCAGCAGAAATCTGAAATCTCAGCTCAGCATTTGAAAAGCCAAAATCGAAAACGACATTAACGTTTTTTTTTTTTTAACAAATACATAATAAATACAAAAACATTGGAAGCAAAATAATTATGGACCTTTATTTTTTTTTTCGGCAAATATGGTCAAACTTATATATTTGTATATAGGTACTGCCGATGCACGTGACAAAATCATAAATGAGTCTGAATTAAAAGAAACTAAAAAATAAGTTGAAACGTCGTTTTGGAGGAAATAGTATTTCGGTAAAATCAACAAACTTTCGGTTGCTTTTACTGAGCCTATAGTTATTTAAAAATGTCCCAAATCAACCAATTCATCGGCTAATATCGGCCATTTGTAATAAGCCTAAATGAGGATTAATAGAGGGAGCTAGGAGTGAGAAAATGACAGGAAGCAAGGATGTGGATGGGACTTAAGGAAGTGACAGGAAAAAGAAAGGGTAAGAGAGTGCAGAGAGTGAGGAGCATGGCATGCTTGCTACGCACGGCTTAACTCGTCGGACGGGAAGGTCCTTGTCCTCACTACTCCACAAACCTATTACAAAACATAAAACATGCCATAAAAAAAAAATAGGTACTTACTTTGGCATTTGTACCGGAAGCGGACGGACTTCCACCACTCTGTAAGGCGCTGCTGATGTCATTGCAGCGAGGCCATATCCCACCCCACCTGGAAATCCGGTGGCCCTATGTCAATTGTCAATTACAACAGTTTTTGCTGTTAACACATATTTTTGGAAAAAATAATGTTACCGATTCGCGTTTGACAACTTTGAGTTGTTGAATTTACATTTTTTTTTTCTCCGCGTATACGCAGCCTCTCTCATCTCCTAAACCGATTTCAATGGAATTTTGTGGGTGTATGATTGCTTTTAACTTGAAAGATAGGATAGTTTTGAACCCGATAGGTGGCGCTGTTGTCTATCTCCATACTACTCAACTAATTTCAATGAAATTTTTTAAAAGGATAGGGTTGGTTCCAGTTCAAACACAAACGACATAACCTCAATTATGTCTAAGAGTCATAAAAAATATGAACCATCGGATAGAGTTATGCCACCGACGCCATGGCGAGCATTTGACCGATATTTTGATTCACACATAATTGTCATAGACACTTCTATCATAATACAAAATATTAAGATAATTCTCCTATTATCGGCAAATTAGTGCCCAGTGTATCTTTAAAGATAAAGATCACTTTTTTATTAGTAACTTCATTGAAAAAAATTTTTTTTTTGTTTTAAGATTAAGTATAAGGAAATAAATTAAGGTGTCTTTTTTCATGTTTAATTTTACGAGAAAGAAAATTTATTGAAATGTCTATACATAAAAACGTTCGTCGGACTGAAGAAATCATCATTTAAACTAGGGTCACGAGTGTAGGACGCTTAGTTGAGTCCCTGAAACAAAAAAGTACCAAGTTAAAGACCGGCAACTTAGCTTTGACACCAAGCTTGGTATTCAGGTGAAAAAACTAACTCCCGAACTGATATAAATTAAAACAAGAAGCCTTGTCTGTTTTTCTTTTTGTATAAACGCACATTTTCCAACGTCATCGGAATAATGCTTTACCTTCGCACAAGTATAGGATCTGCTCAATATAAATAGGAATACATTTTTCACAAGCAGGTATATGCATCGATATAACTGTCGTGATTTGCCAACGCATCCGGGCACACAAGACACAACTGTTCGTCACGTTCTTCACAGACACATAAAACAAAATTGCTTCCGATTACAATGAGAGTCTATTGCCGATATGAAAAGGGAACTGCAATCGTTTAAAAATGCTCACGGATGTCTTAGCATACACAGCAAAAGGCTGCATGCAAAAATGGAGCAAAAAGGCATTTACCTTGTTATTCGGGATGTTCATGAGAATCCTGTGTATTCTTTGAATATCCTTCCCTTTGCCTAAGCTCCAGCACATCCGTTTTTTCCCAATAGGTGATAATAATACTAAAAAGCCCCCACCTTATGCATTGGGAATCACAGCCTCGCTGCATGCCAGTTGTACGTGTAAAAGTAATCCCCCAGTCCGACAAGCGCCAGTCGATTATCTCTTTGAAATGAACCAGCCATTGCTGCAAAAGCACCCAGAGTGTATTTGTTGCACATGTACCTCACAGGAAATGAAGCGAAAAAATAGCAATGGAGTGCATCCAGAATTTTGGATTAAGTGAAACTTGCAACAACTGGGCGAGTGGATACTGTATATGTATACTGCAGCGGAGAGGTATAAAACCAATGCGCCTCCGGTGTGGCTCAATAAATTTTGTGTGGATCCTTAAGTGAGGTTTTCTTCTTTTATTTTTTTTTTTTCTCTTTTCACTGCTTGTATGGGGCAGAGGAGTACAATTCCAATCACATGTGCAACTGAAAATAAGAAATCCTTAGAGGATTTTCGCCATGGTCAGAGTTAAGGCGTCTAGTCCAGATGCTTATTGTCTCCTTTATTGAGCATCAAGACCGATAGTGCTCCTAGTGCAGTAATAATGCAATTTTAATGTGTGGTACAGCGAAATCAATGCACGTTCGTTCATGCTGCGGATTACGAGAATCGTGATGGCAACGGGGGTATTTGATATATATATATATATATATAATACGGCGACATTGCAAGAATACGGGACCATCTCTAATCATACATAACAAGTTCAGATTTTTTTTATATGGTTTGGCGATACTATTTGTGTCCCATAACTTTAGAATATTTAAACTTTTAGTGGCTCCCAGTGGGAAAAAAGTTCTCACTCGTAAGTACTAACTTACTTAGAGCTTAGAAAATTTCGATTAACTTTATAATGTTTAATACAAATTCCAAAACTAAACCGAAAGCTTACCAACTATTATTCAAAGACCATTATCCATAAAAACAACCAATAAAGGAAACGGAAATTTTTTATTGGGATTTGAGATCTTAAAAAAAAGAAGAAGAAGAAACAACCTCATTGACATGTCACAAGGACAAAACTCTATTCAACGCAATAAAAAAAAAGTTCTGCTTTCAAAGGATCTTTGGGAATTGGTGAAGAGAGCTACAAGATTGCCCTTGGGGAATATAAAGGCAAAAAGGCACTTTGCATCCACTTTTTGTTACGAATCCTTTTTTTGTCGTAATTTCTGCTTTTTGGAAGAAAAACTCAGGGAGAGGAATTGTATATGTATAGTTAGTCTATATACGTTTGGATATAAAATGATTGCATTGGCAAATGGAATAACTTTTCCAACAAATTTAAATTTTTATTCGCTTGATTTTTGATATTGCTTTCTTTAGGCTGTCCAAATGCACTCCCATAGGACATATTCCAGTTGACATAAAGTTTGTTATGCTGGAAAATAATAGAGAACAACATATAGACGATTTATATTTTAATACATTTATGTAACTATGCTAAACAGTTAATAATTTATTTAATATTTTTTTTTCTTTTATTTTAACGTAAATGCTACATTTATTTTAAATTTGTTGCTTACATTGAACTTATTAAAATCATTCGTCCGGTTGTTATGGGGCCATTGCTTCCATTGTTACGTCCAGTCTTCCTTTGATATAAAAAAACGGATTCTTTGTTGTCGTCGGACTAGGTGGAGTTGACGAAAGTCAAAACGCAAAAACAAAATAAAGCATTTGATACCTATTTCTTTTCGTTTTTCCAATGACTGCAGATTCAGCAAATTTAATCCACTTTTGTAGAGGGAAACTGATTATCGGGGTCGAAACTAAAAATGTTTATCAGTAGGCCCTCGATTATGGAATTGGATAACTATCAATTTTTTTTACAATCTGTAGCTTACTTTGCTATTTTTGTTTACTGCAACTCTTGGCCTCTTTTTTGGATACTTTCCATTCTTGAAATTCCAGATTCCTAGCTCGGATACCAAATATGACTTAAATATCCTTAAACAGGTTGGAGTTAAGAACAATATAGAACTTTGGTGATATATAGGTCCTTATATTCGTTGAAAACCGTTTTATAAGTCCCAATCGAATTCTTCCTTAAATGACAAACATAGTAGGAGCTTCTGAACTATTAGGGCAGGTTTTATTTTTATTTTTGACTCGAATAGATTGCTGATGCTTGTTTAAGATTACAGTTCGTAGTACGCCTAAATGCTTTCACATTTATACGAAAGAGTTCAAGATTTATTTCAGAATTTTGATTCTCAGTTGCAGGTGTGTGGTAGTGGAAATAAAATGATAGTTTTCAATCGTGTAAGCTCTAAGTGATGGCGTATTTTTTTATTGTGCATGTTTATTAAGGATAAACAAAAGTAGAATCGGGTCGTATTTTCTAAAAGGAAGTATTCTTAGATTTAGTTAGATTTTTATTGGAAGTTGGGCATTGATCTTTACAAAACGATACCATGTGTGAACGCAGTTCGGGATTTGGGTAATAATTTTCGAGATATTTTTATAATACGTTTTTTTTCCATGCTATAAGAGAAACTTAGCACCGGATCTTAAAAATACTTGTTATATTTTCAGTTTGAATATTGAAAAATGGCAGCATAACAAAAATGCAAAAAAGGCTCCAACAATTTATATGAACATCAACATGAAATTAATGAAATTATTGTTCCTTGGGTTGATATTTCATATTTTGGGACCTTTTTTAATTTTAAATTTTGATGCAATTGTTCATTACGTAAAATTCACAATCCGACCTTTTTTCAATGCTAAATTAAGATTTTTTTATCAATCTAAAAACAATCTTTTTGGTCTGTCGAAGTCCGGTACTTTCAAAAGACAAATTATTGTACCTACTCCTATTTTTAATTTCAGATTTAACTATTCAATTGCCTTGACATTTCTCTTACTAGCGAATTGCAAAACAAATTGTACTTTCTGGATCTTACATTAAAATTTATTTCGTGTTCGATTTCGGTACATTTGTGTCGAACGAACTTTTAAGGTCTTTTTTCCAATAAGGATGGATCGATGTTAAAATAAAGCAACACAAGCTGCTTGTTAGATATTAAGGAAATTCGTTTTTTTTTTTCAAAGGGCATGTATGCCATTTTATAAGAAACTAGCTGACCCGGCAAACTTCGTTCCGCCCAAATTTGTTAATGTAATGAAAATAATAATTCCGAGCATTCACAATGCATTTCCTAATTTATGTAATTCGGCCAATTAAAATTCTTTATTCAAAAGTCATATTAAATGCAATATAAATAAATGATGAATAGCTATGTTGATTTGTTTCAATCAAACCGCAATGATTTTGACGTGTCGGCCAACTTTCCGCTTTTTCACTAAATTGACAATATGAGAAAAATGGGAAACCAAGATTGATGCCACAAATGCACAAACATCCATCCATTATCCTTGTAATAAATTATTTGTCATAGGTAGTGAAAGCGATACGCACGGTAAATTGAAGTCGCACGTGATATCCACATTATGTAGAGGTAAGCTCGGAACGTCTAAATAATTCAAAAATTCAACTAATCTCCATAACGTTTTATTTTCACAACAAAAAGTAGTATAATGTACTTCTTTTGCCCGTACCTTTCGTATTAAATCTTGCTCACATTTCGCAAATTGCTTTATTTGGACAGTGTCCATTAATAATTTTAATTATACAACTTTAGAAATAGCGTTTGATTTTATTTTTGAATGGAACTGAATGGGAAAATATCCCGCTTGTGTTTTTCAAAGTACCACCTATAGGGTCAAAAACTATCCGCAATTTAAAACTGGAAGCAACCATATCCATTTACAAAATTTCAATCAACTTTGTAGAGCTGTTTCGGAGATCAGCGACAGCGCCACCTATCAGGTCCAAAAGTATCCTTTCCTTCAAGCGGGAACGAAGAATATAAATCTACAAAATTTCATTGAAACCGGATGAACTACAACAATACGAACAAAACGAAAGAAGAATCATAAAAATTGACCCAGTGGTTATCGAGTTATATCATCATCATCGAGTTTCATCCCGAAAGAATTATAGGTATGAATTAAGAAGATTATTATTAAAGAAAATTTAATTGAACTGAAAAACGACATACGTATACAACGCCACATGTTGAGGATTTTCCGACCATGTGCACTAAGAAATTCAGTTTTTGTTAAAAATAATAAATTAATTATTTTATATGTATTTTATCAATATAATAACTCCGATCGAAGCATCTGTTTTAAACGATATTTATTTTGTTTACATCCTCGTTGACGATATTTGCAGCACGCATTCTGTCAATGTTATGCCAACGCCATAAGGTTATATCAAAAAAGTTTGAATTGTAAAAGCGCTATGGTTACATTAGATATAATTTAATATGGTGGCTTAGTATTCTTAAATTTTCTAATTTTCCGCGAAATTTTAGCGAAAATCGGTCCAGCCGTTCACGCGTGATGCCGTGACCAAGGGAAATAGGGATTCATTTTTATATAAATAGATTCAACAATGGCACATTTGTTCGAACAGCTTGACTCAATGCGATTCGTTCGAAGTCCATTTCTCGCTCCTTTTCTCGATTAAATGCGTCAAATCAAAGCTTTGTTGCGCATTTCATCTGACATCTCCAGTTCATTATCCGATGTCACAGTGCGAATTCGATGCAAAATATCGTCGGCCATAATATCATCTTTGTATAATCAAAGTACCTATCTACTTCATTTCAAAAAGTTACTTGATGTAACATAGTAAACATAATTTATTAGAACAAACTTTTTGGGTATATCTACCTATATTAAAAAAAAAAAAAACTTCAAAATTGTTGACAATAACAATTTGCTTGGAAAATAATTAAAATAATTGACAACAACAATTGCTTTTAAAATTAAAAATATTTTTTTTTTTTTGAAGTGTCACTACTTGATTTCTATCCAGTTAATTTTTTTTTCAAAGTGTATTTCCCCATTCAAACTTTAATTTTCTAATTTTCCGCGCAATTTTCTTAATTTTTTCTTTCATAACATTGTTCTCCTGACAATAACAAACACACCAAAAAAAGAATTAACGAAATCGGTCCAGCCGTTTGTGCTTGATGTTGGGACCAAGGGAAATAGGGGTTCATTTTTATATATATAGATATAATATCATTCAAATGTCCGCCGCTACTTCTCATGGTCGGACGGGTCCGAGTGGTCCAATTTTTGGCTGATTGTCCACCTAACCGGTTTTCTCGAATTTGAACCCCGAATGTTGGAGAGTCGACTTTGACGGGACACAGGAAGCGTCTGCCAAAAAATGATCGCAAATCCGCAATATTTTCATAGACGAACACTCATTTTGATACTAAAGTTGTATCGTTTGGACAAGCTGCTCAAACGTGTAACTTGGTGTTTCGCCATCACTGAATAATAAATACCATATTAGACAGACGCTACCAAAACAACATGACCGATAGATGCTGCCAAAGTGCCAACTTAGACCGACTGTTTTGACACTCGCACTTGTCCGGTTTTTTCTTTTATTTTGTTTGGGGTAATATGTCCATTTTGAAATTGAGCCATTTTTCATAATGAAACACAACCCAATTTTGGGGAATTTTTCATTGGGACCTAATTTCATGTATGTATCATGTACAACATACAAAAATAATTGGCCATTGACATTGACAGCATACTGAAATATGGTTAGTCGAATAGACTGACAGACGGACGGAAATGCGAGAGCCACTTATTTGAATTCCTCTATATTTTGCTATATCTCATCGTTATGTCAGAATTGATCTCTTACCTACTACGCATACGAGAAAGTTAAATGTATGACCAAATTTTGTTTCTCCTGTGTTTGAACCTAAGACCTCTTACTCAGTATTCTTACAAACTTGATCAATAATAATTTGATGTTGATGGGGTGGATTTCCGCAAGCTAGCAATCGTATGTGACCGCTAAAATCGTTGTTCATATATTAACTACCTTAATTACCTACAAAGTGCAGCTAGCATTAAGGCATGAGTAGCTCCGAATTGGATACCTATATCTTTAGTTCACTTCGAACACCTTAAACCGTAAGTTTTCAATGTGCAAACGCCTGCTCTGTACTCATGGCACAGGCAAACGGATTTCTTCCGTTTTTTTTTAAACTCCTTCTATGCGTTTTTTACATTTTTTATTTGATCAAGTAGAAATGAATGAATTCATATTTCTAGCACACCATAAAGTCAAAACACTATGTCGTCCAAAGTCAGATAGTCTTTGGGACTAAGGAAAATGCATTTTTCATTCAAGGGTTGCTCCACAAGATACAAGATACAGTCTATTTCAATGCATTATATGAGCGCCTTCCTTTTGAGCAGCGCTGAACGTGCTTAAAACCTTTCTGCCCTCATTAAGAATGCAAAATGTATTTTAAATTGAGTTTTTCATATCATTTGATTGACACTGCCTTGTCATCCTTGTGCACACCATCCTCAGAGTTCATGCCAACAAAATTAACCCAATTAATTAGATCAAAAGGAAACTAGGACATCTTAGACTCTTCTTGCTGTCACACATCCGATGAGTGTTTGCCAGGACAGAAATCTAATCTACATCCATACTCTCACTATATCTCATTTACTATGCCTTTCGAAGTTTCATTGCATATTTCCCGTTTCTCCTTTTTCTATAGGTGGTCGATTGGGGAGTGGAGCAGTGCCGTTCGATCCATGTGCACATTCAGACTCCACCCCGTCTTCGTGTTGATCCGGCCAGCGTGACTTTGCATCGCGGTGATTCATTGCGTGTGCGATGCCTTTCGCCTGGTAACGATATCAAGCGCTATGGACAATTAGGATACAGCTGGACGCGGAACGGTGTACTCTTCCAATCGGATCCGCAAACTGTGATGTGGGAAGATCTATATCCGGACGGAAGCATTTTGAAAATCAATAACATACAGGTGAGTTCAGACTACTGGCCGGTGGTGGTGGTGGTGGTCGTCCCATGGATTGACACGACAGCGAATTTATTTCTGTGGACGATTTATTAAGTGCTTGTATGTACGCGACCGCCGCCGGACGCTTAGGTTACTACGATAACAGTAGAGTGTTGTATCGGACCATTGCTGCCGCACAGCAGTGGTATCCTAATAACTAAATTGTATGTTGGACACGTTTCGATTCAGGACTTGCTAGCTAAATCGCATCGGAGAGAGGCTTTCCGCAAAATTTTTGTGGACTGCCGATGTACAATTGTTGGACCACCATCTGAGCGGTTGACGCGATTGTCACATCCATTAGAATGGGAACGTCAAGCAGTATTACATAATGTTGCTTTTGCAACAATTTTGATTAATTTTCAATTTCAGAAATCGGCAGAGTATTCTTGTGTGGTGTCGAACAGTGTGTCGCCAGTGTCGAAGAGTGTTTATGTAACAGTGATCGACCGAAATATTGTCGAGCTGTGTCACGCTGAAAAGAACTACGGTGTGCGATGGCCGACAAGTGCGCCCGGAGCAGCTACTGTTTCCGACTGTCCCAAAAGGTATCAAGGATATTCGAGACGAGTGTGCGAACAGCGAGACGTTGGTAACTCATCATGGCTGCAGCCAGACTTTTCACACTGCGTTGCCGATCAACTGTTGGAGACCTATAGTAAGGTGAGTAGTTGTTTATGATATGCTGCTTGTTTGGATACCTGTGTCTCCCAAGTTCTTTATATGGTGCATAAAATAGGAGCAACCGTTTGAACGCATTTTTTTAGATACCCATGTCCCATATACAGCGAACTTTAAATATATATTTGAAGCAATCAAAGAGCTTTTTGAATTTTAGGTTGAGAGAAGTATTCACTATTTTATTTTAACCAAAAAACTTATCCTCCGTCGTTCTTATGTGCTACATCTCTATGGGCACATGGTTAAGGCATTATCTGGTGGCAAGATTATAGCAACAAACGGTTGTAGTATGTCTCCAAAAAGCTCAAAGTCATCGCTCTTATCCAACTGAGACGAATATGGAACGAGGTCTTGCAGGTGTTGTGGGGAAAATCCAGAAACATTGACACAATGAGAAAATTCGTTGAAAAATTTCTAAGAATCAATTTCAACTATTTCTATACAAAACCCAACAGCAATATTGGTAGCTAGCCTAGGCTACGAGAGCCTTAACAATGAAGAGCATTTCAAGTTACTGCTTATTGTCTTTGGAATGGGCCCGGAGAAGATTAAATGATTATAGGACAAGATGATTATATTGATTTCGCGATACTAAATAATCATATCTAGTGTCCACTGCCCATGTTAGATTGGACACAATTTTCGGTACGTTTTATATTAGGTAGGTACGCTTTCATTTGTTTTAGAGGTATACAACTTTGAAATGGAATAGGTATAACAAACATTATTTTTTTTTTAAATTGACTTGAAATTTACTTTATTCGAAAGATAATCTTCTGTCGTTATAATTTAGATATGATTTCTGGCATATGATCGCCACGGCTTGCTGGGACGTAGTCTAATCTGGAAATCCAATTTTCGATGACTTTTAACAACATTTTTAGGTAACCGTATATCGGCAATAACGCGGCGAATGTTGTCCTCCAAGTGGTCAATCGTTTCGGGCTTATCGGTGTAGACTAGCGACTTGACATATCGCCACAGAAAAAAGTTAATCGCACGACTTTGATTACCAAACGATTCATTCAATAAATCAATTATTGTGGCACGAACTGTGTGACATGTTTTGCAGTGGCGATTCCTCTCAGTTAGCTAGTTTAGCGGCGCTAAACCAAGAAAATATGCGAAGAAAATAAATTCTTTGAAATACATTTTATACGCAAAATACAACAAATGACGAAGTTAAAATTATTATGAAGATTAATAATTGCAACAAACAATGGAATACTAAATAATAAAACTATCTACATTATTTCCAAATCATATTTTCCTACCCAAACACACAACACATTCTCCCAACTCCCATACAAAAATGTTCTCTTAAAATGTTCTTTAGCGTTAAAATTTGCGATACCATATTCCCTGCCCTGCATGCACACACACAGTGCGCACGCACAATCCAAAACTCCCTTAAAAAATGTCTCCCGCTTGTATTTAGGATTTTAGCGCAAGATATTGCGCTACCAAATTTCATACAATCTATATGAGGGTGTTTGACTACCAGTCGAAGCAAAGCCCAGTTAAATAAGCAGAAGGGATAGCGCAAACATTTGCGATAAACCGAAAGTGGATTGTATTGTATTGTAATTGTAATGTGTATTGTGTAAGCACATTGTTTGCGTTCTCTTTTCTTCTTTTTTTTTTTTGTACTTTCGTATGTTTCTCTTTCTAGGGAAATTGCAGTATGCTAAGAATCTTAAAAGTTAAGTGCGAAATTTTGTAATTTATTATTTTATACCTATTTGCGTGGATTATAAATGTGAGTAAACAATATATTTGTGGTGCTTTCTTGTTTTGTTTTTTTTTTTTTTATTTGTGAGAAGTGAGATGGAAGTAATGCAAAGGGAGAAAAGTAATTTTATATAGATCATAGTGAAATATTCTTAACTTTGTTTTGTGCAAAAAGTCCCCACAGTAGCAACGGCTAATGTGACAGTTATTGTAAGATAGACATTAGTTTTGTTTCATTCCGTAGGTAAAAATTTTTGTCGATAAATAAGGGAAAATTACTTTCTCATATTTCAAAGCAAATGCTATGTTTTTATTTCTTTGTTTCATATTATTTGAATAGGAACATGTACCTAATTATTAAGATAAATAATAGGATCTTTATTTTGGTTAGAAATAAAATGGAATCTTCAACAATAACTGCTAAAACAAAATCCATAATTGAAGATTTACAAGGTGGGTGGGAAGTCATCCGATATTGTTTGGCTCTCATTTTTTTTTTCTAAATGAAAAACTTCGATTCTGTTTTTTGATTAGGTATGTTTATTTCAAACTTTCGAGTTTTATTGGTCAAGTCGAGAAGATGATATCGGCCGTCACAATTGATTGCCATACAGGCTCGAACTTCGGCCGACAGATCCTCGCACTCATGTCGAATGTTGTCCTTAAGGGCTTCTAGGGTCTTGGGGTTGTTCACGTAAACACGGGACTTCAAAAAACCCCACAAAAAAAGAAAAGAAAAAAAGGAACGGTTAAATCGGGCGATCTTGCGGGCCAGTGCAAATCGCCAAAACGAGAGACCCGGGAACGCCGCCTTTAGAATAAATATCGGTTGTGGCTTGCGCAGTGTGTGCCGTAGCTCCGTCCTGTTGGAACCAAATGTCCTCCAGTCCTAATTCGTCCAATTTTGGTCGAAAAATTGAAAATTCGAAATTATTCCGCGTTCTTTGGGAGTGCATCGCATGGCTTGTTCACTTGTATTCTACATCTGTCTAGTCCACAAATGTCAAAACAGATTTGACATTGGCGGCCATTTGCAAAAATAAGAGCATCTTCCAATAGGGTGATCTCTTTTGGTATTAGAGAAATCATTCGGAACGCGATCGTCGATCGTGCCCAAAGCTATCAGGTTTAAGATAAACGCATAAGGACCGTAATAGAGAGTATAATAGAAACTTTAATGAAAACCAGTATTCCCTTTACACATGGTTGGAAAAACTGAAATATTTCGATTTACTGAACGGGAAACAATTAAGTAACTATCGCCAAAAAAACAATTTTCCTGAAGAATTAATTAAAAATGTAATTGAAAGCTACCCGAACATATTTGAATTCACTGAACTAAAGAACGAATTGACTGTTTTTTTATGAAAACACAGACGCTGTACAGCAAACAGGTACAAAAAGAGTTTTTGAAAGAGCTGAAAGAAAGTGAGAAAAAACTATTTTATATTTTTTTTTTTATTTTAAACTTCCCCGGAACGCGTAGCTAACCCATTGCTTAAGACAAGGAATCGCCACTGATGTTTTGCCGTCCTTTTGAAACCACAGCTCCTGCACATCATGCTTGTTTAATTGATGAACGAAAAAATCGGTAATCATGTATCTATAGCGGTAGCCATTTTCTGTTACCTTCTGGCCAGCATCGTCTTTAAAGAAGTACGGACCAACTATTCCACCAAAACCCATAAAGCACACCAAATAGTCAGTTTTTATTGATTTAACGTATTCTCAGGCTGATGATAGAAATCAAAACTTATTGGTGGTCTAAAGATCACAACTGAATAAAAAACAGGTGAGTTTTTTTTTTTTAATAGAAATAAAAGTCAACGTAGGAAGCCAAAAGCGTTTTAAGAGCCTATCGCTTCCGTCTTTGCATTTCAGAAGTCCTAAATTTAATATTTCGCGTATAAATTTTTCTGAATGCTGATAATTCTTATTCTACGTTATATAGGGGTTTAGTTGCAGACATATCTACCTGAATGAGTCTCTTAAGGTACTGAGTTGAAAAAATTAGGTATTCTTTATCACCAAGTGAACTTTGTCGCAGTAATAATTCTCCGGAATGGTCCCGTTTCACAATTCAACACTATGGATTGCAGATGAATTTTACAAAGTTAGCATGTGAAATTCCAACCAGTTTTACCTTTCGGGACGCTTTAGAGTCATTTAGACTCCTTTTTGAACGCCTGGACTCCGGTCTCATCTTTTTGAAAATCAGTGAACTCGGACTCCTTTTATAAATGTAGGATATTTTTGCCATAATTCAAAATTGTTCAGTCTATTTTTTTTTTTTTTTTATATACTTCTCCCGAGAAAGGCGAACCTATAACGCTTCAACAGCGCCCCGAGATGCCTGCAGATGTATGTTTGTTTCGCACTTAAATTGCTGCAAATTGTAGTCTTCTGGAAATATATCCCCAGGAAGCGAGTTCCAAAGATTGCTTGTCGTGTAACAGAAGGAGTTTTTGAAAGTTGATGTCCTCGCGGTTGTCAAGTGTACTGTATGGTCATGAGCATTAGAAGCCTGTCTTGTTGGGCGCCCAAAAGTTGCATTTCGAGGGATAATGTCTTTGAGTTCCTCAGAACATCTACCATGGAAGTACCTATAGAACAAGCATAGGTCAGCGACTTGTCTTCTGAGCACCAAAGGTTGTAGATTCGATGTGAGTGTAGGGTCTCCAATGAGTCGAACTGCTCGTCTCTGTATGCTATCAAGCAGGTTAAGTGAATGTTTTGGGGTCGAGCTCCATATATGGGAACAATATTCCAAGCCTGGTCTAACCTGTGCTTTGTAGAGAAGGAGAAGTTGCTTGGGGCTAAAGTACCTCTTTGCTCTAAATAGGTAGCTCAACTTTGCGGACGCCGATTTTGCGATATAGGATATGTGGTTCTGCCATGTGATTCCTGAGTTGACCGTGACTCCTAGAAGGTGCATTGAGTCCTTGTGATGGATTGGATTGGAACTGTTGATGCATTTTTTCTGGAAAATGTTGTGAGCTGTGTCTTGTTTGTATAAAATACAACCAAGTTGTCCTTTCCCCACTTCAAGATTTTGTCCAGATCATCATTTAGAGAATTAATTTGTTCACATCTCTGACTGTGTGATGTAGCCGTATTCACAGGCCCATTGTTCGAGATGGAGGATATAAGAGTGCTGTCATCTGCAAAGCTGTAGATATTATTAGTTGTCGATCCAAGCAAATCGTTGATGTGGAGAAGAAATAGAGTTGGAGAAAGAATAGTTCCTTGGGGCACTCCTGCATTTATAGCAAACGAATTGGATGATACACCATCTACAACAACTTGGATCGATCTTCCCAGAAGAAAATTTTGCATCCATCCGCAGAGTTGTTGTGGTAATCCGTAAGACGCTAACTTGTCTAATAGGGCTCTATGCCAGACTCGGTCAAATGCCTTTGATATGTCCAAGGCTACGGCTCTGGATTCGCCGTGTTGTTCAATTGATTGTGTCCATAAGTGCGTTACGTAGCTTAACAGGTCACCAGTGGAACGACGGCTCCAAAATCCGTATTGCCTGTCGCTTATTAATCGATGGCCTTCTAGATATTTGATTATTTCGACATTTATTGCCTTTTCCATTACTTTAGAGAGCATTGAAAGTAACGCTATTGGACTATAGTTTTGTGGCAGACATTTCTTCCCTTTCTTTGGAATAGGTTGAATGCGAGCGGTCTTCCAGCAATAAGGAAACGTCTTCTGGGAGTACGACATGCTAAACAGCTTACAGAGTACAGGTGCAAGTTCTGGTGCACAGTTCTTGAGTACTATAGCCGGGATTCCATCGGGTCCCGTTGCCTTATTGCAATCTAGTTCTTTAAGGATGCGTTGAATTATTCGAGGCCGAAATTTCACTTGATATTTGGTGGCTTTAGCTGTGCAGAATCTAGGGTGGAATTCTTTGAAAACATGCTAGCGAAAAGATCTGCCTTTTCTTTAGGTGTTGTTGCTAGCGTGCCGTCTTCTTTTACTAGAGTTGGAAAAGAAGAGCAACTAAAGTTATTACTGATTGCCTTTGCCATGGACCAGAATGCGCGTGAGCCGCTAGGACATCCAATCACTTTGTTAGTGACTCTTTCGCTGTAAGTTGTCTTCGCCGATTCAATAATTAGGTTGCATCTATTTCGAAGAATTGTAAATTCAGATCTTTTTAGTTCTGAAGGGTTTGACCGCCATTCACGGAAAGCCTTGTTTTTCGCTGCGGTAGCTCGCTTGCATTCTTTGTTAAGCCACGGTTTATTTGAAGCTAATTTTTTGATGCAATGTGGAATATAAAGTTCCATACCGAGTAAAATAATTTCGGTTACGGCTTCTGCGCACATATTGACATCAGTATCTCTAAAGCACATTATCAGCCCATGGCAACGAAGCGAAGAAATTACGCAGCTCGTCCCAGTTAGATTTACTATAATTCCAAATATTGAAATCGGAATGGGACTCCTTTTTTCATCCAGGACTCTTTTTTGGACTCTTTCTGCAAATTTGCAGAGGTAACACTGATTCCAAAATCAAAATTACCCTTTAAAATATTCTGCACAAAACAAAATCTATTACCTACCCAGAACCCATATCCAACAACACAATCATAATTCAGTCTTTAAGTTCGGTAGCAGTAAATTATAAATCAAGGACCTTTCTGTTAAATACAAAATAAAATATTATACTAACAAATTTTCATTGACTATCTTTCACCTGATAAAATATTTTGTTTTATTCCTTTTAACAGTTTCAAGCTCTTACGTCAGGATACCAAAAAACGAATTTCTCAGCAATTTTGAAATCGTGCCTCGAATACACAATAAAACGCCATCAGAAATTTTTACCGGTGAAGCTGGATTTTTATTGGACCTTCTACAAGAGGTAAGATGATCATCGTCTTTAATGTAATAACTATCGTAATACGCAAGTTTATGTAGTATGTAGGTAAAGGTATACAGTTACGATTTATTTTTGTCGTTTCCTTGTTGGTGGGATATTGTTTTGCTGACGTCAATTGCATTTTTTTTTTTTAACAAGAACTGACATGAAATGCTTAGCTATTTTACAAAATTTGCAGTAAATGGTACTTTTGTCATACCATAGGTATAGCGGTACTGCGTAATAATTTTATTTTTATTTTTATTTCACTTAGTTACACATGAACACAGTAAATTAATATTAAAAGGAAGTGATGAATGAAAATGAAAGCTATTTTGCTAGTGAGGATAAAACGTGTCGACTGGATAGATTTGTTTGTAAACAGTTCTTTGGGGAAAAAACACGTTAGCCTTCAACGCTTCGAAAGCACCCTGAGACGAAGTTCAATTTGCTTTAAGCTGTATAGTAGTTTCGAGATATATCTCCAGGAAGCAAGTATAGTTCTCGAAAAGTAGGTTCCGATATTATTATTATTATAAGCTTTTATTTACTAATAGGACTACAAATTATTCATCACATTTTTAGATATTATTAGGTTAGATTTGCTGTTTAGCCCAATGTTTGAAGTCCGTATGTCAGAACTGGTAAAATTGCTGAATCCATTAGATTTAGATCTAATTCTAATGGTTCCGATATATCGATTGCGATTTTAACCAAAATGAAAGAAAACGACTTTCTTCTTCTTAGATAAATTGTAATATATAGAAATTACTGATTTATATAGCGTGATTTAAAAACGAATAAATAGTAAGTTAAGTTTTACAAAAAGTATATAGAATAAAGCTTGCAGTATTTTAAGTTAGTTATTAAGTTGAACTCGGGTTGGCAGGTTTGCAATTGGTGTGTAGTATGAACGCTTTGAGAAGCTACGGCTGCTATTCTGAATAGGGTCCTCGCGGTTGTCAAGTAGTAATTGGTTATGTGCATTAGTTGTTTGCCTTGATATGTCGCATATTCGATTTGTTCCTCCTAAGATCACCCGCGGTTGGTATTCTACCAAATGAATATTACTTTGAAATGCTTGTTTTTTTTTTTTTTTCTTTTCTTTCGGAAATTCGAGCACTCTAGAATAGTATAACCAGTTAAAAGTATAAACTTATTCTTTCAGTGATGTTACTTATGATCCGTCATCTTTCCCTCTAGGAATAGAAAGGAAAGAATAAGATATAGATATAACTTACATACTTTAGCAGATTAACCTTCACATGAACAGCGTAGATATTTGAATTTGCATCTATAAATTGTACCTCTTCGGTTTATTATTAGATTTTAATGCAGTTTCGAATCAGTGACTACATTTTTGATTTATCGTTCATAATAAGTGAAAAAAAATGAGCGAAAAAAAATTAGGTATATAAAAAAAAAACGTTATGTGGAAAATAGGCGCTCATGGAAAAGAGGCTCATACAAAATGGTTGCGATCTTTTTTTTTTGTATCTACACGTGTAGATATCTACTGTCCATGTAAAATTGCAAGTACATTTAAATTTCCATTCATGTGAGGTTAAGGAAAACATTAATAACTTACAACCGTAACGCTTCTTCATTGCATTGATGACGATCATTCTCGTATTCACTGTTCTTAGTTTCGTGTTTACCCTAGCTTAATTCAATAGGTTGATTGCAACATCTTCTATGTCGCCTCTCTAGAGTATGCGGGCCTGTAAATGCAACTACATAACATAGCCAAATGATTCTCTACAGTAATATTCATTCTAAATTTGTTGACACAATTGTCAAGGTTTACGACTTGTTCTAACGTTTTTTTAATGTAGTCCCTATCTAGATCGGTAAAAGTATTTTGACAAAACTACAATTGAAATTTTATGAATTCTAGGAAAAAATGAAAAAAAATTAATACACATACACAATACATACAATATTTTTTTTTTCTTTAAATACATTAATTTAAATTTATTAAACTGAATAAAATGTACTTTCTACGTTGGCATAATTATTTTGAGTTCAATATAAAAAAATATTATTTTGAAATTGAAAAAAGAACAAAATAAAATTATTTTATAAAAGAAATATATCTGCTTTAGCCTTAATAACATTCTGTGATTTTATTGGAACCGTTCGACGAATTTTTGCAGCATTTCAATAACATTAAATCTGCGCATCGGTGTTTTACAGTTGAGTGCTTCTGGTTCAATATCCCGTTAAAGTTAAATCACCTTTTCAGACAAGGGGCGTTATACCGTTGGAGAATAAATGACTGCCTGATTAGTCTATCGCCAGATGGGAATGCGTAATTGTTTTAAGTTTGTGGTAGATTATCGATTAGAAGCAAATATGCGTAACCGTTGGACGATATACAACCCTAAAACATTAAAAACCCGACATCAAGCTTAAGCTAATTTCCAAATAGTTCTTTTATTCCAAATAGTTCTTTTATTCGAGCCCTGTCATACCCGTCAGAATCAAGTATTAAAGAAGTATTAAAAAACTTACAGAACTTAAGCTAAAAAATAGTATCTAGTATTTTAATTAATCGAAGACCCAGGTAGCTAGTGCTGTGAGATTAAAATTTAAACTGTAATTTATTTACTTCTTAAAATAATAATAATAATAAGATAATACACGTGCCATTTTTGATGGCAAATTTTTGACATGCCGACTTCATTATGACGTAAACACTAACTTGACCTAAATGACGTGTTATTACGTGTGATCGCCTGTCAAGCGTCTGATGTCGCAGCGTAGGGTGTTTTCATAAACGTCTGCCTAACTAAGATCTGCGTAAGACGTGTTCATAAAGTCAGATTTTTGATCGAACAAACGCAGATGAATTGCAGAAGATATGTTCGTAAACGTCATAAATGTCATCAGCGTCTGGCAGATTGTGCATCCATATTTTTTTGACTGCAGAAAGCGCGGGAGGTAAAAAATTGTAAAGTGCGAAAAAAGAGTTTTATGGGCAATTTTTTATGTGTTTTCACAATCAAATTTTAATTTTTTTAAGGGAAAAATTAGCTGCGGCGTGGAATGTCACGAAAACCGAACTATTGTGATGATTTTTTTGATTTTTGTGTGACGTTTATGAACATTTAGTGACTACTTCAAATCGTACTAAAGCAGGCCTGCACATGTGCTGCAGAAAAAGTGTATTCATTAATGCAACAAAAAAGAAAGACGATTGTACTAGCGCAGATTTTCGACGTTTATGAAAACACCCGTACTCTCACGAGAAACACACGAGTGACAATAGAAAGAGCTCATTTTTGTGACGTCAGCATGTCAAAATTTGCCACGAAAAAGTAACACGTGTAATCTAAGCTTAACTGGTCTGAAGGACAGGTGGGTATTTTTCACGATATGAACTCGACATCCGTAAAAACGTTTTTTTACGGTGATCAGGCTCAAATGAACTCTCTTCCGTTCATAAAGTATGGTTCCAGACACCACACCTTATGGGTTTATTTTTTAACTCTTGGGCGAATTGTAGCCTCTTTATTTTATTTTCGTAGTTATTTACGGTACTTTTCTTACCAGGATATGTTCGGCATAATTTTTTTTTTTTTACCCGAGTGAGGTACATTTTGCACAGGGATAATTCTTTTGTGATTGTGATTATTGATTTTGATATTTTACAGTTTCCTCGGCAAATTAAATTCTTCCTTTTTGACCGCAATCGCCTTTTGCGACAAAAGTAAGGCCCAATATTTTATTGTTCGCCAAACAAGCATTGAAAAACGAATTTGTCAAAATAATTTTGCCAGTTCAAAAAACACACTTTAACCAGAAATAGGCCTGAGCTATCCAGCCATGGGTCTCAAATGATCTCTTTTACACACACAATCATAGGTCACACGATATGCAATTAGTGAGGGAAAACTGTAGATATAGTAGTAGATATTCGTAGCCGTTAGGGATTATTCGCCTTGAAAAGCGACTTGCATTTCTGTCAAAATACTTTTGCCGACTAGTGTACTAAACGTTCGAGAAAAATGGTGATGACCATGTACGAATGTACCTCTATCAATATTATTGATCTTCATTACGTCTGGATCAATACATCCAAATACACATCAGCGTCTGACTGACATCACATTATAGCTTCTTCTATCAAAGCAATGAGTTTCCAATTGGCAAAACGATTAAATTACATCTATATTTGAATACTTAGCACTTATCTAGGGCTGATGAAGATTATTAAGGATTTTATTGATTTTCTTACGTTAGGAAGGTATTTATGTTTTTGATGTTCATAAAATCTGGCTATAAGTAAGTAAGTAAGGTGTCTTGCTGCTTGTATCCCTTTGAGTCACGAAATAAAATCCCAACAGTTGAAAAGTTTTCGTTTGAAGTAGGTACTTTAATTAAATCGCCCATAAGCCACCGACAGCTTTGAAAGTAATTTCAAACCTTTTACCTTCAATTCCTTATACCCAATAAAATACGGTTTTGACTAAGTGTCTTTGAGTTCTGTCCTTCATATGTTAAGCTGCAATTATCGGTGAATTAAATTACGTTTCTGCTATTTTCAGGTTGAATCGTATTTGGAAGTCAAAGGCACTCAATTGGAACGAGAAATGGCAGCGGAAATTGTTTTGCATGTCCTAGACAAAGTGATGCAGAATGTGATGTCCTTAAACAGTCAACAGGTGAGTTCACTGAGTGGTTACATGTGCACAGATGCATTCAAGTCGTCATCTCTGCATCGAAAGCGATAAAAATGAAAACTAGAAGTGCGCTCCTTTTGTTCGTTCTGGATGACACATTTTTTATCAAGCGGAAATGTTTCACAGTTACTGCATCGTTTCGTTACACCAGATGAAAAATAATGACCATTATCCGTAGACGGAATTGTGGGTAGCGAGGTGTTGTAGCGCGCTGTTGATGGCAGTATTCCATATCTACTTGGTTTAACATTTAATTATGCATAAATCATTCCTGTACCCTTTGCTGGGCGATAAAGAAACCCTTTCCATTCGGAATTAATTTGAAGTGAAATTTATGATGATTAAGAATGATTCTTCTTATGGAAAATTGCCGAGAAAAGAAGAGTCGAGCTGAATTTGTTGCATAAGCAGTGCTCGTGGTGATGCAATTTATCTATGCGCACTGAGGGGGAATAATAATTTGGGAATTGAGGCTCTGAGTGGGTAATAAAGTGAGTAAAGTGGCATTAGGAGCATCTGTTGCATTTGCATATTGTTACTATATAATTTTATTGTTACTTCGTGTGTGTTTCATAAATGGTATGGCGTGAAAGACATGCGTGGGGTAGAGTTTGCATTTAAGATAAAGAATTCATTTCGGGGACAACAAAGCAGTGCACAAGATGCTTCAGCACTACATTTGATATATCTAGCATGTAGTTTGCAAACTGACAAGCTGGACAGGACTTTTGTGTAGAATAAAATGTATAATCATATTTAGATAAGAAAGGACATTCACAATGCAGGATAACTGCAGGGTTGACAAATTTAACATGTTTTCTGAATAGCGTTGTCAACACTTAGCTTTATATATTGTTATATAACGGTACAGGGAAATAACTTCACATGGGATATGGGAAATAACTTCAGCATGTTCCAAATGTCCAATAATAATAAATAATAATTTCAATTATACAACTTTAGATAGGTACCTACCTATAACTTTTGAATTTTTGAAGTGATAACTTCTTTAGGCGCGTTGGGCACTATTTGGATGGGCAAAAATTAGCAAACTCGCGACACCGACACCGACACCGACACCGATTGCATACTTTTAGGGCGCGTTGGGATGGGCAAAAATTAGCAAACTCGCGACACCGACACCGACACCGACACCGATTGCATACTTTTAGTTGTAAACTTTTGTACTATTGCTTACTTTTAGGGGTAGGTGATTTATAGCTTAATCTACGATGATTTTTATTTGAATACGTTACTATGGTAATTTATGGTAGCGACAAATTGATTGTCACCAAAATTATTGCAATTACCTGTTTTGTATAGGGAATTCATAACTTAATTTTACCAGGCTTAATTCCGACATATTATATCCACGATTTTGGGTTTGTGCACATTTACGACACAGTAGCTTGTGTTATAATTACCGAAACAAGAAATAGAAAACTGTGGTAAACTTGCCACCCTAAGAGTAGGTATACTATATAAATAATTGTAATATTCATGTCGCCTTAGTGTATACTGTAAAATATGATTAGTAATTTTTGTGTAAAATAATGAATATAAAACTACAATTGATGCCGTACCACGAGATCTAGAGCATTATCAATGGCGATGCGGCAAGACAGAAAAATATTGTTGTCTTTTCTCGTTCTTTTTCTTTTAAAAGTAAAATTTGTATTTTTCGGAAAGAAATTCATATTCAATTAAGCTTCAGTATAATTACTGAAGTTCTTTTTCTTTTAAAAGTAAAATTTGTATTTTTCGGAAAGAAATTCATATTCAATTAAGCTTCAGTATAATTATTATTAATTTATTCGTTCTGTGCTAGTTTCGGTAGGATACAAGTAGATACAATCGGATTGTGGTAGCTGAAGAAAGATATGTACATTCGAGACTGTAATCTATCTAGATTACGCTGGAAGACAGCATCGATGAAATTTACTTATATATGCTAAAGATAATTCTGCATTACTTTAAGATAAAGTTGGGAAGAGATTTGATGATATTCCAATCATTTTGAGTGGGGATTTCAACATCAACTTTGCAGATGATAAAAATCTACCATTAATTGAATTTTTAAATAGCAAATTTGATTTAACGATGAGCAATGATCGCAATCTTAGCACGATTAGACATAAAACTACAATTGATGCCATCTTTACAAGATATTTAAATAGATTCGAATCAACATTGTTTGTTTCCTATTTTAGTTACCTACCATAAACCTATAGTATCCGTTTTCAAATAGATATAATGATAATAATGATGATGATGATGGAAGAGTTTGAAGTTGTTGATGAAATTTCATAAGTGTCATTGGTATTCATTTCAAAGAATACCCATTAATTTTTAAATTTAATATTTCATGTATCTGTGAATTTACATTTTAAGCAATAGATTGCAATTCTGTATGTAAAATAATATGTTTTATTTTTGATGTAAAATACCGCATTAAATGAAAATGAAAAATGTAACAAATTTTTGTAGTAGTAGTAGTTTATAATAATGAATAAAAAAACACTTTATTTAAAAGTACTTCCTACACAATAATATATTTTCTGACGATTCGAAAAATACACACGTAATTGTTCAAGTTATCACTTCTGTCGGCACTCCCGGAGTGCCTTTTAATTTTTTTTTTTTTCTTGGGAGGGGCTACAATCCGTTTTCCTATCCCGCTTATCTTTTAAATATACAGAGCCACAAAAATTTCATTGAAATGGGTTGAGTGGTTGAGGAGATCGACAACAGCGCCACCTATCGGGTTCAAAATAGACCCATCTCTCAAACTGTAACCAACCATACAAAAAACAATATTTACTGAAATTCATGTATTTTTCACGTATCTACGCATAACAGACACACACGTTTTCCGATTTCAAGCAAACTTCATACAAAAACTAAAAAGACCAATACCAAAGAGGTGTGAAAGATGTGTTAAAATCGGCAAATGTGTTAAGGCATGAATCGGCGACAAACGAACACAATTTTAATGCTCAATTTTTTAAATATATAGATTTACATATATATCTATAGATAGACTAGCTGACCCGGCGAACTTCGTTCCGCCCAAATCTATATATATAAAAATTGAGCCTTAAAATTGTGTTCGTTTGTCGCCAATACACGTCTTAACGCATTTACCGATTTTAACCAAACTTCCATACATCTTTTATATTGGTCTTTATATGATTTTTGTGGTAAACATATGTTTGTGTAGTTTGTTTACAAAAAACGGTGCAAAAAAAGTTATAAGTATTTGTGGCGCTTTTGTCGACATCCTAAACCACTCAACCAATTTCAATGGAATTTTGTGGCTGTGTTTGGTTGGTTACAGTTTGAAAAAGAGGATACTATTTTGGTATGGTGGGTACGGCTATATGTAAAAGAGACTGACGTCCGTATGTGCACTCATAACTCGGGAATGGATCATGGTTCGGTGAAGATTTGGTGTTAAACATAATTTTTGATGCCAAATCTAAAAAACTAAAAAAAAAATGATTCGTCAAAAATAAAAAGCAAAAATATTGTGGACAACTTAATCACTATTATTTTTATTTAATGTATGTGTTTTTTTTAACTATCGCAGAGCCTTTTCATAAACTACTTTTTTTGTTTTGCCCTGAGTAGTAGTATAAATAAACAGAACTGATGGCTTTCCTACACGTGAACATGATACATATAATTGTCCGTGGGAGAAGCATGGATACTCTAGGTCGATTCCACACAATTCCAACGATTGTCCTTGCGCCTTATTTATTGTCATACCGAACGCAAGACGTGTCGGAAATTGCAATTTTTTTGAATTCAAAAGCTTCAATAAGATTGTTCATAACCTTTCTAATTGCTAATCTTGTTCCGTTGCACAATCGAGGCTGATTTATATTCCGAAGAAGAATAATTGGTGCACCAACTTTCAATTGTAAACGATGAAGCGGCAATCCAGGTAAATCCAACGAATTCAGAAATTCCGTCGGATAATTGACAGCGTCATCTTGATTTGTGACCGTGTCTACTGATTGATACGTTAGAATCTCACCAGGCACATCAGTTAAACTATCCGCATTGGCCGACGTCCTTATTTTTGGCAGCCAATATTGCTCTTTCAGCTAACCAATTGTGATTTTTATAATTTTGCGCAATGTTTGAAAAAACACTTGAAACCAATTGTTGTTTTGTTTGTGCAAAATTACAAAAATTATCTGGCAAAGTGATTAATGCAGTGTTATTAATAGGAATTTGTCCATTTCCTATCGACAGTAATTGCCTAGAAAAACCGATCTCTTATGTGATATTGTACATTCATTCCATACTATTAATTTGCATTGTTGCAAAACTCTTCCCATTCCAGAATTTTTAGAAATATTACACGTTGGATTTTCATTAATTTGCATATTCAATGGTAGGTAATTTAAGTGCGGAGTGCGCTGTACGACCACCATCCAATGTAGCAGCTATTCCAGACGATGCAAGTGCTAATGCTATATTCTTCGGTGATCTCATAGTAGATAATAGCATGGAAATCAAAAACGTTTTTCCGGTACCACCTGGCGCGTATAAACAAAAAAACATTCCTCCGCTTTCGTTTTGTATAGCTTGAATTATTGTATCATACACATTTCTTTGTTCTCGGTTCAATTTCGGCAGATTCAAATTTATAAATGTGTTCAGTTCATTTATATCGTATTGTTTTTCACGTTGCATTTCTTGATTAAATACGTCATGCAATGGTCAATTAGGAGCTGGCAAACCTAATTGTGACAATGTTTTATTTGCAATTGCTAAGCACATATCTTCAATTATAACTAATGCCTCATTATAAATTTCGAGTGTTGTTCTATTGTCAAAATCTTCCAACTCGTAGTTTTTAACTTCTCGAACGACATCTTGATACATCAAATCACTATAAAAGGCCATATAATCTTGATGAACGCCAAAACCATCTACATTTCCTGAAAATATCTTTGTGTCATCATTTTAAACCAAAAAATTCCACTCATGATCAGACACATATCCTCGATCAAAATCAAAGTTTTGTTGCGCTTTTCATCTCACATCAGATGATTATCCGATCCGATCAGTTCATTATCCGATGTCACAGTGCGAATTCGATGCAAAATATCGTCGGCCATAGCACACAACACACCGTCACCAGTCCGCAGCGTTTCGAACGAAGTAGGGCCACAAACATTGACCAAAAGCATTCTCAAATAGAAGCATTCGTTGTTTTTCGGGTGAAGTGTGTATATTCTACCAATTGCATCACTTGCATAAACACCACAAAATGCGGGAACTACTTCACCTTGTTTCCGCCGCTTGAACTTCTTCGACGACGCATTCCAATATCGGGGCATTTCGCAATAAGCAAGTGTTCGTGCAAACTCGTGGCTTCGGCAAGTGTCAAAAAATTGGTTAATGTCACTCGCTCATTTTTCGTAACAACCCCTACGTGAAAACTCAAAACGCTGAAGAACATCATTGTCCACGCATCTCAATCACCCCTACATTTCAACTTACTCACTCGTACTAATGCAAGGATCCTGAAAATAATGGATTCAAACACCATCAAACAAATATCAAAGTATCTACTCCACCATAAAATGTTACTTAATGTAACACAGTAAACATAACAAACAAACTTATTAGGTAGGTACCTATATTTAAAAAAAAATTCAAAATTGTTCACAATAACAATTTGCTCGGAAAATAATTGAAATCATTGACAACAACAATTGCTTTTAAAATAATTTTTTTTTTTTTTTTGTATTTGAAATGTCACTACTCGATTTCTATCCATTTTTTTGTTGTTTCAAAGTGCATTTCCCCATACAAACTTTCATAGCCTTTTTCATCCCCTCAAAGTTTTGTTTTCGCGACAAAACTTCACACAAATAATATACAGACCAATAGCAAATATGTGTGAAAGTTTGGTTCAAATCGGTAAATGCGTTAAGGCGTGAATCGACGACTAACGAAAACAATTTTAAGGTTTTCTTTTTATATATATAGATAAATGAAAGAAAAAAAAAAGTATCTTAATTTAATTTCAAGGAATTAATAAAAAAATCTATCCTGTGATATACACGAAGGAACAACGTTTACATATAATTCAAATTTACTACCGAAATTCCGAGTCAGTGGTCGCAACTTTAAGAGCGTTAACGCCAATTTTCAATCTTCAGAGATGAAGCGTTTTTTTGGTTCAACAGCTTCGTCAATAAGCAAAAACTTTACAGGTGAGAACCCTCATGTGCTTCATGAAACAGCACTTCATCCACAAAAAGTCACTGTGTGGTGCGGTTTTCATGCCAGTGGTGTCATTGGGCCGTTGTTTCACGTTACGGTAAATGGTATTCGCTACAGAGACATTTTGGAACGTTATTTCTTTGAGCAATTGCCTGAATTGGCCATCAGTGATACTATATGGTTCCAACATGACGTTGCCACACCTCACACGGCGGGTGAAACAGTCGAATTATTGAAGTCTCAGTTCGGTGAACGTGTTATCTCGAGAAACGGATGGAAATTGTAATGTAAGAAATTTACAAGCTGTGATCCAAGGTACAACGCCTCTAGTCTTTTTTTATGGGGCTACATTAAACCATTCGTCTTTGCCAACAAGCCGGCGACGTTTGAGGAGCTCCAGGGCCATAATACTGAACGATAATTAGCGGCCGTCTAACTAAACTGGGTTCAACTAATCGGCTGCTGCATACTTTCCCGTGGTGGACATATGAACGAAGTCGAATTCCATTAATTTTTTTTTTTTTTATCAAGTAGTTTGCATTTTATTTAAGAAAATAAGTTGTCAATTCCTTAGTGAAAGACCCTGTACGAAACACATACCACAAATATACCCCAACGTTACATACAATTATTTTGGATCTTTCTGCCAAGAGCATACAGCAGACCACTTTTGGAATTAGAAAATTCGCCTTCCAATGTAAAGAATTTCGTAAATTATATTTACAACTATGTAGGTACCTGTGTATATATTTTCTTGTCATTCAACGATTTTTAATCTGAATGCCCCTAACTTAGCAATTTAATTCACTGTTCAGCAATAACTGACAATAAAATAATTTCCAATAGTGTGTACCTACGAGTGGCATACATAGTTACAGTCTCTTCAGTGTTTGCTCCTTCATTTTCATATAAGAACCATGTGATAACTTCAATTTCATAATTTTATATTCTCCATGCCCCCGCAGGAGGTGGTGGCGGTTGAAAAGTATTCCGCAGTATTTTCAACCTGACTCAGCAGGCCTCGAGGAATGTCACAACACAAACCAACCCACAGCAATATTTCACGCCCAAAACATTTAAAGCAGCAGGTGTGACAGTGGAAATGGAAAGAGGCAAGAGCGGTGCTTTCATTCGCTCTCTGGTGCCTTCCCAGATCCAGTGCCAGTCGTTCTTTTGCTTGGGTTTTCAGCACAAATTTGAGTGGCGAAAACCCCCCGAAGAGGTTTACAATTGAAAACAGTATATCACCCAGTGCATACAATGCGAGGGTGATTCTCAAATTGCCTTCCTTCGTCATCAAAAATAAAAAAAGAAACATGGCACAGGCAGCAATTCACGGAACTTTTACCGAAATGAATGTAGAATTATATTAATTTTTATTGAGATTGCAAAATCGGTTGACACGACGCTTCCAGAACAAGAGTGTACACAGCGTTGCCACAAAGATACTTTTGTATCAAATTAGCTACATTTTTGCTTCCGTGAAAAAAATTGTTACTTATATACTTTTTTTTGGTCCAATTAGATACATTTTTCAATATTCAATTAAAATTCTGCACAATCTTCCTTTTTTCATATACCTATTTTTATTTGTTTTCAAATAAATTCCAAAAAAAAAAAAACTCAAAGATAAATACACAAATTGATCATTCTGAACTGATGTTCCCACTTCTCAGCCCACCCATACTGATACTGTACTATACATGTACGTCGACTCGAGCTCCCATTTGCATTCGTAAATTCGTCCCAATCTATGAAAGTGTGTGAGTTATTCAATTCAAATTCTTCTTAGCCTCCACTCTCTTCTCTACATTTGTCAAATGTCAATATTCTCGGCATAAATTATACGTGTATTTTCTGAGCTAAACTTAATTAAAAACGATCTAACAAACAGATTTAATATAGATACTAACGAGTCTATAATCTTTGCCAACCAATTAAAAGGTGAATATACCTAAAATTCATAATATTTTTAAGAAAAAATTTTAGAACACAAATGAATTTAAAGAAAGTACAAATAACTCTGCAATTATATTTATTTTTTAAGTTTGTTTTGAAAGTTTTTTTTTTGTACTAAATGAATTGACTGATGTGAAATGTGATGTTTGTTTTAAGGATTTTGTTATTAAGAATTAATATTTTTGTTTCTTTAGTTTTTAATAAATTTATATATATGACAAAATCGATATTTAAAACATTTGATACATTTTTGAGACTCGAATTTAGATACCTACTTTTGATATAGGTATTTAAGAAAAAAATATGATACATTTGTCGAAAAGTCAACGGCAACACTGGCTCGACACTCGCCAGTCGCCACCCAAGTAATGAGAGCTCAATCGCTCGTTAGTAAATGATTTAGTAACACACTTTTGCGGAGCAACAAAAAGGGGATTTTCAAGAGTAGGGCGTATTTAAAATGGGGGAAATTTTGCGGAAACTGTGTAGTCTAGCCGTGAAAGCTGGGAATAGCACTCATGGATGGTATCCCTGGCCGAAACACCTTTGCCCCCCTAATTTAATTACTCAACGAATTGTATTAAAGGTCACTCAGAAGCTATAAATCAAAAATTGAATTATTGAACTAAATTGAAATTCACGAAAAGATTTTTTATTTTTTTTTTTTTTTTTGTTCGAAAAATAAATTTACTGATGATCATACATTTATATATCACTAGCTTACCCGGCGAACTCCGTTCCGCCCATGTTCGTTAATGTAATGAAAATAATATTTCCAAGCATGCACAGCGCATGCTACTTTATGTAATTCCGTCAATTCAAATTGTTTATTCAAAAGTTATATTAAATACAATAGACATAACTGAAGTATAGCAATGTATTTCAATCAAACCGCAATGATTGACGTGTCGGCCACCCTTTTCGCTTTTGCATTAAGTGCTTTGCTCACACGTGAGCCTGAGCATGCCACATACAATTATTGACCATGTAAAAAACATGGGAATTCAAGACTGTTGCTACAAATATCCAGCGATTATCCTTGCGACTTATTATTTTCCATTGACTCTTTAACGCCAATGACAAATCGTTCTGGATAAGCGGAGTCCGCGATATGACAATGTTTGTCTTTTAATTTTCCACTCAAAATCGTCCTTGCATGACATTTGATTTGAGATTCTTC